>OX387404.1:7988109-9188109 GCA_947563765.1 Anarsia innoxiella | reverse complement strand
AAACTTAAACAATCAATACCACGTTCTTACTTGTCAGATTATATTTTAACCACCGACACAAAAAAGGGGTGTTATACTTTTTTGTAGACGCTTCAATACTACAAATTGACCAAGCATTTTAAGGCTTTTTATCGTTAAAAGTAAATGTTATTTTAAAAATTGGGTTCCTCAAAGTCAAATAGGCATTCCAAGTTAAGTCCTAATGGCGTTAGAAGAGGGACACATAGATTAAACCAGAGAGAGCCTTGCACAGAAGCCTTGGCTTTAACTTTATTCATGTAGGTTACGTGCTCTACAGGAACTTAATAAATTTTAAACGTTCTATCGAGGTACCTACATTATAAGAAAACTATTTTTGCGAATGTTGGCGACACCACCAGAAAGTAGGTACCTAGCTAATTTTGTATTTTTTATGTGGCAACACTTTCTTTTCTCTCCTTGCTCCGAACGATTACGTGTGCTAATTATTGTGTGTAAAAAAACTATTTTAAAATGAATAAACCCAGTTCCTTCGTTCCACTACTTGAAGGCTTTCATTTATCAACCAGCCCCAACATCTGCTGCCTTCAGCGAACACTTTTTATATAAACTTAAAAAGGTATTTTCTAATTTATGCCTTCATTCTTTTCTAACAATCTGCTTCCTTAGAAAATGATATCTGTTACGCCTCTTTCCCGTAGAGTAGGCAGATACCACCATATTTATCATATTGATATGCATAACTATATCTATCATTCATATTTCAACCAGTGCATTTATATTCATAATAATTATTCGTTACAAATCATAAACCTCCTTCTATTCTTCATGTAATCGAAGGGGAGCATAAACAAGCTCCAAAATTTTTCATTTAAAGCACGTCAGATGTCGCCGACAACCGGAATCACTTATAGAGCCTTTGGAACCCCCAAGTTTTGATCCGGTTGTCAACTGAAGGGCCTCCAGCTAATCTTTATTGAAGACTAGAGGCTGCCTGCGACTTCGTACGCGTTTAAGGTACATAATTATATCTTAGTAAAAGGAAAATAATAATGTGATTTAATTAACTTTTTTTAGCCTATAGATCACTTAATTGCACATAAAGAGATACAGGCTACTTACAACTATAATTTTATGCACAAAGGCACCCTATGTGTTACTCTTAAGCATAAGCTATAATATTGTAAAGTTTCATTGAAATCTGTAGAGTTATTTTAACGAGAAAGAGTAACAAACATCCTCACTTACACCCATCCATTGGCTTTATTTATTTAGGATTAAGGCGATCAAGTAAAGTTTTTGATCCTATCACTTTAATTTGATTTTGAATGTTTAATCCTTTTGAAAGAACTTCCGAGTATTAAGTTCTCTTTTCGGAACTAAATAGAGGAAAATGATTTTGTTGTGATATTGAAACTTTACTAAGCAACAAACTTAACTCAGAAATTATAGTAGGCATGATGATTGATGACTAAAAAAAATTTTTAGTCCATCACATAGATTATTTTAAAATATTCGACACGTATTTTTTCTTTTTTCTCTTAAACTAAAAATGACAAAAATACACTGGGTTAAAGTTGCTCGTGACGTCACGCCTAGGTACGATTTTTACCTAGGAGTGACGTCAATACCCCCACTCCGTAACTTTGATGCTCTGTATCTTTGTATTTATTTATGTATTTGATGAGGTAAAAAATGTGTTTTAAATATTTTTTTTGAAAGCCAAAAAGACGGACTAATTATTTTTTGCATTTTGAATGTAGTCATCATCCCTATTTTATCCTAAATATTTACTGGAACAAACAAGTGCAGACATACGTAATAGGTATGTTTACTTCATATGAGTACATGTAGAAAATTAACGTATAACCTCATACATTGTTATTTTGAAGATTTGTTTGTAAAAACCTATTATATAAGTAGGTAAATCATTAACTAAATCTCCAAAGTAACAGAAACCGTTAAAAAAAACAACTTAAGTAAATAATTTGTTCGAATGTTCTTAAATTGACTCATTAGTAAACCACAAATAGTCCCATAAAAAGAACACGGTTTTTTTAATGGAAAATGTCAATGTGGATTCTGCAAATGTCAAGTGGTGTAAAGCCTGTATAATAATGATATCCCGTTTTACTTTTGGTAATTTACCTAGCAACACCGTCCATTTTGTTCTTTATTACCGTTACCGTGTAATCCCCAAACCCTGGCACTGGCAAAAATTGTCCCCGTTGACAGGAGCCATGTTATAAAATAATAATAAATAAGTGGTGTAAAGCTATATTTATTGTGTGTAAAAAAACTATAACGGTACTATATTTGTATGTTTGTTTCTAAAAATTAATTTCTTATGAATTAAGTATGATTTATTTGTACCTACTGTAATTCTATAGTTTACTATAAATTAATACTTAAGACATGTAAACAATACCAATACTACGGTATGTGTACGGTATTTACAAAAATGATTACAAAAAAAATGTGATGTTTGGCCTAAAACTGAGTTTTTGTAAATACTATGGTATTTACAAAAACTAAGTTTTAGGCCAAACATCACCGTTCATCACAGCAATGTTTGTCTCTAGTGGGAATTAAACTCTTATCATACTTGAAAGAACATTAACCCCCTTGTTACAAAACGAATTTTATATGAAGTCCTAAAATAAACTCCGATAAATGACGTTTCGGCTATAGAAAACACTTTAAAAAATTACATTAGTCCTAGAACTATATTTAAAACACGTTTTGTAATAAAGAGTTTTAATGGAGCATTATTTATAATAAGTTTTCCTGCAACAGTTATCTGACGAACATTTTTAACACTTCAGTGACCTAGTTGTGATGTTTAATAAATTTACGCCTATTACTAAAAGTGGATTTCGGTTACCAAGATTTAGTATGAAGATAGAAAGTGTCCTAGTTTCATTGTTTTATATTGTTGTATATATTATTATGAGTGTAAAATAGCCTATATTTCTCTATTCCTATCTTAGAATTAATAGTTTCGTCTATAATAGTGCTATTTGTTTATTGATCTAAATTTTTTTTTGTTTTTAGTGTTCCGTGCCCACAGGGTGAAGTCGGGACTTTATTACTGAGACTTGGCTGTCCGTCTGTCACCAGACTGTATCTCATGAACCGTTATAGCTAGAGCATTGATTTTTTTATTAATATGGATGAAATGAAAGAAGAGTGTTTGGATTTTAACAAGTAAAGGGAAGTAGTCTTTGCCTACCCCGATGGGAGAGAGGCGTTAGATATATGTAAGATTTTATTAAAACAAAATATACATTAAGCTCTTATTAAATTCGTTATTTCTCTTAAATAAAGTATTTTTATCAACAATATTAAATTAATATCAATACTCAGCACATCAAAGAAAAGCCTCCACGTATTAAAATTGATATTATATTAATGAAGAGTTACTATGATAGAAGGTGTTTTTCCATGAAACTTTATACGTAACAGTAATTAGATTCGTATTAAATACTTATTTAAAAGGTTATTAGGTACCTATGTGGCAAACATAGTATACTGTCATATTTGGTAATATCAAAATTGAAAAGATGCTGGGTCACCTGATGTTTTATACTTACTGTCTTATCAAGCACGACTTTGTATAAGTCATGGAAGGGAAAGTAGTAGGTAAACAGATGAGAAGGAGACCATAGAGGACTTACATAAATCAAATACACACACACACACACACACACACACACACACACACACACACACACACACACACACCTACATACTCTAATTTTGCTTTTGTTACTTTAAATTCGTTACTAGCTAGCTGTTTTAAATAAGATAACTACCATTCAAAAAAAAAATTGTTCCCCCATAGGTACTATCAGCTGATGGATTTTGTATGGGGAGTTCAAAAATTTTTGAATAATTTCGACCTTGGTCCCATAGTAAAAGTTGTTTGTTATGACGAGTACATGCATATCCTTTTCTATCGTTCACTAATTTAAAATCACCTTATATTTACATAATCACTTAAGTTAATATAAAAATATCGTCTTCAAAACAATATCCATCCATCTACAACATTAATTCGACAAAAAACATGAACCAAATATAAAACATAATGCATTTACCACAACCTGAATACAGATATTTAACATCTGTAAGTAAACTTGTTAGACAACTAGTTGCATGACTAGTTTATAGCAGGTTAGGAACTAGTATTAAGTATCTTTGTTCTTGTATTTTAATTAGGTATTGAAAATACAAGTACTTAGCGTTGAAGCAAGACCTATAATTATGTCGTTAGAAGAACAGTCTGTTAGACCCAGAACACACGAGAAACGCAAATGCAACGAAACTGCAACTGCTAATTACTTTTGAGTTGCATATTTTCTGCTATAGGCTCTTTTAGAAAACCACACATGATGGAACTGAAACGAAACTGCAACTACTAGTTACTTTTGAGTTGCATCTAAGTCTAAAACCACACACGACGCAGCAGTTGCAGTTTCGTTGCAGTTGCCTTTCCCCGTGTGTTCTGGGCTTTTAAGTAGATAAGTGACCACCTGAACGACTTTTTAAATTAGCCACATTATACTGTGTCGATGACAAATGTTTTATAATGACATTCATACAGTGTAATGCGCCCATTTTAAAAAGTCGTTCAAGGGTTGTTTACAAAGTTTATTTTAGAAACGTAGTCAGTATGGGTTTTCCTTTCACATAAAAATAACACGCTGCGTAGATTGAAAAAGAACAAAAAGACAGTAATTTTGAAATAACAATCCTACTAATATAATAAATATCAATGTTTGTACAGATGGATGGATGTTTGTTACTCATTCGCACAAAAAAAAACTGAATAGATTTTGAAGTAATTTGGCAATATTGTAGCGTTTACAGAATAACACACAAGCTATATTGTTTTGAGATACCATGATTTTTTTCCAAGCTATGACGTTAAATGCGCACGAAGTCGCGGGCAGCTTCTAGTATACATTAATTAAGTGTGAACAATGCATTTTCTAGCTTTTTTGTTATTCTGATGTGCAAGCTTTAATATTGCAAAGTTTTATTAAAATCTATTCAGTGGTTTATGCATGAAAGAGTAACAAACATTCTCACATCTATCCATCCATAGGGTTACATACCATAACACCAGCTATCATTATACCTTTACTTAAAATACCTGGGGCCGTATTCTTCTAATTACCAAATGAAAAATGGTGTCTCTCTAGAATGTGAATTGTATGAATTGACACATTTTGGTATTCTCTTAACAGATAAGTTGACAGTGGACTGCGATCGGCCGTACATTTTATTACTTTACGCTATAATCGGTATTCTACTCCGCAATGTCACATGAGTGGCAGTTCCAAACGGTATTCTCTTCGCTATTTGACAGTAGACAAAACCCTCTAGAGACTACTAATCGAGTACTAATCGACTATTAATCGACTATTAATCGTGGCACTTAAGAGAATACCAAATTTGTGACATATTGCTGTCGAATGTTTATCTGTTGGCTATAGTTTGGTCACTTAACTTAATTTAGCGGAATTGCTACCCTGAGCCCAAAATAGCCGATATCAAAATCAAAAATCCATAGTCACAAAACATAGTTACATAGTAAAGGAGTTAAGTATGAATTATTACCACATGCTAAACAATGCTAATGACCATACAAACATATCAGAGTTAATCTCACTTCAGGACTCTTAAAGGCTATGATATAATACTAATTTCTAGCAACTATTGTCGGTTGTCATAAAAATAATACTTAAGATAATTCATAAAACAGGTAGATGTCTATTACTTGTGGCCTGTGTCTATTATATTAAAAAGATGTACAAATAATCATGATTTAATTGCTATTTGAAGTAATTAGACTACTTGACTACGAGTAAGTTTGGGCTAAAAACTCGGGATTTCAAAAAATACGTTTTTAAACCGCGTTCAAGTACCTAGCAAAACTGGAAAAAACTGAGTTAAAGTATGAAAAATAATTATTTTGGATTAGTTTTTAATAAAACTTAATACAATAATTTATATTTGCTAAGGAAGAGTTTTTTTTTTTCTTTTTAGATTATGGTACCTACTGCGGTTCTGTAGCTAAATACATAAGGTTCTAGTCTATCAAAGTACTTAACTTATTTTACTAAAAAAACTTATATTTGAAAGTAAATGTAATTTAATATTAGGTACCTATCTAATTTTATCACAAAAACTTAAGTTAAAAAAAATTAACAAATCTAAGTTAACCCCACAATAGGGATGTTATGGATATGAAATTTCGGATACGGATTGGATACGGATTTAGGAATGATTATTATACCGGATACGGTTACGGATACGAATAATAAATTATTTCGGATTATCCGTTAGTTTCGGTTACGGATATTAATTTTTTAAGGAATTTCAAAAGTAAAATAAAAATAACGTGTCTCAATTAGGCTCCACCCCTATCCGATACTATGCGAAACTTTTATTTCGGATTCGGTTACGGTTACGGAGCTCCCTAACATCCCTGCCCCACAACATACCATAACAAAATCAATACAAACCATGACAACTAACAATACCTACTTCCTGGTAGCAAAAAAAAGCATCTATAAAAGAAACACAAAGTCAATACAAAGGAGATAAGATAAACAAAGATAAAGACTCCCTCCACGCATATGATTCATAGTTAGACGATACTCAATACCGTTGCGAACATAACAGTCTCACATAAGCATTGGACGACGCGAATCGTGCGCACGTTCGCTTCTTATAACGACATTAAAAAGCAACGGGCCTAATACACTGCCTTGTGGTACGCGCTGTTTTGATTTCGTAATATGACATTGAATTTTAAACCTTTATATTATACATTTGTGATTGATTATTAAGTGTTCTTTGTGATAAGTGTTGTGATAAGTTAAGATGTTTCCGAGGATTCAAGGATTGGTAAGTTAAAACATTTTTTTTTTTTAATTTTCGCGTGGTATTTATTTTTTGCATAAAACATATTCCCAGTTATTACAAAACGATTTTTATATATAGTTCTAGAACTAAATAAGATAAGAGACGTTTCGGCTATACCTACACAAAACGATATAAACATGACGCTGGTTTAAATCTCGTTTTGTAATAACATGTATTATGTTTCAAAAGTGAGACGCATGATATTTTAATTTAACCTCCTGAGACCCAGAAATTTTTTTTGCTTCGATTTTGATAAAATTTGTCATAATAACTTAAAATACCATTCCATAAACAAAACTGGTGAAAAAAGAAAATTTCAATGGGAAATATAGATTTTCGCAATGTCATATATTTACGACAAGAGTTCTCAATGATAACTATTAATGTAGAATTAATATGTAAAAAATACTTGCATTTATTTGTTTCTGAGGCTAATTATATTTGATTTAATGTTTTAAAATAGAAAGAACATTTATATTGTGGAAAATTATATTTTTATTCATAATTTTAGTACTTAAACTCACAAAATGTTATTTTTTCTCCAAACTAAAGATGGACTCTATTTCTTAAATTTTAATTATTTTTAGGTACTTTATTAATCGCAGACAGGCGATAAACTTCAGTTTATAGATGTAGTTAATAAATCTTGAGTTTCACTTATATAAATCAGTTAAATCAATTGTTTAGTCTTCATCTTTTTGGTGAAAATGTAAAAAACACTTGTGTTATTTTGTACTGCACAAATGTACTTCTTCTATCTCGTGCTCGCGTTATAATTCTTCTTTATCGTGCTTGCGTAAAACTGAAAAAATAATTCTTCAGAAACATTGTTTACTACTAAAATATAATATGTCTTATAGGTATTACCCGGGGATTTACTATTTCACAGTAGTTATTGAGAACGCATGTCATACCTGTATTACATAAATATATAGCAGGTTATTTTTCCATAATCACGCAAATATTGACAAATAAAAATGTTTAATCTTAATGATTGCATATTAATACACAAAAAAAACACCAATGCAAGTTACGATATTCGTTAATTAACAAAAATTCAAAAAAAACTTACCGCGTTCATTCGACCGCGACGACATCCTTCACTTCCAATTAGAAAAAAAATATATATTATGACAGTAATTCAACCAATGGCATGTCTTGTAATAGAGGAAGACCCTTAATATTCGTTAAACAGTAAAATTTTTAAAGAAATTGTCTAGATGGCGGTACTACGAAATGTTTTTTTAATGTCATATATATATTACGGAAAGTCTCAGGAGGTTAAAGGTAAAATATTGAAAGCAATTCAATATTTTTTTTTATTATATATATAAACATAGAACTTAATTTTATAAAACAAAGCCTTGGAAGACTGGAACGTGTTAAATATTTTGCCAGACAGAAAAAGTTCGATAACTGGTTTAATGACCTAGATAAAGTTTATCTCGTTTGGATCGGTGTCGTTCGTGAAAAAATGACGAATTAGGATCGATACTTAAATACTTTTTTAGATGAAATTGTATAGTGTTTCCTACTTTGATACAAATACTAGGTGATTACCATCATTATACATAGCAGACCACTTTTAATAAAGTAAAGTAGGTAAATTCAAATTTCAAAAAAATATATTATATCATCCGATAAAAAGCCGGACCTAACACGCGACTAAGCCCTACATAAGGTTCGAAGATTTCTCAAAGAACTTTATATAGAAAAAAGTACACTTTTGTTAACTTAAATAAATATCTAATATTTCGACAATTTGAATCTATCGTGCCAGGTTCTCTCTCAATTTCTCAAAACATCTATTCTAAAACCTTCAAAACCAACTAAATTATCAACTTATAATACAATTCTGATTTGGATTACCCAGTTCATTACACTGATAATACAAATATATGCTACAAGCTTCTAATACCTTAGTAAATTGGTCTTTATGCATGACAGGCACGCTTCGCTCGATTTCTCTCCTATACATACAGATGCGTGTTGAAAATTTCATTTAAATCACGTATATCTTCCTCTAGTTTATGCTCCGTTGTAGAGTCTGTCATTAGCGCGATCGTTTCATTAAACATATAGCTATCAGTGTCGTTGTCGAAAGTTAGAGAAAGATGGCAATTTTAAATAGATTTCTTACCCTAAGGTTGCTTCTTATATTCTTGTTTGTGACGTACCTTATATCTTTTGTGCAATAAGGAATATTTGTATTGTATTTTAATGGATTTTTGTGCACCTGGAAGTGTATCTAATGAGATATGTATTATGTGGGTGTTCTATAATTTGATGTGAATAATTAATGAAGATTATTATAGGTATTGTTACTTTAATAGTTGGTAAATGTTTACGAGTGTGGATATTGTGAGAGTCAAAAAGTATCGTCCTACCAAAGAGACGATGCATAATTTTATAAAACCTAAACCCTTAACCTAAATCCTTTTTGTTAAACCGTCAACTCAATAAATTAATACATCTGTCACGCCTCTTTCTCATCGAGGTAGGCAGAGACCACTTTCCTCCAATTGCTACGATCCAAACACAATTCGTTTCATTCACATTCAGCGCACAAAGAGCCGCTTTGCAATAAACATGAGTTATAAAATAACATAAAATAGAAAAAATACCACACAGCAAACATAATAAATACCACAAGCTGCATTACCTACACGCTACCAGGAATGAGTCACGTTAATTACAAAAGAAATTCCTGGAGGTAAGGCATAAGGACTCGTGACGTCATTGTTTAATAGGCATTTATGTGGGTCATAGTCATGAGTAGTTATTAGCAATTAATTTCAGTTAATTATGACAATATTAAGGTATTAGGGATCTTACACACGAACCCAAGTCTGCTAATTTAAAATAACCTCATTTGTGTGTCGGCACAGCATCAATGGCATTTTTGACACATTTGGTATTCTGCTAAACAATGGTTTACACTGATTGCGACACGGATGATCACAAAAAGAAACTAAATTAAGTGCCGTTTGTTGTAAATGCTTATACATGTTATGAAAATTAATTAAACCATACATAATTTGTTAAAGGAAAGACAGTTGTTTAAATAAAACCTACTTTTGTAACCAGACCATCTAAAACATTTGTCACACCTATCATGAAAAATGTATGACTAGTTGATTATTATTAGATAATATTGCTTCATATTTTCAGAAGTGATTCTAAGTACAAAACATTTTTTTATAAATTTTACCCCAATAATACAAAACGATATTTAAGTAAATGCAGTTCTAAAACGTTCTAGAATTATGTCATGTTCGTATAAGTTCGTATCGTTTTGTCTAAAGCCGAAACGTCATTTATTTGATTTAGTTCTAGACCTAAATATTTTTAATACCGGGGATGGAAAAAACAAAAAACTATATACATACAAAATAAGTCATTACCTAGGCAAAATTGTTTTAGGTATAAAACTGTGCAAAATTAGCTACCTATCTAACAAAAGTATGTCGATCTGATAACGTCGTTTTAACAAGCACATTGTTATAAATCGACGTGTTATCTCAAGAGGTGTATCAAACATAGATAAAACGTATAATGGACGTCGATAACATTCTTCTAAATTGTTGTAATAGACGTGATCAAAGTAACTAATCTATAAGTGCATTTATATTAATGCGTCGTTAATTAGATCAGTGGTTTGTTAAGTTTTTATTTATATTTTTAATATTATATATTTATATTTAAAAGGTTTATTCAATAATAATGAATAGACCAAATAAAAAGGAAACTGAATAGTCTTAAATCGAACTTTATAATATTATAGTAACATAAAGATAATTTATAGTTATGTTACAATAGTTAAAGGGTAAAATAAAAATTGATGATTGAAATACAAAGGAGAGCACCTATTAGGTATTTTTAATTCATTTCCACCATAGAGTGGAGAAATCTCTATCCCCCTTATTAAAAAACGAGTTTTAAAGATAGTTCGACGTTAGTTCGTTTAGTTTGTCCATAGCCGAAATGTAAAAAAGGGGGAATAGTTTTTAAATGAAACTTTACAATATTTTATCTTGCACCAGAATAACAAATAGGCTATTAGGTAACAAACACTATAGGTTATACTTAATACACTGTAGGTTTATACTTATATATTTATTGTTTATTGTAGTGACTATCCTGCCTTCAGGCTATCACTTCGCTCTCTGTGGGGTCTGCAGGAAGAAATTTCTTTTAGAAATATGCTGTACCTTTTGTATAACTTCTCTTTTTTTCTGTCTCTATGTACTATCATCTTACAATAAACTGTTAAATAAATAAATAAATAAACAAATAGGCTATATTATTTTAAGATGTTGTTTAAATCCAAGTTAATGATAATAAATGCTTACGAAGTCTGGGCAGCCTCTAGTTTACCATAAACATTAAATATACTCAAATTAAATATACTTTATTTGAAAAGAGGAACCTCACAGAGTTTCTTGCTAGGTTCTTCTCTGGGGGAAACTGCACCTTGCGAATCTAGCGCTAGTTTAAATGAAATACCTATATAGGTAATAATGTAACGGTTTCAAGAGCATTTTTTGTACCTATGAAATAAATATATTTTTGACTTTGACTTTGAAATAGTCTAACAAGAATTGTCCATTCATACGACTACTAAATGTGGGATGCACCAGGAATTACTCACCGAATTGAGTCACCCCTTTTTGCTGTGACTCAAAGTTTACCCTAATTTTTAGAACACATTTTTGAAAATTATGACGTATGCATGAGTCAATGTTTTTTTGATATGAGGGAAACGAATTTAAAGTTTTTTTTTAAAGTGATTTGTTGAGGTGACTGATGAATGTGGATGAAGCGAAAGGGATGTGTTCGGATTGTAGGCAGTGGAGGGAAGTGGTCTTTACCTACCCCGATAGGAAAAAGGCATGACATAGGTATACCTACTATTTATTTATTATTTAACAGTTTATTGTAAGATGATAGTACAAAGATACAGAAAAATAGAGAAGTTATACAAAAGGTACAGCATATTTCTAAAAGAAATTTCTTCCTGCAGACCCCACAGAGAGAGAAGTGATAGCATGAAGGCAGGATAGTCACTACAATAAACAATAAATATATAAGTATAAACCTATATATATATATATATATATATATATATATATATATATATATATTCGATAAATACACATACATAAATATTATAATTTATATAAATATATATTGTATTCTCTATGATAAGGAAAGATAGTGCTCTTTAACTTTCCGTTTGAAAATGTGGAGAGAGTGAGTGTCACGTATAGTGTGTGGCAATGAATTCCACAGCCGGACTGCATGAACAGAAAAGGAATAAGAGTAAGAATCATACTATAATGTATGTCTACTTATATGAATATCTAAAGGTCTATCGACACATATCCGGGCCGTGCCCGGGACGTGTCCAGGCCGTGGTCCGTCAGAAGGATAAACAATGGGGTTGTCATGACGACGAATTGTTTTCCCTCCAGACGGGCCACGCTCCGGCCACGTCCCGGGCACGGCCCGGATATGTGTAGACAGACCATTATTCTCATTTTATCATTAAATATTAATGAAATGAATTTATTCACTGTTAAAACAAAACATTAAAAATAATTAAACCACTTGATCATAAAATTAATTAATTCAAACCAGTTTCCACATTTGTTATTTGCAAGGAAGTAAGTACATCACGAATTTTAATATAATAATTGCAAAGCTATAGAAAACCTGTTTTTGCTAATATTTATTGTATATATTAGCCATTATGGAACCATTAATCGTAGAGTAATATTTATAATTTGCATAAGTTTGCGGTTTTTTTTTAACTTGATAGAGTCAAAACAAGACACTTGTCTAACAAATACTTCAAAACTTAAAAACAAGATTTGAAGTACAATCGCGAAAATACCAGTTTTGTCACTTGTGTTCTCAAATATTGCTAATAAATATATGTAACTGTTTTTATAATAATGCTAAAGTTCATTCCGGTGACGGGCAGGTATCTTCTTATTTTATTTAATGTAGAATAAATAAATATAAATTAGGTCATGGTTTTAATAATATTAAAATTATGTCGTCGACCTATTAATTAATGCTAATTTGACATTTTATGTTCATTAATTTAATTGACGGCCTTCAAATTACGATGTAAAACTCAAGTACATGTAGGGTTATGTGCGTACTTTTGGTTTTTACGTTATTAAAATATTTTTATTGCGTACAATTTATCAATTACTTCGAAAACAATTAATATTTTATTTAAAATAATCTTTAATGTTCATAAACAAAGAGGCTTAAGTCTTCAATATTTCTACTTATAGTAAGTATCGAAAAATAATATATTAGGTACCTGCTTAAGTATGTTTTTAAATTTGAATGCCAATAATATTACCTAACAGTACCTATATTAATATTTTTGGTAACTAAGCCATAAGCTTTTGGTTTAGTTGAGATTCCTTGGGTTGCAATCTATCAATTACTTAAATAAATAAGTTAGCTTATTTCTGCCAGGAGACACCTTTAAACCCAAAAGGATGTAAGCAAGCAAATACCTTCATATAATGTTACATCGAAAGGGATGTGTGAGACCACATCCATGGGAACATTACACGACTGACTGATCTAATTGGCCAGGATTTTATTTTTATCAAAACCTTTTTTCTAACTCACATTTTTTTTTTTTTCACAAAGTTTGACCTCCAATTAGTTGCAATAGGGATGTCAAGTTTGCGTTAACGAGATGTCTTTTCAGATTTTTGGTAATACTTAGGTACATACCTACGTCATATCTGTCACGCCTTACTCCCATCACAGGGGTAGGCAGAGACCACTAAACACACACTGTACTACTTTAGTAAAGATAACAGTTTTTTAACCTTCAGTTCAACCTCTTCCAGATTTTTGGCAATAATAGTGAATTATTTGATAATGAAAGCTTTATATTTAATAACCGTTTCTGAAATTGTCTGTTAATTCATTAGTACCTAACATAATAATACACAAAGATTTGAGATCATAGAGGTCTATAATTTCCAAATAAAATAAACTGTACAAAATAAGTGTTCTAACAAAAAAATAAACAAATGAAAATCAACAACCTCAAGGCACGGGAAATAAAATGAAAACATCATAGAAGTGCTAATAACATACGTTTGAGTTAATTGAATTTTACGAAAACCAATTACCTATTGACAATGGAACTTAATTACGAGAGGCCGGCGATGTGCAATAATAAATTATAACAAGCAAGAGTTTAACTGACACTCAACTTCTACTCATATTTGTACAACTGGAGACTCAAGTTAAGTTTTGTTCATTTTCACATTTTCATCTGTTATTTAATTGTAGGTTTTTAAACGACTTCAAAAAAAAGGAGGAGTTTCTCAATTCGACCGTATATTTTTTTTTTTTTTTTTTTATGTGTGTCCACGCAAAACTTCGTCGTTTATGAACCGATTTTGATGATTCTTTTTTTGTTGGAAAGGAGGTATCCCGAGGGTGGTCCCATGGTAAGGAAACCAGGATCTGATGGTGGAATCCTGGAGAAATCGAGGGAAACTATCGAAAAAACTGTATTTTCGACTAGTCTGTTTCTTATGTTTCTTCACACAACTTCGTCGTCCATGAACCGATTTTGATTATTCTTTTTTTGTTGAAAAGGGGGTATCCCAAGGGTGGTCCCATGGTAAGGAAACCAGGACCTGATGGTGGAAACCTGGAGATATCGAGGGAAACACTCGAAAAAATTGCATCGCGACTAGTGTGTTTCTTAATATTATGCAATAATAAGAATTTTAAAGCCCTAATATTTAATGAGGGTCTGACGTTGACCTGATGATGGAGCGGAAAGGCAGTCGAGGGAACTCGACAACGGTTTACAGCAAGTACTTTGTGTTTGGGCTTGATTAACTTATATTATTGAGACCTTTCATCTAAATGGGTTGTGACTGTTATTAGGGGTCTGATAATGAAAATGAAGGACAGTCAAGGGACACTAAAAAATGTGAAATAAAAAATTTTTGCCAAAAAAGAAACAACTTCAAAACAGAAACTAAAAAGTATGAAATAAATTAACTTGTACAGAAAATTTCGAGTTTATAAGTGATTAAAAGAAACATAAACAATTAAATAATTATGTCTTTAAAATTTTTGAAGACGGTGCCACCTGTTTCCTTGAGATGTGAAAAAGATTGAAGTACCTATATTACCTATATCTAGTTATTGTTTTACTTGGCACCGTCTTCAAAAATTTTAAAGACATAATTATTTAATTGTTTATGTTTCTTTTAATCACTTATAAACTCGAAATTTTCTGTACAAGTTAATTTATTTCATACTTTTTAGTTTCTGTTTTGAAGTTGTTTCTTTTTTGGCAAAAATTTTTTTATGTACATTGAGTCTTTGTTAAAGTATAATTGTTTTATTTCATATCGAGGAAAACCTCCCTTCGTATTATTGTTGTTATGTAAAACGATTTCAGTTAGAAAAAAAAACTAAGTAGGTATTATCTGATTCTACTTAAATGTCAATGTTTGTGCCGATGGATGTACGGATGAATGTTAGTTACTCTCTCACGCAAAAACTGTTGAATAGATTTTGATGAAATTTGGCAATGTTATCTATCAGAATAATACGAGCTACATAGGCTACATTGTTATTTTTAGATATCATTATTAATTTCAAAGATATTACGATAAATTCGTACGAAGTCGCGGGCAGCCTCTAGTTATTGCATAAATAGGTACCTAGTTTATGCATCTATATTATAATGATCTAAATGATAATTTACATAAGATAACATTAAATGAAATCTTTAAATAACAAAACATAAAAAAAACTGACTGCATTGTAATGTTGTTTTTGCCAGCAAAATGACAAGAAGAACAAATAAGTACTTAAGTACAAATAAATACTTTTTTATTTAAATTATTATCGGTCAGTATTGGCCCAAGATTGGACCAAAAAGGTTATAGCCGTGACTTTATGCACTTAAATATATTCACAAAAAAAAAAGTTTTTGATTTTACGTAAATAAATACTGCACGTATTTATGGATAAAGGAAAAAAAAAATTGGAGATGCTGTTTTATGTACGTAATATTTTTAATTTCCTATAATTCTTAAAAAAATGAGAATACACATAAACAATTATATAATGGACATCGTTATTTTCATACCTACTTACATTATTTAAAAAAACGAATCTCCTTTAACCCATCTCTTTTTATCGTCACAAAAACTAAGAAACCCATTTTCTGCAAATGTTTCAATTCGCAACAGTTAAGTTGATATCTCAGGTGTATCGATGTTAGTAGAAATGAAGTCTCAAACGAGTTAACTAATTTACACATTGTGTACCACCTGTTTTAAACTCCCACAAGCCACAGGATGTCCTTAATTATTTCACCTCGTCGCGTCCGGTCCTCATATGGCAAAGTTTTTTTTAAACCTTTTTAAAGATGGCGACATGTTTTTGTTTATGAACTGGTTGTTTGTCCTGCCAGATGGTTGGTTGGTACTTATTTGCAAGTTTTGTTATTGTTTTTTTTTAATGGACTTAAAGTAAAAACAATCAAAATAAAAAGTTCTGAATTCGGTTGATTTTTTACCCGACTGCACCAAAAAGAGGTTAGGTTTTTCGAGAGTAGGTATGTATGTTTGTATTTTTTAACGGCTTGATGGATTTTAGCTTGAAAGGTGTTGTCAGATTCGTGTTTACAGTGAGAGTGACATTGGGTACATAAAAATAGTAAAAAATTCGTTTTTAGACGCAATCGGGGTTTTTTTTTTAAATAAAAAGGTTATTAGTTAGGCTTAGTAACTAGGTATTTAGTTATCTGTGGTGAGGCTTTTGTTAGTTTTCATTAGTTCATTTGACAGTTCCTATATTTGGCATCAAGATATGGAACCAGTGACGTGCTCTCGGTAAAAACAAATGAATCGCTAGTGCGTAAAAGAACTTCGATTTTACCTTGTTTACACAAACACTTAATAAAACAATATTATCTTATATTGATTTTATAGCACTTCATTATCGATCTTGATCTTTGAACAAGTAAATCAATATAATATGTTTATACATAAATATAGATTATCTGTTGAGTAAACAGTTTATTTATTTGTTTATGTATTGCTCGTTCAGCAATACTTCTATAAAGTTAGTAATTCATTTATTCCCAGTTCGATTTCAGTACAAAATCAAAATAAACAAAAACATAAAACAGCACATTATGCAAAAAAAAAAATAGCAAGAAAACAAGGAAAATACAAGAACTGAATCATTCTTACTCAAAACTATGACCAAATCAAAGTTATTAATTTCAGGTTACAATTAAGTTGGTAAATTAACTCAAAATTACGATAGAGAATCGTGGAGAAAGAGGAGAGAGGCTTTTGCCTAGTAGAGGGACACTAACGGCTAGATAAGTTAAGAACCAGAATTTCTATTAAATTTTTTTTTAAGTAACCAACCTTTTTTTATTCGTAATGTAATGTAATGTTAAAACCTACACTTGTTAAATGAGGCCTCTTAAGAAGACGTCGACCTTACCTTTTAAATATTACCTTCAGTTTTTTAAACTTTGAATCAACAAATATCAGTATAATTTAAATAATAAAATATAAATAAGCAAACTTCATATTATATCTGCTTCGTTTACTTTTCTTTTTACCTTCGCCTTGATTTTGTTTGAAAAAAAAAAGAACCGTACGTAAATAGGTATGTATGTAATGAATTGAAGTAAAGGTCTATTTTCACACATCCGGACCGTGCCCGGGGCGTGGACGGGCCGTGGCCCGTCAGGAGGGAAAAAAATACGTCGTCCTGACAACGTGTGTGTACGAATCCATAGAAAATATATGGAATGATATTTTTTCACTGACACGTCCAGGACACAGCCCGGATACGGCCCGTATACGGCCCGGATACGGCCCGGATACGTAACGGATACGTAACGGATACGGCCCGTATACGGCCCGGACACGGCCCGGATACGGCCCGGATACGGCCCGGATACGGCCTGGATGTGTGTAGATAGATCATTAAAATGATAATGATAGAATTAATGGCATAAACTAAGTGAAGTAAACAATGTTTTATTTCGAAATTGGCACATGTATAAGTACACTTTTTGAATGTTATTTTTTATCTAAAACTACTACCGCTTCACTCCCTGTATAACCGAGAGGAAGAAATATAATAAAGAAATAAGAAATATAATACTTATATGTTTTTTTTTAAATCAATTCATTTATTACATTTCGTTTATTAAAAACAACTTTAACAATAAGTAAATAAATATAATATACCTCATACTTAAACGTCTACTTAGCTTATTTACAAACATTTTAATCAGGTTTTTTTTTTCCATAACAAAGCCTTAAATCGTTGATTTCTTACAACCTCTCATTCATTATACATCAACCGGAAATATCCTTCAAGAAAATTCAATTAAATATTCAAAAGCAAATATATAAAACTTGAGGCTGCCCGCGACTTCGTACGCGTTTATCGTCATATCTTGGAAAAAAATCGAGTTATTCGTCATCCCGCACCCACCTTGCTTTTTTGCTTTGCCTTGCTCTGGTGCGAGTTTTTTGAGTGCAAGATGCCGAATAACTCAAAAAAACATGATCTCAAAATAATATAGCCTATTTGAGTAGTATATATATGTATGTTCTAGCTCACTTTTGTGGTGGAGGAAGTGACGTAACTGGTGGAGGATGTGTAAGTACCTAGAGTGACGCAAGTAGCTGGAGTGACGTGGTCGGGGGCGCGGATGTGACGCCTTATCGGTCGCCCGCGCTACCGTGAGCTTCAGTTTTTGTGGTTGAGAACGTTGTGGTTTACGATATGAAAAATTTCTCACGCACATGTTCTATTACCTACATATTATAAAGGAATTGTATAAATACTTTGTGAATAATTTAAAAGCATGATAGTCGTGAATGCGCTCTAATAGCGAGCAAACAGAAATGTTCGTTTGTGAAGATTGTGATACGGTATTTAATAATTTAGATAGTCTGAAACATCACCAAACTTGTTGTGAGAAGAAAGAAAAAAACTGTAGTAAATTAAAGTATGCTTGCAGTTATTGTGATAAGTTATTTTCAAGGAAGGATGCGGTCAAACGTCACGTACGAACCTCTTGTATAAGAAACGAGGGGAGTAAAAAAAGTAAACATAAACGTTTTGATCACCAAACGACGACGACGACGACGACGACGATGGATGAAGAGCAGCTACCACCTCCCTCTAAGAGGGCTAAACAGATGTGTACTGTGTGTGATGTTCCAGTGAAAAATCTACATGCTCACCTGAGAAGTACGAGTCATAAAAATAAAATGACGGAAAGCATGATGAATAATGTTGAAATCATAAAGACTTGTTTCAAGTCGAGACTAGCATCGTATAGAGTGTATAGTAGTTCACAGTTGGTGCACGTCATACCTAGCGACTTTCTTGCAAATGTTGAGGATACTGTTTTGAGCCTGATAGAGCGGAAACGTATGGAGTTGAAGTCATCCATCAAGGTGAACCTCGAACTGTTTGGGAATTATATTAAGGAAACTAAGGAAGTGATCACCACAGATGTGAAGTCTTTTAACACAAGAAATAAAGTTATAGGTATGGTGGATGACATAAAGTCCATCTACGGTGAATTCGTTGAGGAGATTAAAACAAAGGCTGATGAATTCCAAGAGCGAGATAGTGGTTGGGCGATTGAGAAGGTTTTATATATAGAAATTAATATTAATAAGTTTTCGCCGCTTAAAGGTACGAATTACATCCCGTTACCGCTATGGATACAGAAAAAGAAAGCGTGCATCAACATAAAGAATCGCGATCAATATTGTTTCGCGTGGGCGATAGTGAGCGCACTCTACCCGACCGATAATAATTCTGATCGCATTTCTTCGTATCCGCACTATAGATCCGTTTTAAAATTGGATGGAGTAAATTTTCCGGTGAGTACACAGGATATACAGCTTATTGAAGAGTTGAATGGACTCAGTTTTAATATATTTGAAGTGGAAGAGGGAAAAATTGCTGGACCCATCTACGCATCGAAAAAGAAGAGGCAAACTCATATGAATTTACTTTATATTGAACATGGTGTGCGCGCTCATTATTGTTGGATAAAACACTTAAGTCGATTAGTATGCAGGCAAATATCGAAACATACCGGTCAAATGTTTTTTTGCAATTCATGCCTCTTGACGTTTATCAACGAGGAAAAGCTTCAAGCGCACGTGGCGGTCGGAGATTGTGCCGGTGTGAAGACATATATTCCAAAGCGGGGTGGGAATAAATTACGATTTCAAAATTATTCCAAGAAGATGCGTGTTCCTTTCGTAGTGTATGCCGATTTTGAATCAAT
Organism: Anarsia innoxiella; assembly: GCA_947563765.1. Lineage (NCBI taxonomy): Eukaryota > Metazoa > Arthropoda > Insecta > Lepidoptera > Gelechiidae > Anarsia > Anarsia innoxiella. The sequence goes on along the minus strand of OX387404.1, from coordinate 9,167,828 downwards.
ACTCAGAGCAGTTGCCACCTGCTCTCCCGATCCAAAGTCTTCGTTCACCAATGTTTATCAAGTTCACGAAGCACACAGCTTCGGGTATTATATTAAATGTTATTATGATGATTCATTGAGTAAATATGTATCATACAGAGGTAAAAATTGCGCAAGTGAATTCATTACTTCACTCGAGGATAATCTAAAACCGTATGCTGAACTACTGAATGAAATTGTACCGATGAAACCGCTAACGAGCTTAGAGCAAACTCAATTCGAGACAACCACCACGTGTCATATATGTGAAAATGAAATCGCAAATGAAGATGTTGCGGTGATGGATCACTGTCATCTCACCGGTGAGTATAGAGGTGTAGCTCACCGCGATTGTAATCTTAACTATAAAATAAAAAAGGTTATACCAATAATTATACATAACCTTTCGCATTACGATGCGCATTTCATTATAGGTATGTTGAAAGAGCATAATGTTAAAATTATTCCGAGAAACAAGGAAAATTTCATTTCGTTTACGATAAAAAGTTGTGAATTAGATATCGAATTACGCTTCATTGACTCGTGTCGTTTTATGATGTCAAGCCTAGATAAATTAGCTTCGAATTTAAAGAGTTCTCAGTTTATAAATATAAACAAAAACTTTTCTCAGAGTCAAGCACATATTTTGAGACAAAAGGGAGTGTTTCCTTATGACTATATAAAAGATTGGGATAATTTAAATGAGACGGAGTTACCGCCTCAAGACAAATTCTATAACAATTTGAATAAATGTGCAATTACCGATGATGAGTATAGACACGCACAGACGGTGTGGAATACGTTTAACGTGAAGACTTTAGGGGAATATAGCGATATTTATCTGAAAACGGACGTTCTACTATTGACTGATGTGTTTGAAAACTTTAGGGAAGTCTGTCTTAACACATATCAGTTGGATCCTGCACATTATTACACCGCTCCCGGTCTAAGTTGGGACGCTATGTTAAAATACACCAAAGTGGAAATGGAACTTTTAACCGATATCTCTATGATAAAATTCATCTCAAGAGGTATTCGCGGTGGTTTGAGTGTTTGTTGCAAAAAACTCTCAACTGCAAACAATAAATATTTGAATACTGGTTACGATCCTACTAAAGAATCAAAGTACATAGTATATCTAGATGCTAACAATCAATACGGATGGGCGATGAGTCAATATCTACCGCTTAAAGATTTCCGTTGGTTGACGGAAAATGAAATTCGATATTTCAATGTATTGCATCATGATAATAATGGGATTAAGGGATATTTTTTAGAAGTGGATTTGGTGTACCCGGAAAATCTGCATGAGCTCCATAACGATCTACCGTTTTGCTCTGAAAACCGCGTGCCAGACTATATCGGTTCTAAAGAAAACAAACTGATTGCCTCACTTCATGATAAGAAAAATTATGTGATTCACTATGTTAACCTGAAACAAGCTATGAAGCACGGTATAAAGCTCATTAAAATACATAGGATCTTGATGTTTACGCAAAAACCTTGGTTAAAAACCTACATCGATTTGAATACTCACATGCGAGCGACGTCAAAAAACTCTTTTGAAAAGGATTTCTATAAGCTGATGAACAACGCTGTGTTTGGGAAAACCATGGAAAATGTCGATAAGAGAGTTGATGTTCGTCTCGTCAACAAATGGGAGAGTCAACGGAAGCGATTAGGTGCGCGTGCACTGATAAGCCGTTTAAATTTTCACAGCAGCGCAATAATTAACGAAGACCTCGCAATAATACAGATGAGTAGGAATAGTGTCACGTACGATAAACCTATTTATGTAGGTTTTACCGTGCTAGAGTTGTCAAAAACGTTAATGTATGAATTTCACTATGATTATATGCTGCCGAAATTTAAAGAGAATATAAATCTTTTGTATACCGACACCGATTCATTTATATACGAGATGAGAACCGATAACTTTTACGAGGATATTAAACGTGATTTGAAACAGAGGTTTGATACATCAGATTATCCCCCTGATAATAGATACAACTATCCGTTGCTAAATAAGAAAGTAGTGGGAATGTTTAAGGATGAATGTTCGGGTGTGATTATTAAGCAGTTTATCGGTATACGATCAAAATGTTATTGCGTGATCAAGGATGATCATGAGATTGTTAAAAAAATAAAGGGTGTAAAAAAGAGCGTTGTGAAAAATGAAGTGAGTCATCATGATTTCATTGCATGCATCGCGAATAGAAACGAGAACGTACAGTACAGGGAGATGAATGTTATAAGGAGTAAACTACAAACCCTGTACACTCAAACCCTGAATAAAATGGTGTTAAGAAACTTTGACGATAAGCGATTCACTATCCCTAATGAAACGTACAAAACTCTCGCCTGGGGACATAGAGATATAAATCGTTATTACTTTATTTAGATATCTATTTTGAAATTACGCAATCTTGACGGTAGTGATAACAAACAATGTATGTCGTTGCGGTTACAATCTATAATTTTAAGGTTTGAATATAAAGTAAAAAAATTAATTAGATAAGAAAAATATTATAATGTACTTAGTTATAAGTTAAAAATTTTGTATTAAAAAAGTTTTTAGTATGTAAGATGGGTGTGTTATGTAAATGAAAAATAAACAACATTTGTAATAATTATCATTCATTATTTATTTCGTGAATAAATGTCTTACACCTAATGCTATAATTTCTAAATCTACAATAGAATTCCGATCACATCTCTCCTCGAGGATCGTCCGAGTCGCTTGAAGGGTGGTCGGTTGTATTTTGCGTAGGTGCTTCTCGAAAAAGTTGATTCGATTCTCGTAGGCCGGCCGAAGTTGCTTATGAAGAAGATTGATCCGTTGCGTTATACACGGTGCAATGTTCAAAATACTAAACCACTTCTCATAGTTTATTGTGATTGAGGTTTGGAAATTGTTAGAGAAGATTAGCATATAACGATGATCATTCATAGATAGAATTAGATCAAATCTTCCGAGCCCGGTGGCAGCGGCGACGGTAGTCGATGGTAGTGATGCAATAGGTGCGTTGATACTGCACGAAAGAAAACTTGTAATAATTTCCTTATTCTTCACAATAATGGAAAACCACTCGTCCGCGCTGAGCTGAAGAATTCCACAAAAATCTATTTTCACCTCCAAATCTTGGTTGAGATACAGGGAGATGTAGAATCCATTTTCTAGATCGTAGTGTGATTTCGCATAGGTACACTGATCATTCCATAATGAGCCATCATCAGCACTCATTATTGGAGGAGATAAAAGGCGGTGATAATAAGCCATGAGGAGACGTAGACACACGGTGACAGTTGGTCACAGACTAATTCAATTTCTATTATTTTATTATTGTGAAATCTTTCTTACACTTCCTGAGAGTATGCTATACTCGAAGAGTGCGTCGTTTATTATCAAGCAATACGCGCTGGTGTTGCCAGGAACATTTTTGGAAAATTCCATTTCCAGTTTCACATCGATTGCACCACCACCAGTTCTAGTACTATCGTTCTGTCGCGATGTGTCAATAACAATCAGCGGGAACTTGGTTTTGAAGTGTGATGTACTCACTTCCGGTCTCACCTCCCGCACTCCATAATATTCTCTTTGGAAATTCACAAACGCATCGTAAAGCAGTGAGTACGAGTTTTTCTCAAAGTTGGCTGCAAACGCTTCATAGGGAAAGTATTGTGAGTTTAGATATACTCTACAATTTGTTAGATTGCAATGATCGAAATGACTCATATCCTTATGCTTTTCATTCTTTCGAGCCGTTTGCAATCCGATAATGATGAAACGTGGTTTCTCCATTTCTGTAGCGGTTTTTATCGACCATACATGTTTTTGTGATGTTGGTAATAGTGGATATTCATAGAGGTCCCAAGTGCGGAACGCTAAAGGAATAGGTACATTCTTCTCCACAATGGACATGAGACGAAGTTTTTCTTCATCGCACACCTTGATGGTGGGCACACGCCATACTATGCGCGAAATCTCAATAGATATTTCCTTACCCACCGCACAAGTTGCTGCATTCAAATTGGTACTGGATCGGTTGAGAATTAGCTCATGCTTAGCGTTCATTATAACTTTCTTATAGTCCTCGGCGAATCCTAGGAAATGTGAGAGTGGTATTGAAAAACTGAAATCACCATCGGTAATGGCTGCTATAGCACCCGTGTTCCAACAAGCGTTTTCCAAGGCATGTTCAGATCCTTTGGTGTAGGAGAGAAGTCCCTTCATGGTGGTGGTGATACCGCAGTTTCTCGATCTGTCCACTTCCACACCGTTAAGTTCATAGCGAATCTCTTGAAACAGAAAAGCTGGCGCGTTGTTCACGAATACGGTATCACTGTTCACTTTTCCTTCTACAAGTAGATAGCTCTCGCTTGGCAGTACGATTAAGTCTTGTCTATTGATGCATATACGAATATCATCGTTGTTATTAAACGAGTTATGATATGGATTGTATGAGTGAATCTCAACGCTTTCTATACTCTCATCGAAATGCACTTTTTCAGTGATATGTAAAACTGACTTTGAAGGCATAGTATTGACGACGGCGGCAGCGATGATGTTTATGAAACTACTTTTAATTTAAGCGCTTTTAGAAACAACTTATTTTCCTTAGATAATTCTTTTTTATATTTTACCGATGTCTCTTGTAGTGATGATGATGATGTTGATGTTGAAGGATATGTACTCGCTGCTGACGCTTGCACGCTTTGACTGATCCCATTCTGATATACACCATCATTTTTATAGACTATCATTGTGATGATTATGAAGTGATGGGTGTTCTTCTAATATGAAGCCTCAAGGATATATTTTCACCTCTAAAATTAACGAGATTATCGTGCTCGTTCACAAGACGTACGTTAATACGATTAATAGTAGTACCCTTTACTGGTAGGTATACAACGTTCGAAGGACACTCGATTATTTGATAGCCGGGCGGTACGGAGGGTGAAAATTCGTGTAATACGTGAGCGGGTCTTTCGTTAATGAATGAAGCCTCTATTATGCTACACTCTACTCTTATAGTGTTTGTGCTCAATATATTGATCGGTTTATCGGATAAATGTATCTTACCCGGCTCAAGAACTCGCGGTGAGAAACCGAGCAGAGAACCGATACTATTCCGTCGATTGAAATAGATGTCTAGTTTTGGAGAATACACCATACACTGAGACGTGTTCATATTAGCCTCCATATCGATTAAATCGTAGGCGTCCTTCGATTGTTTTGATATTTCACTATTTATATATTTGAATATATCGTTCACCTCATAAGCGCCCTCAGGTACTTCTATTACGTTTTCTCCATAGTGGAATAGATTATTATGCTTATCAATGTTCGGTATCGAGTTGTATGTCTTCAAATAAATCAATCCACACTCAAACTCGCCATTCTTCAACTCTATCGCAGGCATATAGTCCGCAGATAACTCAGATGATTCACCGCTAAGCGTAATAGAAAATGATGATGACATTGTTAGTATGTGTACCCAAATGACGTCGTCGTCGTCGTCGTCGTTATCGTTATCGTCACCACTACGCTACAGCACACACGCATGCATATAAAAGGTTGATAAGGGAATGAAACATGTATTCGCTTATTCATCTATTTATTTGTGAAATAACGTTTCATATTATACAGAAACATTAAACATAAATGTCCGCAGTTTACTTGATTTTCCTTTTGAAGATTTGTATAGTTATATTCAATATTAATCCTATCACCACTCCTCTTCATGTATAGGGGAAACTCTTTAAACGGTCTCAGATCGCCGAAACTGTCGAAGAATATACATCGATTTCCGATTTTAGCGTACGCCACCCAGTGAGTACCCACCCCCCTTATCGTATCCAAGTTGATGACACCGCACTCGTTGAGCCACGGTTTACCATGATGCGGAAGAGTGTCTCTCATGAATACACCTCTAAAGTAAGGAATTTTCAGTCTGCGTACACACTTCACTATGTCGATGTCGGTGAGAGGTTTATTCCTCGGCGGTAGAAGACGATGATGTTCGTCATCATTATTGTTGGCGGTGGCGGGGAGGGGGTACATTTTCAGTTTTTTGGAGAGTACGGACTTAAATACAACCCCATACCTTGTTTGTATGGTCGAAGGTATAATCCTTTACCGACTTTTTGTTCACCCTGTTTTTTCTTCGAGATCATATCATAGATATTTTTAGCTGCGGTGGTTACACCACCGGCTAGGGTACCGGTAGCGGCTAAAGCGCCCAACAGTGGTATCAACGGGATAAAACCGCCCGTTTTCGGTAAAGGGATCACTCGAGGGGTTCTTACGAAGCGGTTTTTGATTGTTTTACGGGCCGCTTTCATAGCGGTTCTCAGTAGGCTGTTCTTATCAACCGATTGCTTTTTCCGACTGCACATGTGTTTCTTTACAGCTCGCCGACTGTTTTGCACCACTTTAGCGAATGATATACCCATACCCCGCTTCACCTTGAACTTCATGATTTTGTTAACAGCAAAACCGGCCGCTCGTTCCCCAAAGCGAGCGGTTTTATCGCGAAACCGTTTCTCCGCTTCCGCCGCCAACTCTAAATCCGCTCGATGCCGCGCCTCCAATGACGATGGGTTGTTTGCGTAGGCGATATCGTGACGTTTGCACGCCTCGTCCAGCTGATTGATTCCCTTGTCGCCACGTAACAGTCGTTCACGTAGTTTAGTGCCGGGTCCGCAATAGTTGTAATTGGGGAGATGTAATTCAAAAGGTAAATTATTTATCAAACTGTTGACAAATCCAGCACCTCTTCTCGATTGATGTTCTCGATTGAATGAAACACTTCTACTAGGTACTAACATTTTTATACGCTAAAACATCCGTAGGATAATTCTCTTCTTGAGAACTTTCAACCGTTTCTTTGATATCAACCTCTTGTTGTTGTAGTTGTTGTTCTTTCTTTTTTCTTATACAACCGGTACAGCTTTTACGTATATTAGGTCCGCCGTAATCCACTTGCGTTGCGTTTGGATCGGAGGTATCCCAAAACTCGTGTTCTTGACAGCAAAAGTACTCACTAATCTCAGGGTCGTTTCGCAAGTGCTCAGGTAGATCGTCCTCAACTTTATACAATTGATTGCTGAATGTTTTCAAGAGAAATCCTTTTGATATACCTTGCAAATCTTCTTTGGTAGGTAGTGGTTTATCTTCTCTTAAACTAAAAATAGAACTAAACATTTTGATGGATGAATTGGTATTTATTCACGATGTAAAAATAAACACATTCATTCGCGTACCGAGACCACATAAGAATGAAGTTTAAAGTGCAACCGACGCGTTTAAATGTAAAAATTTGGAGCTTTAAAAATGAAAAAGGTGGGAGCGATGATGGTTGGGGGGAGGAGGGTAAACATGGTGCACTACTGCCTTCCAGTATTAGATGTTTGATTTGCGGACCATCCAACTGTGGTAAAACAAATGTATTACTCACCCTCCTCCTTGATCCGTCTGCTGTAAAGTATAAATCAGTTTATTTGTATTCCAAATCTCTACTTCAACCAAAATATATATTCCTAGATGAAGTCTTTAAACGTGTAGATGGATTAAATTTTTATAAATGTTCTGAAAAAAGTGAAGTGGTTCCACCCGAAGACGCTGAACTGAACAGTGTCATCGTATTCGATGATGTAGCGCTTGAGGATCAAGAAGCGATACGTCAATACTTTTCTATGGGTCGTCATCGAAACATGGAGTGTTTTTATCTCTGTCAAACGTATAGCAAAATACCTAAACAGCTAGTGCGTGATAATGCAAACCTGATTTTACTCTTCAAACAGGATGATTTAAACTTGCGACACGCTTACGATGATCACGTAAATACAGATATGTCATGGGAAAAATTCCATAAAATTTGCAGACGATGCTGGAAGGAACGCTTTTCTTTTATTCTCATCAACAAAGATTGTGAAATGAATAGGGGACGTTATCGTAAAAATTTTGACAATTTCATCTCACTTAACGACGATGATGATGATGATGATGAGTAGCTATAAAAGCATCATTTTTCTTAAAGATCTAACATTATACCGTCATGTCTAGTTCGGAACGGATATTTGGTGATAAACAGTTGAAACGAAAACTCATTACTTCAGTCAAGGCGGTTAAAGCTAAATTAAAAGCAATTCAAAATAATGATTCATTGCTTACGGAATCGCTTGAGAAAACTTTTAAACCAATCACTGAACCGCTCAACTCACTGCTGCTAAGTAATAACAAGTTGGAACATGCAAATGAAAAAACAAAAATCAAACTTGAAAATAAATCTAAAATAAAAACTGAAAGTAAATTTGATAAGAGTGATGATGATAACGATGAATCTGTTAAGAGTGAACATGAAGATGAAGAAAAAAGTTTTGGAGAAAATACTGATGATGATAGTGTATACGAAGAAACTTTACAGCTATCACCGGTACCATCTCCACAACCACCACCACCATCAAAAACAGCAACAGGTCCACCGTCGTCGATGAGCATAAATCATCAATTATTACAGAGACACATTGATCATCGTAATAAACAGGGAACGCTCGCACAACCCCAATATGATGTTATATATTTTGATAAAGAGAAAGCGTTTCTCGGTAGGGAAGCTGTACATTTCATAGATGACTTTGAAAACATACAGATTGCGGGTAAAAAGTATAAACTAACTCCAGGATTCGCTGAATTACTCTTTCAGAAACATCCTAATGCTAAACTGATTAATTCAAAAGATAAGGAAAATTTTAATAGGGTTTTGAGCGTGACACACGCTCATCGACGTAATTTTGAACCCGGTGGACAAGTGGTGGGACATAGAGGTGAAAAATATAAAAAATATATCAAGAAGCAAACCGTCACCTCACCATCATCGCTATCATCATCCTCATCGATGACTGCACTATCAGAAAAACATGGAAAAGGTATATCTTTAACATTGAAGCAGTTTCATCCTAAGACGGATTATGTTTATTGGGATGATCCGAATGAGTTGGTTGCTAGACTACGTTTACTTATCGCATCGCAAAATGCTGGTAACAGCAGACATGAAAATGAGATTAATTCAATAATCGAAGAACTCGTTGAAGCAGGTATTATTATAAGATAAAAAACGATGTTCAACTGAGAGCATTATCATAAACAACATGCCCGTCAACAAGTTTGGTCATTACTTATATAGCGGTAATTCCAAAGAATATTCAGCATTCGAAGGTGGTAACAGTGGAAGAGATAAACGCATCATCGATTGTAAAAATAAACGAATTACATCTATCGCTAATGGTGTGCGTAAGAATGATGCTATCACTAAAGATCAACTAGAAGTTAACTTTAATACATGTTTAACAAAGATTAAAACCAATAAAGCGGAAATAGCTAATCTACAGAAACAATTGGAGTTACTTAAGAAAATAATAGAATCGAAAAAGAACATAACATCTTCTAAAAACAACAAAGAGAACGTTGGTGGTGATAGTAAAAAGAGGAAAATCGAATCTAAGCCCGTAATTACAACACCGACGTCAACGGAGACGGTGAAGTCGTCGCCGTCGTCGTCGTCGTCGTCATCGTCAACGTTGGCAAACACCGCGACGGCGATAAAAAATATATTACGAAACTGAATTATGAGTAAAGCTCAAGTGGTGAGAGAAATATATAAATATGCTAGGAAGAATTTTCCTCGACGACGATTCATACAGAAAGGATTGGATGATACCTGGCAGATAGATCTTATCGATATGCAAAAATATGCTAGAGAAAACGCCGGTCACAAATACATACTGGTTTGTATAGATACTTTCTCTAAATTCGCCTGGGCGCAGCCGTTGAAGACTAAAAAAGCTGAAGAAGTCACAAAGATGATGATGAGAATCCTTCAAAACTCGCAAAAGAGAAAACCTAAAAATGTACAGTCAGATGATGGTACTGAGTTTTTCAACACTAAATTCCAATCGCTAATGGAAAAGTATAATATTAATCACTACTCTACGTTTAGCGTTAAGAAAGCTTCTATAGTGGAAAGACTTATTAGAACACTCAAAAATTGGCTTTGGCAACACTTCAGTTTGAAAGGTGTCTACAAATGGATCAACTATTTGAGTAAACTGTTGGAAAAATATAACAATAAAGTACATCGTACTATCGGCATGGCGCCTAAATCTGTCAACCGGAACAATGCAGATAAACTTTTATCTGGAGTGTACAATCACATCAAGGTTAAAGCACGCAACAAGTTTAAGGTTAACGATAATGTGCGAATAAGTAAATATAAATCAGTATTTGATAAGGGTTACACCGGAAACTGGAGTACGGAGATATTTCAAATAGTCAAAGTGCAAAATACTAACCCGCCCACATACCTACTTCAAGACACTAAGCGTGAACCGATCATGGGTGCTTTCTATGAGCAAGAGTTGCAAAAAGTGAAAGATTCAGATGTCTATCTCGTGGAAAAGATATTGAAGCGGAAAGGTAATAAAGTCTACGTTAAATGGTTGGGGATGAATGAAAAAAGTTGGATTGATAAAAACAATAAAGTGTTATGATTTCAGCTGTTGTGAAATACCTATGTAATACTTCATGTACCTACGTGTCAATACGTGTCATCTGTATTTTTTCTTTATGTAGTAAATAGTACCTATTTGTATTGTATAGCATTGCAGGATTTATAATGTTGAATAAAAACTAAAAGTAAGTTACGTTATTTCATTTTTATTACTTATCAGTGACTTATATGAGCACGTTCACATTGGGAACAATACGTCTTCTTCTAATGCTAGAACTTCAACCATTTCCCTCCTCCTTCCCGACATATTTTAAATTATTGAAAAACACCGTTAGCAGGATTATATTCGATAAAATCATGTTTAAGTATTTACTCCACTACTGTAATCTAGAACTATCAAATCTACACTGAGATTCTCAATAAATTCAACGTAAAACGAAATCTCACACACATCTGCTGAATCACTCTTTTCATACACGTGCAGGATGCACCCACTCAATTCCTTCATCGATTGCAACAATGTAACTTCATTGTAAAGCTCTAACCACAGCACCACTGCTATTACTGATAAGAATTTGGTTCACATGCACATTCATCGGTAGGTAGGTATTATTTCGACTCGATCAAACAGAAAAAATAAATCTTTTTCTTCAATGTAAAACAGTTGTTGTTAACACGTCGAAGGACATTTTATTTAGCTCCTTATCTTATAGTAGGTACATTTGATGACGTGATAGATTATATTATATATGGTGAACACTATACCATATTCATCACAAACGTACATTTTATAAGCGTAAAAAATATTAACATCTACCTAAACGGTAGCGCAGGCGACCGATACGGCACCACATCCGCGCCCCCGACCACGTCACTCCAGCTACTTGCATCACTCTAGGTACTTACACATCCTCCACCAGTTACGTCACTTCCTCCACCACAAAAGTGAGCTAGAACATACATATATATACTACTTATTTGTTATTTTGATATATAAGCTACAATATTGCTAGTTTCAGCAAAATCGATCCAGCAGCTTTTGCGTGAAAGAGTACTAAACATCCGTCCATCCATCCATATCGGCATAAACATTGACATTCATAATATTCTGTATCATTCCAATTTTAGTATAATTATGTACTGCTGAAGTAAGTATAATATAAGTAGTGTTAGCCAGAAAATATCTACCCGCATCTCTACTAATAACAGTGAATAGAGCAGCACTAGTGACGCGAAGATGGCGCCACTGATACCCTCTCTCTCTTCTTCTCTCCCGAATGAGTGTGTGCGCGCGCGTTGATTATCTGTTTTAATCTTACTCTAAATAAAAAGTATTGCTGCTAATTATTCTTTTAATAGTAGGATTAAATGAAGTACATAGACTAAATAAAGTCTTTGAACTTATGTAAAATGCGGAAACACTCTATAGGTGAAGGTGAGGTTAAGGTTAAGCTATGAAAGTGAAATTGTAAAGCCTTGGGCTTGTTCTTGCTCAAATTATAACGAACAGTGAATTTAAAATGTAAAGTCACAAGATTTTGCTTCTATTAATGAAATTTATTTATTTATTAGTATTCATTATTATTATTTTAATGCTATCGACACACCAAAGCCGCCGGCATGCCGCCGGGCTAGGTCGGCGGCTTTACGTCATACGAATGGCAGCTGTCAAAAAAGCCGGCGGCTTTGGTGTGTAGATACTATTAGAACATCGCTCGTCGGTGGAGTCTCCGCCACTCTGCTCTATTCTTTGCCGCTGCGGTTTATCAAATAGTTGAAGATGCATCTAACTAAATTAATCTATTTATTGTCATTATGTCTTTTTTATTGTCAAATATAAGAAGAAAACAACGCGTTATTCAATGGCTTTATTTGCAGACAGGGATATGTTTGCTTGGTTTCTATATTTATCAAAACAAAAAAACAAATGATAGTGGTTCCTGCAGTTCAGAATATTTTTTTACAAACGTACAGAAGCCGGCATATGTCAGTGCGATGCCAGTTTTTTTAAAAAAATACGCATTGGAAACATATCAAACACAAATGCATCAGTCTGAGAGCATTGTATTTTAAAAACAAATAATGGCCATCCTAAATAATTAGGGTGACTTAAAATAAGTGAACGATAGAAAAGGATATGCACGTACTCGTGATAACAAACAACTTTTACTATGGCACCAAGTTCGAAATTATAAAAAAAAAATCCGTCATTTATCAGCTGATATATTTTGTATGAAGAATTTAAAAAAATTGAATTATTTCGAACTTGATCCCATAGTAAAAGTTGTTTGTTATCACGGGTACATGCGTATCCTTTTCTATAGTTCACTAATTTAAAGTCACCCTATATACTGCGTTTCTACATTGTCTTAATGTTGAATCTAGATTTATATTAAAAGATTTAAGCTAGATACTAATGCTGTGATTGCACTCCAATGGGCATGATGACAAATTTTTTTTTGTCTATCGCATAGATTATTTTATAATATTCGACACATATTTTTTATTTTTTCTCATAAACTAAAAATGACAAAGATACACTGGGTTAAAGTTGCTCGTGACGTCACGCCTAAGTACGATTTTTACCTAGGAGTGACGTTAATACTCCGTAACTTTGATGCTCTGAATCTTGGTATTTATTTATGTTTTTGATCTGGTAAAAAATGTGTTTTAAATATTTTTTATTAGCCTTAAAGACGGACTAATTATTTTTTTAATTTTTGAATGTAGTCATCATTTATTTATTTATTTATTTATTGAGGTAACCAACTGCTTAGTATTTTTTACATTTCAACTTAAAACTAATATAGGTATAGATGTAAGCTATTAACAGGTTACCCTAGATACATAGTACATACAGTTTATGCGGCGTATACTTCAAGAGCATTGACTGTTGCATTCTTTAACATTGCTATTCTTATATTTTAGTTAAAAGATATGTTAGGATGTATGTGTTGTGTGTGTTGTGTGTGTGTGTATGTGTGTGTATGTGTGTGTGTGTGTGTGTGTGTGAGTGAGTGTGTGTGTGTTGTATATTCTGTGTTCTGTAGACCCTACGACAGACATCTTGGGATCGACTGGTTACAGTCACGACTAGGAAACCAGTCATCTACAGGGGAACAGTTGATAATTACGATCATAGTAATTGTTTGAATTATAAAGGTAGGAAGGTGTTGTTTTAGTTAGATTGATTTATATATTTATGTGTTTTATTATTAGAAAAGGACAAGGCTTTTAACTCAGAACTTTAATTATTTCTTTTTTGTAAGCTTGTTTTTTACAGTGAAATATATCAATATTTGCGAAATCACTGTTATATTGATGGGAAATGCGTTTTATTAAACTGTTACGTGCAAATTTTGTGAGACTCATATCTGTTGCAAATAGCTTAGTGTGTCTAGTTCTTCTAGAAGGAACTGATAATGTGACTTGGTTAAGAAGTTCAGGACAATCTAGATGTCCATGAAGAATATCATGAAAGAGGCATTGGTCTAGAACAGGGTTTCCCAAACTATGGGTCGCGACCCACTGGTGGGTCGCGAGCGAATATTGAGTGGGCCCTGCCTATAGTACCAACCGTCTGAGCCAGCGGCCGGGCGGCGGGCGACTGAAACATAGGAAACAATTTCATCCTTCCCATTAAATTTATATAATTAAGTAATAAAAGATTGTATTAAAATAGTTTGTTATTTCAAAAGTCCTTTATTCATATTGCTAACGCTTAAATTTCCTAGAGGTGGGTCCCGAGTTTGTAAACTTATTTCAGATGAGTCGTAGCCCAGTCAACTTTGGGAACCACTGGTCTAGAAGTTTGCGACGGTTGTTTAACGATAGAAGCGAGTATTTAGTGCAGCGTTCGGAGTAGTCTTTCAACAACTGATGACTTTTAAGATCAAGATATTTCAAGAAGCGCATTTGTATAGATTCAATTGATAATATGTGTTTTTGATATATAGGGGACCATACAGGGCAGCAGTATTCGAGAATACTCCGTACGTAAGAGAAATAAAGTAGTTTAATGCATTCTGTATTGGTAAACTTCGTACAGATCCTTTTGATGAAACCTAGATTTTTATAGGCTTTATTTATTATGTAATCATAATGTTCATTAAAAGTTAATTTTGCGTCAAGCATGATTCCTAGGTCCCTAACCAAGTTAGTTCTTTCGATACTGGCACCGTTAATTTCATAGTTATAATAAATTACATTAGATTTACGAGTAAAACTAACAATTTGACATTTATTAATATTTACGGTAATTCTGTTAAATGAGTAGTAATTAACGAGGCGATTGAAGTCATCTTGAAGTTTTTCACAGTCTGTATGATTAGTTATTTTATCCCCATTTAAAGTCACCCTATATACTGCGTTTTCTACATTGTAATAATGTTGAATCTAGATTTATATCTATTAGAAGATTTATGCTAGATAATAATAACTATGATTCCACGCCAATTATAAGTATAATATTTGCACTATAGGTATACCCACTCTGCACATTGCATACAGTCACGCAACATGCACTTAAAGATAAGAAAACCTTTATCTTAATACCTAGGCACTTTCTTTGTCTGATGCTTTATCTAGTCTAGATTTCAACATTAAATAATGCAAAGTTATAAAGTTAGAAATCTAAGTTTATTTCCTTATAAACCTAGACATTCTTGCTACAATGTAATTGTATATTGTGCGTAAATAGGGATTATGACTACATTCAAAAATTCAAAAAATAATTAGTCCGTCTTTAAGGCTAATAAAAAATATCTTAAACACAATTTTACCTGATCAAATACATAAATAAATACTAGAGACAGAGCATCAAAGTTACGGAGTGGGGGGTAGTGACGTCATTCCCAGGTAAAAATAGTACATCGGCGTGACGTCACGAGCAACTTTAACCCAGTGCATCTTTGTAATTTTTAATTTAAGACTATCCGCCATTTAGGCGTATCTTGTGATAGTGTTTCTTTTTAATATTTATTTATTTCATCTTGTGGAGGAAGCATCTATAACTTTATTCAATGAAAGAGCAATCTATTTATATCTGTTTAAATCCGATTCAAACGAAAATCCTGTTGCATTTCCACCATTTACAAACTGCCTCGATTCATTAAATCGATTTTGCGAAATTAAACGCTGCGTTCATTTGTTTTTATGTTTTTCCAATAGCCGTGTGCTTGGAGTGTTATCGAATGAAATTTAATTTCCTACCGGTATTGCGACTGTTCAAATTGTAAAACTGCCGTAGTTGCTTCATTTTATACTTTAACTGCATTTTTAAGACCCAGAACACACGGTGAAACGCAAATGCAACGCAACTGAAACTGCTTGTTACTTTTGAGTTGCATCGCAGTTTCTGCTACAGACTTCCTTAGAAAACCACACACGACGCAACTGAAACGAAACGTTTGAAACTAGTAGCAGTTGCGTTTCACCGTGTGTTTTGGCGCTAAGACGTAGTTTTAGTTATATTACATAGGAGTACTAGTTACCTACTAAAGATACAATAGAAGAAATCTTCCATTGTATGGTATGTTACTGAGTAACACCACGAAGAGAGCAACCCTACAGAGTTTCTTGCTAGGTTCTTCTCTGGGGAAAACTGCACTCTTGCGAATCTAGCATTAACTTTAAAAAATGACTTGTCCTAAGTGTTGTCAAAAACCTACAGGATTAAATGATCATTTCATTTCATTTCAAGAAGTAAGAGGTAAAACTAATAGTGCTACTCGCACACTGCATGTTATAATGTGTTTGTAAGCAATTTTAACATTTTATAAACATTTTGTATACTAAAAGTTTGTTATAAAGTGTTTGTAAAAATAAAACAGTTTATAAAATGCAATATGGGAGCACCAGAACCCATACATTAAAATCTTTGTATCTTTATCAAAAATGAAGCGAAAGAAGTGTGTTCGGATCGTTACAAATGGAGGAACGTGGTCTCTGTCTAACCCGATGGGAGAGAGGCATGACATGACAGATATGTATGTAAGTGTGTTTCTATTGTAGCAAGTGAAGAGAAGTGGTCTCTGCCTACCCCTTGTGAGAGAGGCGTGATAGATATGCATGTTGAACAAAACTCTACTTCAAAGTCATCACTCACAAAAAACTAGGCTAACGTCGTAGTATCGATAAGGTAGACAATGGCTCATAAAAATAACACTTTCACAAGCTATGTAACCTGGATTTACTTGTAGGTATGTACCTAATTTGATAAGGTAGCTAAATATTTGCACACAGTGCTATCTTGGTGTAAAATTTATAAGTGTTCTGATAGTTATCGTGGGAAATAAAATAATGTCTAGAAAGTTCATTTTAGATAAGTATTTTACCGTATACAAAAGAATTTAAGGTAGTGTAAAATTGTTTACCAAAAATTTTTGTTACACTATTTTTTTATTCGATTTTAGATCGGTAGAAGGCAAGGTGAATATAAAACATCGATTTCTTATTTTAAATTTTGATGACGTCATGTAATAAGATTTATTTTCTTGTGTTAATTTTTTGTACAAATATATAAAAAATATAAAAATCGTCCTTTAAGTCTACAATTTTAAACAAAATCGAAATATCCTCTAATTATACTCAAACCCGCACAATTTCTAAGACATCCCGTTTAAAACACCGCGGGGTGTTTCCCTATATAGACCACAACAACAAAGTTAACACTCCGTTTGCATAAAACCACATACAGCTTAGGAGTCAAGTAAACTATTGCAAGACAAAGCGATCTAGACGACTGGTTTATTAATCTAGACACCTGATTTCTGTAAGAGGGTATACAACTCGGGAGTCAAGTAAACTATTGCAAGACAAAGCGATGTAATCTTGGTACCTCGTTTGTATGAGAGGGAATAGAACTCAGGAGTCAATTAAAGTATTGCCAGTGAAAGCTAACCAGACGGTTGGTTATTTTAAGAAAGTGATTCAGAAACGTGTGTCATTCGATGTTACTGTTAACTATGTGCAGACAGAGGTTACATTTTGTATGTTTTTGTTTTAGTTAGGTTAAGGATGCAGCTGTTTTAACGTTTCGTTTTTGTTTTTGCACTTTTTAACCGACGAAAAAAGGAAGAGGTTATTTGTTTGACGCGTATATTTTTTTTTGCATTAGTTTTCTTGTTTTTGTAAAGTAAAATAATCGTTTCACCCTCGTCCTACTAATACATACTTTAAATGTCAATGTTTGTGCCGATGGATGTGAGGATATTTGTTACTCTTTCACACAAAAACGACTAAACAGATGGTAATGAAACTTTACAATATTGTAGCTTGCACATTAACATAGGCTACCTATATTTTTTAAAGATATTGTACATACATACATACATACATATCCGTCACGCCTCTCTCTCATTAGGGTAGGCAGAGACCACTCCACGGAAGTGGAAAGATATTGTGTAAGCTTTATTGAGATAATGATAATAAATGCTGCTAATATGCTGTACCTTTTGTATAACTTCTCTTTTTTTTCTGTTTCTATGTACTATCATCTTACAATAAACTGTTAAATAAATAAATATAAAATGCGTATGAAGACGTGGGCAGCTAGTAAAACAATATTATTTTCTTGAAAATATAATATTAGACCCCGTAACATGAAATGAAATAAAAACAAAGGTCATTACACTTTCTCATTTCGTCAACTTATCAAGTCTACCGATAACCTGGTAAACTAGATATTAATACTTACACTTTATTGACACACATGTTTGGGTGTGTCAGTTTTAAGCGCATTCTAGAGATAAGGTCATTGACACGTTATTCGCTGATAATTTTTGTAGGTCATTTTATCAGTAATATAAAAGTTGTGTAATTTTAAATGGTTTTAAAAGAATTCGTTTTGTTTCTTTTTCTTTATTGTTTTTTTTTTTTGGCCTTTTGTAGGCGTTTTTTACATAGGTACCGCGTAGATGTTATTAAGGCCTAATCTCTGTGTTATGAGAGTAGGCTCGTGCCCCTGTAGTGGGGACGTTAAAAGAGCTGATGGTGATGTTTACATACCTATGACGTTTTGCTTTTCATATGTCGATAGTTTCTATGTAAAAAAAATTAGGTACGTATTAGCACGGTTCTAAACTCTACTTGACATTGGCAGAATCCGTAATGGTGGTTGCCATAAAAAAAGTTGATTTGTCATTGTTATTACATAGAACTCGTATATTTATTAAAAAACCACTTCAATACAATGTTTATCGACTATTGTAAAAAGACACAAAAAACTACCGCAAAAAATAGATAAAAACAAATATCGCTAAACGTTTTTTTTTTTTGTAATATCGTCATTTGTTTTTGCAATCGATAGCGGTTATCATAAGCATCGATAATTCTAGAACTCAGTTTTGACTTCTGACCTAGTTCTAGATTAAATGTAGGTTTCATTTCAAGTACTAAGTCACGTAATAAATAGTATACTAAAGTAAATACTGATAAAGTATGTTTTATAGATAGCATGATTTCTTCGTTTTTAGACTTAATACTTTCATCAGTTTTCTTAGTTTAGAGTTAGATTTATACAGGGTGTAACAGAAAGGGAGTATAAAGTCAAAACACAGCGATAGTCCCCATGAAACTAAACAACTTTCCCCAAACTACATGGGTCGTACTGGAAAAAAAATTACTCGATCAGCTGATCAGACATTTTATGTGGGGAGGCGAAATTTTTTTTTCGATTTTCGACCCATATTCCTTGGGGAAAGTTGTTCAGTTTCATGAGGACCCCCTTTCTGTTACACCCAGTATTGACTGCTCAAATTATAAGGGCCTCTACGAAACAACCCTTAAACCGACTCATAGTTTGACGTTTTATATTAAAAATGCGAATCGCGTCGGATGATTGCATCGGTGAATTTGTTCCCATATTAGGCCGTAATTTTCCGCAAAGCAGTTTTTACCTACTTTTATGCATATAAGCGCCAAAACACACGGTGAAACGCAACTGCACGCAACTAGTTTGAAACGTTTCGTTTCAGTTGCGTCGTGTGTGGTTTTCTAAGGAAGTTATTGCAGAAACTGCGATGCAATTCAAAAGTAACTAGCAGTTTCAGTTGCGTTGCATTTGCGTTTCGCCGTGTGTTCTGGGTCTAATTCTTTTTGCCGTCATTCATTGATAAAGGTGTTCGTTTTGTATACGTTTTTGAGAGTACATTGACTCTACGTATCTTAATTTGTTTATTTGACTCTTTTTCTTGATTCTTAAAGGTGAAGCAACCATTACTCCTTCCTGTTGTACATTAATAATTTACAAATAAAACTTCCTTTACAAACGGTTGTACATTTTCATTCATCAATGATACTTTAGTTTACATAAACGCTTCCGAATTTTACGTGAGAAAGGTACACTTTCGATTCGATCCATTGTTACAAATACACAAAGAGGTTTACGTTTCATTTCACGGTTTTTACACCTTTTTTTAGACTATTAGAATTAGATTGGCGACCGTGCTTGTGCCACTTCGGCGATTGGTGATTTTATAAATAAAATTACAACAGAAATTGTTAAAGAAAATTTGTTAAGTCAGTCAGTTGGTGAGGGAATGACAGAGCGGACATTTTGGTGAATGATGGAAACAAAATGGCGGTATAAAAATATTTTTGTGAAAGTGTTATTTTAAAAGTGAAGTTTTCTAAGTGATTTTATTTACCTACGATTGTTTTTAATGTATTGATTTTTCGAGGAAAAATACCTTTTTAAAATTGATTTCTTGAGATATAATGCGTAGACGTTTTCATAAAATGTCGTGTTCTATTGAAGAGTGCTTTTGTAGTTTTAAAGACTATAATACTTTACGTCGAGAGTCTAAGCTGTTTATATTTGGGAAATCGGTGAGTTTTTAAGATATTTTAATAAAAAGCGGTCGGTTGCGACTTTGTATCTATCGTCAAAACTTCGAAAATTTAATATCCTGCGGATGAAACGCGAATCGCCTAATTTTTGCAGGTTCTACTCAATCTTTCAAAAGTGACTTCAAAATGACTTCAAAAGTGCTACAAGGATCTATTGGCACTTGGATGACATTGTCAGAAGGGCGTGAAACTAGCTGTGAAATCTCAAAAATTTACAACATGACATCGTTAGTTCTGATATTCGTCAAGGGCCAAGAGATCCTTGTAGCACTACATAATTTCGATCGACCGCTATTACGTAAGAAACCGCGCGGTTCTATATAAAACCGTAAATTGCGGATGACCCGTCGAACAAAAACCGCAGATATGGCCCAAAGATTAACAATTATCCAAACATCTATGCATCTTAACTAAAAACTAATTTTAACGATTCCTTCAGAACTTATGTTAGCGTTATTCGATAAATATGTTTCTAAAAAACGTTATTTAATTTGTTTTTATTTAACTAAATAATTCCAGTTATAATTTCAGTATCGTATTGGTAGATTAACTTATTAGATTTTCTATTGGTCCGCCAATCGGTGGGGATGTTTTGTGGAGGGAGAGTTTGGATTCCGAGTTACGCACAGCAAGTAGTCGTCGATAGCGAGTTCAACAGAGTGGTTGTCTATATTTAAGTGTGTAAATTCAGTGCTTATATATACCTAAGGTAAGATGTATATACTATAACTATTTATATTCCTGATTTAAAATACTATAAAAGTTTAAGAATTCTATTAAAGTTTAAAAGGTGTATGTAACTTACTTAATGTGCTTTATTTTGGAATAAACTATTTATGAGTAAAATATGGAGTTATTTCTTTCAATTCAGAAGTGGGATTGGCGAGTAAGAAATTCCAATTTTGTTCGCCAATCCTACTGCCCACAACATTTAATTCTTTTTTTTTACGCTTTCTTTTTCTGGTTAAAAATTCCATAATTTCAAAGTAAAAGAAGGAGGTAACTCTGTATTTTAATTTGGTTTGTGAGTGGTGTTTAAATTCTTACGTGTGTAATTGTTGTGTATTCACTATCAATCTGAGGGCAGTGTATTTGCTAGGGCTACACTCTGGAATGCACTGCTTGCTTCGGTAGTATTACCTCTTCGTTTTTTTTAAGATGGTGAATACCAACGTAGTAATTTAAGTTGAGACTGTGAAGTGAATGGTTTAACTACCTACTTAACATTAATTTTAAATTACGTTGGTAAGTAAATAGAAGTCGCGTAATAAATAATTAAGGCGATATTGAAATGTGGGTTGTAGCCGATTTTATTTTTCACAACCAAAAAATATTTTATTTTAAAGCTGCTGCTAATTATTTCTGTAACATTTATACCTATAATAATCTATTTACATTTACATAACCAAGTGATCCTATGCGTTTATGCTTTCTCGTGTACAATTGAACAATCATAGAGCTTTAATTTATTACACTTGCTTTACGAGTGATTGTATGGCTTTTTCATTATTGCTGAAATTATAAGTACCTACATACTTTAAATATAATTGTAATGTTTTTATGGCTGGGTTTGTAGCCGCCTAAGGCTGAGTGAGGCTACCAATATAAACTTAAGGCAATAAATAGAATAACAATTTAATGATTGATTATTTCATACAGAACTATGGAAGTATATACCTCACTACACTCCGATGACGACGATAACGGCGAAGTCGGAGCTGTTGCGGGCCCCAGTGTCGCCAATACGGAACGGCGCACTTCGGCACGACAATGTAACGAGAGCGAGGGAGCGGATGGGAGTCTGCGTAATGCAAGGCAAGTCCGCAAACGCTCATTTCTAAGATCTAGGAGTAGGGAGCTGTCTGAAGTAATCGAATTAACTAATCGAATCAGACGGCAAAACTCCAATAACAGATCTCGAATACGTAATAATGATAATAATAATCGATCACGATCACGCGAGCGAGGGACAGGCGAACGATCACGAAGGCGTTCGAGGTCCCCGGATCGCCGTACATCCCGGCGTACACGTGTGTTACGAAGCCGTAGCAGTCATCGCAGCCATATTAATTCATCCGATGATGAGGTGCGCGTTGAGAGGGCATCGCGTAGACGCCGTCGTGATGATTATATCATTGATGATGACGAGAGTCCTGTTCGACGCTTAGTAAAGCGAAGGCGATCGCGCTCCCCCTGTCGCCGCGCACGTCGTGATTTGTCTCGGGACTTACCTGATAATACTCATAGTCTATTAAACAAGTTTTTAGAAATCTTAACTAATGTGAAAGGACAATCGACCTCTAAGCTTTCTCTTAATAACGTAGTTCCAGAATTTGACCCGATGTCCAAGGATCAAACGATAATTATGTGGTTAACCAAGGTAGAGGAATGCGCGAGTATTTATGGATGGGAAGAGCGCGAAATCATCCATTTTGCCCTCCCAAAACTTACTGGTATGGCCAAACAATGGTACCAAGGTCTGAGTACAGTACTTTATACATGGTCTGAATGGAAGAGAAAGCTTATAGAGTCATTTCCTTGTCGAGAAGATTATGCGGAATTACTGAGTGAAATGTTGGCCAAGCGTGTACGTTACGGTGAATCTTTAGAACAGTATTATTACACTAAAATAAATCTGCTCAATCGATGCAATATTGTAGGTCGCAAGGCTGTTGATTGCTTACTACATGGGGTAGAAGATCGGGCTATTAGAGTTGGGGCTCAAGCTGCTAGTTTTCGCGAACCAGAGGATGTGTTAAAATATTTCAAAACAGTAAAACCTGTCAACTCGCGGGAAGTAAGTGATAGGACGGGACGGGATAAAAAAGCGAATCTGTCTAATGATAAATCCCGAACCGATAATAGTAAGAAAAATAACTTTAATATCAAATGTCACAACTGTAACGAAGATGGGCACAAAAGTTTCAAATGTAGTAAGCCACCAACAAAATGCGACGTTTGTAGTAAACCGGGACATTTAGGACAATACTGTAGATCAAAATTTACCAATAACAATGACACTGAACGACAGAATGACAAAGTTGACTCTGTTAAACCTGAAAAACAGGTAGCATTGGTAGAGCAAACGGTTGACAGTAACTGCAAATATATAATCGAAATAAAAGTGAATGGTGAACCCATAACCTGTCAGGTAGATTTAGGCAGCCAATGTACGCTTATAAGGGATTCGGAAGCTAAAAGATTAAATCTAAACTTAAACTCTGACGGATTACCTCTTTTGCGTGGAATAGGCGGTCATAAAGTTCAACCACTAGGCAAATGTAGCGTCGATATAGCAGTACAGGGGATAGATGAGAAAGTTGAAGTACTTGTAGTGGATGACATCGTTATTAAACACCCAGTACTACTAGGTCATTCTTTTACTGAGAAACCAAATATAATGATCACTAAAACTCCTGAGCAAATTATTTTTGAAAAGACTTGCGATCTTAAATTATTTCTTACTGTCCAGAGTGACGTCACTATTCCGCCGAATCAGTTGGTAACTGTACCAGTAGAATCGCGTTGCAATTACTCGGAATCAATATACGTCAATAGTACCATTAGGAATATAGTCAATAACGAACACTATTTATTGCCTGGGCATACCAATTAGATACTGGCTCAGGGCGCCTGTTAGTTCAAAATCTTTGTTCTGACTCTGTCATTTTTAAGAAGGGATCTCTATTAACACGCGCGGTTCCCATCATAGAAAAAATGGATGTCTTATCAGTAACTTTTGACCATAGTTCTCCGGAAGATAACGTACAGTGTGGTACAGAGATAACTACCGAACAGAAACTGGAACTGCAAAATTTATTGGATAAATTCAAAGATTGCTTCTCATCCGGATTGAAAGACTTAGGATTTACTAAAGCCGGTGAAATGATTATAGAACTCACTGATGCAGAGCCTGTAGTTTATAGACCATATCGTATGTCACATGGTGAAAGGGACTTAGTGCGTGGTATGGTCGAAGAAATGCTTGATGCAGGGATAGTGAAGGAATCGGTTTCGTCGTACGCAAGTCCGATCGTTCTGGTCAAGAAAAAGACGGGTGATAAACGTTTATGCGTGGATTACCGGGCGTTAAACAAACGCACGAAAAAAGATCATTATCCACTTCCTCTTATCGATGATCAGCTCGACCGACTTGCGGGTAACAAATTGTTTATATCACTTGACCTGGCGTCAGGTTATTATCAAATTCCCATAGAAAAAGAATCGCAGGATAAGACCGCTTTTATCACACCCGACGGCTTGTACGAGTTTACACGGATGCCTTTTGGTCTCGTTAATGCCCCCTCTGTATTTCAACGCACAATTAACAAAATTCTCTCAGACGCGAAAATTAAATACGCTCTTGTCTATATGGACGATGTTCTGATCCCAGCGCGTAGTTTCGAAGAAGGTTTAGATAGGCTTGCAGAAGTACTGTCCCTTTTGAGACAAGGAGGGCTTACGCTCAAATTGTCGAAATGTAATTTCTTTATGAGCAGTATAGATTTTTTGGGATTTGAAATTAATGCTGAAGGTATAAAGCCTGGGGAAAGAAAAATTGAAGCTGTTTCTAAATTCCCAATTCCAAAAAGTCAACGCGAATTGCAACAATTTCTCGGATTGGCAAATTTCTTCAGGAGGTTCGTCCAGGGTTTTGCTACTGTTGCGAGGCCTCTGACGAATCTTCTTAAGAAAGACGTGGTATGGGAATGGGGTCCGGATCAAATTAAATCTTTCGAATCCATAAAATCTGTACTCGTTCGAAGACCGTTACTCGCTCTTTATGACCCTAAAAGAGAGACACAAGTTCATACCGACGCTAGCAAACATGGCATTGGTGGCATATTACTACAAAAAGATGATAATGGGCTACTTAGACCAGTTTCTTATTATAGTAGAAAAACCACTCCAGACGAGCAAAAGCTACATTCGTTTGAACTTGAGACTCTAGCTGTTGTAGCGTCTCTTAGTAGATTCAGAGTATACTTGTTGGGTATCCCTTTTAAAATTTTAACTGACTGCAACGCCCTACGCACAACACTATCGAAGAGGGATCTGATTCCTCGCATTGCTCGATGGTGGGTCCAATTCCAAGAATTCGATTGTGAAATCGAGTACCGTCCTGGATCGAACATGTCCCATGCCGATGCACTCAGTAGAAACCCTGTAGGTGATGCGAGAGAGGAACAACATGTGTTAGACGTTCTGACTGTAGGTACAGAGGAGTGGGTTACTACAGTCCAAAATAGCGACAATGAGATAAATCGTATCAAGGAAATATTAAAAAACCCTGAATCAGAAAAAGTAGTCGATATCTTAAAAAACTATAAAACAAAAAATGATAGAGTCTATCGTATTATAGGCAAAGGCGATAACGATATCCGATGGGTTGTCCCAAGAGGCGTAAGATGGCAAATCACGAAAATTAACCACGACGATTTAGGTCATTTTGGTTTTGATAAGACTTTGGCACGCATACAACAATCCTTTTGGTTCCCAAAAATGAGAAAATTTGTAAAAAAATACGTAAAATCGTGTCTCGAGTGTGCGCGCAGCAAGGACGTAACGGGTAAACAACACGGCGAATTACACCCTATTCCGAAGCCCGAAATTCCATTCCATACGCTACACGCTGACCACTTGGGTCCATTCGTACGTAGTAAAAGGGGAAACTGTTACGTCTTAGTTATTGTCGATGGCTTCACAAAATACGTTAATATAAAGCCAGTTCGAAATACTAAAACGTCCACCACAATTAGAGCCTTGAATGAACATATTACTTGTTTCGGAACTCCAGCCCGACTAATTACTGACAGAGGAACGTCTTTCACAAGTCACAGTTTTCGCGAGTTTACGAAAAAGATAGGTACTAAGCACATACTAAACGCTGTAGCAACACCCAGAGCTAATGGACAGTGTGAACGTTTCAATAGGACTATTCTGAGTGCATTAACCGCAAAAGCAAATAACAAAGATGACAAAGACTGGGATAGTTACATATCTGATATCCAAATCAGGATTAATACAACGATTCACAAAGCCACTGGTAAAAGCCCTTCTGAGCTTCTCTTTGGATTTAATATAAGTAGTGGTTCGGAAAATGCCCTGAGTGGAATTCTTGAGGATATTAGAGTTTCCCCCGTAGAAAGCTTAGACCAAGTACGCAAAGAAGCAGCTGCTCGTATCACTGAGCAGCAAGTTAGAGATAAGACGCACTTTGACTCAAAACGAGTATTAAAGCATCAGACTTATGTCGTCGGTGACTTAGTTAGTGTCAAAAGAGTTATACCTAGCGACGGAAGTTCAAAAAAACTTGCTCCTAAATTTCAAGGTCCATACCGAATAACCAAAGTTCTTTCTAACGATCGTTTTGTAATTGAAGATACACCGTTAACTCGCAAGCGCGGCCAACACAAGTACGAGAATGTTGTAGCTTTAGATAAACTTAAGCCATGGCTAGTTTTTAGTAGAAGTTGCGAAACTTCTGATTCAGAATCTCATGATTCGGATCAGGAAATTAATGAAAATAGAGAATAAAATTTGTGTATTGTAGAGCCTATTTGTTTCTGTAATTTCAATTTAAAGCCGGTTATGCATAATGCAGTGTGCTTTGATTAAGGATCTAGGTAGATGAATAGGTACATTATAAGTTTATGTAAATAAAATAAAAAATGCATTTGTTACTTACATGTGGTCTCTAGATACTCATAAAATTGTTTGAGTACTGTTTACAATTAGCCAAGTAATGTTTATTATAAACTATAATTACAACCTAACTAAAATTGATTCTAGCTATAAAATTAATTAATAAGGAAATATAGAGTTTAAACATCAATAAAAATGATTTAAATAGGTTCAGTTTCAATATTTTAATGCTAAATAAAATAAGTTCTAATTTCTCTTTATGAAATTATTATTTATGTTTGTATAAGGCATGTAATTATCTTTGATATAATATCTTTTTTATGTTTTTTTTATTATTTTTTTGTCGCGATGGGACTCGCTATTGCAGGATGGCCGAGCTGTTAGCGTTATTCGATAAATATGTTTCTAAAAAACGTTATTTAATTTGTTTTTATTTAACTAAATAATTCCAGTTATAATTTCAGTATCGTATTGGTAGATTAACTTATTAGATTTTCTATTGGTCCGCCAATCGGTGGGGATGTTTTGTGGAGGGAGAGTTTGGATTCCGAGTTACGCACAGCAAGTAGTCGTCGATAGCGAGTTCAACAGAGTGGTTGTCTATATTTAAGTGTGTAAATTCAGTGCTTATATATACCTAAGGTAAGATGTATATACTATAACTATTTATATTCCTGATTTAAAATACTATAAAAGTTTAAGAATTCTATTAAAGTTTAAAAGGTGTATGTAACTTACTTAATGTGCTTTATTTTGGAATAAACTATTTATGAGTAAAATATGGAGTTATTTCTTTCAATTAGTACAACACAATTTATTTATACCAACACGACAGAGGACGAAGAAGTGTCAAAGCAAACATTAACTACCATTATTATAACAACTCATTACTCTCAATATAAGTATACTAAACAGATAGCAAAGATAGAAAATCATAGTTAAAGCCAGTTGGAAGTTTTTCTATCATGTGTAAACCGCATGCTTTACTGGATTATTCAAGATAATATGAAAATCGTGAGTTAAATGAGAATATTTTTGACAAATAAAGTTTAATAATTGTATTTAAATGTTGGAGTGGTTAAGTAACATGTCAGTGTCAATTTTGTGTCCGGTGAGTGATATGTTGCGCTTTGAGTTCGAAAAGAAACCAAATTTTATACTTCATAACCCACTGTGATTACTTTGTGAGACGTGAATACAAATTTTACCTAAAAATTATATCTACTTACATAATATAGAAAAAAAGTGGTTTCTGCAAGAGAAGTAAGTAAGTAATAACTTACTATAACATAATTAGCTACCTATACATTGTATGATAAAGTTTACTCTGAGTTTCTGCTACATATTTAATGAAGCATTAAATTAATTCACTGTTTCTGCAACTGGTATAATATAAAATAGTTATTGATATCATCGCGTGTTTAAGTATATCAGATAATTAATTACCAATGACCTTATAAAGACGCTATATTTGCGTATTTATAAATGGCATTTATATTTTATTTATAAATGCAGTGACGCAAATTTGACAAGTTTTTGTGCAGGAAAGATGTTATCTTGTTTAGAGACTGTATCTGATCAAGTTTTTATGGAATAAATTCTGTTTTAGACTGAAAATTTGCATTCAGTAACATCACAAATTTTAATCAAAAATTCATTTAAAATACTTAGTTAAAGTAGTACCTACATAAGAATATGACAGATGATCGTACCTTCACTTTTTACAATACATTTTTCAATTTGAGTGGGTTTTATTGATGTCTCTCTCCGACGCATAGGCATCAAAGGTGTAGGTAGATAGAGATGGTAATACTTTGCGAAGTGTATTAACTACAGACAGAACACTGTACCTGTGTATTTATTTAATAATTTATATTATAACATCCATTACACAATAACAAAAAACAAAGATTCTTTAAAAACTTTTGATATTATTTTCAGTTACCGTTGCAATGTCATTCCAAAATACCAACATACACACAAAAATACGTTTAAAAAGTTTCAATAAGTTTTATTTTTTAAATGCTCTGAATGCACAGACATCAAAAGAATACATCTAGCTTAAAAGAGAATCTAGGAACCTCAATACAAATTGAGAGGCAAGGCCAACCACCTTTCGAAGTCGAACCCTGCTTGCAAGGTTTCTTTTAAGCTAAGTCGTACTCAGATTTCACCAAACACTGGCTGTTTAACAACAAATAGATTAAATTCTCTTTTGTCTGATCTTCTTTGTTTTCATTGATTAAAAACTTATGAAGTACTAGGGGCTGCCCGCGAATTCGTACACATTTATCGTCATAACTTGAAAAAAAAATAGCGTGCTTACTATACGACATGCAATGATATAGATTGCTGTAAATAGCAACAGACATATATCATACTTAACTTAGTAACAATTTTACACAACAGTACGCAATATAGCAAATTATACTTAAATCTACTTAATAATACGATTTATTTTGAAGTATTCATCCGTGAATACACTTACGTAAAGGTTAGGAAATGGGTATATAGCAAGTACTAGAGACTGCTCGTGACTTCGTTCGCATTTATCGTCATATCTTAAAAAAAATATATGATATCTTTAAATGAAATAGTCTGTGTGTTATTTTGATGGATAAGCTACAATATTACAAAGTTTCATAAAAATCCGTTCAGTAGTTTTTGCGTGGAATAGTAACAAACATACTATCCGTCCATTGGCACAAACAGGGACATTTTAATATTAGTAGTATATTATTATTACTACATAGTAACTATTTGGCCCTATTTCACTACCTATAAATAAAATTTATCTAATGGTGCGTACAGACCATGTAACATGTTATTTAACTTGTGTTTTATAACACGTCCACTCTATGTAACCTTGTTATTCAACATTTCAACATAAAATAATACTGTACACATTAGAATAACAATGCAATATAACAATGTTATATAACCATTGTCGTTTGTCGTTCTTCAGTACAATCCACGCGATCAAAGTTATATAACATTGTTGTACATATCAATAACATGTTACTATACCATGTTTTATAACATTCAGTGTCCACATTATGTAAAACATGTTATATAACAATGTTAAATAACATGTTATGTTACATGGTCTGTACGCACCTTTACAGATAAACCTATGTCTATTCCATAAAACATGACGTTTTAGACAGAGACAGGTATAATATTATCTGTTAGATAAATTTTATCTATACATGGTAAAACGGGACCTAAGACTAGTAAGTACTTAATCTATATTCTATATATGTATATAAAAATGAAACCCGTTTTACGTTGTCACGGCATCACGCCTGAACGGCTGGACCGATTTCGCTAATTCTTTTTTTAAAATGTTCATTGAAGTCCAAGGATGGTTCTTACGGTGAGAAAAATTCGAATAATTGCCGGGAAAGCCCTAAAACAGACCTTTTCTTTTTCCCATACAAATGTTTTCTTACTAAAATGTAGAGTCAATTTGAACTTTATTCCTACACAATAAAGTTCATTCTAAGGCGGGACGAAGTTCGCCGGGACAGCTAGTAGGCAATAAAATACTCGAGTATCTAGGTAGGTACTATTATAAAATCTAGTTTAATATCAAAACAGAGAGTTTATTGCTAGGTTCTTCTCTGGGGGAAACTGCACCTTGCGAATCTAGCGCTAGCTTTAAAAAAATACCTATATAATAATGTAACGGTTTCAAGAGCATTTTTTGTGCCTATGAAACAAATATATTTTTGACTTTGACTTTGATTACTATTACTAATACTAACTATTAAACGTTTATCGCAATTTATCTACCAACATTCACTAATTATCAATTAATTCAGTTTTAAATCAAGTCACGTTATAGACAAAACGTCATGGACATGACAATAGTTCTAGAACTATATTAAAACCTTCCCCGCCGGTTAACAAACATTTATGTGATGAGCATAAATGTTTGTTCCGTGTCTGGGTGTTATATATTTATCTATGTGTGTTTATCAGTCCCTGATACCCATAGTACAGGATTTGCCTAGTTTGTGGTCAGATGACCGTGTGTGAAATGTCCCCCAATATATATTTATTTACCTTATACAAACTTACATATCCGTCACGCATCTTTACTATCGGGGTGGGCAATCACTTCCCTCCACTTGATCGAAACATACTTCTTTCGCTTCATCCACATTCATCAATCAATCCTCATAAATGCACGTCGCTGCCAAAATCAGATTAGTATTACTCCCCTTAAAAAAAGACTTTTAGTAAATACTTCACAAACATTCATTAAAAAAACTACATTAGTGCTACACTGCATACATACATACCTATCTACGATTCCACAAACGATCAATCTTCACACAAAAATGGCCTTTTGTGCACTCTATGCGCCAACTACAGCTATTGTTCAAGTCTCACTTCATCAATTTATACTAGAAATTACATTATGATAAGCTATAGGTACATATAATTTTTAGATTGTATTTCTTTCTATGGTTCATCAATATTTGTAATAACGGTGATAATCTTTCCTCACTTTACTTAATCCAACTTAAACTTACCACATAGTTAATAAAATTCAAATGCCGTACACGTGCAAATCTTACGTCCTAGCTCACGTGTTTCGTACCAAAACCGGTTAACTAGTTAAGTGGTACTAATGTACCACTTGTGGGATTGGTTTAAGTTTTCTTGCATCACTAACTGTTGCGTGAAGAGGTGTATTTTGAAGCGGTAGATTCGTTTAAATAAAATAATATATGTTTTTATTGATACTGGCTTCGCTCAGTATTTCTCTACGGGATAGGATAAGAGACTAGAAGATCAATAGAAGACCGAAAGTCGCCCCTAAATCCCGTAGGATTAGCAAGCTGAAGTGGCAATGGGCAGGCCACATAGCAAGAAGGTTGGACGGCCAATATGGGTCAAAAAGGTTCTAGAATGGAGACCATATACTACCAAATACAGCGTGGGACGGTCATCTGCCAGATTGACCGACGACCTGGCGAAAATGCCGGGTCTCGTTGGATGCATGTGGCAATAACCCGATATGACGATAAATTCGTATGTTTTCGCGGGAAACCTCTAGTCTTTTAGGTAAATAAACGCAAAATCAATTCCATTACCGTCAATCAAACATCTAGAACTTAACATGCAATATATAATTTCCTGAGTTTAACTTCTACTAGTAAGACTTCAGTTTGCAAACTTTCTCACCTAAAAGATTTATAAACTCCGCGGTTCAGTTAAAGTTAAATACAGGTTTAACTGATGGTTTAACTTTGAGTTTAGAACTTCTATTTGCACTCGTAGTTTGTAGTAAGTGTGATTTACTGGTTTCAGTGTTTAAGTTTAGTGCAGAGAGATATTTGAAAATAGGTCATAAAGTATGCCAAAGGTTTTAACTCTTTGGTATTAAGGGTTATCTATCCACAAATATCCGGGTCAGGGCTATCCATGTTCAGAGTTGTCCGTTTCACTATAGACGCTCTGACACGGAGTTGTGTGAACAAGCTCATACAATTTGTATGTAACCGATATTTGCCACGTTCTGTCAGGGACGTGTTCATGGAAATGTGTGGTTAGCCCTTAATAGTGCAATTTTTTTACTAATATAAATTATAAATTAGGTCTGTAAGTCTTTTACGCACAAAAACCACGGACGGATTTTAATGTTTCCAACGTTCTAGCTTGCAAATCAGAATAACACATAGGCTAAATTAATTTGAGATAAAGCGTTAGTTTCCTATTTATCACCATTAATCGCGGGCAGCCTTTAGTTATTTATACTCGTATACAACACAAAATAGCAAACTAAGCATATAACTTATAAAATCTCATCAATCATATTTTACCTTCATCTTCGTCTAACAAAAGAAATATATGCAAAACTTTCCGAAATCATAAAACTTGCAAAAGTTAGGTGTTCTCAAGGGATACCTGAATGCTCGGCTATATATTTCTCTAAACACAACTTTGGAAGATAAGATATTGTTACTTTAGTACTTGTATAAACACACCTGTGTTTTCTCAAGGGGAGAGAGAAAGGAAATACCTAGAGGAGAGGGAGATCGAGGAAGACGCTTAAGCACTTTAAAGAAGAGAGAATAGAAGTTGTGTTTTATCGTATATCGTACCTACTCGAACAGATAACGTTGTCTCATTTATAAGAGTCTCAGTAGAATTAATTCTAGAGGACATTCTAATGTCATCTAATCTAGCCACTTGTGTGCCACAGCTGGGCAAAGGCCTCTCTCCTCATCTGCCATGTCTTTCTATCTCGAACATCCTCCGCCCAGGTATACAAAAATGTGTCCAGCTCGTCCCGCCACTATTCTTTGGTCAGCCGCGATTAGAGGATATTACAGTGGAAAACTCAAAATCTACAAAAGTACTAATAAAACAACCCAAAATTAAATGTAATAAATAAAATAAAAGATAACCTGTCAACTATATTAAATTCAACCTAATGACATATCAAATAAGGTTAATTTGAAAATAATTACGATCGCCCTGGCGACGACCAATGATAACAATTTTATTAAGTAATTAATAAATCAAGTTCTGATTGGACTAAAATAATGTATTATTAGCTAGGTAATTGATGAAAAGAGGTTATTGGAACGTTTTTATACAATTAAGTTTTTTATATCATAATTAAATCTAAATAGTCTCTGCAAAAAATAAGTATAATGTTATCCATTTGTCATAGGATACCCAATCTGTTACGCCACGCCTTAGGGCTAAAACATAAATTGACGACACGACGCGACACGACGTCGTACGACGTTGCATCGTGAAAATCCACGACGTCCTACGGCGTCGTACGACATCGTGTCGCGTCATGTCGTGAATTTATATTTTGGCCCTAAGGCGTGGCGTAATCTATCTCAACTTCAAAACATATTTCACTTTGAATATCTAGTATAAAATTTCAATTGGCATTTCAATTTAAAATCCACGTTCTTGTCGGTGGAGTTCCTTCCATTCCGCTCTCTCCTCCATTTTACTCATGACTTCTTGATACAACATGACTCCGGCTTTTTCTTTCACTTGCTCCATATATCTACGAAGCCTAGAATTTATAATCTAATATAAACTATTTATACCTCACTATGACT
Source organism: Anarsia innoxiella (assembly GCA_947563765.1). Lineage (NCBI taxonomy): Eukaryota > Metazoa > Arthropoda > Insecta > Lepidoptera > Gelechiidae > Anarsia > Anarsia innoxiella. The sequence continues at coordinate 9,133,705 of OX387404.1, read as the reverse complement.
AAATCATCAACAAAATTAATATTTTAAAACCTAAAACACCTAACACCTATGAAAAAGTTAATGATAAGAAAAAGTGTTGAAATCACGTAATGTCATAGCTCTAAACGCAATATGGGTTATGTAAGCAAATGCAGTTGCAATATGCACTTACTTAGTAGGAAACTAGGAAAATATACTGGGTGTTACAAAACTTTGTGTTAAGTAAAAGTTAAGCTAAAACATTGTGTCAAGGTATGCCATGCCAAATTTGATACAAAGTTATGCTGTGGGCTTCGCCTTTAAAGAATGAAGATCTAAATGAATGCCGAGTAGTACGCATGAACATAATGAAAACACGTTCATATTGTACGATTGAAGTAATTAAAGTTATTAACCTTTCTTTTTTTGTCAATTTTTCTACAATGAAAATTATTTTGTTTTATGAAAATTATAGGTATATAAGCCTCATTGAAGGAAAGATTGAGGGTAAGAGAGGAAGAGGAAGACCAAGACGTACTTACTTCACTCAAGTGAAAGAGAGGATTGGCGTCGTGTCGTATCAGGAAGTGAAATTACTGGCAGAGGAAAGGCAAAGATGGCGTTTACTCCACCGACAAGAGCCTGGCTCTTAAATAAATGATGATGATGAAGCCTCGGCTCGGATACAGGATTTCTGTTACACCGTGTATATGTCCAAAGATCAAGTTATGTTATTTATAGATTGTAGGCTTTTGAAGGAAAGGTTGAGGGAAAGAGAGGCAGAGGAAGACCGCGACGTACTTACTTCACTCAAGTGAAAGAGAAAGTTAACGTCATATCGTATCAAGAAGTCAAAGCACTGGCAGATGATAGGCCTAGATGGCGAACGCTCCACCGACAAGAGTCTAACTCTTAAATTAATGATGATGAGGCTTTACTCGAGCCTTCGTTAATGCATGGACTTGAGAAAATAAACTGTTTGGAATGTTGGATGGATTTTGCATGTGGTTTTGATGAATATAGCAAGAGAAATTGACCAGGGGCTCAAGGTTGCTAATTCATCATATTCTAAGTTGTGTGTCGGCAGAGTGTCAATGTAATTTTTGACACATTTGATCGCAATCAATGTAAGCAATTGTTTAGCAGAATACCAAATATGTTAAAAAATGCCATTGACTCTGCCGACTCACAACTGAGGCTATTTTAAATTAACAGTCCTGGGTCCCTGCAGATGTAACTAAGTTACAACAGAAGCCTGTATTTGAATCCTTTTCTCCACATAATGCTATCTACACATCAAAGCCGCCGGCATGCCGCCGGGCTAGGCCAGCGGATTAACGTCATACGAATGGTAGCTGTCAAAAAAGCCGGCGGCATGCCGGCGGCTTTGGTGTGTAGACAGCATAATACACAACAAACTAAACACAAAGGACGAGGTCATTCACCCTATTACCACACGCTTTCTTTGAAAGGTTGGTTGATCTTTGCACGTTTTGCAAGCGTATTGCAAATCTGTAACGTTATTGCCAAAGAGTATTTACCCAATCCTTTGAATGTTGTTTCATGTTTATTTTGTTTGAGAATGTGGCAAGGGTCAACTGGAGTCCTATGTAGTGTGAAGGCTTATACAATTTGGGTGTCTTAGCTCTACGCACTAGTTATTGCGTCACGCTTGCGGTGTGACGTGTGATAGGAAACCGCGTCAAAACTGCGAGTCAACCGTCGCGTTTTTCTTATCAGACGTAAAATCATAATCTCGTCGCAAAATCATGTACATAAGGTACAATTTAAATCGTTATTATAAAATTCTATTGTTTATTACAAAAATATTAATTTACTTGCTCTCAGTAGCACAAAACCCGTTCCAATTTATGTGGTTTTCAATGGAAGTAACTTATCGGCCTTTTACAAAACTAGTTGTATGACAACAATCATTTTCAACTGTTACTTTTTGACGTCAAAGCGTTCAAATAATAAAATAGAGCTCGAGAAGGAGTAGTTTAATGAATTAGCTTCCTATTTGTATTCAAATGATTAAATCCAGATATTATATATTGTTACCAAGTAGGTAACATAATAAATAGAGTATAAGTAATTAATAAATAGAGCGTAATTTTGAAGTTTACAATGACCGCTTTATTTGAATGACACTTATTTAAAAAATTTACACTTATGGCATAAAAGGTAAGTTAGTAGAGAAAAAGAGAACACAGCGTAATTAAGAATAATTCCCTTGTTACAGTTTCATTCGGTGACCGATAAGAGAGCGAACGACTGCGGATCTAACAGTATGACGATAGTTACGGAGAAGAAAATTGAAGATGACGCTTCAGACTCGTCGAGTGGAGAGAATGTTGAAATTGAAGGTACGTTTGGTTAGAAATCGTACGATTTGTTTGATAAGTTTTAATGAGATGACGGAAAGAGCTGGACACCTTGAGTACCTCGGCGGAGGAAGCTCCACACAGAAAGTCACGGCGGATGAGGAGAGAGGTCTTTGCCCAGCAGAGGGACACTAGTAGCTAGATTAGATTCGACTACTAAAGACTCGACTAAGTTTAGTAGATAATCGTGCAACACGTGATACAACTTTTGGCGCCTATTTCATAAAATTTAACTGACAAATAGACCTAAGTATTTTTTTAAACATGAAGTTTTAGGCGGTATAGAAATATGTTTCAGTTAAATTTTATCTTTGAATAGTGCAACGGACCCAATGTTTGTTTAACAACTTTCATAATTTGGGATGATAATTATGGACTCGATGTTATTAGTTTGAGTTCATTCACGGTTCATTCACATGAATTTTGCGTCAAACTAAACGTCATTCAAACCAGTATTCTTAAATTTATGATAATTTATATTTGTTATCTTGGAAAACGACCCAGAAAATTACATTGAACTCAATTTTAACGGTTTTTGTAGGTACCTTCTCGAATTTCAATTAGTATCTTGTTTAGGTACTTAATAATAATGTAGAGAAAAAAAAACTTTCTTTTGCTCAAGGTTTTAAATATTTCATGCTAAGTAAATTAAATCGTAGTAAGGTAACACGCTAATGTTTAAAATATCTTTGTTAAAATCTTATCAATTGCTAAAACAGGGAATAAATAATATTCTTAAGCAGAATATTTACTCGATGACTTAAAAGTAAAAGTTGTTTGATATCGCAAGTTCATTAACTTGTTTAGGTATTGATATCTAATGCTATCTACACACCAAAGCCGCCGGTATGCCGCCGAGCTAGACCAGCGGCTTTGCGTCATACGCATGGCAGCTGTCAAAAAAGTCGGCGGCTTTGGTGTGTAGATACCATAATAAAACAACACTCATACCTACTATAACTAAATAGGTATGTACAAAATCATATTAATAAGAAACACAGGCGTAACTTGTATTTTTCCTCTAGTAATTATACTATGTAAATGACCTATGATATTATGCGTAATGGGGAATTTAGCTTGCGGGTTGTTTTTGTCACAGACGTTATATTTCATGATTATGATAATTATATGTCTGTGTTGTCTATATGAAGAAGTCAAAACACTGGCAGAGGATAGGTCTAAATGGCGAATGCTCCACCGACAAGAGTCTAACTCTTAAATCAATGATTATGACGTCTATTATGAACTGTTTTTCAGTGTATTAAAATGTTACGGAAAGATTCACTAGATATTATGTCATAAAACTAAAGGCATTTACGCACTTGCAGTACCTATTTTGTCGTAAACTAAGGGTAGATACGCACCTACGGTTGTAGCGCGCGAAAATGCAAACCAGGGAGACAGTTGACTCGCGATTTTGTCGGAATTTCATCATCATTACAGGCTATAGCTGCCCATTGCTGAGTATAGGCCTTTGCAATGGCTCTCTAACGATTTCATACTAAACATCGACTAATTGGTATTCTGTGACTAAATGTTAAACCACACTACAACCGCCGGTACGCCTTAATTCGTAATGAACCACTCATAAAAAAAAATTCATACTCCCTATGGTCATTTCATTGTTAATAAGTAATTTTAAAGAATATTCTTACCTAAACTATTTATTTGTAAACACAAAGTCACAAGCAAAACTATACAAAACGAAATGTCATTAAACTCTAACATTTAAATGAAAATGTTATCTATAGCTGTTTTAATGCTAGTGAAATTAATCACATTATAACTCGAGGCAAATCACGCCATTTATTATTTAAGTTTCAAATAGTAACTAGAATTTATTGCTTAAAATGTTTCATTTCAGCAAGCGTTCGTATAATCATGAAATTAGACTCGTAAACTTTCATTTTTGCCTTGACCCTTTATGGAGAATTAAAAATTATGATCGTTATGAATTGAATCTTAATTATTAGTACTTAATAAAAACTTACATTATATATTGTAACTAGAGAAAAAATACAAAATCAGGCCACACAATCGTAAAAAACATCCCCATCTCGAGTCAAATTTGGTGGAAAAGTGCCGAGAATGCTAGCAGCATTGCCACGCTGGATGGCCAGTGAAATACGTTGCACCAAAAATGACTCAATTGAATCTTATTTCTATTACATACTCGTACATACATAACCGCTTCCCCATCAGGGTAGGCCTCTCTCTGCCACTGCCTAAGTGGTCTCTTTGCTATCTACACACTAAAGCCGCCGGCATGCCGCCAGGCTAGGCCGGCGCCTTTACGTCATACGAATAGCAGCTGTCATCACGAATAGCAGTGTGTGTGTGTTTTTTTTTTTGGTATGTAGATACCATTCTTGTATTTACTACGGTCCAAACATACTTCCTTCAGTTCTTCTACGCCTCTTTATAAAAATAAAAACATATTTCTTCATATTACGAAGGACACTCTCATAAAATAAAATACGAAAATATATCAAGCAAAATACAATCTCAGAAATTAACTATTTGTTTCACATTTCATGACAGTTGTCATTCATCTTCAAAGTGGGGACAGAAAAATATAAATATACCTCTACAGACGTAGGTCTGTTTTATTTGTCACTTTAAATTATGTATTAAAGAAAAGATACTCTATTATGCTCTATTTACTCTTATGAAAAACTACGTAATTTCTCAATAGTCAAAAATCTTTTAGTTTTATTTTTATTGAAAGATAGATATGGCATCGAACATATTTGTATGGAGCCTGTTATAGTAAAATTTTCGGTATCAATTACACTCAACATACCCTATTCGAGCTAATATGGAGAAAAAAAAGTTGGCGGCAACTGATGAAACTAACGTCAATCGATAGAGAAAAATATTAATACTAGCTCGACTAGGGGATGTGTAGTGTAATTGATACCGAAAATTTTACTATACCAATTAGGTTGGATGCTCTTTTTTGTACACGTGAACGAACATGTTAGACAAAATATATAAAATCTTTATACATGAGCCTTCTTTGACGTCTACAATAAATAACATAGGCCCCAAAATGCTACATTGGGGAAGAACTTCAAACGAACTTAATAAAATGACATTTACATCTTTTCAATGAAATTTATCCTATTTTATTCGATATCATCTTCCTCTACGGATTTAGGAAATATAAACAAACAGATATTCAGCTTAGTAACATTCTTTGTGCTTCAACTACTTTTATGAATAGCTTTATCACATGCTATACCTTATTCAGTTATTAGGATCGAGTTAATGTCCGTCACATTAAGGAAAACAAAAGTGTCAGACGCGTGACGTGAATGTGACAGCGACGTGACATCGTTAGCATTTATGAATATAGGGCGTGAAAGAATTAAGATATTTTGCTTTGAGTATAGAATATATAAGGAGATGCCACATTTTTTTTTCATATACAAATGAGTTTATGATAGCGTGCCAAGGTTGGCGCTAGTTTTTCATAGTTTTCTCAGTAGATGACCTGTCAAACGATAAGAAATTCCATACAAAAAGGTAGCCATTTTGCGCCAGACCAGGCACGCAGATCCAGACAGTATGGCACCCCCTTATATATTCTATATTCAAAGATATTTTGCGACAGTGTAACTGTCATTTTTATGATAAATGGAGAGACTAACAATTTAAACGAATTCATAGGTGGTTTGTGAGATGGGCGCGTTTCATCACTGACAGATAAAATTTATTTACAATAAATTAATATATCTTAAACTAATATGCCCAATGTGTTATTCTGATGTAAATTTCAAAATTTCATCAAAATCTGTGCAGTGGTTTTTACGCGATGAAGTAACAAACATCCATCCATCCATCGGCACAAACATTGACATTTATGTTAAAAATAGGACTTAACCTATTACTTATTTGATTTGCAAATACACAATGGAATAAATAGGTTAGGTAACCGTGATATTATTTCATTTCGCCGTTCATGTTCAACGTGGGGTTTACAAATTGTGATTTACCTTTGGGCATTGATATCTGCAAAATTGGAATATTGCTATATATTCAAATATTGGATGTGATTGGATAATTTGTATGTTTTTCGTATTGTTTGGTCCTTCTATTTACTTTATAACATAGAGATGCACTATATTGAATGTATGAAATTTGTTGTAATACGTCAATCAATATTAAAATTATGTATACCTATGTATGTTTATGCATGATAAGTTTCCAATTTTATAACTTGTACAGTTATAACAGCTAAATACACTTCTTAATCTTCAAATTTTTACAAATCTTGTTCTTTTTGTTTCCTTTCTATTTTACCCAGTCATTTAAGCTTAAATTAGGTAAGAATCTCGGAATTCGAGATACCCAGCTGTAAGTCTGCAAATACTTGTATATTGACACCCTAAAAGTTGTCTCAAAACCTACATATGGTAGGGTGTACGCAACTATTAAATTTCAAGGTCAAAGGTCACAAAAATCGGTTTTTTGCGCTTTTTTTGTAAATATCTCATTTCCTATGGGTTTTTTGCTATTTGTATTTATTATCAATATTGTAGAATACAAAATTCTCTACAAATTTTGCTTGAAATTTTTTTTCATACGGTGAACCGTTTTCGAGATAGAGGGCGGAGAGCGCGCGGTCACAGCATCACTTCAGGTCAAGCATATAACGAAGATGATCGAGACTTTTTGATCGAGACACAGATTTCGGAGCATTATAGGCTGCCAATAAGGTTTGAGTTCCACTCTCTAATAATCTCTGGGCCGAAAAATTTTCTTCCTCAAATGCTGCAGCTAGTTCATCCAAATTTGTCAGTTGCTCAAAAACTTTTTTTTTTGTTAGCCATTAAGATCCCACTGCTGGGCAAAGGCCTCCCCCGCGACTTTCCATTTAACACGGTCTCCGGTAGCGACCCGCCATTCCCGTGCAAATGCATCCAGATCGTCTCTCCATCTTTTTCGAGGTCTACCTCGGCGTATTTTGGAATGAGGATAGTTATCAAAACTTTCAGTCGAGTATATCTCCGTTTTCTTTCCTTTCCCAACTTTTTTAAAGAAAATTTCTTGTTCGTAAGACAGTGTACGCCCAATTAAAATGACGAGTAAAACAATATCTTGTCCTATTATAACTGCAGTTCATCAACTATATATGGCGCGTTTTTGACCGGAAGCACCGGTTGACCTGAAGTGATGCTGTGACCCCTCTATCTCGAAAACGGTTCACAGTATGAAAAAATTTTTCAAACAAAATTTGTAGAGAATTTTGTATTCTACAATATTGATAATAAATACAAATAGCAAAAAACCCGTAGGAAATGAGATATTTACAAAAAAAGCGCAAAAAACCGATTTTTGTGACCTTTGACCTTGAAATTTAATAGTTGCGTACACCCTACCATATGTAGGTTTTGAGACAACTTTTAGGGTGTCAATATACAAGTATTTACAGACTTACAGCTGGGTATCTCGAATTCCGAGGTGAACTTACTATAATGACTGGATGAATTACCCAACTACGGCAAAGCCAAAAGGAAGGGTAATGTTTTATGTTGCTAGTTTTATCTTTCTAACATGTTATTTCTAGTGTAGTCATGAATTTTTTGGCCAAAATTGCGATCTTTTTGTAGTACACAAATAGGGTAACAAATATATTTTTATAGACGTAATAATGTACTGTTTGTTTATCTAAAAGTCAGACAACCCAAGGCTTTGTAACCTATCACTAAATTAACAAATTAATCATAAAACAAACGATGAGATCGTTTCAAGATAACATGAATCATTTTCACCAAATCTTGATTCATCTTCATACATGTCAAGTCATATCCTCCTTACTCATCTAATTAACATGTCGTAATACTTACGACCAATGAGGAAGGAATATAAGGAGTGGCCCCATTTTTTTTTTCATATACAAATGAGTTAATGACAGCGTGCCAAGTTGCGCCGAGTTTTTCACATTTTTCTTCGTAGATGACCTGTCAAACGATAAGAAATACCATACAAAAAAGGTAGGTAGCCATTTTGCGCCAGACCAGGCACGCAAATCCAGACGATATGGCACCTCCTTATATGTATTATACTCAAAGCGTACGACATTAATTTGTTTTAGATAAACAAGGGTATAAATGAAGTCACTTATTTCGGTAAATATTTGATTGTTTTCAGTTTCCTTTCATATTCAATAATTTCCTTTATAAGTAAGTATCTTTTCCTGTTCTATTTGCGACAAAATTTTTAATGAGATGCTTTTCTCGTATATTTTTTGTTATCTTTAACGAGTGTATTTTTAATTTCTTATAAAGAACAATGTTTTTCTTGCTTACATAAATTTTAAGTGCTTCTTTTTTGAGTAGAACGTTTATACAGGATGAATTTAAATTAGTGAACGATAGAAAAGTATATGCATGTACTCGTGATAACAAACAACTTTTACTATCAAACCAAGGTCGAAATCATTTAAAAAATTTTGAACTCCTAATACAAAATGCACCAGCTGATAGTATGGGGGAACAAATTTTTTTTCAGGATTTCGAACTTGGCCCCATACTAAAAGTTGTTTGTTATCACGAGTACATGCATATCCTTTTCTATCGTTCACTAATTTAAAGTCACCCTATATAGTTATTTTAATATTGTTTAATATTGTTTTAATATTGTTTAATATTAATAAAACTCTGACTTAACGCTACATTACAATATTTTAAGACATAATTGTGCGAAACGCATCATGATCATCAACAACTTACAAAAGAATATTAACACGTTCTCATTTATCTTTTATCTACTATATAAAAATAAGTCGGGTTTTCCTTCCTGACGCTATAACTCCAGAACGCACGAACCGATTTCCACGGTTTTGCATTCGTTGGAAAGGTCTCGGGCTCCGTGAGGTTTATAGCAAAGAAAATTCAGGAAAAATTTCAACAGAAAAGCGGGAAAATCTTTTTTCACATACAGAACTTTGAGGCGGTACGAAGTTCGCCGGGTCAGATAGTCTTAGGTATATAAAATGAACTGCATACAAATCAGAGGCCGTCTACTAATTAAATATACTCTCAGTTGTGTTTCGGCAGAGTTTCAATGGATTTATTGACACATTTGGTCGCAATCAGTGTAAGCCATAGTTTAGCAAAATACCAAATGTAACAAAAAATGCCATATTGACACTCTGCTAACACACAACTAAGACCCAGAACATACGGTGAAACGCAAATGCAACGCAACTGAAACTGCTAGTTACTTTTGAGTTGCATCGCAGTTTCTGCTATAGACTTCCTCCGAAAACCACACACGACGCAACTGAAACGAATCGTTTAAAACTAGTATCACCGTGTGTTTTGGTGCTAGGGGTATTTTAAATTAGCAAACTTACGCCCCCAGGATTTAAAAAATGAGAACAAATAGTCTAGACGACAATACCAAAATTCTTATAAACTATATTAGAACTCATAAACTGCCCGATTTATCAAATTGTTAACGTCACATTCCCACGCAAAATGTTTCAACATCACGCGATGTTGCGACCGTGCACTTGACTAAGACATTGACTCATACCAAACCACAGTTCGACCTCATCTTTGCCATTTATGGTCAATTTGTAGGCGGAAAAATATACTTTATAAAATCAGTAGTTGTTTTTGAAAAGGTTTATTCAGTTTAAATTCCTTGTTATTGAAGATTTATTAAGAAAAAGACTTGATCACAAATTGTAAGTACCGATACAGCAATCCCATATAAATGGACATTATATGGCAGACTTTGGGTTTGTGCAAGCAATGGTCCCCAAGATTTATCGAGTATAATAGTCGAGGTAAAGGTCAGTCCGGACCAAGACGTACTTACTTCACTCAAGTGAAAGAAAAAATTGACGCTGTATCGCATCAAGAAGTCGAATTTCTGGCAGAGGAAAGAAAAAGATGACATTTACTACACCGACAAGAGCCTGGCTCTTAAATATATGTATGAATGAAAGGTCAGTCCAGCAAAGCAATAGAAATCTACAAACCTATATCAACATAATATTAAACCTATTGGTCTTCCCTAGTTTTATAAGTCTATGGCAATCCAACAAAATAAACTCCACAATCCATGTCCATGGACAAATGACTTGGTGAAGGCTACAAGTTCCCAGTAAATACAACCCAATTCTGACTGAAATAAATCCAAATCTTTATTGAAGGCCTATGTCTAGACGAAATAGGCTAAAAAAAAAAAAAAAATGTCTAGAAGGCTTATAATTGACGAAGATCATCATCATCGACAAGCATTACCCAATATATTTGCAATAGCAGTCACGTGTTACCATTTTCGCGGAAATATCGGAATATTCAAAATTGTAGTCAGCATTGAGTCATTCGTCATCTCGCACAAAAAACTCGCACCAAAGCAAAGCAAAATAAAAACCTGGATGCGAGTTTTTTTGGTGCCAGATGACGAATTACTCTCAGCATCACTCAACATTACGTCTGCACCATCATATTTCACAGTTATAACACCAAGTAATGCTCCAGCACATTGATACCTAGAAAATGACGTCATCGCTACGTCATCGAGGGGGCTGGTCACTGACTCATTATTTTCAACTCTATCATACGGGCATTGTACCGTTATCTATACAACAGACATGTGAGCAAATGTTACGCAAAAATCGTTGGCAATTGTTTGTTTAAGTATGCTTGGGATTTTGAGAAGAAGGAAAAGAAAATTGTGAGTAATTTTGACATGAATTCAAAATTTTGTGTTCTTTTTTGGTAGTGTCATGTCCTACATTCTATGTATTTTTAAATGAAGTATAATTAGGTTTTAAAGTGTGATGTTAAGAGTAAAACTATTAAAAGGTCAGTCTTTGCTTTGACTTATGATTCAGGTTAGTTGGTTAAATGAGTTGGCAGACAAAACATGACACATAGTTGAGCAATTTTAAAGGAAGTTTTTTTTGTGACTACCCGCCATATAGTCAAGAATCAGGACAAAGTGACCTGGCTTCTAAGTCTGCTGATTTAAAATAGCCTCAGTTGTGTGTCGGCAGAGTGTCAATGGCATATTTTGACACATTTGGTATTCTGCTAAACAATGGATTACACTGATTGCGACCAAATGTGTCAAAAAATGCCATTAACACTCAATGTCAATGGCATATTTTGACTCATTTGGTATTCTGCTAAACAATGGATTACACTGATTGCGACCAAATGTGTTTAAAAAAATGCCATTGACACTCTGCCGACACACAACTAAGCATATTGTAAATTAGCAGACTTGGCATCCTGAATCTTCATCATTCTTTTAGCTAGGGATGTTATGGATATGAAATTTCGGATACGGATTGGATACGGATTTAGGAATGATTATTATACCGGATACGGTTACGGATACGAATAATAAATTATTTCGGATTATCCGTTAGTTTCGGTTACGGATATAAATTTTTTAAGGAATTTCAAAAGTAAAATACAAATAACGTGTCTCAATTAGGCTCCACCCCTATCCGATACTATGCGAAACTTTTATTTCGGATTCGGTTACGGTTACGGATCAGTTTTTTATATCGGATATCCGATAGCTTCGGTTACGGTTACGGAGTTCCCTAACATCCCTGCTTTTAGCTACTGAAGTACTATAAAAGTAATTTGATGATTTAAGGAAAACTCTTATCTGAGGAACAATGAATTTAAAAAGCTATGCTCGGAATTTCTCAAATATCTTTTTGTCTTTGAATCACTGCAAATAGTAGCAAGAATGTTTTGAGTCAATAAAAATAAATAATTATGAAGTAGAAAATGTTGTAATGTGTAGGTACTGTAAACTGAAATATTTGCTTTTCAGCTAAAGCAGAAATGTCTTATTTAACTATTTACTTCCCTTACTCGTATAGTACTCGTAAAATTTATTTATTTAACAGTTTATTGTAAGATGATAGTACATAGAGACAGAAAAAAGAGAAGTTATACAAAAGGTACAGCATATTTCTAAAATAAATTTCTTCCTGCAGACCCCACAGAGAGAGAAATGAAAGCAAGAAGGCAGGATAGTCACTTATCCTACAATGAAAATAAATATATAAGTATAAAACTACACATATATATTCGATAAATTTACATACATAAATATTATAATTTATATAAATATATATTGTATTCTCTATGATAAGGAAAGCTAGTGCTCTTTAAAATGTGTGACTTTACTAAAAATAATTAGAGGTTTTTATATTTGGATGGAGCCTTAATGATAAACAATGAAAATGCAACTTATTTAAACAAACCACGGAAATATACGTACATAAATACTCAATTTTAATGAATTCATATTACTGGTTCCTTTTACTATTACAGTGAAAAACTAAATTTAAAAAAAACTGACCAACCCATCTTTTTTTTTTTTAAAAACATGCAACACGCGTGCTGTGACATTGTCATTATTTGAGGTTACCTTGTCAAGTCATCATAATTTTAAAATTCGAGGCAATAGTGTTGGCATCGTATTTTTTAATCGTTTAATTTGTGTAATTCTTTTGTCAAATAGTGTTTTCTTTTTTTTTACTCTACTATCTACAGTATCAGTTAAAAACATTGGTTAATAAATTGAAATAATGAAGACAAAGGTCTAGTTATTTTCATAGCTTTATTTTCATTTTGCCTGTCAAAATCAATATCAACTGAGCTGACATTCTGAGATCTTTCAATTTGGGTCTTTCATTATTGTTTTTTACTTGCAACAGATTAATCTTCAAAAATCAACAACTTGCCAATGTACTCCAAAACAAACTAGTATAAAATATCTGCGACATACCACACCACTATCTCGCCTTGACACGAATATCTGCAGCGGTCACTTTAAAAAATACAATATAACAAATTGTGTAATCACTATTACGTGTACGTATATTAAATTACTTACATGTTTGGTAATTATTACATTGTTCTACAAGTATTTACTTTGAGACACTATACGGATGTTTTTTATGTGTTTCTTTGAACTCCCGAGGTTTTCATTTGACGTAATTGACGATAACTTAATTAGGTATATATCTTATTAATATTATAAATACACTCGAGAGCAATGAATCCGGGTCACTAAAGAATCCAAAAAACTCGCGATCCAAGAAAGCTAGCTTAATGAAATAAATTGTGTTTAATAGACAATTTTATACTCCTTCAAAGTTAGTAATAACATTTATGAGTCACAACATTTTAATAACAGAATATTAAATTAAAAAAAATACTGATGATCTAACTTTAAAACTAAAATGTATAACAATATTTTTTTTGATACAACGTAAGCATTTTCTTGAATTTTAACATTTCGCATTGCCCCCTCGTGCTTCCATTCGATATTTGGCATGCTATATACCAAAATCCGCAAACGAAGATTTCATTGTTATGACATAAATATAGAAGTAACTCAGAAGTTTTATATTTATTGGTCTCTTAAACACATTTTATTTCATAAGGCTAGGATTCTTAGTTTTCGAGATTTTTTAGTTCACCCGACCCGGGTTCATTCTACTCGAGTGTATCAATGTTTGTGCCGATGCGATGGATGGATTTTAATGTATGTTTGGTAATATTGTAGCTTAATATCAGAATAACACATAGGCTATATATATTGTTTTGAGATATCATGTTTTTCTTCCAAGATATGGCGTTAAATGCGCACGAAATCACGGACAGCCTCTATGTTTATGATGAAGTCTGTAAACTGTCGTTGTGTCTTAAATAAAATAAAATAAAATAAATACCTTTATTTTTTATAATATTTCCCGATATCATTATAATAATATCATGTATGTCAAAAATATGTTGTAGTAGATATTTTAATTATTATTATTTAGTAAATCAACATTTTCCGTGTATCATAATTGAATATTCAGATTCCGCATTTTATGCAAGTATGTTGAAAGATAAGCGATTATTTTCCTCATTTGAACTTACATACCTACACAATAACAACGGATATTGAATAAAGCGTAATTGTTTATTGTGACATTTAGTCGTATTACCTTATTCCCTTTGAGCATACACTAAGGGCCGGCGCATATCGGACGGAGCACAGCGCAGAGCATTTTTGATTGACGACGTTGTTCTCATTAGAATAATATTCAAAATCAGTTGAAACAAAATTCGCTTGTAGTCGCTTCGATGCTCCGATGCTCATTTGTTTTGTTAACTGATTTTGAATTCTAATGAGAATAATGTCGATAATAACATGACAATCAAAATGCTCTGTGCTGCGCTCCGTCAAATGTGTGCCATCCCTAAGAATAAGTTCATGAATAAAAGATACGACGTACGCGTTACTTTATATCCGTGATTATTGTTTATGCAATGCACATCCCTATTTGTTTGGCGGAAGGCGTTTCAATAATTGTCAAACAATGAAATTGTTTTGAGATTAATTTAGCGACTAATTTATATTTTTGTTTAGTTGGTTGTATGTTATATTTCTTTTGTATAAAGGAAAAATATAATCTTTGTGTATAGAATATAATATAAAGAGGAGCCATACCGTATTTATTTATTTAACAGTTTATTGTAAGATGCTAGTACATAGAGACAGAAAAAAAGAGAAGTTATACAAAAGGTACAGCATATTTCTAAAAGAAATTTCTTACTGCAGACCCCACAGAGAGAGAAGTGATAGCATAAAGGCAGGATAGTCACTTAACCTACAATAAACAATAAATACCGTCTGGATCTGCGTAGGTACCTGGTCTGGCGCAAAATGGCTACCTTTTTGTATGGTACTGCTTATCGTTTGACAGGTCATCTACTAAGAAAACTATAAAAAATTGGCGCAACTTTGGCACGCTGTCATAAACTCATTTGTATATGAAAAAAAAAATAGGGCGACTCCTTATATTCATTCCTCATTGAATAGAATAGAAAGTGGCAAAACAGAAGACGTTCTTTATGTTAGACAATGCCAAATGAGTAATTAAGTATGTTTATCATTATCAAAGGAAACGTATGTACTTGTTATTATTATAATTATCGATTGTTTCATCATGATCATTATTTTCTTAATTTAGAAGATATTCAAACAAAAATAATAGGTATCAAACAAAAATAATGCTCTTTTCTATTTCAAAAAGACATGTTATAAATCATATTTAACGTAATTATTTTTCTGCGACTTCCTTTTCCATTTAAGGTCTATCTACACAGATCCGGGCCGTGCCCGGGACGTTTCCGGACCGTGGCCCGTCTGGGGGAAAACCAGACGTCGTCATGACAACGTGTGTGAACGAAAGAAATAAATCCATAGAAAATGAATGGAATGATATTTTTTCCCTGACACGTCCCGGACACGTTGTCATGACGACGCGACGTATTGTTTTCCCTCCTGACGGGCCACGGCCCGGATGTGTGTAGCTAGACCGTCACAGTTCAATATAATACATAACTTTTATTTGTTATTCTCACTACAGGTCTTTATTAAAATACTAGGAATTGTGCAAAACCTTAATATAAACATCATGAATAGAAGTGAGCTATACAGTCTCCTTTCTCTGACACAGTAAAGTATTTCATAACTTGTGCCTATTGCAGTCTTACGTTATGTGTAGATGCTTCTTTTATTAACCGACTTCAAAAAAAAGGAGGTTTCTCAATTCGACTTTTTTTACAGGATAAAAATGACGACAAGATTTATAAAACAGTATTTGATTTAGTCCGTCTGTTAGATTGACTAAAAATACTGGTCATATTATGTTTCGCTTAACCAAATAAAACAAATATACCTAAACTGGTTCCGGGACTTGTGACGTCACTTCTTAGTACAAACCTAAGCGTGACGTTACGCGACAGTGCACATTTTTCATGAAGGGACCGTCGTCATCTGCGTTGCATAACATGTTTGTTAAAACATTGACGCCAAAATGTAATCAAATATTTAGGTCTCTAAACAGAAGTTAACAAATTACCTAACTAAAGTCTCGACAAAAGTCGCAGAAATACTTTTCATTTAAAATTTATGTATAGTACATTATATCGTTTCTCTGAAACACAATTTTAATAAAATAAATTTTACAAAACGGATATCAAACTGTAACATTTACGACATTCTAGGAAATTGTATTTAAAATTGATTATACCGAGAAATAGTCATTAAATTTATGTATTCAGTAAATTTAATTACGTAAGTAATTTCATAAATGGATTATAAACTTATCTCTAATAAAGTATCCCATTTTAGTATCCTTTAAAATATCGTGGAGGTCAATGAACTTTACGAACAACCCTTGAACGCTCAATGAAGTTTAGAGAAGGCTTTTTTTGGCATAATTCGCTCTTTCTCTGTTGAGTGGGCGAAATAAATAACAATAGGACATTGTTATACCTAAGAGTTTTCTTAAGTTCATATTGTAAGATCAGAATCAATATTTTATTATCGAGATAGGCAGAAACCACTTCTTTCCACTTATAATACGATTCAAACACTTCTTTTGCTTGATCCACATTCATCAGTCGCCTCATAGGCCAACGAGAAAGTATCTTATCAAATCGGGTTCTTGGCAAAAAAGGCCAATTTATACAGTTCCCTAACCAATATACAATAATTAATATACCTTTTTCTATCTTTACAGACAAATCTTTGCCAATAGTAGAGCCTCCAGCTATGGTCGCGCCAGAAGAGAGTCACTCCGTTCAGTGCTCTTGTCCGAACTGCGATGAAGTGCTTTCCCGGTTCTCTGAATGCAGTATTTGTTTAGAACCTTTACAGGTAAGGGTTTGAGAATATATTTTAAATTATTTTATATTTAAAGCCCAATAAGCACGAAGTGGGATTAGGTCGGTCACGTCTGCCGCATGCCAAATGATTTCATGGCAACTATTTACAACCCAATGGCAACCAACCGCCAAAAGGCATCGCGGCAGACCACTGAAAAGGTGGCGGGATGAGCTAGACACCTTCATAGATGTTTAAGTGGAAACTCAGGATAGAGAATTGTAGAGGAGAGAGGCCTTTGCTCATTATTGGGACATTGACGGCTGAATAGGATAGCATAGGCGAGAGTCTCAATGAAACGGCTAATTAAGACCTGCTACAACAATAAAAACAAAATGAAGACACTTTTCCATAATTTTCGCTTTACACAATTGCATTAACTTACGTCAACAAATAACTCACATTATAAAAGGTCAAACTGACATGAGCACGAAGTAGTATGAGTGTAAAGTATATTGAAGTATCTTTAAAGTATCAAGATAAAGGGATGTATCGCTAATGTAGAGCGCAGGTGTTAGAACACGCTCGTGATGATAATCGACTTTTTAATATATTCCTTCTTGCTGGGGAAGCGCTGGTTTGCTACGACGAATTTTAAAATGTAGGAAGAAGTATAGACTTTTTTAAACAGAAGTATTTTGTACCTAGATAGACTGTCACTCCCGTTGATCATAAAACAAAAGAAAGACTAGCTTAATTTTATTTTCGGCATTTTATTACTACTGTTACGTAGGAATTTATTTATTTCATTCAGTTGCAAAAAATACCGTTTAAGTTAACTAACCATTAAGTATTGTATCTTTTTTGTAAGTCAGGATTAGATTACAAGAGCTGAGATTGAACATTTCGTCCAATCCAATCTAGCCGTTTGCGTCCCATTGCTGAGCAAAGGCCTCTCTCCTCTTTCAACTTTGGACACCTTCTTTACATTTCGTCATTAAACAAAAAACCAGGATCCAAAATCTGCTAAACCATAATCTCAGTTGAGTGTCGGCAGAATGTCAAATGTCATTTTTGACACACATTTGGTATCTATTCTGCAAGACAATGGCCGACACTGATTGCGACCAAATCTGTCAAAAAATGCCAATGACACTCTGCTGACATACAACTAAAGTTATTTTAAATTAGCAAATTTGGGCCCCTGCTTTCAAAACAACAGAAAGAAATTGTCAGAACAAATCAAAAGTTAACCCATAAAATGCTGTAACCTAAGCACTAAAAACTTCTCGCGTAAACGTTCGCCGTACAGCGTCCGTAGCCGTATGTAGTAAAGTAAGGTATTGCAAAGTTATTACGTCACGCCTCGCGTAAGGCGAACTAATGGCCAAGCGTGATAGTTTGTTTTAGTTTCCTGACTGGATGATATGGTTCGATGAAATTCGTGATTTTAGTGAGTGCTGAATTTAATTTAAAACTTACCTAGTATTGTTTTTGTGTATGTAGCGGCTCGTGCGCGACACATTTAATATGAACACAATAGATGATTGGTATTTGAATCGATATCTTTGGGTTATAAACGGGAAATGAGGGAAGGATAACATGATTAATAAATCAAACTAAAACTAATTAAGGTTAAAGGATAACATGGATTATAACGTTAACTAAGTTATTTTAATAATTCAGTTTAAAATGAATTGAATATAAAGGAAATAATGTCGTAGAAGTAACGCTTTTGTAACAGCAGAAATTGTCAAAAATATTTTTACATCGAACCAAATCTTCTCGTCTATAAAACTCGGAGTTAAACTAGATTTTACGGTGCACTGAAGATAATGTTCAGATTGACGTCACAAGTTAAGTTATACTAACATCGTATAATGTGAACCAGCCTAGCCGTAGCTTTTAGTTGGAAAAATGTCTGCTATGAAATACAATTTGAAAACCTATCTTTTTGGTAAAGTCGGATAATATTTCCTACCTACTAATATTATGAATGTCAATGATAGATGTAAGGATGTTTGTTATTTTTTCACGCAAAAACCACTGAACAGATTTTAATGAAACTTTCTGGCAGCTTGTACATCAGATTAACGTAGGACATATTAATTTAAGATATTGTGTAACTTTTCCAAGATATGAAGATAAATATGCAAGAAGTCGCGATTAGTCTCCAATAGTACTGACAAACCTAAACAACACTAGACGAAACGATTGATGTTGAATCGATTCTTCGATCAATCGGTTGATTAGTTGATATACGTCAAATAAAGTTGACGGATAAATCTGACTCACATTCAAAACGGAAACGAGCGTAAAATATTCATAAACATTTTAAAAATAGAACTGTAAAATCCAAGCAATTTAAAAAACCCGTGCACTAGAATTCTTTAATAACTGCTGTGTTGTGGTTCCTACATTCTAGGCTAGTGTTAACGCAAGTGTAATTTAAAGCATTGCCGTCAGCACCGACCTCGCTTAAATCGATTTAATAACGTTTTCACATTCACTAAGGTTTCCAATCTCTTGACTTAAAGCAGTAGGATTCAAAATGTGTACAATATGTTTAAATTCCTATTAATATTATAAATGACAATGTTTGTGTCGATGGATATATATTACTCTTTCACGCAATAATAACTGAACTTGGCAGTGTTGTAGTTTATGCATCAGAATAACACATAGGCTATATTATTTTAAGATATCATTTTTCCAAGATATGACGGTAAATGCGTACGAAGTCACAGGCAGCCTGTATTGCTTTATAAAGTTAGGTTAAGGATGCAAGTGACGGAAAGGAGTCGTGTCGTATTGAGAAGTCTTAACTTTTAAAGGAGTCGTGTCGTATTGAGAAGTCTTAACTTTTAAAGGAGTCGTGTCGTATTGTGAAGTCTTAACTTTTAAAGGAGTCGTGTCGTATTGAGAAGTCTTAACTTTTAAAGGAGTCGTGTCGTATTGAGAAGTCTTAACTTTTAAAGGAGTCGTGTCGTATTGAGAAGTCTTAACTTTTAAAGGAGTCGTGTCGTACTGAGAAGTCTTAACTTTTAAAGGAGTCGTGTCGTATTGTGAAGTCTTAACTTTTAAAGGAGTCGTGTCGTATTGAGAAGTCTTAACTTTTAAAGGAGTCGTGTCGTATTGAGAAGTCTTAACTTTTAAAGGAGTCGTGTCGTATTGAGAAGTCTTAACTTTTAAAGGAGTCGTGTCGTATTGAGAAGTCTTAACTTTTAAAGGAGTCGAGTCGTTTTGAGAAATCTTAACTTTTAAAGGAGTCGTGTCGTATTGAGAAGTCTTAACTTTTAAAGGAGTCGTGTCGTATTGAGAAATCTTAACTTTTAAAGGAGTCGTGTCGTATTGAGAAGTCTTAACTTTTAAAGGAGTCGTGTCGTTTTGAGAAATCTTAACTTTTAAAGGAGTCCTGTCGTATTGAGAAGTCAACTTTTAAAGGATTCGTGTCATACGACACGACTCCTTGGAAAATGGAGGACTGGAATCTCTATCAACTATCAACAACAACCTATTATCGTAAAATCTAACAGACAAACTACGCATGGCCCTATTTTATAATAATCATTTCAAGCAGATTGTTGTCACATTAGTCATGACAAATAATTATTGCAAACCATTACAACTAAACAACAAAAGTGACGAATTGAATCATATGATTAAATCCGAAACTTTTGTTCAAATAGTTCAAATATATGATAAACATAATATTGTTTCTCATAAAAGATTATTAAGTTACAATCCTTGCAAAAAACCCTTAACGTGCTAAGAGCTATATATCTTGATATAACACCAAGAAATTAAAATGTAAAGAACAGATATCGAGTTCCACTCAACTCTCAGGACATACCATGAATACGTCCATTAACGGTTCTATAGGAAACCTATCAGTGTAAAGGGCCTTCTTTACTTTCTTTATTCGACTAATAGTTCTAGTTCAATCTGTAAATTGGTTCGCTTTGTGCAGCCGTGGGTAAATTGATTTCGTGTTCAGCTGCTGTAAATATCGGTGGTGGAAAACTTCATATTGCATCGGTCTTTACTGATTTTTTACCTGACTACGGCGAAGTCAAAAGGGTTATGATTTTTGAAGTTTGTATCGTTTGTTTAATGAAATTAGCAGTAAGGGTTTGTAAAGATAAACGATTTGTGAATGTTAACCAATTTTTGAAATATTCCCCAAAATTAATATGGCTTTTCTGGTATAGCGGCTGACACATCAACTTAGACTGATTGGACTTTAAACTTTTAGAAGATGGTCGCGAAGTAGCGTATGAGAGTGCGTGATATAATTTTGTTATTTCTTCTCAGTCACGCACTGGGCACCAAACTATATCTTTATCCCTCGCTGACGACTTTGTGTAGATACTGTAGCATAGTTACAGTTATTTAGGGTGAATATATTGATGTGTCCAAGAGTGTACCAAAGCATGAACCAAAGACGCTCAAGAGTATAAAAATGCTAAAACTCTAACAATCTTTTTCTTCTCTTTCCAGTGCTCAGGCCCATGTGTATGTCCGTGGTGCGGCGGCGTTTGGTGCGGGAGATGCTCCAGACGGATGTCCAGATGTGCCTGGTGCCGAGGTACCCTGCGAGCCCCGGCTGCTGTCTGTCTGGCGCTTCAACGGCTTGTCAATGATCTCATGCTGCCGTGTCGGAATTATAGGTAAGGGTGTTGTGTTTTGTTTTCGATTTAATTATTTAAAACTAGCCTCCTCTTCCTCCTCCCTCCCCCTTCTACTCCCTCCCTCTCCTCCTCTCTCCCTCTCCCTTCCCTTTACCTTCTCTCACTTTTTCCTTGATAGGAATATGATCAACATGAACTGTAGGCGGTCGGGTTTAGCACAGTTTCTTAAAAGTCAGTCTACACGGTTAGTTGCGTCAGCGCTGCGTCGGTCGTCGTAGCTAGAGATTGCAACCCGGTATGTTTTTCAACCCGGCCGGATCCGGTAACATTCGCAGCCAACCCGGCCGGGCCCGCCCGGCCCGGCCGGGTTGTTGTGTTGGGATGAAACCTTTAAAGTATTTTATGAAAATTTGCTTTAAGTAAATGGAGGAAAAATACAATAATGCAAGGTTACGGAATAATATTTATTTCAAACCAGCAAATCAACAATAATCAGTCTTAATCAGTCTCAAAAACACGAGTTTTTAATACAGAATTAGTTAGTTTCAATTATGAACGGAGTACTATACAGAGTAAAGAGAAAGACCTGCTTGATTAAAGTTAATTACTAATACTAATGTAACTATTTAAAAACATAGTATTAGAATAAGAAACTAATAACGCAGCCTTATGTACTAAACTTGTCTTATCAACTTCGATAGATAAACTTTGGTAGCTTTAGTAAAAACAAAACAAATTCTTAAGAGCAATAACAATATTCTTTTGATGATAACAATAACTTTAGGTATTATGACTATTGAGTGTTGATATACTTAACTATAATTGAGCAAATAGCAAAATCTTATAACTACTGGCTGGGCTGCAATGTAATTGTAACTGTAAACAATCAAACTTTTATATGCATATATGTTCTTAATTAACAAATTAACAAGCAAAACAATTATTTTTCGTCAGAACGGCAACATCACGGTTCGGCGTTCGCAGCGCTTGCCATGCCAATTTTCTTCAAGTTAGGGCTTCCGTGCCGCAGTTTTCGTACCTAACGGGCCCGGTCTAAAAGGGCAACGGGCCCGGCCGGGCCTAATCTTATATTTCACGCGGTGCGATGCGTCAATACCGCGCCGTAACTGCAGGTGCGTAAGTGCCCTGTTTTTCCTTAAAATAAAATACCCCTATTTTTTTTATAAATACTTAATTCTTTCTTTACAAGCTTCGTTTTTACATCACGAATATTGCTTATTCCCAAATAGAATCATTATATTTTTTCTATTACGTTTACTTTCGACTTTCTTAAAAAATAATTGAATCTATTTATTTGTGATAGCACTTTCAATATTTCAAGCATTACGCTTCTCAAAGAATACGTGCTTTATCTTATGTACTTTTCATTCATTCACGTATAAAAAGATGTCATAAAAATGCTCCATTTGAAACGGGCCAAAAACCTCATATTTCTTGCATGTCAATAACTTTACTTTTCTTACTCGTACACGTATTGTTCAGTGAAAATGAACTTAAAAAATCTGGGTTTATCTAAGTATAATACCTCTGGAATATATTTTAGGGTTCAGTGCAAAAAGGGGAAAAAACGGAACCTTAGGTACGCGTTTGTATTAAGACTAAAGACTTCACTGTTCGTCCATCCTTCCATCAGCCTGCGATCAGGTATACCTATTGCATTTAATGAACTTTTATAGTATAATAATATAAATTTTCTTATCGTATCTAGCCGTCCCACTACTAGGCAAGGACCTCTCCTTCCTCTCCACGATTCTTTATCCTGAGCCGCCTCTACCCACATCCATAAAGGTGTCTAATTCACAAATAATAATTATTTTGCCGTTATAACAACAAATACTATAAAGACAAAACAAATATATTAAAATTGGGCTCTGATAAAACATCCTCAATTTTTCAATTTCTTAATATACTACAAAACCTTTCGCGCGTGAGACCAACTGGCATTTCTCCAGTTTTTATAGCCATCTTTTCCAACCTCATACTCTTGAGTAATCCCATTAAGGCAATTGTGTTCATGCTTTATGGATGATATCTCATAAAAATCACATAAAATACTTTTTTTACGGAACGAAACACTTAATTTGGCCGGATTTTGTTTGGCCTATAAAATTTTACCCTAGGATTAGAGGTATTGGGGAAGAGCAAATATATCGTAAAAGTTAGATTCAGGCTCTTTGTTGAAACTTTTTTTATGGGATTAGCTCAGGATTTAGATTGAAATTGATTTAGGGGTGTTGTTTTTAGTTTTAATTTTAAATATAATACAGCCTACTTTTAAGGTTACCTGAAACTACGTCAGCTAATATTTGCTATTATTATGTCTTATAGGTATTAGGTCTTTTATGAATTTATGTAAGTAAGTACCTAGGTCAAAGTCTACATTACAGAAAATAATTAGGTTTTTTTAGGCTTTTATGCAACAGCAGTTGAATCGCATCTACACTACAAAGGCAATATCGTGCTTCACGATTACAGTAGCGGATTTGTCGCGATCTATTTTCTTACCCAAACGAGTCCCTTTGCTTACTTAAAGTCTTCAAATAAGTAATTGATTATCCACAATATAAGTTAATCCTGATCTTTATTTAATTTTATACTCATACTAGAAATACAAAGCTAATTTCGTATATTAAATGTCCATTGAATTTAAACCCCTTCTTTAATAATATTTTGTATTTTCCTCTTAACTTTATTGTTTTAATATTTGACTATTTTTATTTTCTTTCCTCATTTATCATACACTACAAAGAATTATTTTTATACACAATTGGATAAATATAAGTTCTTTATTTTATCACGATAAAATAACAAAAATGGGATTATCTATAAGATATGATATAACAATATTTATGCCAATTTAGTGTGTCATTTTTGTATTATTTATAGCAATGATAAGAATCAGACAAATTTTATTTATCAGTAATTTATCACTGACATAGTTTTAGGAAAAAATAAATATACCTACCTACTAAATTGCTTATCTCTTTTGTTTTCATAATAATCGGTTGATATCGATTTTTAATATTGATATACTGTATCCAAAACATCTTTCATTTTAAGACGCAACAACTGTTTTATATTCCCAGTTGAAGAATATGCTTATTTACCTATCCTTTACAAATATTAAAATCCATATACTAACAAACGAATAAGTATTCTAAACCTTCTGCATATTCATTTAAAGTTGTTTTCATGTTCATGAATACGTTAATTTTAAGAGCGATCTAACAAGATGTTCTTGTTATCATAATTTATTTGTTACATAATAAAGAAGTTGCTTTACATTGTACTCTATTTACGTATGATATGATGTTGTTAACCGATTTTTTCTCATTTTATTAGAATTGTAATGGTATCTATAATATAAAAATGAATCGCAAAATGTGTTGGTAAGCGTATAACTTAACAACGCCTGGACCAATTTTATCAATTCTTTTTTTTAATGTTCATTGAAGTCCAAGGATGGCTTTTACAGAAAAAAAAATTCGAATAATTGCCGGGAAAGCCCTCTCTAAGGCAGAACAAAGTTCGCCGGGACAGCTAGTTTAAGATAAATATTTAAATATTTGCTAGTTTTAACTGTAATCATCAATTTAACTTCCCTATTATTTAATCTTATCTTATCTAGTCAGTGTGGACAAATGCTGGAAAAATGTCTCTCTCCTCTTTCTCCACGATTCTGTATCCTGAGCCGTTTCTGCCTTGTCATTCACGAAGGTGTCTAGTTCATCTCGCCACCTTTTCCGTTGAATAGACAATAAATTTTATGTAGCTACTGAAATCAATCATGCAGCAGGATTGTATCACGGAAATGGTCGAAGCGTGCTCTTGAATCGTAAAATTTTGTTTTTTGAGGAAAAAAAAGACTAAATTCAATTTCTCTTGTCCACAGACGCGGATGCACAGAGCTCCTTACTGCAGCTACAAGACAAAAGCACGAGGAAGACTGCAAATTCGACACCATGATCTGTCCAGTTGCTGCCAATTGCTGCACGATCCCTTTTGAAGAACTATCAACCCATCTTCAAGGCACACACAACATCATCGCCGTTTACTCACAGAAGATAAAGATTTTAATAGAAAACTTTCAAACTAAACTAAAGAAAACAGCCTGCTGTAGAACTAAATACAAGATCGTATTGCTACATCAGAAGAGCGCGTTTATAATCAAAGTTTGTATTTACAACTATCATGTTCGTGTCGAAGTCATGAGAAGGAAGTTAGGTTATGTTGCTGATGTCAAACAAGAAAGTAAAAAAAGCGAATATTGCGCTTTAGTTGAATTCCAAAGCAAAGCAATTAGCACTAAATCCGCTATTATGATAGAGAATGAAACGTACGGAAAGAAAGCGGAGGTGCAATGGAATGATGTCGTCATGAAAACGGGCAATGATGAAGCGATAACCATCCATGTAAATATCGGCAAAGCTGATAATGAAATACGAAAGGAAGTTGGTGAATCGTAGTTTTTAATTAAACAATGTGTAATGGACCAAATACTTAGAATAAAATAAGGTGCATTTTTTAATAAGCTGAATAAGTATTAAAATTCACCATTCGATAGAGAACTTTGAGTATAGAATATATAAGGAGGTGCCATACCGTCTGGATCTGCGTGCCTGGTCTGGCGCAAAATGACTACCTTTTTGTATGGAATTTCTTATAGTTTGACAGGTCATCTACCAAGAAAACTATGAACAACTTTCGCTAACCTTGGCACGCTGTTATAAACTCAATTGTATATGAAAAAAAATGTGGCACCTCCTTTATATTCTATACTCAAAGAAAAAGAAAGAGGCTTTATTGAAGTGTTAGAAAGAGCAAACGAATATGGAAAAGACATTCAAAAATATGGTCTTTGCAAGTGAAATATGTAAGCCCCTTGATTTATTCCTTCTTTTTATGTTTGCAAAAGGACCAACCATTATAAAGTAATCACAACATAAATAAAAACTGTATCACAATATATTTAAGGTATATTTTAAGTAGAATGTACAGGCAACGAATTTGTGGCCACAATGTGACTGAATTAGTCTTAAAGTTAAGTCTTAAAATAGAATTTAAGTGAAATGAGAATAAAAGTTGATATTTTCTTAGTCCTTGTGTTTTTTATATCGGTACTTTTTAAAGTAATTCTGGGTAGGGCTTTTGTTTTGAATAATTTATCCAGTCATCTGTTGACTGTCCAAAATTTGCAAAATGGCGGATCAGAAAACGAACATAGACAAATTCATAGTAAGCACAAAAACCGATCTGTTAAAATGTCCTGTACTGGGACTCAATAGACACGGCATATTTTTTTATTAACTGTCAAGGTCCTGTACTGGGATTCTCAACACACAAGGGGTTGAGAGAATGAAAGAAATGGCTAAATTAAATAGTCCTTGTTATTCCTATCAGTCAATGACTTAAATGCACTTACCTATTCGAATAATGAAGATAATAAATTGATGGTTTAGTGAAAAAAATATTTAAGTTTTCGAAACCATCAAATAATAGAAAAATAAGATTCCATTGAAGATACAATTTAAGCAGTTTTATGAAATATGCAAAATACTTTGAAGTTCTGAGTTTCGACGTTTCTTTGGCGCCACATTTTAATAAAAGTTTCTTATAACTTTCCAAACTTAACTAGACACTTATTATGTATCACTGTTGATACAACTTAGGACTCAAGATTACTCTTGTGGGTAATATAAAACAAAATGGAATCAGTTTTGTTACCCGCAATCCTTTTTGCTACTTCTGGGAGTAATTAACATTTTCTTTTTAACTACAAAGATGAAGAAAGTTGGATAAAGCTTATACAAATTCATGATTTTACGATTAACAGATGGAAAAGGTTAGAATCGGATTATCATTAAAAACCTTCAAAGCTGGGTAACTTCTGAAAGTCATAAGTTCTTACAGTTTGGCAAAAGAGAGTTGAAATTAAAAAGTGGCAACACTGTAGTGTCGTCCCGTTTTTCTTTAAATTATTTGAAAGGGACTATGCTATGGTGGTGCCACTTTTTAATTTCTACTCTTTTTCAGACTGCTGTAGGTACTTGCTGTACGTCGGTCCAGTGTCAGAACATTTTGTAAGAAGCTATTCACACTTGTCGAGTGACTGAGGGAAACAAGCCGTGGAAAAAAGGATATTTGTTACTCTTTCGCCCAAAAACCACTGAACAGATTTTAATGAAATTTTACTAAATTGTAGCTTGTGCATCAGAATAATACATAAGTTTTTTTTATTTTGATATATCATGTGAATCCAATACGAAGATAAATGCGTACGAATTCACAGGCAGCCTCTTGTAAAATATAAATAAACAGGTGATAATAACTTCACAAATCACAATAGAAGCAAAGTTAAAACAAAATTAACTTCAGAAGCGTGCGTTGAAGTTTGTAAGACTGAGTAAATTCTTAAAGGATTGTTTTGTACAAAGTTGCTGGGCCGAGACTAAGTAGGGTCAAAATTGTTGACGCTGTTTTAGGTTCTGTGTTAGGAACTGTTTAAAGTTACCTACTTATTTAGACAAAGAATTTTTGTAAGTACCTATCTAGATCTTATTTATGTATAACAGCTGCTTAACAGGGGCCCAATTCTGCTAATTTACAGTATTATCTGTTGTGTGTCGACAGAGTCTCAATGGCATTTCTTGACACATTTGGTCGCAATCACTGTAAGCCATTGTTTACCAGAATACCAAACGTGTCAAAAATGCCATTCACACTCTGCCGACAAATAACTGAGGCTATTATATTGCACATAACGTAGGGCCCTGTGCCGAAGGTTTCTTGCCGTCTTCTTCCTCTCGGCTATACAGGTAGTGAACCGGCAGTAGTTTTAGATTAAAAAAGTGACATCAAAAAAGTGTAATGAATTTTGCCTATTTTTGAATAAAACACTTTTCATTTTCATTCATTTTCATTTATTTTAAATTAACAGAATTGGGCCCCAGTTGATTTCGTGCTATTAGCTGTAAATAAGATGTCATCTATGCAGAAAAGAAAGCTTCAAATACTTGTACATCATAGTAGACAGAAGAAACGAAGTAGCGTTTATGCGATTCACAGGTACATACATATCTGTTACACCTCTTTCCCATTGAGGTAGGCAGACACCACTTCGCTCCACTTTTAAATACATATTTATGCGTCCCTTTAGTCTTAAAAAGTACAGTATCAATAGATATATAATTACCTAGTTGTTATTAAGAACTACAGCGAAATTGACTATATATGGGTAGGCACGTGAATTTGTGATAGCAACTGCAATACCTTAGTTTTGCCTCCATATATTACTAATTATAGTCATCACTAAACTGTAAGCCAAATCTGACAATGATCCAATATAAGTCTTCCTATAAAAATATATTCTATAAGTAAATCCTCAATCAATAACATTTAACTGAAGGGACGAAACCCTCTGCCTTCTGTTTTTATAATAAAGATAGACAGGGGTTTTGGAATTTTCAATATAATTGTGCTTTGGGAAATTTCCATCACATCCATTGGCCTGACGTGGTTCAATTTAAATACATCGTTTTAATCGGATATTCGTTGAAACGTGATTTGATTTTGAATTTGGGCTTTGTTCCTTTTTAGTTGTCAATTGTTTTAAAAAATGTTGGTCGAAAAATCAATTCATCGATTAATAATTTTTCGAAGAAGCGTTTGTCGACAAAACGTTTCACAATAAACTCTTTTCGCAGAATCGTTCAGTCGATGATTAGAATTTCGATAAATGGAACATAATAATTATTATGATTTTCGAAATTAAGTTACGGACCCGTTTCACTGGATGACAAAAAAATTAAGAAACTTTAATCTGTTCATTAAACTGAATAATTTTCCTCAAAACAAACATGCAGGCACTATAATCGTTAAACACGCTGTAGGTTCATTGATTTAATATATTCATAACTTAGAAACCAAAATAGGTAAAGGAAAAAGTTGTCAAAAGGAAAGTGTCCTTGACACAATGGAACTCCTGCAAGACAAGTACTTACCTATACTTTCTCTTGTGACTAACCATGAACTAAATGACAATCTAAATATGGGTAGTCTGTGAATGAAAGTTTTTCTACGCCCAATATCGGCTGTTAACAATTAAACATTGTTGTAACTGATTTAATCAGCAATTGGAGGGTAGTGGTATCTTGGAGGGGCAGGCTCGAAGCCTACTCCAATGGGAAAGAGGTGTGACAAAATATGTATCTTCATCAATATTCAAGAGCCTCTTGTCGTTGGAGTAAACGCCATCTTTTGTCTTTCTTCTACCAGCAATTTGACAAATATGTATTTAGTGTTTGTTTTTTTTTAACGTCGTATGTAAGTATGCGGTCTTTGCCCAGCAGTGGAATGTGACGTTGACTGTTTCTCTATATAGGTATGTATGTTTCTCCATTATTTTAGAAGATTATTACTACAAACAATTCGATTATTTGTCAAAGAAATGACTACTTATAATTGGAATTTGTATTATGCCCTAAGGCCGACATGCTTGTCAATTTGTATTACATTTCTTGTTATTTTGGAAGCAATTTTGATTATACATAGAAAAATAGAAATTCCTTCGGAAGAAACCTAACAAAGTTTTCCAATTTGGTTTCTATTAAGAATAAATAAGAGACAGTTGATATGGAAGGAAAACAAATTATACTGGGTGTAACAGAAAGGGGGTACTTATAAGCCGAAATGCAGCGATAGTCCTCATGAAACTGAATAACTTATCCCAAGGAACATGGGTAGTAACTCGAAAAAAAAATTCGCCCCCTATACAAAATGTTCGATCAGCTGATCGAGTAAGTAAAACCCATGTGCCTTGGGGAAAGTTGTTTAGTTTCATGAGGACTATTGCTGTGTTTCGGCTTTTTACCCCCTTTCTGTTACACCCTGTATAAGTAGTCAAGTTTTTTTTCTTTACCGTTTTCTTGCTATAAACTAATAAATGAAACAATAAGGGCGCTTGTAGACGTCCGTTTTTTCCGGACAACGGTTTGTTGTCCGTTACGCGGTGGTGTTTATAATAGACATGTGTACACGCACCGGACATCCATCCGGAAAAAAACGGCTGCCATATTTTTTCCGGTTCCGCAACAAGCAGGTTAAGGGCGCTTTCGCACCTGGGGTGAACTGAATGAACGGGTCGCTCGCTTTTGACCGGTTTAGGTTAACCTGTCGAAAACAAACTGATTATTCAGTTATCTGTGCCCAAAACCGGCTGACAAGTGCGTGAAAAATTTAAACTTAAGAAACTGCACAGTTTTTTATTACAAATCTATCAATTGTAGATGACCCGCCGAACCGCAACTGAAAACGCGAAAGTACCCAAATTTCAGATTTTTCAGACATTCGCAAAAGAGTCAACTTTCTACAAACAAACTCAGTGAAATTAGTTGACCAAACTCTAAACAGTGAGTGATGGATGACAGGCGACCTTAATATGATAGAAATAACGGTCATATGTTAACATTCTGCTCACGAATCCTCACCCCGTTTCCGTTGTTGAGCGATACGAGATTTCAGAGCAACAGGTATGTTACTTTACATACCTGCTATCTAATAGATACTAATGAAGATCACAGCGGTAAATAATGAATGTAATTTCATTAGACTAAGTAAGTACCATTTTACATGTTAGTTTAGCCGCAGTCACTAGCTGACACGCGGCAAGAAGTCTGTTAAGAAAAGAGTGCTTGTTGATGTCCGCTTTTTTCGACGCTGTCCGTTGTCGGTTACGCGGTGGTGTATAGTTTATAATGGACGTGTGTACGCACCGGACATCCATCCGGCAAAACACGGCTATATATATTTTTGCCGGATGGATGTCCGGTGCGTCACAAGCGCTCTAAAGATGTTAAACACGGTCTTACATTAAAGTTACCGGTAGGATACCTAGAAATGTCATTTTCAAAAGCCACTTTCAATTATTTCTACATAATTTTATCATAAATAGTCATATCAAATAACACTTCTAAAATATTCGTGAAAAAGGCAAATACGAAGATCTTAAAATTCTCATTTATCAAAAGAAATAAATCGTCTGAAGATAATGGAAACAATTTGTGTTCATTATCATTCGCAAAGTGAAATGGTATCCATTTTGATATTTTTTCTTGTGCCTAATCTAATTTAAGAATAGGAGAACACTTTTCAGGGTCAAGGCGGTATGCAAATTGGTTCTTGTAGGTATTATGAATGAGAAAGTAGCTATGTAGGTAGGTATTATACCGCTACGAAACCTTGTCTCTAATAGAAACATACTCGTATATATAGGTATGTATTTTAAGTGTATATAGTATATGTTTTGCAAGTTCTATGAAACAGAATATTCAATTAATTAGGTAATACGAATAAGTACAGATCTCGGGTTCGAAAATCACTGAAAAAAAATACCTATTTAGACAACTGGAATTTAAAAAGGTCCCACTGTACATAATAAAACACAATATAAAAAGTTTTTCTATACACTGCACTGTGCTAGCTTTTCTTAGTCATGTTTAGGGTGTTCACACACCTACAATTGCGTCGCGATTCCAGTATGAAGTAATATGTATGAAAAAAGCAAGCCGCGGGAGGCGGATGACCATATAAGCACCGATTCTTGTTGAAAGCGTCATTTACGTACTTACCCGCTTCCTTTACATGTTTCCTAGCTAACGGTGAAAAGGAGTGTGTAACCCGTTTTTTGTAAATATCTGCTTTATATTTACCCAGATTTGGTTGTAGAGTATGACCAGAGGATGGGTGGATGACGTTTGTTACTATTTCACATAACTACTGAACAGATTTTAATGAAACTTTACAATAATGTAGCTTCTACATTCAGAATAACAGATAGCTATATTATTGGAAGATGTCATTC
Source organism: Anarsia innoxiella (assembly GCA_947563765.1). Lineage (NCBI taxonomy): Eukaryota > Metazoa > Arthropoda > Insecta > Lepidoptera > Gelechiidae > Anarsia > Anarsia innoxiella. The sequence continues at coordinate 9,101,195 of OX387404.1, read as the reverse complement.
AAGATTAGAAGGTAAACGCATACGAAGTCGCGGGCAGCCCATACTACGTCCCACAGCTACGTTAATATACCAAAACCCGTGAACCGTTAATAAAGTGACAAAGGGCACGTGAGGTGCCGTGAAACTGAAATTAACACGTTGCAAGTTGTTACACACGAGTATACAAATATTAAACTTCATTCGTTGTGTTTGTTTAGGAGATGTGCATGTTGAGTTTAAGGACTTTGGACCTTGGGGTTTTGTGTAAATATAGTTGAAATTCGCTGTATTAAGTTTCCACATGAAAACTGAGAGTTGGTTTTCTACAATTTATTTATATAAAAGATATTTAATTATCCAGCGTTAGTCACAAACAAAGAAGAAAATTTATAAGAGGCTGATGATTGTGGATCACAGACGTATGAAAGCTGCTGTAACTTGCAGTTTTGTGGATGAAACAAAAGAGGTATGTTTGTTGACAGATCATTTCTTTGTATGAGTCAGTCATTTTATACTTAGTAATGAACTATCGAACTTAATTTCATAGGAGGGTCCTGAAAATCAGCATTAATGCTGAGGATTTTTCTCCTTTTCCTCAAAATATGTATGGTTAAGTCATAAGTTTGTTATTAACACTATAGGTATCTAAATCTCATTTACACTGTACATTTTTTGATGAATAAAGTTCTTTTATTATTATTATTATTATTTACCGCCAAGTAGAACTCAATATAGGGTGACTTTCAATTAGTGAACGATAGAAAAGGATATGCGTGTACTCGTAATAACATGAATGAACTCACCATACAAAATGCACCAGCTGATAGTATGGGGACAATTTTTTTTATGATTTTGAACTTGGTCCCATGTCCCATAGTAAAAGTGGTTTGTTATCACGAGTACATGCTTATCCTTTTCTATCGTTCACTAATTTAAAGTCACCTATATAATCTTAATCGATACTTAATCCCCTTAGTTTCGCATTAAGTACTCGTACATAAAAATACAAAACATTCTTGGAATTTTCCTCTCTTAATTGAACAGAAGCTACGAAAATCTCATCTGTAACGGTGCGTACAGACCATGTAACATGTTATATAACTTGTGTTATATAACACGTCCACACTATGTAACCTTGTTATTCAACATTGCAACATAAAATAATACTGTACACATTAGAATAACAATGCAATATAACAATGTTATATAACATTGTTATATTTTTATGTTGCAATGTTGAATCACAAGGTCATAGTGTGGACGTGTTATAAAACACAAGTTAAATAACATGTTACATGGTCTGTACGCACCTCCACGCGATCAAAGTTATATAACATTGTTGTACATATCAATAACATTGTTTTATAACATTCAGTGTCCACATTATGTAAAACATGTTATATAACAATGTTAAATAACATGTTATGTTACATGGTCTGTACGCACCTTAAGACAATGAGCTAACTCTGTTTAAATTGCTTAAAAAAACACTAAGGGCTTTCACCATTTCTAGATAAAAAAAAACTAACAGATAAACCTATGTTTATTTCTTTTTGACTTTTGAACATTGACAGGTATAAAATATCTGTCCGATAAATTTTATGGTTTTGTCAGATAAATTTTAAGTTATCTGTCAGATACATTTTAAGTTATCAGGCAGATAAATTTCAGGTTATCTGTCAAATAAATTATACGTATCCGTCAGATAAAATTTAAGTTATCTGTCAGATACATCTTAAGTTATCTGTCAGATAAATATTAAGATAAGTAATGAATTGGGGTCTAAAACTTACCTCAGCAGCAATATAAGCAGGTATGACAGAGAGAAGCAGTCTTTCCTGTTGCTCTCGCTCGCATTCCAACTTCACGCGTTGTTCTAAACAAGTCCTGGTGCCAGCGAAGGTGTTTCTATGAGCTCTCTCTGTGAGAGCTCGGTAGTAGAGGCCGATTCCTGTTGCTGAAGCCAGGAGGAAGAGCTCGCAGATTAGCTGTGGATAAAAAAAGACTTGTTATTATAATATTAGAGGCTGTCAGCGACTTTTATCGTTATTGCTTCGAAAAGTGTAAAAACCTGTGGAGTGCAATAAATGATTGAGTATTGAAAACTTACATGATATCTTTAAATAATGTGGCGTCTTTTACTATAATGTAAAAGCTATAATATAATATTGGTTAGTCAAATGAAATCGTTAAGTGGTTTTTGCGTAAAATAGTACTTAACAAACATCCTCACCTCACATACCTCCAAACATTCATCTATTTATAGGCACAAACATTGTTTTTTATAATAAATAGGATAGGGCGTCAAAGTAAATAGTAGGTAAATACTTCTCTAAATTAACAGGTAAATTAAAGTTTTTAAATAGAAAAACATACTTCAACTTGTTCGTTTCTTTCCATTCAACCTATAATCAAAATAAATAAAAAGATCCCGACCGTTCTTTCGCTTTTTTTCCTTACAATTAAATCGATTATTTAATAACATCGCTAAGTATCTCAATCTACACTTGTCATTCATGTCGGACATCGTTAAACTTGACCTATTATGGATGTATCGTGTTCAGGCCACCTAACATACTCGTAACCTTCTAGTTAAATGAACTGTTGACACGGAACACGTGTGTTTGATTTTTAGGTAAAGTACTCGTATGTGTGGTAAAAATATTATTTACTTAATAGTTTATTGCGAGAAGACAATACACAGAGATAGAAAAGAAAAGTTATAACAAAAGGTACGTATTTCTAAAAGAAATTTCTTCCTGCAGACCCCACAGAGAGAGAAGTATTATATATTAAGTAAGTTCGTCTTGTTTAAAATGACCGCCAATAAATATCTCACAGAAGATATGAAACATCCAGCCTCTCATACGTCACGCTTCTTTCTCACTGGATAAGGCAGAGACCACATTGCTCCATTAGCTACGATCCAAAGGCAATTCTTTCGCTTCATCCACATTCATCAGTCGCCTCATACATGCACGTTGCCATGAATCGATTGTGACAAAGCTATTAACAGCAAAAACGTCAACGTTAATCTATATTACAATCTGTATGCAAGTTATGCAGCTAGAACGACGGAAACAATGCAGCTTACCCATTCACACGTAACAATAGAACGGAACCATCGGTTAATTACTTAGCGCCTGGGAGTTTACGATAAGCAAACACTCTGCTGATGAGTGACAGTATAATTTGCTTTTGTTGTTTGTTCAGGCACTTACAATGTTTACAATGTTGCATTGCAGAATAGGAACAAGTTTTTCAATTTGTAGTTTTATTAGTTAAATTAAAAAAGAGTAGGTACAAATTGGGGACTTTTCAAAGAAAGGCCTTGTCAAGAGCACCTACCTAAACCGACGCGCAATCATGACTTGTGCTTTTAAGTGACGAGACTATCTACTAGAGATGCGCCGAATATTCGTTTACTATTCGGTATTCGGCATATTCGGCACCTCAACCGAATATTCGTATTCGGCCGAATATTCGGTTAAAATGACCATTTATTCGTTTATTTTGTTTAGTAATAATTTGCTTGATAAAACAAGATATTAACCTCATATTCAATTATTTCAAACCAAGGAGCAGTCAATCTTATATCCACATTTTCACATCTAGGTATTACAAGAGTTATTAGGCGATGATAAAGATAAGTTAATAAGTGACCCTTAAAGATTGAATTTAGAAATCAAGACATTCTGCTCTATCTAGTGACAGTCAAAAGCGCTTTTCTTTATAAACTTTACCATTTGTTGTATCAAAATGAGTGTGATAGAACAACCGAATAGTTCGGCCGAACTATTCGGTTCGGTATGGTTTCAAACCGAATAGTATTCGGTATTCGTTATTCGGCAAAACCCATATTCGGCGCATCTCTAATAACAATAATAAATATACCTTACCTAAAATAACACTGTCCAAATACAAAATATCTACCTACTTACTTATAAAACATTTTCAAGTAACGATGACGCAAATAACCCTCAAGGTTAAAATACAAAGTGACATCGAAATACCTACAAACAGACGACACTAGGCACAGTATGAAAGTATTTCACGGTACATTGGGCACTGACGTACTGAGATAAGTCTGTAGCAAACAGACTGTTAAATACAGTTAATGTCTACTTATTCCTTGTGAAGTGAGGGAATTTGAGTTGTTTAGGTGTAGGGATGATTATGATAGAAATAGATGTTTAATGAGAATGAACTCTAAAACAAGAAAATAACTTCAAAATACAATTACGAAAGATTATACTCACTATTTAGGTACTTACTATACCTTAGCGCCAAAACACACGGTGAAACGCAACTGCAACGCAACTAGCTTGAAACGTTTCATTTCAGTTGCGTCGTGTGTGGTTTTCTAAGGAAGTCTATAGCAGAAACTGCGATGCAACTCAAAAGTAACTAGCAGTTTCAGTTGCGTTGCAGTTGCGTTTCACCGTGTGTTCTGGGTCTAAGAGTACTGTATAGTATATCAACTACTAACAACTGTACTACTAACAACGTATATTAATATAAATCATTAAACCTATCTACTTGTAGAAATGCAATGAAACTACAAAAAAATGTCATACTAATCAATAAAATTCTTGGCTACTACGCCTCTTTCCCACTTACTACAATCCAAACAGTGAAAGTTCACTTTATCCACATTCATCAGCCGCCTCATAAAAGCACCGATGTTTAGGCATAGACTTGCTATAATCCAAACACACTTTCGATTCACCCACATTCATCAACCGCCTCATAAAAGCACCGATTATTAGGCACAAATTACAAAATTTTAGGATACTCTTGATTTGGCCTTTCTTTAACAAGTCTCCAGATTTGATCGAGTTACATTTGCTTTAGTAAGCTATTAAATAGACTAATACAAAATGGTGAAAGTCGCGGGCAGCCGTTGGATGTGGGCAGCGCAAGACCGGTCGTTATGGAGGTCCTTGAGGGAGGCTTTTGTCCAGCAGTGGACGGCCATAAGCTGACACAACAACAACAATACAAACCTGTTGATAAAACAGCTTCTCTCCAAGTTGCTGACCGACGAAGAAAGCCAGTATTATGTAAGCGAGGGTCAGGATCCCAGACATTCCAAGAGCTATGGAACGAGCTATCGGCATCATTGTGTGCACCATCTGTGGGAAAAGAAAAACGAAGATTGGTTTATAAAATCGAATAAGTAAATAATCTTAGTAAGCTTTCATATAGAGTACCATGTGCCATGGACATAAATACACAATTATACACCTGGGATCCGAACCCAGGGGACGCCTGAGTGGTAATCCGGCATCCAACTGTGTCAGGATAGGATTGTTGAAAACCTACAAATAGGTTAAGTTATCTCAGACGTAGTTCGTAGCCTTAAGAATAAAAAAATATTTAATTGATTTATTTTAATAAAGAATGAAATAAAGAGAATATGAAACTTACATACTTTCATATTGTATTTATACATATTAGGAAGATTTTTTAATTTACTACACACGTGGCTTACTATCACGGCTACGGGCTTGCTACGACTGGCTACAGCTGACTACGGCGTAGTCTTTTTAGGTACTTACCTATTTAAATCATGATATTCAGAATTCAGGTATCTACCATACCTTAATTAGTTGCACATTATTATTAAATTCACCACATATGTGTGTATTACCAACTGTTTAGTTATGTGTGGTATTACTGCGCTGAGGGCCTTTATCAATACTCAATACTCAATGGTTTATTGCTCCATAAAAACTTTACATAATATATAACAGCTTACAGCTAATTATATTGCAAAGGATTATGGACCCTGTTATAGGGCACCGCAAATAAAAGAGTTTAATAATAAATTCAATCATCTAGCGTAGAAAGTGTTTTGTTTTCTGTATAAAATTGCGTTAAGGCCCTTAGCAATACAAACTTGGATAAATTTTAAGCCAGTAGTATAAAAGAGAGAATAATAAACACCTATGTGCACATAATCTCACTCACGTAATAACAGAAACTTTAAATTAAAGCCATGTACCAAGTTTACAGTAGCGACATTCTCTCTGTTGCTATAAGAATTAATAAACGAGAAAACTTTCAAAGAAAACACATTTAGAAAGGTACCTAGAGGTACAGGTTGCTAATGAAAAGTTATGATTGTTTGTGCGAGTGCCATTTGCTTTTTAATATTTTATTTGAGTACCTAAAGGCGTAAAGGATATCTATGTTTGTAAGACTCTATCTTGAAACTTTTTGTATAAATTTTGTATCTAAAATACCACCATCATCTGATCATGATAATGGACTATATCATCACCTATAGGACCTTCACTACTAGACGTTTCACTACGCGTTTTTGTCGGAATCGGTCTTTCAGAAGACTGAATTTCCAGTCGAAAAGTTCTCGGAGAACAAATGTTATTCGCAATTAGTATTCTGTTACAAATGTTGTTCTGCTATTTACTTCATTGAGTTAATCCGTTATCGAAAATATGGAATCCAAAATCGTTCACCGACAGCCAGTTCTCTGGACGTAAGTACCAAATAGCTGTAAAAATCCTAGATACCTATATTTAACTTCAACAACCTCAATACTCAGAAGAACGTGGAAAAAAACATCGTCCCTCATGTCCACATAAACACTGCATAGGAATAATCTTCAGATTCCAATTCAATTTATGAGACAAAAAAGGAAAGTGAAGCAAATCTAATCTACTAGAGAACTATCCAATGTGCCAATGAAAAAAAAACCATTGCAATCTTTTCAGTTTCATTGCATTTATGCATACGAAATGAAACGTGAACTGAATAAAAAAAACTTATCAGCTAATGCACTGGCTCATTCGATAAATAAATATTTGATTTTGAATTAGATTAGTTCTTAACTATCTTTTTCATTTAGTATACCTATTCTAATACATACCTACATACTTATAGACGTTAGTAACTATTTAGTTATTGTGCCTATAGCGTGAACTCTCTTCTTGCTATAAACAATTTGATTAATACATTATTACCACGTCAAAAATACAAGCAAAGGTAGATTTAAATACGTTATGTAAAACATTACTTATGTAGATCGTGTCTTGAACAAGTAGATTTTTATTTTCATCACACATTAACAGTGTAAACATATAATAAATAAAGCTTTACAAAAAAGCTACGATAAAAACGAATTCGCAGAAGTTATTCGCAAAAAGGAGTCTTTTTCAAAAAATATTAAAAAACGAGATAAAGTTAATTTGAAGCAAGTTTCATCTCAGCATTACAAAGTGAATTCTCAAAGTGAAACTGTGCAAAGAACAAAAGGGGTACAAAATGTAGATTACATGAGTATTTAACATGGATTTATACTAAAAGGCTGTATGTACGTTTTAGTTTAGAACAAAGTAGGTACCTGGAGAATGCTACCGTCAGCAAAAATGTGATTAATATGCATCAAAAACAATTGAACAGTTGAAGCTTCTGGCGACTACGTACGCATTTATCGTCATATCTCGGAAAAAAAAAAAATATCGTAAAATAATATAGCCTATGTGTTATTCTGATGTGCAAGCTACAATATTGCCAAGTTTCACAAAAATCTGTTCAGTAGTTTTTGCGTGAAAGAGTAACAAACAAACATCCATCTACCCATCGCCACAAAAATTGACATTATAAATTATAATAGGATATAAAAATGATTCGCTGAATGTGTTGCTAAGCATAAATCTCAAGAACAGCTGAATCGATTTGGATAATTCTTTTAGGTTGTGTTTCTTAAGGCTGAAACACACCGGATGCGTATGCGTAACTTAGACGACGTAAGCACGGCGTAGTCACGGCGTAACCCGGTGTGACACCGCGCTAAGCATCTACGCTATCGTGTTGCGTTGCGTAGGGCTAGGCGTCACGTCGACTTGTACGTCTACGTTACGCGTGTCCTGTCTCATACAGTTCCATACATAACAACTCAGAACGCATACGTCTACGCATATGCATCCGATGTGTTTTGGCTTTTATTGTCAGCAGAAGGTTCGTATAAAAGAAAAACTTAAGAAAATTGCACCGATAATTTTTAGAATACCACCAAATAAATAACAAAAATGTCCACGGGTTCAAGTAGTTTCCCGTGGGATACATTCTCAACTACGAGTATACGCAGAAGAAGTCGCAGGGAAAAACTATAGTATAGCCTATCTATAGTTCTTTTTTATAACAAAGTAGTTTAATACAATATAAACCTTACTTTTTTCCTAACTCTACTTCTATTTTGCATTGTATGCATTAATTCCGCGCTGAGTAGAGTATATTGTTATGTTTTAAGAAGATTGCAAGGATTTTATTTTTTCAGCATCCCTTTTATATGTAAAGTTCCGAATAGCTTCAAAGTACTAATAGATCTGGGCCTTGATTCTGTAATTTCTTGTTATTTTCAGTGTAAGGATATGGACACCGACACCGATAAGCCACTGAACTGAATTTTGGTAGTCTCTAAAATTAAAACTTCGGTGTGGCTGTCCTGTCGATGGTGACTTTGCTTTTTTTTTTAACACGTTTGATACCCATATTTTTTAATGATTTATTTTTACATTCGTTCTTTTTAGTGGCTGTATAGTCGAATGTCACTGCTTACCAAATATTTGAATGAGATAGAGTCGTTGCAGTGTTGCCGTATGTACGAATTTGTCCGTACACGTACGGAATTTGGGGTATTACGTACGGAGAGAAATGGCGTACGGATTTGTGTTCGGATTTTTAATTATTACACATTATAAATAAAATGTAGCACGCTTTCAAAAATAAAAGTGAATATCTATGTCGATTTCGATAGTTTTTCACTTCCCTCATCTCATAAATTATATTATTGAGTAAGTAATTCCCCATTCTAGACAATAACTTGTCTATGACAACTGATTGTCTATGATCGGGAATTACCGCAACATATTTCGTTTCGTCTGACAGAGGGAGCATGATACACGACTGACATGAATGAACGAAAGAGATACATTATAAATCCATTGTTGTTGTGGTTATTGTTTTGGCATAACGCGCTCATTACACGCATTGTTCTTTCTTAAAGTGAATAAAGTATTGCTGTGTGCGCAGCAGTTGAGCGTATTTTCTCTGCTATTAACTTAATAAAAACAAAACAACGAAATCAACTCTCAACAGAGACAATCGATACGCTTCTGCATACTAAACAATTGTTAGGAAATACGCCATGTTTTGATTTGAATGTTGATAATGATATGATTAAAAAAATTAATAAAGACATGTATAAATAATTCTTGCTATTGAATTTGTTTTTTTTATTGTACGGATTTCGTACGGAGTTTCAGATTTATTTTACGTACGGAATTTGTACGGATTTTACTGTCGAATGTACAGATTTTTAGTTCTTGTTGTATGGCAACACTGAGTCGCTGTCAGTTGTCATTGTCAGCGTTGTTTTGACATTGTTTGTGATAACTTGTTGGTGTTTATTTTGTGTTTATTCGTGTATTTATCCACTAAAATGACTTTATAAGTGGTGTAAAAATGACTTTATAAGTGGTGTAATCTAATTCTCCAAAACACCCGAAAAACTGTTTACCAAAAAATTTGAAAATTCGTAAAAAGTGGTTGCAGCTTGCCCGCATGGATCCTAGGAATATGTCTTATAGATCAACTACTTTTCCTGTGAAGACCACTTCAATGTAAGTTAACATACCTAGAGATAAAAGATTATTGTACTAAAGTGATAAAAGGTACTAAAGTATGTTGTGGTTTTGAGGTTAGCTTATAACTTTGTTATTTTGTTACAGATGGAGCAAGATATTGCTAACTATAGTCAATATAAAAAGGATTTTTTTTTAAATGCATTGATCGATGGAGCAACGCCTTCTAAATCTGATTGCCAACCAGATCGCCGGAAAATAACGTCTGATAAAAGTAGTACTTCTCGGCGAACATTCATAAAAGACAAAAACTGAAATGCTTCTAGAGCTCATTAGAAAAGAGGAAGAATCTCAACCTATTGAAAGTGCGCCTGAAATTTTTATTGAAACTCCTATAACGATAGGTATGTGAACTTCTATATTACCTACATATCCAAAAATAAAGCGATGTGAGATTTTTCATTATGTATGCCTATTATACTTAGTTTATTTCTCTACCTAGATGCTACTATCTGTGTAAGTTAATAAACAAGTGCTTCAAACTCGTGAATCAATTTCTTTGAAAACTATAGACATGACAGAGAAATATAAAGTCCTTATGCGATATTGTTGTTGTCAAGCCAGGCTGTATTAGCCAAGCTTCCTAAATTATTTTATAATGATATGTAAGTATTCATATTTTTTTATCTTTACAGAATCACCACCAAGAAAAGATCAATTTACATCAACCGAAAACGATCAATTTACATCACAGCTGAAAAGGCAGTCCAATTTAAGGAAAAATTGCATTATAGAAGTAAAGCTTTACCAACAACAATGGTGTCCAAAGATGTCGCACTTTCTCCTTATAAATTGTCAACTATTACAAGTTACACATCTCCATTTAAGATGGAACAGTGCAGTAATGTAATAAAGCCATCAAAAAGGGGTCTTACTGAATTAATAGGAGAATTGGGTTTATTGATGAAGATAAATCAGACAGTGAAAATGTAGAGGTTCCAAAACAGCCAGATTCATCATCATATGCACCTTCTTCATCTATTGTTTCCAACTCGGGTACAACCATAGCAAAAACCAACGAAGATATTCATAAAATACAGTGTTTGCAGCATATTTTGCGCCTTATTCATAGAAAACCTATGATGTACATTAGAATCTCTGAAGATTCATATTTTTTAGTACACCTGATTCATAAACGTATCCGTATACCACATGAACATATTTTGCTTTGTCTTAAAAAAAAAATGATTAGGGAGTACTTTTTCAGAACTTGAAGATAATTTTGGATTATCTCTGTCATATGCTAGTAAATTATTTTTAAAAAATATACCCTTGATTGCTAATGTGCTATGAAGTTATATTGTGAATATACCTAGATGTAGTTTCAACTAAAAAGCCACTACCCATTTCATTTCGCCATATTTTTTACAATGTCAGCTGTATAATTGATTGTTTAGAAATTGATATTCATAAGCCACCTAAAGCCCTTTTCCAAGCACTTACTTGGTCTGATTATAAAAAAGGTAATAGGTACAGTAAAATATTTGATTTCATGTACTCTAAATGGATAGGTCAATTACATTTCACCTGGTTTTGGGAGATGGGCCACTGATGTTACAATATTACAAAATTGTGACTTTTTAGATTTATTAGGTCCAGGTAATTATGTTCCAGCTGACTGGGGATTTAAGCATGTTGAGCAAACACTGAATGCAAAGGGAATTAAATTGCTTAGACCACCAAGTGTCCCAGCAGGGTCAAAGCTAACAAAAAAAGAAGTAAGGCAAACGAAAATTATAGCTAGTTTAAGAATTCATATAGAACGAGTGATAAGGAGATTAAGAGAGTTCCACATGTTAAAACAATATCATGTTATCAACAAAAACATTCTACGAGTACTTGATGATGTTATCGTTAAAGCTTGTGCTCTGATCAACACACAGGACTCTCTTATAAAATAAGGAAAATGATGGGCATTAAAATGTACCTATGTACCTTTAGTTTTAGTTATTTGAAATATATGTTATTTGTTAAATAAATCCAGCATTTATTATTTTTCTAATAAAAAATCTCTCTAATGAACTACCTACCTAATCCTTGATAGGAATTGGTAGCTTTGTTTATTACTTTTGGAAGACAGTTAAATGACCCAAGATTACTAAGTTACCTATAATATCCTAGTATGTATGTAAGTACCTAACAAATTCATAGGCACTGAAATGTAGAAAGTGCTCTACTTCAAACTAATTTTTCAATCTTTACTTGTTAGGATGTGCACTCAAATTAGTTAGTCCTGTCAGTGAATAAATTAACTTGGTTTCAATGAACAATAGTTATTTATTGTATGATATTGACATACCTATCTGAATGGTGTTATGTAAAAAGGAAACAATAAGAAGTTAAAAATATTTTAATTAAATAGTTAGCAAAGACACAATGGTGTATGGTCCATAATGGTACCGTTACCAAATACATAGGTACCTATTATTATTATGATTATGAACAATATGGGATAGATATTTTTTTTCCAAAATAACTGAGGTGAAATAAATGAATTATTTAAATATTGTTCATTAAATATAACTGGAACAACATCCACTTTCTTCGTTTTTGCAAAGTCTGGATGTGCAGTGCACAAATATCCTTTATTTTTAATTTGTTAGGTACATTTGCAGCGCACTAATTCACAGTTCATTACTTTTCTATCTTTTATTGTTTGAAGGTACTCATTTAGCAGAACTTGCACTACTGTCTGGAGTCAAAGCTTCTTTATTGCAAAGTTGTTCCACTGTTACAAACTTCAATGTGGTTCCAACATGGGAAAGTTTTGATTTCTTCTAATAGCACTCCACCTCTGTGCAAGAAGGCTCCTCGCTTCTTCTGTGAGACCACATTAGGAAAGCAACAGCATGTTTGCAACCGCCAGCTGATGCTGCGCAGTCTAAACATTGGCAGCTTACAATTTCCTCTTTGTTCTCGTCTACAACCATTGTCACATTGTAAGAACCCGCTTTCACTTTGTGTTCTGGACAAATCTTGCATTTAAGTGTGCAGACGCCAGACTCGCGACGCAGTTGCACGTAACCAATGGCATCGTCACCGTACGACTCTCTTCCACCCCTAAAACAAAGAACAAGTAAGTTAGGTACCTAATGAAGCTGTTTTTCGCAATGGTAGCTAAAATAATGCTATAAATCTTTAGTAGTTGAATGTAAATTATATACTTACACAGCAGTTTTCACATTCCCGAGTTCTGCAGCATAAAAGTCTACCGTCTGCTTTGATAAAATTACTCTCCATTTTAAAAAACTCCGAAGACAAAAGTAGCAGAAACATAAATAACAGAATTAATTCAGAAAATAACACAAAAAGCTATGATGCAGTTTTGACAGTTGGCAGCCATTAAAAAAACTATCGAAAGAAACGTCAAATAATTAGGGAATACGGTTTTGATGCGACATCATGAAGCCACTGAAGAAAATTTTGGTAGTCTCTAAAATTAAAACTTCGGTGCCGCTATCCTCGTGATCGTGACTTTCTTTTTTCTTTTTTAAACACGTTTGATACCCATATTTTTTAATGATGTTTTTTTCATTCGTTCTTTTTAGTGGCTGTATAGCCGAATGTTACTGCTAATTATATATTTGAAGAAAAAAGTGGCATGTTTTTTGTTGGTTGACATTATGTATTTATGTTTGACGGTGAAAGTCATTGGAAATTTGGAAGATGCGACTGAAATTGTAGAAAAACTGTTTAAAAACAAATTACTTCTGCTTTGGTAAGTAAGTAAGTTAGTCTTTTTTTTACAAATCATTACGTTGTTTAAATGTTCAAGACAATTCTTACTATAAAAACCTGATTGTTTTAGGTAACATCTTGATAGATTATACGGAGGCCCACCCTGACCTGGCACTAGGAAGGTGCACAAGGACGAAGGAGGGCCGCAGTCTAGCTTAAAGGCTCTGAGAGGAATGCGCCCTGATACTGAACAATGTAGGGGCAGACTGTAGGTACTCATAAAAACTAGTGAGGATTATTCATACAATATGATATTAATGTAGGTACTAACCTGAGACTACTCTCTGATCAACATTTATTCCTTTTTCAGAATTACAACGAATATAAGAGTAAACTCATAAGAAAAATTAAATCAGAAAGAAAAGACAAGTGCAACAGGAGGAAGGCAGCTGCTGAAATAACATTGTCTCAGGCAGAAGATATAGAGTTGCTTGCTGCAAAGCTTTCAGAAATATCATTGCATGGCTTAACACCAACTAATAGACGCCGCCGCCGTAGTCACATTTTGTTTGATCTAAAACTATTATCGTGACCTAATGTAAACCTATAGTGCAAATAAACGTATTGAATATTAACCCATTCAGAATGCTATAACTCCTTTTGAGTTTTATTTAATATATTAGAATTTGTTATGATTAACTACATTAATACGGTACTTATCGCTTACAAACATCTTAGAGCAAATATGTTACTTGTAGGTATTAAACTTTGAGTAGAATGTAGAAATTATTTAATAGGAATTTATTCTTGTTAACTATAGTGTAGTCTTGTTTTAGTAGTTTCATTTTGCAAGAAGCAATTGAGTTTTATTTATCTGAATATGTGTACGTTGTGGGTCTCTCATAAACTAGCTAGTAACTGTGTTAAATAAAGGAAGATATTGCAAAATACTATAGCCTTTTATTCTGAAATACTTATACATTTTTACACATTTATAATAATCTATATAAGTACCTATATAAAAGAAAGTTGTGTTGTTTACAGTATTTACATAACTACAAAACGTATACAGGCAAAGGTCCACAAGGAGGAAGATTCAAAGTCCGTAGGTAAACACCAACACAATGAAAAAACTGCAGCAGGAGATAGAGTAATCCAAACGTATATAAAATCAAACATGACACACACACGACATATCGGAATAGGTTTTTTTTCCTTCTTTACCTTCTTTCTCCTAGATATGAATTGTTATTCAAAGAAACATTATGTGTTTTTTTATCGATACTATATAAAATGTGAAGAGACATTGAAAGGACTTTGCTAAAATAGCAGTGTCTGCTCAAATGCAGTTTTGACAGTTGACAGCCATTGAAAAAAACGTCAAATAAATTAGGGAATACGGTTTTGATGCGACATCATGAAGCCACTGATTACGGGAATACCAAAATTTGCTAAGATGGCTCCGTGGCCCCACGATGGCGCCATCGATGTCAAAAATGTATCAAAAAACGAGTTTTGCGGAATACCAAAATTTGCAACCATGGCTCAGTGGCTTCATGGTGGCCCCATTGATCCCAATCAAGCCAAGCCATTTTTTTACAGAATACCAAATGTGTCAAAAATTGCTGTCGACAGTATACCGACACGATATCCACGGCTATTTTAACTTACAGAATCAAGGCCCTGAAGTCTTTATATATCTTTATACAATCTTTATAACAAGAACCTGACCCACTTTATTTAAGTAATTACTCGTTTCAAAATCCTAAATTATTTCCTGACTCCTTGATTAAAGTCTACAAACTTTAAAAAGGCATAGCCGTATAATACGCCTACCTGCTTTTGTCGCGTACTAAGTAACTAAACTGATTTTTTTTTATTTTTTTATCTGTATACTTATATGTAATATTTTGCGTTTACAGCAATAAAATTGCAAAAATATCTTTTTTTCTAATAAAAATAATTTTTATGCCGTTTTATCATCATTCTAAGAGAATTCTTTATCCCTCAACTCTTAAATATTATAACGGATAGCGTGTAAAAAAATAAATGGTAAAATTGAAAACATAATTTTTCTTCAATAAATATGTAAGAATTAGAACTTTTTAAGTGCCTATCCCAAAGACTAAAGTTACTTAGGGCGTAAGAAATATAAAATATTGTACAAAAGGGTATCAAAAGTTTGTTTACAAATTAAGTAGGTATTAATAATTATTTTATAAAGTTTATACAATCTCTAAGAAGTTTTATAGTTGATTAATGAGCAGTAACTATTGTTTGAGAGAAATTAAGTGACATTTTATTTATTGTTTCGCTGCCCTTTGTGATATAAACGAAACAATATCTAAAGCTTTTCTCGTAGAAAACAAAGCCTTCTCTCATATTTTAATAATGTTTAATAGAAATACATTTTGTTTATTACAAAGAGTCACTTTAATATTTGAACAAAGTAAGTAATGTTTCTATTAAAATTAATTTAACATTTTGAATTTACTTATCTTGGGAATGTTTTATTGTATTTATTTAAAAATTATATTAATTTTTAAACTTGTTATAATAGTATTATATTATTTTTGATGCTTAAAATAAAGAATTGAAATAGAAAAAGCTTGGAAAAATATTTTGAATTGTTTTATACAGGGTGTAACAGAAAGGGGGTATAACGCCAGCGATAGTCCTCATGAAACTGAACAACTTTCCCCAGGGAACATGGGTCGTAACTCGAAAAAAAAATTTCGTCTCGCCATACAAAATGTCCCATCAGGAGATCGAGTGAGTATGGGCGATCCAAATTTTCGAGTTACGACCCATGTTCCCTGGGGAAAGTTGTTCAGTTTCATGAGGACTATCGCTGTGTTTCGGCGTTATACCCCCTTTCTGTTACACTTTGTATACTTATAATATCATTGTTTTTAATCAATAACATGTTATTTTAACAAACAACAGTCTCTCCAAACATTTCACCCAAACTTACACTGTAAAACAAAATAACAGAACACGTATTTCACAAGCCACCCTCTAGAATACCTTCTGTTTTAATAAAAGGTGGGCAAGGATGCGCAGATATGCAAATGAGTAGGAGGTAATTATGCGCCGTCAGCCCATCTCGTACTTAAACGGGCGTATTTTATTTTGTAAAGCGCATATTTTTGCAAGCTACTCATTTTGTGCTTGAGTGATGGGACCAGTTTTTTAAATTAATATTTTTCTGTCATAGCTGTGTGTTAATATACGAAGATTATGTTAATTTACCTTTCTAGTGATGGGTTAATATGTGCGTAATAATTTAGAGCCAAATTCGCTATTAAAGTAAAATTTAGGTAAGTTTTTTTTATAATCTCACAATTTTATTAATCTAAAGTCTTTGTCACTTTATATTTTTCCAATCAAAAATAAGCAATTAAACAAAAAGATGTAACAGAAACATGTATCATGTTAAAAAAAAATGAAGACGAGTGTTATAAAAATAATTAAATTTAGAATGTAATTTATCTTAGTATCTACTACTATCTAAGTGTCTATCTAACTTCTGGTTTTCTATGTACATGAGACAGAAATTACAAGCACAGATTTTTTCAAATAAAAATCTACGGTAAAACTTGCTCAGGCGCACTCAAAGTTCAGACAAAATTGAATCTGCCTAAGTCCAGGCCTAAACTTGATTCAAATTTCATGTGGACAATAAATTGGGAATACTAAGTTTACTGTTACTGTTTCCATTTGGGAATACCTAAAAGTTTCTGTCTGAATATCCTGATTTCGGAACTAATTCATTTTAGGTTATAGAATTTCTGACACAGGGTTTCGGTCTCAAATGGTTAGTGCGATTTAATAAAAAGTTTGAGGATTCCTAAAGGACAATCGAAAGAATCGGTTAGGACATATGTGACACATAAGGATTAGGTAGTAAGTATGTACCTATCTAATCATACCTAATCATTTCTGACTTTTTTAAACGATAGTACCTACAATGGATTTAGGATAAAAAACAGCGGTAACTGAAAATTTTCTTAAATACTTATTTAACCGTGTTTTATTGAGCATATAAGTAATAAAATGTTATTCTAAAATAAAGACTCGAAATTCAACACCGTACTAAAACTAATATATTTTAAACAATAAATATAATATTGGCAGTATTGCATTAATCGTACACCTCAAGCGCGAGCGTCTATTAATCTTTACTCTGTGGCAAGGCGGCGACTCCGTTCCATAGTTTATTGAATACCCCGATTAATAATGGTGTCTGAACTTAGGGGTTCGTACCTATTTGTTTTCGCGACTCTTTTGTCTATGGTTAGTGGTTTGGAAGAATACAATTTTATACAGGAAAATTTATTTATATTTGAGAAATACAGGCTGTAACAAAAAGGGTATACCAAGCCACACAACTGCTATCCAAGTCTGCTAATTTACAACATTCTACGTTGTGTGTCGGCAGGGTGTCAATGAGTGTAAATTGCAGAGTGCAAACAATTTATGCATCATTTAGTGACCCCCATATAGGCTCGGCGCAAATGAGCCACCGACGGTCACTGTCGCGCGCTACCGCCATCAGAAGCGAGCAAGTTTCGAGCGAGCGTGCGAGTGAGCGTGCGAGCGCTACTGTATAGCCAGTCGCCGCCACCGGCTACACGTGTGCGGCGCCGCCATACAAATTCATATGAAAAAGCGTGTTAGGTAGCTGTGGTCGGTGGCTCGTTTGCGCTGAGCCTTAGTATATATCTACTTAATTCTATGAAATATTGCTGCCAATAATTGCAACCAATGCTTAGCAATATAAGAGCAAATAACGGCAAAGGCGCGTGATTAGTGACATACAGCGTGCCAGCGCCAATGCCAATGGTGGCCAACATTGAGACACATATTGCAAGTACTAAATATAAATTGAAGCCAACACTTACCAATATAAGAGCAAATAACGGCAAAGGCGCGTGATGAGTGACATACGACGTGCGCGCGCCAATGCCAATGGTGGCCAACATTGAGACACATATTGCAAGTACTAAATATAAATTGAAGCCAACACTTACCAATATAAGAGTAAATAACGGCAAAGGCGCGTGATGAGTGACATACAGCGTGCCAGCGCCAATGCCAATGGTGACCAACATTGAGACATATATTGCGAGTACTAAAGATAAATTGGAGCCAACACTTACCAATACAAGAGCAAATAACGGCAAAGGCGCATGATGAGTGACATACAGCGTGCCAGCAGCGCCAATGCCAATGGTGGCCAACATTGAGACACATATTGCAAGTACTAAATATAAATTTAAGCCAACACTTACCAATATAAGAGCAAATAACGGCAAAGGCGCGTGATGGGTGACATACAACGTGCCAGCGCCAATGCCAACTGTGACCAACACGGAGCCAGTCAAGGCAAATGCTTCCCATTCTGGAGCCGCGGGTAGTAACGCCAAACATAGGACTATAGTGAGCACGAACGTGATGACTGACAGCGAAGATATTGAGATCACTTGTTTTGAGAGTTCCTGAAACAAAAGAGAGGGGTTCTTAGTTTAAAAAGTATCGTCGTCATATTTGGGAGTTCTTGTCGGTGGAGCATCGGCCATTTAGGCTTCTGCTAATGCTTTGACTTCTTAATACGACATGACGTTAACTTTCTACAAAAGTATTGTACACTCGAAAGCAATGAATCCGGGTCGGGTCAACAAAAAACTAAAAAAATCTCGTAAACTAAAAATCCTAGCCTCATGAAATAAAATGCGTTTAAGAGACCAATAAATACTTGTTTAATTAAAACATAAAACTTTCGAGTTATGTCAAAACGATAAAATTATCGTTTACGGATTTTGGTATATAAGTAGCATGCCAAATATCGAATGGAAGCACGAAGAGGCAATGCAAAATGTTGAAATTCATGAAAATGGTTATCTTGTTTAAAAAATAAATTGTTTTACATTTTAGTTTTAAAGTTAGATCATCAGTTTTTTTCTTTACGTAATATTCTGTTATAAAAATGCTGTAACTCATAAATGTTATTACTTACATTGAAGGAGTATGAAATTGTCTATGATACACAATTTATTTCGTTAAGCTAGCATTTTTGGATCGCGAGTTTTTTGGATTTTTTAGTGACCCGGATTCAATGCTCTCGAGTGTATTATTAAGAATTAATTATGCTTTTACATGGGCCTGTTTCACCCCTTTCAGACAAAATTTACCTGACAGATAAACCTATGTCTATCTGTCAGATAAATTTTATCTGTAGATAATGAAAACCTCTTAAATTATCTTATCCTATTTAGCCACATATTGTTACAGAAGGCTCTTTTAATAAAACAAAAGAACATCCCACATACACAACAACTACAAAAAGTACCTCCTAACTCAAAATGCCCGGTTTTAAACAGAGTAAACCCAGCTAAATATTAAACCCCAGAAAAGTCACCCGGATTTTATAGGGTCGTGGGGTTATAGAGGACAGTGGGGACAATTACAACCCCTAGGAACAAACGAGTCGGCGTTAAGAAGATTAGTCTTAACTTAATCAAAGGGTAAAGGTTCTAGTTAAGAAGGTTGCTCTAAGACTCTAAGTAATCACTTAGTACGGATTTTGTTGCTATTCTTAGAATCTAAGCCTATTGTACATTTTCCTGAGTACAATGTACCTTCACAGTACATCAAAATAGTGAAAGAGACAAAGAATATTTTCAGCTATAAAGGCCAAAACACACCGGATGCGTATGCGTTGCGTATGCGTAGACGTATGCCTACCTCTTAGGGTCAGCGCAGACAGAACGGAGCGCAGCGGAGAGGATTTTATTACCGCACTTGAAAATAAACCTTAATTTTTTTACAATTAAGTCGAACCTGACAAAAAATGCTCGCGCGTCCTCGAGGATGCGCGGGAATGCCGGTTCGAGCATTTATGCACTTAATTGTAAAAATTTTAAGGTTTATTTTCAAGTGCGGTAATAAAATCCTCTCCGCTGCGCTCCGTTCTGTCTGCGCTGACCCTTAGTTGTAATGTATGGATCTGTCACCGCTTTCGTAATGGTATCTACACACCAAAGCCGCCGGCTTTTTTGACAGCTGCCATTCGTATGACGTAAAGCCGCCGGCCTAGCCCGACGGCATGCAGGCGGCTTTGGTGTGTAGATAGCATTACGTAGACGTACACGTCGACGTGACGCGTAGCCCGGTGCCACATCGGGTTACACCGTAACTACATGCGTGGCTACGCCGTGCTTACGTCAACGTTACGCATACGCATCCGGTGTGTTTCAGTCTTAAGTCATATACTATATGACTAGTGGTTGCTACCAATCTCTAGGCGACTTTTCAAACATAAATATCTATCACGCCTCCCCATCGGGATAGGCAGGGACCACTTCCATTCACTTGCTATACGATCCAAACTTCTTTCGCTTCCACATTCATCAGTCGCCTTATACTATGCAGGTCATTTTAGGGTACACAATAAGACATTCATTTTTTTTTAAATAGAAGAATGATTTAGCAAGCCTTTCATCATTGAAATTAACGTTCTAAGTCTCTTCTAACTATCAACTTCTATTCTTTCTTTCTTTTAATCTTGCTCCAGTTACAATTTCATTAAGCCCATATGCTGAAATACTTTGTCAAGTTACAACATACACGTATTTTCATTGAAACACGATTGCAAATGCAATATCGAATCAAAATCTCTAGAGTACATTCTGAGTAGCGCCTACAAATCCGATTTGATACATTTTCCATCAATAACACATTGTAGGAGCAACAAGGTAATCTTTTGCAGAACGAATTGATTTCCTAAGGACGCAATGGCGCACAAAATAGCTCTTTTTTCTGAATCGTAATACATCATACATAATTTAATTCAAATGGAATGCGATGGTGCTTTTTCATGTTGGCTGTATCTTTATCTTTCAGGCCAGTTAGCGTAGTCGGTAGTGAGTCTGCCTCATACGCACGGGTCGCGAGTTCGATTCCCGCCTGTTACAAACATTTGTGTGATTTATTTATTTATGGTTTTACTATATTTAGAGTAACTTTACTAAAATTTTAGTTAAATAAGACTGCAAATAAAATAGCGGGCAAGAAGAAGCAAAGATTGTTAAGTCAAATTACAAAAAAAGCCGGCAGCCTGTTTTGATATAATTGTGATACAGAAAACATTGCTTTAGTTAGATTGTTGCATTCTCCTTGTACGCTCCACCTAAACAGAGCAATATATCATGATTTACACCTACGAAATTATTGCACGGCTAAAGGTCTATCTACACAGATCCGGGCCGTGCCCGGGACGTTTCCTGGCCGTGGCCCGTCAGGAGGGAAAACAATATGTCGTCATGATCTGTGTAAATAGACCTTAAGACAAAAATGCTCGTGACCAAAATAAACCACTTCAAAATCTTTGCAAACATCAATCAAGGTTACAAATAAGTTATTTTTAGCCAAAATTCTTATCAGCCAGATAATGAGAGGTCACGAGTGCCTTTAATCAACCTATTTACGTATGTTTATTAACCTTTAATCAGCCTATTTATGAGCACGTTTATAGACCTTTTATTTACTAACATTAAAGAATATAATCTGGAAATAAGTGAATTCGGAATTTCTGATCATAAAAGTATATTATTTAATTTAAACCAAACAAATAATATCGACCCTAGCATACCGATATACAAAACTATAAGAAACTTTAATTTAAAAAACTTAACGAAATATAAAAATTCTCTAAATAACATTGAATGGGATAAGATAATAAATGAAGAGAAAAATAGAAATGAAAATTATAATTCATTTGAAACTACCTTAAAACAACGTTTAAACAATACATTCCATACAAAAGAGTAAAAATAAAATACAAACCATCAGCTGAGTGGCTAACAAAAGGGATTAAAGTATCATGTAAACACAAAAGACAACTCAGAATAATGACTAACACAACTAATAACACAGCAATAAAAAACCATGCAAAAATTTATGGGAAAATATTAAAAGCCAGAGTAAAATATTCAAAACGACAGCAACATATAAAAACAATGATGTTAGCAAAAAACAAAACTAAAACTATGTGGCAAATTATTAACCAAATAACATCAAAAAAGAAATTGCGAATTAAAAAAATACAGAATATAAAATTAAAATTGATTGTTAATTTTTTTAAGTTATATTCTTTTTTATCCCTGTAATGATCTCAAAAAAAGTTCCTACTTAATTATTAGTTTGTAAGTTAGCTGTTACTAGCATTTTTTCGCACACAGTGTTTATTTGTACTGTTTTTGAAAAATAAATGTCTTATCGACACTCATAAATTCAATTGGCGTAAAGGACAAATCGCAGGTTTTCAGGACGAGCAAAAAACAAAATGAAAATTCAAACTACTGTATTTTTTAAATTAAAATAGGTAAGTATTAGGTGTCTTAGACAAAAATGATGGAAATAATGCCTGCTTTCATCCTATAATACTCAAATTAACGTAGTGTCAAGGAATTAGGAGATAGTGTCCTTTACCCTAATTTGACAATGAGCATTTGTCCCTTACCCTAAATTAGTATTACAATTTTGTCCTTTACGCCTAAAGCATTTTTTTTTCGTATAAGGGTGTAAAGGTCTTTTTAATTAGCTTGAGAAGTAGTAAGTGACATTGTTCACTAATAAAACACTTTTTAAAAGGGAGTAAACGCTAAACGAGTAATTTATTGTATGGTGTAAGTGACATGTACTCAACAAAAAACAATGTTAAAAGCGGTGTAAGTAACATGCACTCAAACAAAATATGTTAAAAAAGAAGTAAATAGTCAATGGCTTAATGATTGTTGAATAAATGTATGTAAATAAATGTAATGTATATATGAGAAACAATAAATGTAAATAATAACCACTGTATGAAATAAAAATTCAATTTTTATTTAAAATTTAAGCAATAAGTTAAAATTTAGTAAGAATTTTATTTAAAATACTAGCTGACCTCGCGAACTTTTTTCCGCTTAGAGACAAAGATGAGTAGAAAGTATCCTATGTCCTTCTTCTAGTTCTTAGCCACCTTCCTACCACATTCCAGCCAAATCTGTTCAGCCGTTCTTGAGTTTTAAAATGTTTAACTAACATGGCTTCCTTTTATTTTATTTAAGAAACCAACAGCATTACATTTTATCTGAATTTAGTTAATATCAAGATACATTCTTAAGCCAACTATCTACATACAGACGGCTGCCAATTTTAATTAGGCTACGATTCTTAGAAGATACTTAGTCTAATTGCTTTCCTAAAGGTAGACATTGGAACTTAGCGTCTGTTGCGTCAGTGACGCCGCGTGACAGACACCGGTGACAAAGCGACAGATTGTGCGCTACGGAATAGTATGTGGCCACTTTCGAACTGAGCGTTAGCAACGCGGCGTCAGTCAACGCGTCAGTAAATTACCGACAAAGACGCTACAGACGCTTCGTCAGTGGCGCTAAACTGGCTTTGGTTAGGTATTTAAAAGAATGTAAACATGTAAAAAAAAAGGTTTTTAAAGGAACCAACAAAAGTCCTCGTGTTTGTATTTTAATTTTCGTTTCAAATAAATAACAAGATATTTTAACGTACTTAATATAGATTCTTTCATCCACAAATAATTATTGTATACTTTATTATTGAATAAAATCAAATATGAAAATATAAAAATATTCGATCAATATCGAAAGTGTGTGTTATAAAATATCTATTTGGTCAGTGATGCGTAAATTGGAACGCACTTGACAGGACTGGTAATATGACTAATTTAAAAAGGTTACTTTTTACTTGCCGTTTTTTAAGAAAGGGTTTCAGTACATAAATGCAGGATTATCAGACTAGTTTGAAAATGCATAATTAACAACCGTTTCGTTTTTTTTTACCATTTTTTTCGTACTTTTAAACACATAAAATATAGGTCCATCACATAGTTAGTTACATACACGACGACCTAATAATAATAATAAAAAAGCGTGTTAATTGTAAAGCAATAAAATATTTAAATTGTACATCACGTAAATGTAGGTATGTGTCATATAAAAAAAAAAAAAAAACTAAGAACTTAATCTTGTTTTAAATTATAAGTAATTAGAAAGGTATCTATGTATAAGCATAATGTTTTGTATATTCAGAACGCACTTCAGCGATTGTGAACCAATCACGGCAAAGAAATCCTGGCGCGAAAACTGTTATTCTTACTAGTTAGGTACCTACAACTTAAAATTTTTATATTAATCGTAATCATTTTTCATAGCACGGTAGTTGTAACAATTATATTCGTAATAAGTACAAAAACATTAAAAAATAATTTCTAGGTTATTTGATATTTTCAACATAGAAATAGTCTATAATTTAGGTAATATTGACAAAACAAGATATCAATAAAGCATAAAATTAATAAATCTATTAATGAAGCTGTGGTTGTAAATACTTATTTTACCTTTTAACAGGGTGTAAAGGGGACCCTTTTCTATGAGGTTGTAAAAGATTGCTGGCATGTTTTTAGGAGTAAAGAACTGCACATAATTTTGAATAAGGTGGTAAAGGACAACTCATATATATTTTTCTGGTGTAAAAAACTGCCCTTAATTTTTAATAAGGGGGTAAAGGACAGCTCACAGTTTTTAATAAGGTGGTAAAGGACAGTTGTTTTTATTTTAAAGGCGTAAAGTTCAAATAATTTCTTCAAAAGACTTACAGCGTTGTTAGTAACATTAATAGGCGTTTACGCCAAAAAAATTCATGTATATTTTTAGATGACGTCCTTTACTACAAAACTGCTTGTTCCTAACTTCGTTATTAATGGAGATATCGCAATTTCGGATATACAGAAAGATAGAGCAGAAAAAGTTGTATAGGATAGTGCAATAAAAAAAATTTCGCCAAATGTCCTTTACGCCAATTGAATTTATGAGTGTCGTTATGTCTTATGTCTTAATATAATAACGAAACTATTGAATCACCTCTAAGAGTAGCAAACCTCTTTAACACCTACTTTGTTTCAATTGGAAACGAAACTAACGCCTCCAACACCACCAGCTTTAACAACAATGCACTACAACCCACAGATAGATACAACCACATATACATCAAATACAGCAACTAGCTCTTTTTATATTACACCCGTAACAGAAAAGGAAATTCTTAAAATAAATTTTATTAACAACCTTAACAACAAACTAACCTGTGGATATGAATATGACGATCTCCCACCAATCCTCATAAAAGCTTGTGCTACTGAACTTACTCCACCCCTAACCAAATTAATAAACCAATCATTCAACGAAGCAACTTTCCCAGACAGACTTAAAATCGCCAAGATAAGACCAATTCCTAAAAAAGATAAATCAGATAAAGATCCCAGTCAATATAGACCAATATCACTACTGCTTACTTTTAAAAAGGTATTTGAAAAGGCAATGTACATCCGTCTTAACCACTTTTTAGAAAACTTTCAAATATTGCACGACAATCAGTTTGAATTTAGAAAAAACTGATCAACTTTCTTGGCGGTTTACAAGTATGTTCAAGATATATTCACCAATTTAAATGAAAAATTCTATTCTGCAGGCTTATTACTGGACATGTCCAAAGCTTACGATCGCGTTTCACACTCCATACTATTAGATAAACTAAATAAAGCAGGAATACGAGGCGATGCCCTAAACTGGTTCAAATCATACCTCCATAATAGAAAACAATACGTACAGATAGACACATATAACACAGAACGACAACAAAACGACTTCAATAACTCTGATATGATCACAACTAACTCATCCATTCCTCAAGGATCAGTCCTAGGATGCACACTTTTCTTAATTTTTATAAATGATCTTCCAAATATCTTCACTTCAAATGAATCGTGTATAATGTTTGCTGACGACATATCAATATTAATAAAATGCGCAAATAGTAATGAATGTAACGCAAAATTAAAAAACACCTACCTCACTGTCAATAACTGGATTGTAAAAAATAACTTACAACATAATATAAATAAAACTAAAATTATACAATTTAAACCCTACCAAAAAAATAAAATGGACATTAATATAAACAAAAACCAAATTAAATTACAACAAGCAACAAAAGCAAAATTATTAGGAATAACTATAGATACCCATCTAAATTGGAAAAAACACATAGAAACAGTTAAAATCAAAATCTCCAGATTTATATACGGCCTCAAAATACTTAAGATTAACACAGACTATAACACAGCTCTAACAGCATACTATGCGTACGTCTACTCCTGGTTGCGTTACGGGATTGTTATCTGGGGTGATAGTGTGGATGCCAAAGATTTTATCGATATAGTTATAACATTGTTCTCATTAGAATAAATTCAAAATCTATTGACATAACAAATAAGCATCGAATCATGTCGATAATAATTTAACAATAAACATAATGATGATAACGTGTAAAAGTTAGTGAACATGGTTATTGTTGGTATTTCACTTTGCCGTAGACTACCCGGAGCGGACTACGTGGTACCTAACTGAAATTGTGAAATGGGCTTAAATCTCTGGTATATGTGCTAGGGTTGTATGGTACAGTCCTAATGGTAAGTCCTATACAATGCAATCGTTTGAAGTGACGTAGAAATGATAAGTCCGTTGTTTCGTAAAAGATTGTAAAAGTAAATATATTGATAATTATGGTAAATTACAGCGGCTCGTGGCTGTGGATCGCTTATATTGTTGAGTACTCGTGACTCGTGCGTAGTGAGTAAATGTCGGTCAAATACTAAAGTAATTACTTAAAGTTATGCGGTAAAAAGTAGGACGCAAAGTTAGCAAAAGATTGTACGGTGACAGACCGTACAAGGGTTAAGGTCTATCTACACATATCCGGGCCGTGCCCGGGACGTGTCTGGGCCGTGGCCCGTCAGGACGGAAAACAATTCGTCGCCATGACAACCAACATGACAAAAAAGTTGTCATGACGACAAATTGTTTTTACCCTCCTGGTACGGCACGGCCCGGATTTGTGTAGACAGACCATTAATTAACCAGTCGCATAGCATACCAAACAGATACAGTGTAATAAACATTGCAACCATACCATTCCAGTAATGACCAAATCACCAATGTTAATGCAATTCTACTACACTTGGATAATGCTCGAGTATATGTCTACTAGGTTACTCGTGTGAGTAAGAATGGCGTGTGTATGTGGGGGATTTGAATATCTCGTATCCCCCAGGAACTAAATGTACCTCGATTGAAATTCAATGTACAGTCAGCATCATAAGTCGATGAACACATTCAGATCTTCAAAAGTAAAATTCACCATTATTAAATGAAAATCGTGTAGCAAAAGATACTTTGACTTAAATAAACAACCAGTAAGGTTCAAAATAAGGTAAAATAAGTAAGTTTTTACATCCAATAATAGTTTATATTACTTTTGGAAATCTGAATGTGTTCATCGACTTATGATGCTGACTGTACCTCTTTGCGAACGGGTCGTCTAATTAGGGAATATCTGGTAACTAACACTTTGTAAGCGACAATGGATATTGAGGTACCTTTGTTGTGTTGTGTGTGATATGTTAATAAAGATCAATTTGAATCGTTTTGTTTGTGTTTACTTGTAATGTAACTTATTACCTTTATACAGGGGGTACCTGGTGCCCAATTCTGCTAATTTAAAATAGCCTGCGTTGTGTGTCGGCAGAGTATCAATAGCATTTTTGACACATTGGGTATTCTGCTAAATAGCACTGAGAAAAGCAATAAAGGAGAGAAGCTACGCTGACTTCGGAAGGCAGATTCCCCAGAGAAGAAGCCAGCAAGAAACTCTAGAGGTTGCTCTTTTTAAAAATATTGTTTACAAAAGAACAACTTAAATATTATGATCGTGTGGAGCTAGAGCATTTACA
This sequence comes from Anarsia innoxiella, assembly GCA_947563765.1. Lineage (NCBI taxonomy): Eukaryota > Metazoa > Arthropoda > Insecta > Lepidoptera > Gelechiidae > Anarsia > Anarsia innoxiella. The sequence continues at coordinate 9,073,001 of OX387404.1, read as the reverse complement.
CACCATGCCCTATTGTCAATAATAAAATCGTTAATACTATAATACGCTCTTTGTAAAAGAGTCCTCTTGATACACCGTTTAAACTTAGTTTCCGTTAAAATTAGTACATTATCAGGCAGTTTGTTGTAAAACCGTACAGTTTCATGTTCAGTTTCATGGACAGATTACGTCCCTTGATATTTTTCCTGGAGTGCAGCAACACCCTTTATGTAAGTACCTTACATTCGTATCTAAACCAAGTAATCTTGCGCCCAATAATTACATTACATACCTCTGGCTCTGGCGATCTAATTTAGTTACAGGCGCATACATTGCTGTCGCCGTACTGTGTACGTAGGCGCGGTCAGTAATGCTTTTAGCGTCGGCCAGCGATGTACACTTAATTAAGATTAATAGTGTTTAGCTTGCTACTTTAATTAAGATGTGTATGTATAGGTATTTTAATCATAGAAAGCAGTTTTAGTTCACAGTTCGCTGGTAGGCAAATAGAAAAACATTCTTGTGTAAAATAATACCTCTCTATTTGTGTGCCTACACAAATTGAAGAAATCAGTGGATTTGTCGCGATTTTTTATCAAACTTCAAAACGCAGAGGTTAAACTGTTTAAAGCTTAGACACCAAAACTTCAAAATAAGTAGAAAACTAATTTTTTGGCAATATATAACCTCTGAAATACGATATTTTTTATTCCGTGCTCTCAAAGTTCAATACCACAAAGAAAGGTCAAAACAAAACACGAGCATCAAAGGTAATTATCAGAAATCAAAGAGACCCCGTCCAGTAATTGTATTTCCTATTCCCAACAAACGATAATTGCCCGCTTTCCGGGTTGTCTGTCATCTGCCAATCTTACTTAACTACACGCGAATAGTACAAAGCTGACACGATGTTAGAGCTTGGGGGCCTCCGTCACTCTATGTACTTGCGCGCTATAAATACCTACCGCTCAGCGGGCCGCTTGCGGACCAAGCGAAGCGCGGTTGTCAAAACGAAGCGCTCGCACGTTGTTCAAATTTTGATAGTTCCATTCGTTTTTTTGTTTGTTTTGAATGTTTTATAATTTTTAATAATTACGTTTTTTTAATGAAAAACATAATAATAACCGAGAATTCAGAAAGATAAAAAAACATTAAAAATTAGAAATAAATGCATGTTAAAAAATTTAAAAATAAATATATTAAAAACGATATAATTTTAAACTGCCCCATATAAGTCGGAACATATTCATAGTTCTCAATAACATAGTCACAAAACGTTTTGTTAATTTAATTTTATCGAAGAGGCAGCCCCGCGATTTTTACGGATTCGCGCGGTGCAAAGCAATCACAACTATACGCTTGAGTATTTAGGCACAGTTTAGCATGCAGTGGTTGCTGACGTGACAGTTGGGCTATTGCGCACTGTTAAAGCAGTAGGTATTGGATATTTTCTTCTGAGTGAAGTATCTGTTACGTAGTAACTATTAGGTAATCTGTAGCTTGGGTCATATCGATTAGAGATTGTTGTACGGTTTATGGTGGACCTTCGAACTAAGGAGAGTTAATAGGAAAGATAATAAGGTTTTTTTAAATTAAGTTAGGTTAAGCATAATAAGGAGTACCCTAAAACGACGTGCATGTATCAGGCGACTGATGAATGTGGACGAAGCGGAAGAAGTGCGTTTGAATTGTAGCACGTGGAGCCAAGAGCGAAGGCAGAGCGTACTCCGATGGGAGAGAGGCGTGACACATATGTATGTATGTATGTTAAGCATTGTGATATAGCCGCCTCTGTCGACGTTTTTAAAACATGAAACAGCACTAGATTAAGATCGCAGTTGTGTTTAAGTCAAATAACTACTGATTAGATCTGGGCATACTCTATCCATGGCGAAAAACCGGCCAAGTGCGAGTCGGACTCGCGCACCGAGGGTTCCGTACAAACCTGCAAGGTTTACAAAGTTCGTTCATTACGACAATCGAGTCATAACTATGGTATTTTTATTGCAAAATGAAATTCATAACATTACAATGGGGAAAGATGGAGGAGCATAAATTTAAGACAAAGATCTCTTTATCGTTTAAGTAATCCTTTATTTTATATTAACACATATCATTTATCTATAATACATATAACTGAAACACTTGTACTAGCCTTGCAGTAGACTTGCGAAAGTTCTTTTATTAAAGTTATTTATTTACTAAGTTTTTTAGTCACTATTTAGAAATCTGGTTCAAAAATATTAATTAAGTATTAAATTTGAACCAGACCTGTAAATGGTGACTGAAAAAGGTGTGAATAGCCCCGCGTGCCACCCGTGCCACCAGCGTCCCATCAAACTTCGCCAGTAGAAACAATACAAGCAAGCTGTCTGATAATAACCAACAATAAGAAATATAATAATGTCATTGAATTTAATTATAAGTATAACACTTTAAGCAGTTAGGACGCATTTAGATTATACAGCTACATTCACCAAAACATCGGGATTGAATGACGATGAGTGAGGTCGTCTTTGCCGTTTGAAAAATGTTGCCCTCCCCATACATAGTATAATAACTCGCGGTCATTGCTGTAACTACAATTATGTTTACAATCACAATTTTTTTGGTGGTATAACTACTTAAAATTTTAAGCTTTTCGGAATTTTTCTGTTACCTGTGCTGTAAGCTATTGCTTCTTACCAAATTTCGAGATTCTATGTCAACGGGAAGTGGTCTTTAGGTTTTAATTCCCTTGCGTGTAGTTGCGAGTTTCAAAATATGCGGTATCAATGGTTGTACTTTTGCGTTTTGCGTTTTCGGGTTGACTTATAATTTTTTTTTTCACGGGTTAAAGGCAATTAGATCTAAGTATTTGATATGAATTTCAACTTGATAGCTCTACGCGTTCATGAGGAAAAAAGTAATAAGTTTATATTTATTAAAAAATATATATTTTGTAATGTAACTAAAAATTTAAGGTTTTCGGAATTTTTCCTTTATGTGTGGTATAAAACGTTGCTTCATGCCAAATTTCAAGATTCAAGGTCGACTGGAAGTACCCTTTAGGTTTTGATTCCCTTGCAAGTACTTGCGAGTTTCAAAATATGCAGCTTAAATTGCTGTTTCTTTTGATTGCGTTGACATAGAAGTTTGATTTTGCTACAGCTTAAAGGTATTATAGACCTGAGTATTTGGTATGAATTTCAATTTAATACCTCTACGCGTTTATGAGGAAATGGGTAGTAAGTTTAAGATTATTAAAAAAAAATATATTTTGTGATGTAACTAAAAATTTATGGTTTTCGTAATTTTTCCTTTATCTATGCTATAAGACGTTGCTTCGTACCAAATTTCAAGATTCTGAGTTCACGGGAAGCACCCTGTAGGTTTTGATTCCCTTGCAAGTGTCGAAAATTTGCGGCATAAATGGCTGTATCTTTTGATTGCGTTGGCTTAGAAGTTTGATTTTTTCACAGCTTCAAGGGACAGTAGACCTGAGTAATTGATATAAATTTCAGCTTCATACCTCTACGCGTTCCTGAGAAAAAGGGTCTTGACAGACGGACAGACGGACAACAAAGTGATCCTATAAGGGTTCCGTTTTTTCCTTTTGAGGTACGGAACCCTAAAAATAAACAATAAAACACATTCAATTCCTATTTTAAGCAGTCATTACCGATGTTTATTAAAGCCTGTCCACATGACGCGTTTTACGCGCGTTTCCTTACGCGTGTAAGCACTCGCGCGTACTCGAGATACTTGAGCTGTATATGTCACGTCCACATGCCTACGCGCTTTCTGCAATCGCACGTTAAACGCGTGACTTTTTATTAGATTAGAATTTTTATTTTTAAATCAAAGTTATGAAAGTTTAATGTTAAATTATAATTAATAAACTTTGAACGTCATTATTCGACAATAACGTAAAAGAGATAATTACGAATTCAGTTCATTATTTTCTTTTGTCATTTACTCTCTGCCCGTCACCTGAGCATTGAGATAAAAACTTTTTTAATAATACTTTTTCATTAGGTTTTAAATGACATTCGTTTTTCAACTTCGTCGACTTGTTCGTCGACTTCAGACATACCAATGTACCTTATACAGGGTGTAACAGTAACTATTCGAAAAAAATATTCGCCTCCCCATACCAATCCAAAATTTTTATTCCAGTTACGACCCATGTTCCTTGGGGAAAGTTGTTGAGCTTCATGAGGACTATCGCTGCGTTTCGGCATTGTACCTCCCTTCTGTTACACCCAGTATATCAACAATTAAATTTCCATTAAATTATGTACATTAGCTTCATCATACCCAACCAAACAATAGTTGTTATTAACACTTAATCATTACCCGACTAAATTGTCTAGTATCATGTTTGTTGCACAGTAATGAAACCATGTTAGGCCTTGACACTGAGTTAATTAAATCGCTGTAGCCTTCTGCATTTAGTCGGGTAATCAAGTTACTGAGTATATACGTATAGGGGTTGAAGTGGATTGCGATAATGTATTTGTGTAGGTTGGTATACTTGGAGAAATAAAAATAATTCTATTCGATGTCATTTTATAACGATTCGTGTCATTTAATCAATCGCCTTGCGGGCTTTTGTCTACATTTAGTACATAGCTAAACAGTGCAAGGCGATTGTATGTGCGATTCAATTAGTAAATGCGTTATTCACAAGTCGTATTTTACTCAAGCAGTATTTATTTTACCAGTTGTAATATAAACGAGAAGAATGTGGAGGTAAATTTCATGAAGGTTTTGCAATTTGATGCAAGATTGCACTTGAATATAACGTACATTAACTTATCCGTTCATGATCTTATAGTCTCATTAACTTTAGAGATATTTTTCCAACTACAGTTGCACTGAGACTTAGGTACGCCCTTAGCTTTAAGGCTGAAACACACCGGATGCGTCATCACCAACTTGACGCATCTCTGCTCAAAATATACTTTGTACTTAGTAGAGTTGGGGCCATGATCAACGTCAAATTCTCAATTCAAAAACATATTTTGTTAATCCACCCTCTTTCACACGAATGCCCTATCAGGTGGATATCACACGTTTACAGGATCGATATCTTTATCTAATAGCTTAACTATTTAATTTATAAACAATTTTCCGTAAAAAACAATGGTAATATTGCGACGCAATTTCCTGACTAAATAACGCTTCAGTGGGTTAGAAAATAGTGTTTTGTCGATACTTGGTCTTTGAGTTAACTAGTTTTTGTCAACAAATAGAAAATAGGGGAATTATTAATAGTTTGTTTTTCTGTTATTTTTAGAGTTGTAGGGAAAAATAATTGTTTATTTTAAGCTGCTTTTTAGTGTTTGTGATAAAAACCAGTAGGTTACCGACACCTGATCACAACTATGATCATCATGAATATTGCCATTTTTAATGAAATGGTTATATTTGTAGAGGCATCGAGTTTTTCAATGGTAGGCATTATAAGTACCTAGTTAATTTTGTAACTTGAATGAATATTCATAGGAATTGAAAATTTTAAAGAAACATTACTTCTTTTGGACAAACCATTTTTCATTAAATATGAGGAAAGTATTTTCTCATTCGAATATTATTTATTGAATATAGAATAAAGCATTTACCAGTCCTTAAAAAACACACCACCAAGGAAATTTTCCAAATTAGACAAGGATACTAAAATTGTTCGATTAGCATAATTTCACTTACAAAAACACCCTTCCTTCTTCTTTTCTTCCCCCTAGTCGGGTAAAAAAATAGATACTCACATGTGAATGTAGAATACACACAGCGCACAGCAGTACAGTACAGCACAGCAACGTGACGCATAGGGCAGACACAAACAGTGCGTGTTTTAATCGCACGCAGTACCGTCTGTAGAGGGCCTCTAGGACCAATTCCGTGCCTTCTTCCTCTGTGGACAAAGAGAGATTCTATTAGGGCCTTTTGATTGAATAACCAGAGAGATATTGAAAGCGAAAGAGGATGAAAATGTTGGGAGGGGAAGGCTAAGATGAACGTATCTTGATCAAATCGGAGACTCGTTAAGGTCAGGAGTACCTACCCTTAATCGACGTACATGTATACATAAGGCGACTGATGAATGCAGATGAAGCGAAGGAAGTTTCTTTGGAGTAGCAAGTGAAGAAAAGTACCTAGTCTGTGCCTACCCTGATAGGAAAGTACATATTTATTTTGTTGTACCCAGTGTCACTCTCACTGTAGATGCGAATTTATCGAAACCTCTCAAGCTAAAATCTATCAAGCCGTTTAAGTTTCAGGGCGTGCTATAGAATTAAACATACACACATACATAACAATATTATATTATATTATATTATATTATATTATATTATATTATATTATATTATATTATATTATATTATATTATATTATATTATATTATATTATATTATATTATATTATATTATATTATATTATATTATATTATATTATATTATATTATATTATATTATATTATATTATATTATATTATATTATATTATATTATATTATATTATATTATATTATATTATATACTCTCGATAAACATAACCCTCCCTCCGGCGCAGTCGGGTAAAAAGTATTTACAAATGTCTTATCTCTAGTTTGAAGTCTGCTCACGTCACGGTGACGTAGATTAGGGATCCCATAAAAATGTAAAGGAGACATGGAAATCACATTAAGAGGCGGAAGGGTCTTCTTTAGTGGTCCATGGCATAGTGTTTATTACAAGAGGCTTAGGACCTTTACAAGTGGTGGAACTGTATTTGCGATTTGACAGTTTGATATGGAAAATGTAAACTAGGGATGTTAGGGAGATCCGTAACCGAAACTATCGGATATCCGATATAAAAAATCATCCGTAACCGTAACCGAATCCGAAATAAAAGTTTCGCATAGTATCGGATAGGGGCGGAGCCTAATTGAGACACGTTATTTGTATTTTACTTTTGATATTCCTTAAAAAATTAATATCCGTAACCGAAACTAACGGATAATCCGAAATAATTTATTATTCGTATCCGTAACCGTATCCGGTATAATAATAATTCCTAAATCCGTATCCAATCCGTATCCGAAATTTCATATCCATAACATCCCTAATGTAAACGCTATTTTATAACGATGGATTGAATTGGATTGAAGAAACTGACTAATCTTAATCAGAAAGACTTATCAAAAGAATCTAGAGCCCAAATCTGGTACTGTACAATATACTCAGTTGTGTGTCGGCAGAGTGTCAATGGCATTCTTGACACTTTTGGTCGCAATCAGTGTAATCTATTGTGTAGCAGAATGCCAAATGTGTCAAAATGAAAACGCTATTTACACAAGACGAATAAACGAATAAACAAACTAATCTTAATCGGAAAGACAAAAGAAAAATCTGGTGTATTTCTTACTTTGCTTGAGATTGGTCTGTTTCTAGCTTGAAGCGAAAGCTTTGTCTCGTAAAGTATTACTGTATTCTGCTACGCTGGTAATTGATGTTTATGAGCCTTCGATTGAGACGAGGTGGTGGTGTCACATTTGTAAAGATAAATGCGAACATCGGTTGGCGGTTGACTCGCGATTTTAAGTCCGTCTCATTTCAAACCATCAAACCGCACATGCGGCGTATTTGCTAGTGTATAAGATACCTTAAATCCTATATAATCTACACACCAAAGCCACCGGCATGCCGCATGCCGCCGGGCTAGGCTGGCGGCTTTACGTCATACGAATGACAGCTGTCAAAAAAGCCGGCGGCTTTGGTGTGTAGATACCAATAAGTAACAAAGACAACTCTCAAAGCAGTACCTAACTGTCATAAACAGAAAAACGTGAACAAACTGCAAAACTATTGCCAAACAAAAAAAAACTACAAAGATAACAAACTTAACGTCTAACGAGTAAATAGATAAAAGGAAAATAAATACAAGTAGATGGAAAATAAAGTAGAAATAACAGTGACAAATACAAGACAGGTAGACAGATATTGAAGTTCTTAAGGGATTGGGAACGACAAATCTTTTATAACTACCTACCTTGCATCTAGTCGGTTGAAAGAAGTTCATTTTGAGAGTGCTTTTTAATAAAGCCTTTTAAGGAGTGATGTGCAGTGACACAAATGTGCAAAACTAAGGTCTCCCACACGACATTTCGATTTCCACGGTCTCCTCGATTTTCACGATTATATCCTCGATTTTCACGACAATCGACACGAAACGACACGAAATCTACGACACACATCAGTTGAATCTTCACCATAACTTTTTAACAAAATATTTTATGAAGATTAACTTAAGATAAACAAAAAAACTAAGTAATTAACTTAAGATTAACTACTTATTTAATAATTAAACAACATATCTTTTTAATAATAATAATCTACCGATATGTGTCGTACGAGTAGATGTCCACGACGACGCGACGTCGTGTTTTGTTGATGTCTGGGTGCGCTTAAGAGGGTGCTTTTAAATTAGGAAGGCCTTATAAGGGGTGATGCAGTGACACAAATGTGCATGACTTGCAAAAAGGGTAGCTATGTACTATGTAGTTTCATTAGCGACGCGCGCTTTACCCAAAAGTGCGGAAGCGTGACCTTAATTTAATTTATTGTGACATTTCTAATTTCCTAAATGGAGTATTTGCTTCAAAACTCTGGTCCACAATAACTAAAGAACGATTAAATAAATTGCTACATGTTTTATAGATTAAGTAATTGCAGCATAGCAACCGTTCGTCACGAAATGCAACGTTCTTTTAATTTACGAAATTAAACCTTTCTTTCTTGATACAATGACTAGAATATAACTCAAGTTTGTCATATGCAATGTTTTTAGTTACAGATCTCTCCTCGCCAAAATTTACACCATTTTTTAAACACACCGGATGCGTATGCCTAACGTAGACGTAAACACGGCGTAGCCACGCGCGTAGTTACGGTGTAACGATGTGATACCGGGCTACGCGTCACATCGACTTGTACGTCTACATTTCGCAAGCGGTGACAGTTCCATACATTACAACTCAGAGGTACGCATACGTCTACGCATACGCAACGCATACGCATCCGGTGTGTTTTGGCCTTTTACTGAATTAGTCGAGCCCGTCTCGCTATCTATGCTTAAGTTAACTGCGATGTGGTACCCATTAATAGTTTTTGAAAGTAAAATAAATAGACGAAAACCTAGACTAGAAGGACATATAAACACCAAATAAAGGAGGATACCTAGGTAAAGGTGTTATCGTATCAAGAGGTCAAACGAAAAGCGGAAAATAGAACAAAATGGCAGACACTCCATCAATAACAGCATTTTTAATTGGACAACGATAATGCAGTAAAGGTCATTAAAGTAACACTTCATTAAACATACAGCTAACCCTTTCTTTATCTCAAATCAGAAGAAGACGACACAATATTTAATGGATTCATTAACTTTGTCTTTCCAACAACCTGTATATCCAGCTTAACTAGAGTAACATTAAGCCTAGGGCTGTCCAGATTGACACCAAATTCGTTCACACTGTAGTAATCCAGGCTTCGACTTAAGGAATCCATTTGTCAACCCTGCTTAGAGAGATTTCACCTAGCTTAAACACCTATACTGTATATTTACTGTGAGTTTCGTTTACAAACGGAATATGTTGAATTATTTTAGGTTGATTTGGAATTTTCGTGTACCTACTTACTTATATACTTTGTTTTGAGTTATAGAGCGTAGTTAATAAGGTAAAATATATGTCATTAGATCCGGGACGTGTCCGGGCCGTGGCCCGTCAGGAGGGAAAACAATACGTCGTCATGACAACGTGTTCGGTTGTCATGACGACGAATTGTTTACCCTCTTATCTTATCTCTTATCTTATTCTCGTATCTTGGTACATAGACCTTTAACCTTTAAAACGCCTTCATGGAATAAGCACCAAAAGTTATAACTTTTAAAACTTATAACTTTATAAACGCGATGGGAGGCAGTTCTGCCGCTACTATTTGCATAAAAGATCTCATTAAAGATCGTGCTATCTCATTCTAGTTTTTGACAAAAACAGTGACAGCTGTATAATGGAACATTAGCTTTATTGACTTTACTTGCAACTACATACCTACCCCTACATACCTGCCCAATACTATACCTTTTTTTTTACTAAATACCTTTCGTTATAATTTAACCACTCTTGTTAGATTTGCTAGTTTTTTAGTAGAGGTACTGATTATACCTATCCAAAGCTAGGTATACAGAACCAGCTTTTGATATTCAATATCTTTCCAATGGACCCTAAAAGCGCAAAGGCGACACTGAAAGTTCCCGAAAGCTCAGAATAAGTCGTAATAATCGAAGGTAAAATTTTCATCAATTTTTTATGAAGGTTCTTTTTTATCTGTTTCATGGTACAGTCAAATTTAAAATTATACAGGGTGTAGTCCTCATGTAACTGAACAACTTTCCCCAAGGAAAATGGGTCGTAACTCGAAAAAAAAATTCGTCTTCCCATACAAAATGTCCGATCAGCTGATCGAGAAAGTATGGACGATCCAAAATTTTTTTTTAGAGTTACGACCCCTGTTCCTTGGGGAAAGTTATACAGTTTCATGAGGACTATCGCTGTGTTTCGGCGTTATACCCCCTTTCTCTTACATCCTGTATACTTAATTTTTATACGGTGTCGCATTGACTATGGCTATACTATACAGTATGTTTTAATTAGATACCTGCCACCTTTCACGTCTCTTTCCCATCGGGGTAGGCAGTGACCACTTTCTTCCACTAGCTACGATCCAATCACATTGACTAAACTAGACACCAATGCAGCTTAGTTATGTAATTTAGCAATAAACAAATTCAAGAATCATAAAAGCCTTAGTTAAGTAATTTAGGTGATAAGAATCATGATAACAAACAACTCGTACTATACAGGATGTTAGGAAAAGTACCACTTTCCGCCGCCCGTAGTGAGCGAGCGCGCCCGAGCGCGCCCGACCTACTTACTCGCCGAGAGCTGAATGACCTTTGCGTTAGAGCGCGCGAATAATAATGTAATTCTTAATTAAAAATGAGTTCAAAAAACTTTTTTTACTCGTGGAATGTTTTCTACATTCTATTGACAATAGGGCATGGTGTGTAAATGCTCTAGCTCCACACGATCATAATATTTAAGTTGTTCTTTTGTAAACACATGATTGTAAACAATATTTTTAAAAAGAGCAACCTCAAGAGTTTCTTGCTGGCTTCTTCTCTGGGGAATCTGCCTTCCGAAGTCAGCGTAGCTTCAGTCAGTTAATTTGCTTTTACTTTTGTTAACTTGTTATAATTTTGTTTTTATTTTTATTTTGTTTTATATTTCTGACGCATTCAAGTGTAATTTTGGGTTACCTATGAATAAATCTCTATTGAATTGAATTGAATTGAATTGAATACATCACTCACACTATACTTGTTTAAAAGGAAAGTGATACTTTTCCTAACATTTATTACTAACTGTATAACTTAAATCACATTCTTAAAAAACTATTTAAGTACCTCGCACACAAATAAATCAGCTTTTATGTAAGTACACAAAATTCTGTTACAAAAATAAAAATAAAGTCACACCCACATTAGGTACTATTTAGGGCCGGCGCACACACAACATTTTTGGTTGTCATATTATTTTCAACATTGTTCTCATTAGAATAAAATTCAAAATCAGTTTACACAATATTCGCATGTACTCGCTTCGGTGCTTCGATGCTCATTTGTTGTGTTAACTGATTTTGAGTTTTATTCTCATGAAAACCATGTCGATAATAATATGACAATAAAAAATGCTCTGCGCTGCGCTCTGTCAGGTGTGCGACGCCTTAAGGTACCTAAGCACTCGAATCCATTTAACTAATGGAGACCAATGTCAATCAAGTGACATTTACTTTTTGCATTACTTCTTGTATTGGATCGTGATTAGTTAGAAACTGTGATCTCATTACTAGAGTTTCTTTTTATGGACTTTTAGTTTATTTGGCATTCTTCGGCTTCTTTTTGATTTCTATTTGTAGTTAGTGACCAGCACGTTTTGCGGAAAGGTTTAACTGTTCTAGATATTTAGGTATAAACTTACTTTAAAGCGGTTACCTAGCATTACCAAATCATTTAAAATTTTTCAAAATGTAAAGCATTGCTTTGCTTAATTTTAAGGGACGTCGAATATTTGAGCGAATTAAACTGTAGTGTAGGTATTTAATTACGAGTTTCGTTTGATCTTATGACTTCTTGATACAACACGAAGTTAACTTTTTCCATTACACTGCAAATATCGTTTCAAACTATCGAAATACAACTACAATACTCGATCATTTATTGCACTCCACAGGTTTTAACAGATCTTATGACGGTGGAGCCTCTTCCATCCCTCCCTATTTTCTGCCTTATTTTTAACATCTTGATACGACATGACACCCGCTTTTTCCTTCACCTGCTCTAGGATACTACTTATTAGATAGAAATACTTATTAGATAAAATTAAATAGCAATATAATAGAAATAATTAGATAGAAATACTACTTATTAGGAAAAAAAAAAGAAAATCTCTACCCTAATACTGTCAAAAAAAGAAATTCATCCAAAACCCTCTCAAATTCTTAAATTACGGCTGGAATCTGACACGTTCTCTCTAAAGAAAACCTCAAGGGATTGTCGAACGGATACAGAGATATCCGCAAACGACAAATTGTAGGGATGGCGATCAATCGGTGGCCCTGAGGCTATTTGTGAGGTGTAGGCAGGGTGAGGACATAAGCGGTTAGGATACCGAAAATGACAATTCATTTAATTCTGTAGGTTAGGTTTGACAACACTTAGGACGGGTCATTTTATAAAGTTAATGCTAGATTCGGAAGGTAGCAGTGTCCCCAGAGAAAAACCTAGCAAGAAACTTTGTAGGGTTGCTCTTTTCAATTTAAGTTCGTAAGCATAAACACAGAAACGTACATAAAAATTAACATTTCAATACAGTTATCCATAAATAAATAATAAAAATTTGTCCCTGCAATATCCAGAACAAAGTAAAGATAAGTAAATGGGAAGCTGAAAAGTGAAAGTTTAGTTTTATTTATTTACTTATGTACTTTTATTGTTTACTTACTCCACGACTCTTGATAAAGTTTTCAAGGCCGCCTTAAATCTAATGAGTAGCGAACCTTAAGTAGCGTATGTAGTATCTATGTCGTAGCCAATTAGTTAAATAAGCCAGTGAATTGTATGCCTAGGCCTTTTGCATGCCGCCATTCAATGAAATGGCTAAGACGATAATTAATTGCACTTAAAACACTCGAGATTAGCCAATTGGTTAAACATGACATTTCACGACTTGGCTAGTTGTACGATAGCCATTTCATTAAATGGCGGTATTGAATCAATGGTCTAGGCGTCTTATTGACTAAATAATTTAACCAGTTGGCTACGACATCATAGAAAAAAAATATACGTTTCAAATAGACTGTTGAATTTGGTTAAAGCTAAATTTTTTGAAGCAAGTCACAATTTTTATAATAGAAATGTCTCTTCGTACTTGAACTAAAGAAATATATTTCTAATATACCATCAGCCTTATACGATATCGGAACAATTCACTTCCTATTGTAAACGGCAGATTGTATAGAGGAAATGCTTTTATCAATGAATAGAAATGTAGGTACTAAAGGAATGTAGGGAATTATATTTATGATAGTAGCCCATGTTATGCTTGGAAATATCGCATGATATACCCACCCGCCTTTGTGAGGCATTTTTAGGATATAAAAATGTCCTATAAATAGTACAAGTGAAGTTTCAATTTCATAGAGTGTTTTCGCATAGAGGACTATTTGATGAATACAATTTTTGTTACTCAATACTTAGGGTACACGAATAAAAACCCCCTTCTAACACATAAGGACATAATTTTGCTTAATTTAAGACACTTTCAGTCACACTTTTCTTCAAGTATTTTCTTTCCATCTTTTTATCCGACTACGGCAAAGCCAAAAAAGAAGGATAATATTTTGGCAGCCTATGTGTATGTACCTACGTCTTTGCAGTCGAGTATGTTATTTTCTATCCATCTTTTTAGGATGCCTACTTGTACTCGCTCTATGGTAATTAGTGTCTGCCAAGAATCATTTACAAAACAGTTAGTTCAGTCACAATGTTAGGAAACTTGACGAAAACGATTTCTAATCAATTTGTACTTTTCAACGATCTTCAATTAACGAACTCTTCGTAATTTAAATAAAGTATCTACAAATTCCTAAATTTGAACAATATTATTATATCTCAGAATTTGTTCTCGCTACAGATGGAACGAAACAAAATTCGTAACAAGCAAACAAAATTAAAGTACCTACGTACATACGTGTGTTTATCGGAACAGATATTGTTAAGAAGTTGTTTGTTTAAGCAAATAAATTACAATAATGTTATTTATAGATTAGGGTTTAATTTAAAGTAACGCTACCGACGACGGTGGAAGTCGCGGGAAGCCATTGGATGTGGGCAGCGCAAGACCAGTCGTTGTGGAGATTTTTGGGGGAGGCTTTTGTTCAGCAGTAGACGTCTATAAGCTGACACAACCAACAACAAAAACAAGTGAAGTTCAGTGCTTCAATGTTAGGCTAAATGCTAATCTTAAGTTTTGTGTTTGTTAATTTGATAATGTTAATAGAAAGTGATAAAAATAAGAATTAGTCTTCTGGACATCGGATGGTCATCGAGTCTTATAAACGGTTAAGATAAGACCGTTGCTTCTATACGGTTAATACTGCAAAATACCGAGCTAATTCTATATCGTCAGAGATAAGCAAAGCACAACTTGTACACTCGTGGTGTAAACTTACGAGTATAGCACTCAATTCTCACACTAGAGCGGTGTAAACTTAGCTTTACACATGCAAGAAGTCGCAATAGAGTCCATTTCACGAAAGAAGTCCCCTAGCCGCGGCGCTGTTTATCATGTCAAAATTGACAATGTTGCCATTTATGAGTACAAATTTTACCTAATTTTTTTATATTTCAGTTGTAATTTATCAAATTTTACTAATTATTGCATACTTCGTGTGTCCTAGTCATCAAAACATCTATTTACCTACATTTCTGTTAAGTAAAAAGTATATTTTTATTAAGATAAGTAAGTATTTTTCCACCTACTATCAGGGAAAAGGTCAGAAAATAGGGAAAATAGATCTGTCAAAGTTAGTTACAAAAATATCCGGGGGACTTCTTTCGTGAAACGCACTCTACCTGAAACAACGTACATTATACATTCCGCACAGAGTATCCAAGTCCCCAAAAGTTATAGCACGTGAGTAGAAATACCGATTGCTAAAGATGAACTTCGCTTTTGACTGGTGAAGCGTGTCTTTATTCGGATTAAAGTTTCTGCACGTAAGGTTTGGTGTAAATGCAATATTGTATAAAAATATAAAAAATAAGAGTGGATTTAAAGCAAGACCAAAGTGAAAGACATCATGGCCGTTATAGCGAAGAAAATGTGGGCATGGGCAGGACACATTGCTAGAATGGACGAGAGTCAGTGGCCGAGAAGGGTTCTAGAATGGCGACCCAGAGCCAACACCAGAGGGCGCGGCAGACCACCGCACCGCTGGGTGGAGGACATCCGACGTCACGGAGGCCGGGACTGGATGAATCGGGCACAAGACAGCCTAGAGTGGAAAAAGAGGGAGGAGGCCTATATCCAAGAATGGATTTCCCAAGGGCCTCCATGATGATGATATAAATATGGGAATGTTTCTAGTAGTTTCTCAATGAATTTTCAGTTTTCTGTCACTTATAGGTTGAAAGCAAGCGAAAATAGACTGCAATATTCATAAACTATATCGCACTTCGTTGTCTGTCATCATTATTAAACATCAACATGTTCAATTAAAGGCAGGCATATGAACATAGCAAATTAGAAAATCATTTACTTAGGCAAAAGCAAACATAGCAATTTTTCGAAAATTATTTAGGCAAAAGTACATCTATAGGACCTTTTTTAAAGATTCTTGTAGGCTAAAATCATATGTACACTGTACAGGGAATTTATGTAACTTAATAATTTTTCTCAAAAGACATGAGTCAAGATATGACTTTTTTACCAACTTTTCTTACAAAATAGAACTTGACTTTCTATTCAGTCTCATAGTCAAATTATACAGCTTGATTCCCTTCAAGGAGCACACAACCTCCCTCCAATTCTTTCACAATTTTCAACATAGACCGTTATAAACTCAAACGGCACTACAATCAGTAGAGAAAAGTTCTATCCAACATCATTTGCCGTCTCGTTGAGTCAA
Organism: Anarsia innoxiella; assembly: GCA_947563765.1. Lineage (NCBI taxonomy): Eukaryota > Metazoa > Arthropoda > Insecta > Lepidoptera > Gelechiidae > Anarsia > Anarsia innoxiella. The sequence continues at coordinate 9,056,749 of OX387404.1, read as the reverse complement.
CAAACAACGTGATATTGTACACTTCTTGGACCGTGAACAAAATGCACTTGATGCGCAGATGTTTCTTTACTGTAGGAGCAAAAGTGAAGTGACCTTTTTAACCCTTTGCCGTTCTGCATTACTGGGAGTATTCGCTGTTCTAAGAATTTTTAAAGACACCTAGGTACTTACTTACATTGAATCGCCAATGGGCATGATGACTAAAAAAATTTTTTTAGTCCATCACATAGATTATTTTAAAATATTCGACACGTATTTTTTCTTTTTTCTCTTAAACTAAAAATGACACAGATACACTGGGTTAAAGTTGCTCATAACGTCTCGCCTTAGTACGATTTTTACGTAGGAGTGACGTCAATACCCCAAACTCCGTAACTTTGATGTTCTGTATCTATTTATTTATGTAGGTATTTGATTAGGTAAAAAACGTGTTTCAAATATTTTAGTAGCCTAAAAGACGGACTAATTATTTTTTGAATTTTTGAATGTAGTCATCATCCCCATTGCGACAGGCATAATATAAGAGCAGCTAGGGCCTTAAGACAGTCATCACAGTACCGAGTAAGTGATAAATACTCCCAAAAGAAGAGCACCTCTTTTCATACATACATTCTATCCTATTTATATTATAAATGTCAATGTTTGTGCCGATGGATAGGTGGATGGATGATTGTTACTTCATCACGTAAAAACCACGGAACAGATTTTAATGAAATTTTACAAAAGCTTGGCTTGGACATTAGAATAACACATGACAACATAGGCTATAAAATTTGCAGATATTTTGTATAATTTCAAAGATATGACGATTAATGCGTACGAAGTCGCGGGCAGCCTCTAGTACATAGGTATATAAATCTGTCACGCCTCTCTCCACGCCGGGTAGACAGAGACCACTTCGCTACACTTGTTTTAATCCAAACACACTTCTTTCGCTTCAATCACATTTATCACTCACCTCATGTAAGACGGTTACACTCTATTCATTCTGTTCATTTCTTGGAGATAAAATCTCGATTCGTTTACTCTTTGCAAAGATCACTTCTTCAAATCTCTAGCTTTATTTGTACTAGATATAAAACTGGAATTTGTTTAACTTGGCTGTCGCGTTGAACAGATTGTGTTTCTTGAAAATATCAAGGGAAACTGTGATGGGTTCTTGAAATGAGCTTCTGGAAGCTTCTGAGTGGGTTACGTGAATACTTTTTCCTTTTATATCGTGTCGTCTTTTGTTTTTTGATTATGGAAGTGATTGTTTCTAGAAATAGGTTTAGTGGAGAGTTAAGGGACTTTAGTCTCTTGTGGTTTGCGTTTTTTATATTAAACTTCTGACCGTAACCGCGCTCCAACCGCTAGTACGTAAGCGCTGAAACGAATGCCCTTTCGGCTACTGGCCCTTTTGACTGTATAGATATTTGGCATTAATCTTAATATTACATACTATAAACGAAAAAAGGATAGTTACTCGTATTTACGTTCTTTCCGACATAACCTAAAACCCCTACCACACAAAAACTAACAATATTTTCTTACATTGACAGATTCCGTCATATATCCAATATCATATACATAACAATACATACATATCTATCACGCCTCACTCCTATCGGGGTAGGCAGATACCACTTTCCTCCACTAACTACGATCCAAACAACAATGCACAAAAACAAAGTCATAATTTCACACTGGAGTCCCAAAACTGCTAACAGATATGATTATTAACAAAGGCTTAGGGAGCCCTTCATTCTGGAACGCAATTTGTTCTATCTCATTATTTAGTATCATATCAAGGGTACAGTCGTGTACCTCTACCAAGAGTTGTATTTATAAGAAGATTTTTTTAATCAGATGACAATTTTTCTATGAGAAGTGGTATAAATGAGGGAGAGGACCTGTGATCCCCGCGCCGGGTCTTTTCTGCTGCAGCGGTTGTCCATCACTATCCAGCGTGGAAACGCAGCTGGGGTGATGGGCATGTTTGCGCCGGGAGAGACCAGGGGCGGGTTATTCCCGGATTAGTGTTAGTTAAGGTTAAGTTTAGTTTAGTTTAGTGGTTATAAATAGGTAAGCGACATCACAGGACAAAGCACCATCATCTTGGACACCGAAAAGAATACCATCATAAAAAATATTCGTCACTGGATCTTACTATGAAAATCCGAGGAATTAATTGGACCAGTGGATGATTTGACAGATGAATGTAGATGAAACGAAAGAAATGTATTTGGATCGTAGCAAGTGAAGGAAAGTTGCCTAATGCCTTTCCTGATGCGAAAAAGACGTGGCAGATAGGTATGTATGTAAACCGACTTTTTTTTATAAGCGAAAAATATGTATGGTAATTCCTTACATGTAGTTTTGATTATATGCGCTGTAGCTGTAGGTACTTATTTCCATATAAGATAATGTTACATTTTGACACTTACCTAATTGAGGATGGCCTAAACTCATTGTAGACCTACAGTGCAAAACTAGCATGACAATGTTGTTCGGTTATAACCTTTGCGACAGCGAAGTAAGGCATTGTTTAGCGTGAACACGACAACACATTGTTTCCTTTGGGACCATTATACTAGGACTTTGAACTTGTGACATAACTACGTGATTGTATAGGTACCTAGTGTTATGAAAGCTAAATTATTAAATAATATAGTTGTAGAAAAGGATATTAAATTTAACGTGGTGTTAAAAAGTTTTACAAACTTAAGAGCTTTGAATATACATACATACTTTGAATATACATATTAAAAAATGACCCGTCTTAAGTGTTGTCAAAACCTACAAGATTAAATGATTTTCATTTCATTTCATACGTCATACATACATATCCGTCACGCCTCTCTCTCACCGGGTCAGACAGAGACCACTTCCCGCCACTTGCTACGATCTAAACATACTTCTTTCGCTTTCTTTAATATCCATACATATTATATTTAAAAAATCACAAACGTTATTTGTCGACCATCAAGATATGAAATAACACAGCGTTTCGAATTAATAAGTCAATATTTTGAATGAAACGCATAAGTACGTTATCCATTACGTTCACTTCATATAAATCATGGAGTACTTTAGTACGTAACGCTGTGTAGATGTGCCTTTGATGTCAAAACGCGTAAACAATCTGTCTTTGATGCCAAAACTGTTCGAAACACGAATTTCATGTCAAATCTGGGACGAGATTGAGATTTTTCGCAGCTCTTCTGTTTTTAAACAAAAGAAATTTTCAAATTCTTAATGCAAATGTTTTGTTTCGTTTTTCAGATAATTGCAAATAATTATTAAATGACATAGTAAGCAATGATATTAAGTATACCTATACTATATTGATAGCAAGTAACATTTGAATACCTACTTACTTACGCACTTTTTTGTAAGCATAATATGGCTTATCTACAAACGGTTGTAGAAAAAGTTATTAAGGAAAATACTCCATTAAACCATATATTCCTTCTTCCGTTCGACGATACAGTGACAAACAGTGATTTTGTGTATTTAGCTCTAACAAAGGACATTATGCTTTTAGCATGTTAGTTAGGGCGTTATCAGATTAGCGTATACGCGCGTCTTTTGCTCGTACGTACGAGCGTCGACGTTTGTTGATGCACGAATACGTGCGTATGCTGAAATTGACTATATACGCGCGTATAAAACACTAGGTCTGAAATGGCCCTTATACCTACGTCCAACTCTCCCAACAAGCCAACACATCAAGGCACATCTACATAATTCACTCAGCGCTTCCACACCTCAATGTCGCCAATTATTTATGTATCAGCCCAACGGGCACTCTGGTTTAGGAGAGTCGATTGTATTGAATAAATAAACACGGCTTCTTATATACACTTTCAGTGTTGGATTTTTTAACGGAGCGTTCCGTTTTCGCATTTTAAATTTAATGGTCTCGCTTTATGGACTGGAGTAACGTTTTTTTTAAGGTAAATTTTATTTTTACCCAAGGGTAACAAATAAAAAAAATATGTAAAGCATGTGCAAAATTTGGACAAGTAATATTAAATCATATTTGATGACAAGTTAAGCATAATATTTGTCATAAAACAAAGCACTATTTTTATCTTAATAATATACTTAAAAAGTGTGAGCAGGGCAAAGAAAGAGCAAACAAACCAACCAAAAAAAGTAGTTTTTCTTAAATGTAAACTTTTTGATGTGTTGGGTCTGCCATATCACCACAGACAGTTATTTTTAATAACCTGATTTCTATCATATTTAATTCGCCTATATAAAGTAATCTAGTAAAAAAAAACTTTTTATTTTAGTTCTATATTTTTAGGATTCTTTTTTTTTATAAACCATAACTTCACATGAATATATACACGTGCTAGCATAGTGAATGATCATTATTACGACCATCTTAGCCCTTGAACTCAGCACAATTGAATCTCGACCCATTGAATAATTGCGTGTGCGCATTATAGTGTGTTTGTTTCGCTATTACAGTGATCTATAGCAATCTTTGTATATTAACTTGTTATGGTTGCTCGTAGATAAACAATAATAAGATAATATCCAAATATAATTGCTTATTTTGTTTTTCAAGTTATATTCACAATACATCCATAGTTAGGCCCTTATCTATCGAGGCAGTAAAGTTAGAAACCAAATATTTCATTATCACCATCATATTTAAGAGCGTCGCTCTTGTCGGTGAAGTCTACGCCACTCTGCTTTATTCTCCGCCGTCCGTTTGAGCACCTGATACGACATAGCTTCTATTTCCTCTTTTATTTGATCCACCAAGTCCTCTGTCTCTCTCTCTTCCGTTTACCTCCTATTTTTCTTTCTATCTTTTTTACAAGGTAGCATCGAATCGTAGAAGGAAAATTGAAGGGAAAAGGAAGAGAGAAAGACCCAGACGGACGTTCCTAGAACAGATGAAGGAAAAGGCGGGTGTCATGTCGTATCAAGATGTTAAAAAGAAGGCAGAGAATAGGGAGGGATGGAAGAGGCTCCACCGACAAGAGCTAAGCTCTTAAATTAAAAGAAGAAGAATCAAATCGGGTGACCCAGCATCTTTCCTTTCCTTTCAGATCTTCAAATTGACTTCATTCTCACAATTTAACTTCTTCTTTAAAATAATCCTACTCTACAGGTTTCTGGAAGAGATCACTCTTCGTGATAAGGCTGCCTTTGCGCACTTTGTAATAATAATTAATAAGTAATACTTGTAATATCTTTGTAGGCACTATGGTATTTATATCTATCTATTACAATATGCAACCAAACTCATACGTCCTAGTTAATTTTCACTATAGCATGTTCCATGTGCATATGATATCATAAACGGAGGCAAGTCGTAAAAGAAATGGCTGTTTTATTGTAGGCACTCCTTTGCCGTACCGTTCACGTCATATCTAGACCATAAACAATACTGGGTGTCCATGGGGTTAATTAATTAAGAGATGAAGGCAACTGATGAATGTGGATAAAGCGAAATTAGTGTGTTTGGATTGTAGCAAGTGGTGCGAAGTGGTCTCTGTCTAGCCCTATAGGAAAAAGGCGTGACATATATGTTTGTATGTGTGTTAGATGAAGTGTTTTATAGTATGAAAGACGGATTTTTTTTTTCACTTTATCACAAACTGATAAAACTATGATGCGACTGATGAGTGTGGATAAAGCGAAAGAGGTGTGTTTGGATCGTAGCAAGTGGAAGGAAGTGGTTTCTGCCTACTCCAATGGGAGAGAGGCGTGACGGATATGTAAGTATGTATGTATAAAACTATTTTCCTTATTTGTACTGCTAGCACATAACGATTGCTATTGCTTAGACTACATTGTTATCCTAATTTTAGTTTTAAATACACTCTAAGGTTAAGCCTCTAAATTATGATAGAAACAAAGCTGTTTGCAAATATGTACCGTAACTACTAGGTGCCTACTATATCAAAAACAAAACTGCACTTTGCTTGTGTTGTTTTAATCCTATCTTCAGATAGTAAAATGACAGTATATTTAATATTATTAAAAATAGTACACTCTAATAAATAAAAAAATAACCGCTAAACTAAACTAAACTTAACCTAACTAACACTACTCCGGGAATAATCCGCCCCTGGTCTCTCCTGGTGCAAACGTGCCCATCACCCCAGCTGCGTTTCCACGCTGGATAGCGATAGACAACCGCTGCAGCAGAAAAGACCCGGCGCGGGGATCACAGGTCGTCTCCCTCAGTCTACCAGCTAGCTATATTTATCAGTCGGTTTTTATCCGTTATATTTTAGTTTAAGTGCTCGTTTCACTATCTCCAGATAAAATTTAACTGACAGAAAAAACCTCTGTCCATTTCATAAAATATGACGTTTTAGACAGAGACAGGTATAAAATATCTGCCAGATACATTTTATCCGTAGATGGTGAACCAGCCCTTTAGCGCCAAAACACATGGTGAAACGCAATTGCAACGCAACTGAAACTTTTGAGTTGCATCGAAGTTTCTGCTATAGACTTTCTTAGAAAACAACACATAAGGAAGGAATAAGGAAGCCTATAGCAGAAACTTCGATGCAACTAAAAAGTAACTAGCTGTTTCAGTTGCGTTGCAGTTGCGTTTCATCGTGTGTTCTGGGTCATAGTCTTCTACGAATTTCCATATTCAAATGTCTCTTTTACAGCCTGTATAAACGTTGTGATTTTATAGCGTGTAGGTACGTAGAAGTACCCTATTTGGACGTCGGTTGAGCATATAGCGCAGATTTTATATGGAAATATGACGTAAATTGTTTAATTTTATACATTTCATGTTTTGTGTGGCTTATTTTATTATTTCTTTGTATTGCTCAAGTAAAATTCAACTAAAAAACATTTGATTTTCATTTGATAATACTCGTACTTTTACTTCTACTTTTTTTCTCAGAAGTATGAAAAAAAAGTAGATCATCAATTAGAAATGTGAGAGATAAAACAATAATCCTAATTAGTAAATTACGAGGAAAAAATGTCGCTTGCATATTGTATTCAATTAACACTTGACTTTACTTATATGTTCTTATACCTATTTATTACATTTATTACAGCGTTATTACAAAACCAGGTTTAAAGGTAGTTTAAGTATTAGACTAGGTTTAAACCAGGTACTAAAGAAAAACCTTATTACAAAACGTAGTTTATCTCTTAGACTAGGAATAAACCTAGTATCAAAGATAAACCCGCAATAGACCTAGTTTAAACCTAGTCTATCTTTTGAAAATGTCAAACAAAATAATGTCAGCTGTCACTTGAAGTAAGAGTTTTTCGCGAATTTACTACAAGAAATTGATTATTATATTATATTTTGTGAAATACAAACATGGATATTGAAGACATTGATTTCGACGATATAGATGATGTACCTATATAGTTATCGCAATGTGCACAGATTTCGGAATCGCTATAACCCATCTGCACTTAGTGATGAAGAATTTCAATATAAATACAGATTCACTTAACGATTTGGTCAGAAAATCGTTGACCTGGTACGGCAAAATGTTGCTCACGACCCTAGAGGATGCCCCCTCAGCCCAGAACTGCAAATTAAATGTGCAATTCACAACTGGGCTCGCCATGAAGTAAGACGTGCTTATCATTATCATTTACTTACTAAATTATTATTTCTTATCTAACATATTATACCTACCTAATAATATGTTCTTTTCCTTATAGATACAAGATGATAGCGCTGACCTTCATGGGGTATCCCAACCTGTTGTAAGCCTAACGTGCAAAAAAATAGTCGTATCCCTTGCTAGAATGTCGCACAGGTTTATAATGATGCCTGCATCCATAGGCGATATAATGAATCTCACTCATTTGAACCAGGAACACCATTAAAAGGTGTTTCGGGTTATGGAAACAAAGGTTTCGTTGTTGTGCCGTCTCCATAACATTGCAATCAATATGCGAGAAGACATCTTTCCTGGGGATGAAGACGCTAAGGACATACCAAGGGAGCCTGAAGTTCAAAACTTCTTGCCAGGTTCTACAGTTAGAGGCAATATAAGGAGAAGGCAATTTGTTGCTACCTATTTTTAATCATAATATATAAATAAAATTTCAATTTAGTGGTTAATGTATTCCTTTATTTTTAAATACTGTGTCTCTTCTTATAATTTCCCTGAATTCATTTTACTTTCTTGCAATGATTTTCCTGAAAAAGAAAGTATGTCATTATTATTTACATTTATAACATTAGCAGGACAGAATCACAGAATAAAACATGTTGCCATCAACCTCTGTAATAAGTTAGATTAATATTCCCTTTAACATTAACAAGTTAGTTAATATTTACATGAATACGGGCGTGTATGAGGCGACTGATGAGTGCGGATGAAGCGAAGGATAAGTGTGTTTGGATCGGAGGGCAGTGGTCTCTGCCTACCCCAATGGAAGAGAAGTGTGACGGATATGTATATATGTAATGATACAAAGCGGAAAAACACGAAACAAAGTTTTACTAACTGAAATAAGTGAAAAACCTTTTAGTAATATAAGGTTTTAATATGCAAAATGTTTAGTAGTAGAGAAGAAGACATTGACAAAGAGTAAAGTATTATGACATTGATAGAAGACATAGACACTATGACAATATAGGAATTAGGTCTATAGACATAAGTAACTAAAAAGTTCACAACATTCTTCCACACTTTTCAATCTCTTACATAGTCTTCTAAAAATTTTGGTGGTTTACGTAAACGACTTGATCTACGTAACGTTGGCGAAGGGTCCGGTGATGGAGACGCCTCCTCCGTTGTATCTTCCATCCTTGTCTGTTGATCAAGGTCAGGAATTTGATCTTCTGCCGTTGGTGTAAATGTCGGCGTCGAAGTGGATGGTTTCTCAATTATCGGCGAAGTAGGTGGAGTAACAAATGAATCGCCAAGATTATCTTCGGTCACTTGAAAAGACGTACCATCGTCTGATCCCAGGGGTGCTAGGTAGCGGTTCGAAACTGTGGATTCTCGTCCGTCTGAGAACCTCACGTATGAATAGTCTGGGTTACTATGCAGTAGTTCCACCTCCTCGACAACTGGTTGATATTTGTTACTTCTGTTGAATTTTTTAACTAATACTTGTCCTGAACTGGTAAGCCACGTTGGAACGGATACTCCATAAGTAGATTTACGTGGATGACGGAACATGCGTTCGTGTGGCGTGGAATTTGTGGCAGTACACAGTAAAGAACGTATACAGTGTAAAGCTTGTGGTAAGACTTGTTCCCAATTTTCAACAGGTAGGTTTTTTGTTTTTAATGCTAATAGAATCGTTCTCCATAGTGTTGAATTTAACTTTTCAACTTGTCCGTTGCCTTGAGGGTTGTATGGCGTACTTCTACTTGAAGCTATTCCTCTTTCTTGGAGGAACTGTCGCACTTCTGTTGAAAGGAAAGCTGCTCCGCGGTCTGAATGAACATAGGACGGCATACCGAAGAGCATAAATACATTATTTAAATGCTTGATTACTGTTTCCGAGTTAATATTCGAACATGGAAAAGCAAATGGAAAACGAGAATATTCGTCGATCATAGTTAAAATGAATTTATTATTTGAATTAGTTGGGACGGGTCCTTTAAAATCTAGGCTCAGGCGTTCAAAAGGAGCGGTCGCTTTTATAAGTCTTTTATTGTCATTAATTCTTAAAAATCTTGGCTTTATTTGCGAGCAAGTTCGGCAAGAATTTATCATATTACGTACTTCTTCTGTTGAGTACGGGAGATTCTTGCTGCGAATCCAATGAATCATTCGTGATATTCCGGGATGACAAAGAGCTTCGTGAAGTGAAATTAATTGTTCGTGTCTTGTGTCTACTGAAGCACAGACTCTTGATAGTGCATCCGCTGCGCAGTTTTCTTTTCCAGGCCGATATACAATTTCAAACTTATATGTAGAAAGTTCTAAGCGCCATCTTTGTATCTTCTCGTTTTTAATTTTACTCGTATGTTTCATATTAAACATAAACGAGACCGAGCGTTGATCAGTGATTAAACGAAACTCCTTCCCAATCAGGAAATGTCGCCATTTTTTAAGGGATTCAACAATAGCATAAGCTTCTTTTTCAATAGCGGAATGCCGTTGCTCACTCGGATTCAAAGTTCTCGAAAAGAATGCCACGGGCCTGGAATCTTGTGAAAGAACTGCCGCGATCGAATGGTCAGATGCATCTGTTTCTACTGTAAAAGGAATATTACCATTGATAGCATGAATGGAAGATTTCAATATATCATGCTTTAAACTTTCGAAGTTTTTGATTTGTTCATTATTAAATGGAAAAATCTTAGTTTTAACGAGAGAATGTACTCGTTCAGAAAAATTGGGAATCCATTTAGAATAGTGTGCAAACATGCCGAGTGTACGTCTCAAGGAAGGCAAGTCATGTGGCGGTGGCAGATCTAGTAAAGGCTTGAGACGCTCGGGGTCAGGTTTAATAACGTGATTGTTGATATTGTAGCCAAGAATGTTAATGATCTCTTGTGAAAATTTACACTTCTGCATGCTTAACGTTAAATTGTACTTTTTAGCAGCAGTCAAGAATCGATCTAGGTTCTGGTCGTGTTCTTCACGTGTGCGTCCACAAATTGTTATATCATCAAGATATGCGAATGTATTCTGAAGTTTTTCAGTTCTTATGATCCAATCAATAGTTCGTTGGAAACTAGAGACGCCATTAGTAACTCCAAAAGGAATACGTCTGAATTGATATAAGTTACCTGCAGCTTCAAAAGCAGTGAATTTTCTTTCTTCTGTCAGAATCGGTACTTGATGATAAGCACTTTTTAGATCGATTAAACTAAATATTGAATTTTTGGCTACTTTAGTCACTAACTCCTCTATATTTGGTAACGGATATGCGTCAAGCTCAGTGTATCGATTGATAGTTTGCGAATAGTCGATAACGAGTCGTTTTCTGTGAGTTTCATTTTTAGTTATGAGTACTTGAGCTCTCCATGGTGATTTGCTTTCTTCTATGACACCTTCAGCTAAAAGGTTATCTATTTCTTCTTTGATAAATTTAAGATCCTCTTCGCTATGTTTTCTTGATTTTACTGCGATAGGTCGACATTGTGGAGAAACATTTGCGAAGAGTGGTACAGCCGGTACTGATGCTTCAGCTACGTTACACACATGGAGCGGTTCCTTGGGACCACCAAATGAAAACTCTAGAGACGCATGTTCTTTGAGGACGTCATGACCTATAATAATGTCAGCACATAGATTTTTGACAATGAGAAACTTTATGTTAGTGTAGTTATGATTCCCAATCGTGATAGATTGTATCGTTTGGCCCTCAACTTGAGATGTATGATTTAAGGACGCCATAGAAATCGTTTGGTGACAGGGCTTGATTCTTAATCCGCATAGCCTCGAAAAACTTTCATTAATAAATGACACGGAGCTTCCAGTATCTAGTAGAGCTTCTGCACGTGTTCCTTTTATAAAAGCTGGCATAGTAGCGTTTCGCAAGGAAGAAGGTGATGCCGCAGTTATAATTGTAGCAGCGAAACCTTTCTCCGCACTTGCAGAGTAGTGGTTTTTAGGTGAACTTCTGCAGACAAGTGCAAAATGTCCTTTCTTGTTACAAATTTGGCACGTTGCATCTAAAGCAGGACAGTTTTTACGTAGATGTACTTGCCCGCCGCAGAAAAAGCATTTTCGTCGACGAATTTGCGTAAAAGGAGTAGCAGAAGGGGCAGTAGCAGCAGCCGAAGTATTTTCGTCATAAGTAGTTTGTTGAACGGAAGCTTTTTCATTTTGAATAGCATTTACGGACGGTAAATTAAATTGTTGGGCATTAGTCTCCGCCGTTTCTAAGGCAAGAGCTTGATTATAAGCTTCATCTAAAGTAAGCGACAAATTTTCCAGTAGCCTCTGTCTTATTTTATTCGAATTAATACCCGAAATGAATGCGTCGCGTATACAATCGTTTTTATTACGCTCTGCATTAACAGCCTCAAAGCTACAATCTTTAGACAACTGTTTCAGTGCTAGTAAATATGTATCAATGCTCTCTTCACAGCGCTGCTTTCGCGTGGCCAACATGTGCCGCGCAAACACTATATTCTTGGGCTTTATATAGAGCTGGTCCAGCACCGAGATAGCTTCATCGTAAGTTGTCGTTTCGCTTATAAGGGCATAGATATTGGGCGACAAATGGTTAATGAGAAGTTGATACTTAAATGTATTCCATTGATCTGCAGTGAGGGCCGCAATTGATTGAGTATCTTCAGTTGTAGGAACATTCGGTCGCTGACATGCTATGAAGCTTTCAATTGTTTTCTTAAAATGTTCCCATGCTTGACTTGCAGAATTGTTCGATGGTTCTGTATCAAACCTCTCCGGTCTTAAATACTTCTCCATCTTAATTTTGCATATTAAATTGAAATAAGTGAAAAACCTTTTAGTAATATAAGGTTTTAATATGCAAAATGTTTAGTAGTAGAGAAGAAGACATTGACAAAGAGTAAAGTATTATGACATTGATAGAAGACATAGACACTATGACAATATAGGAATTAGGTCTATAGACATAAGTAACTAAAAAGTTCACAACACTAACTTCTTCCTCTGTACTCCAATTTTCGCTTCCTTTTTTCCGCTGGTTTTCCATCTTCTTTGTTAACTAGGTACTTAGATAAAACTTAGGTAGCTGGCGCGAAGTGTAAACGAAAAATAATCTTGTGCAATTTGATTAAAATTGTTTATAAATAATTAGTTTGCAATTTGCAATTTGTCAAATTAAAGAGCATGCGCGCCATGTCACCGCGCAACTCCGTTTCACGGAAAATATTAAAACAAAACTTTACTTTATGAAACCGTTTCAATTATGTACGTTATGAATCTTTAAGTTATACATGTATATGCCTTTGAAATATATTTTTTTACATTGTATTACAATATTTATGCATTTCAAGGTACGAGTATAAATATCAATATTGGGAGAAACGGAACGTTCTTGCGAAAAGTGACATTTTATTTTTTTAATTTTGGCTTGCCGCCTTCTTGCCGAAATGTTTGCCAAACAACAAGAAATAATAACAATTTCCATAGACAATTCGTGGACTTCGATGAGACTTCATAATCTTTGGATAGTCTTCGTTTTGTAATAAGAAAAGTTAGACCAGGTTTAAACCTAGACTAGTTAGACCTGGTTTAAACCAGGTTTATTTCATTTTTTTGTAATAAGACTGTAGTCACCAATATCAAAGATAATTTGATTGTTTCATTTTTTTCAATTTTTTTTGTTTTTATTTCTTCGTTTATTAAACGGTCCTAAATCAAAAGGCGAACAACAACGTCAAAGTAAATACAAAAGATGTTATAAATTGATTAAAACACGCATTTTAAAATCCAAAACCATTTCAAATACCTACTTTTTTTAGATTCATGCATTTACATACTTAGTTATGTATATCTGTCACGCCTCTTTCTTATCGATGAAGGCAGACACATTTTGTGTTTGGGTCGAAGCAAGTGGAAGGAAGTGATTTCAAGCATTTTAAACTCCAAAAACAGTTTTGATAAACTAACAACGTAACACAAACGTAACACAGGATAAAATACCCGATCATCAAACAAAACAGATGACCCGACAAAATGTGTCACAACCATTTAAGCTTGACACCGCAATAGCGCGGTCCAAGGTGGAAATGGTTAATGTAGTCGCCGGTCATTGGCCTTGGCATTGCAACGGTTGGCATTCGACCAAGATGATGGGGAACTAGTTAAAGATGAGCTCTGGTACTGACGATTGTCTTTTGTTTTAGATTGGACCAAATGACAGAGGGGGAAATCAGTTAGGTACTCATTTTGTGTCATGTTATAAATATCACAGTTTGTGCCTACAAATAGTGCATTTGTTACTCTTTCACGCTAAACAGATTTCAATGAAACTTTACAGTATTGTTGCTTGCACATCAAAATAACACATAGACTATATTATTTTAAGATATTGTGTATTTTTTCCGAGTTATGACGATAAATGTGTACGAAGTCGCGAGCGGCCATAACATTAAAGTAAAATTGGTACCTAAGTAATTACATTTACAAGTCTAGAGTTTTATTTCAACTAACGAATCACCAAAACTATACCTAAACTTTAAAATGACTTTACAAACTACAGATTTACTAATAAACATATGAAAATGTTTTACGAGTCCATTTGGCAGGAAATCCGCACGAAACAGATCTCCATATTATAAATTAGAATTAGATTTACTAATTTATCAATTTTAGAGATATCCGACAGTTAAATTATCTTCCGTAAATATTGAGGGATATAAGTAAAGTTCAACTAGGTTCATAAATACTACGTTTTATCTACTGTAGTATGGGTTTGTTTACTCATGTACGGATTGAATAGTTATTATTCGATTACCATTAGCTCATCGTTAAGAAAAACATCGTGAGGAAACCAGCTAGCTTAGCATGGCACTCCGTGACAAGACGTTGTCATGCGTTTGTCACGCTTACGTCTCTGTCTATAGTTTTAAATGTGATAAGGACAGCATACGTGAGATAATTGTCGCGGCACGCCGTGCTAAGCCCTGTATACACTAGAGAACCAAACAATAATTCGAAACACTGTGTGAAATCCGCATTAGGCAAGTAAAGGTCTATCTATACAGGTCCGGGCAGGATATGTTGTCATAACGAAGACGTATTGTCTTCCCTCCTGACGGTCCACGGCCCGGATCTGTGTAGATTGACCTTTAGGTAGATTACAGCCTAATTGTCTCCCGTAAGAAAGTAAGTACGAAGGAAATGGTCTCGGCCTACTCTGATGGGAAAGAGGCGTGACAGATATGTATGAATGTTTGAAAGATCCCACAAAACCGCGTGTCAACCGCCTACCGCGTTTTGCGTTTTTGATATCAAATGTGTAACCACAACCACCTTGCACAACCGCTAGTACCTAAAAGTGCTCATCCTACTTATCATTATAAATGTCAATGTTTGTGCCGATGGATGGATAGATGTTTGTTACTCTTTCACGCAAAAACTACTCAACAGATTTTGATGAAACTTGGTAATATTGTAGCTTATGCATCAGAATAACACATAGGCTACATTTGTTTGAGATATCAATGCTTTTTTCCAAGATATGATAATAAATGCGTAAGAAGTCGCGGGCAACCACTAGTAATTTCAATAATTATTACATGAATATTATCAGGAAGATGTCAAGGTTTGAAAGAAAATTTGTTCAGTAAAACGAATAACAGGAATAAGTATTATTCTGATCTTCTTCTTTACTTTAACTTTTATCTTTCTTTCATTTTTTCTCTTCATTAAACAAAAATATTTCGACATAATATCGATCTAGTTTAATAATAATTTAAGTTACAGTTATTAAGATATAAGTAAGACATTTTTTTTCTCGAAAACAGTACAAATAAACACTGTGTGCGAAAAATGATAGTAGATAACATAAAAACTAAGAGTTAAGTAGGAACTTTTTTTGAGACCACTACCGGGATAAAAAGTTTATATCTTAAAAAATTTAACACTCACTTAAAAAATCTGCAATAGAAGATATTAGTTTAATGCTGGCAATGTTGGTAAACTTTTTAAATGGTTCAATCATGCAATGGACTATTTTAACACAAAAATAATCTGAGACAAACAAAACATCGTCAGTACTAAAGAATTATAATTTAAAATATTTATCCGACCCGATAAAAATATCTCGATTTTTTTAAAATAAAAACACTAAAATCTTGAACTACAAAATTACAAACATTACCTTCAAAATTATCATCCTGTTCGTCATCCGCCATTTTGAAAATTAAAAACAAAACTAACTCATTTTAAAACACAATCTTTTTTAGAATAAATACTTTTAGTCGGAAAACTTTTTGGTGACGCGATACGAAAAGGGCGCGAGCGACCGCACCCCAGCGTGGTTCGAAATGAACTGAATTTCCTCCGTAGTACAATGTTATACTGAAACAATATTCCGTTGAAGTACAGCCTGCGTCCTTGCATTTTTTAGTATTTGATCCTGTTTATTAATATTTGATTCAAATAATATAAAATGTATGGCTTTCGTAAGTTTCTTCATCAACTCACAATTAATGGAAATGATTTTCATACTTTTTTTCTGATTTTGGACGCCGAAAGTTTCATGTGGTAGATTAATGAAGCATTCACTTACATTTAGGTACCTTTTATAATACTGACTGTAAAAAGGGTGCGGTTACATTTTGACGTTTGATATGAAAAACGTGAAACGCGGTAGGCGGTTTGACGCAGTCAATGAGGAAGGAATGTAAGGAGTGGCCCCATTATTTTTCATATACAAATGAGTTTATGACACCGTGCCAAGTTGCGCCAAGTTTTTCATAGTTTTTTTGGCAGATGACCTGTCAAACGATAAGTAATACCATACAAAAAAGGAGCTATTTTGCGCCAGACCAGGCACGCAGATCCAGACGTAATGGCGCCTCCTGATGCAGTTTATATCAATTGTCAAAATAACTTGACAATTACCTATTCTAAAGTTGTACAATACCTAACTTATTATGTTTCTGTATTGAAGATACCTTCACCGTGTTTATTCAAGAAATTCTCAATCTTGTTATTATTTCGAGGCACTTTTTACGTGACATTGACAAACGTGACAAACATTCATGAAACTGATGCTTAAGGTAATACAACTTCCTTGAATAGAACTTTCCTTTGACAATATTTAACGACTTTACGACTGTTGTGGCCGAAATACAGGGATGTAGCTGCTTAAAATAAAGTGATCGTCTTTTAGACAGAATCAAAGTTGACTTCGACAATTCTGTCAATGTCATCAAACGCAACTGAAAAGAAACGTGTCAAACTAGTTGCGTCGTGTGTGGTTTTCTAAAGAAGTCGATAACAGGAACTTCGATGCAACTCAAATGTAACTAGCAGTTTCAGTTGCGTTGCAGTTGCGTCTCACCGTGTGTTCTGGGTCTTAATCATCTACTAATCATGTTCGTCACATCAGAAGTAACTATCTACGAAGCCGTTAACGTAATTTTCTTTTAAATAGTTCTGTTATACAAAAATCATCAAAAGTGGTTTTTTTTTTTTCAAAATCCACTAAAACGGGTCTTAATCAATAGTACTCATAACACTTTTCTATGAGCATGTTAGGTTTATTTAATGCACCTTAAGTCCATCTACCTCCGGTGTCAGTTTGTTGGCCTAATTTAGGTGTGTACTTCTGTGGACTTTATTGGATATTGTATTCTTTATGGGATAGGTATTTGATTTTGGAAGCAGATAGATTTAAAAGCACTTTATTAACTTTAAAAGACTCGTTTGCATTTATTAGGAATGGTTTAGGTACAAGCACAGCGACTAGCGCAACCGAACAGACAGACAAGACAGACATAAACGGATACGGAACAGATCCTTGTGTTGGGTTGCCACATTAGGGACATCCTGTATATGAAATATAAGTATACGTACACGACTTCATAAAGAATTCTTAACTTCGATTTCCGGCACATTGTATTTCCGTAAAAGGAATTCCTAAAGGAACTTCAAAATGAACTCGGGTTTGAGTATTTGTAACATAATGCTATCTACACACCAAAGCCGGCGGCTTTTCGCTATACGAATGGCAGCTGTCAAAAAGCCGGTGGCATACCGGCGGCTTTGGTGTGTAGACAGCATTAGGAAGGTACGAGTATGTACTGAAAAAAATACGTCGTGTCCTGTTAAGATGCCAAATTCTTAGAAGAAAGGCCATTGCTCCACCGACAAGAGCCTGGCTCTTGAATACTGGGTGTAACAGAAAGGGGGTATAAAGCCGAAACACAGCGAATGAAACTGAACAACTTTTCCCAAGGAACATGGGTCGTAATCCGAAAAAAAATTTTGGATCACCTATACTTACTCGATCAGCTGATCGGACATTTTGTATGCGGAGGCGAATTTTATATTTCCGAGTTACGATCCATGTTCCTTTGGGAAAGTTGTTCAGTTTCATGGGGACCATCGATGTGTTTCGGCTTTATACCCTCCTTCTGTTATACCCTGTATATGAATGAATGAATGTACAACCAAGACATATCGATTTAAAGGTATCTACTCTTTAATATGCCATAATTTTACAAGAAAAATGTTGTTAAATTAAAATAACTTCAAATTAAAATCTAAAAAAGTCCTCAAAAGACTTCCAACGTCTAATCATCCAAATGACCTTAATCATGAATATTTAATTTAGTTTGTAAGTAAAATTGGGTTTCCAAAGTTGACATTCTATTTATGAATTCTGAAAACTTGAAACTGAAAAAAAAACAAAACACTATCTATATTATCACAAGGGCTTTACCAAACGCCGAATAAGAAAGGATTAAGAAATATAACCCGTACAAATTAAGTTGATATCATTCATTGGAGAACGAAGTATGAAGTTGCAAAGTTAATAGACATAATAAATAAAATATTTTTTTTAATCCATCACATAGATTTTTTTAAAATATAAGACACGTATTTTTTCTTTTTTCTCTTAAACCAACAATGACAAAGATACACTGGGTTAAAGTTTCTCGTAACGTCACGTTTGAGTACGATTTTTACTCAATGGTGACGTAAAAACCCCCTACTCCGTAACTTTGATGCTCTGTATCTTTGTATTTATTTATGTATTTGATCCGGTAAAAAATGTGGTTCAAATAATTTTTGATAGCCTAAAATATAATTCTTTTTTTAATGTAGTCCTTATCCAATCAATCGGGTAATAAACATAATGCGAAATAACAATAACCCGAACAAATTAAATTGGTATCTTCAACGAAGGATATAATATGAACTCAAGGGTACCAAAAACAAGTAGGATAACCTGAATTTTCTCATTTTGATCAAACATGAAACATTCCCCGTTTTAATAACTCAACCCTCAAACATATTACACTTCCTTCGCTTTATTACCTCTTATTTCTGAAGTTAAATTTACATTTATGTCTGTAATATGCGTGTAGAACATAAGGGTCTCTTATATAGCTCATATAAGAATTATATTCTGGAAAGATTCTGGTAAAATGCTTGGGGTTTTTGGCTCATTATGCTATCTACACACCGCCGGCGCCGTTACGTCATACAAATGGCAGCTGTCAAAAAATCCGGCGGCTTTGGTGTGTAGATACCATTACAGACTCAAAATACATACATCTGGCACGCCTCTTTTCTATCAGGGTAGATAGAGCCTTCCCTCTACTACTTGCTACGATACACACTTCTTTCGTTTCATCCACATTCATCAGTCGCCTCATGCATGCACGTCCGTTTCCATTCAAAGATGTTGTAGGCAATACAATATACATACATATCCGTCACGCCTCTCTCCCATTGGGGTAGGCAGAGACCTCTTCCTTCCACTTGTTACGATCCAAACACACCTCTTTCGCTTCATCCACATTCATCAGTTGCCTCATACATGCACGGCGGTTTTCATTCAAACATTTTGTAGGCAAATAAAACACGTAGTTTTTTCGTTTTCATTTTCATAGTGTAATAAAATTCTCGCGAGATTATTTCATATTTTTCAAAAGCTCGTAAATGCATTTTGTACCTACATTAAAAATATGAATGAATTCATAAGTAATTAAAAGCACGTCTAGACAAATCTAAAAATAACTGAAAATAAAAGAAACGTTGAATGTATCACTGTTCTTTTAAAGTCTGCAGTTAAAACAAAGAGTTATTACTTCTTTGATCTTTGAGTTAAAACTGTTTTAACCTTTCAAGCTATGTGCGTGGTTAAAACTAATAAAAGTTTTTTTTTTTTTTTCTGTTATTAATTTAGATGAGTGCTTGTTGGATTTAACAAATTGAACCGTAACGTAAGGTAGGTAAATGTAATGTAGCCAAACCCCACATTACTTATTTTATGTAGGTAAGTAGGTATATTTGGACCTTTCATAAATCATCCATCAGATTGCTAAGTAATTACGTCATCATCATCGTCGCTCTTGTCGGTGGAGGCAACGCCGCTCTGCTCTATTCTCTGCCGTCCTTTTGAGAAAAACGTTATTTAAAAAACGTTATTCATTAGAATTTAAACTGAATTTTGCATCTAAAAAATAAAACGTACCTAACTACACGCTAATCTAATCAAATATTCCGATGTTCCACAAAAAAATGGTTAATGGTTAAACTCGCTAATCATTCCCAAAATCGAATAAAACATTCCAATTAGCCACAAAAATGTTAAATATAAAAGACCAAAACCGCGTAGTAAGATAATTTGTTTACACGTTCAAAATAAACATTTTATCGACAGCCCTTCGACGAAAACAAACAATTAACCTTCGGTTTACAAGATAATCATAATATTTGCTGAAACGAAACAACATAATTTACTGAATCAGCCGCCAAGCCGCCAACTGTTCATATCAATTAGCGATTCATTCATCAATAGTTGATCAATCACATTAATGCTCTGTTTAATTCAAAGGTTCGTAAACATTCGGGTGGTTTCAGATTTGGTTCGGGTGAATTACGACTCGGTTTTGATAGTTTATTAGGTATTTATCCACCTTTTAGGAATAGGGATGATGACTACATTCAAAAATTCAAAAAATAATTAGTCCGTCTTTTAGGTTATTAAAAAATAATTGAACCCGATTTGAGTCCCGAGCAACTTTAACCCAGTGTAGTGTATCTTTGTTATTTTTAGTTTATGGGAAAAAATAAAAATACTTGTCGAATATTTTAAAATAACTTGTAGTGATGGACTAAAAATTTTTTTTTGTCATTTTCGTACATTTACCCCGTTATTACAAAACGAGCTTTATACATAGATACATAGTTCCAGGACT
This sequence comes from Anarsia innoxiella, assembly GCA_947563765.1. Classification (NCBI taxonomy): domain Eukaryota; kingdom Metazoa; phylum Arthropoda; class Insecta; order Lepidoptera; family Gelechiidae; genus Anarsia; species Anarsia innoxiella. Next base: position 9,035,955 of record OX387404.1, on the reverse strand, counting down.
AACTCGGATAAATGACGTTTCGGCTATAGAAAAAACGTAAAAAAATGACATTAGTTTAAGAACTATATCTTTAAAACTCGTTTAATAATAGCAGGGTAAGTGTTGTTTAATGAACGGTAAAATGTTACATACTTACACATCTATCAAGCCTGTTTCCCATCGATCGGAGTAGGTAGATAGATACCACTTCGCTCCATTTGCTACGATACAAACACACTTCGTTCAAAAAATGATTTTGGTTAAAAAGAAAATTGGACTTGACGTTGGCAGAATACGATTGACCATGCCATTTCATACCTAGTTGCCATTTTATTTAAAAGAAAAACGACTCCGAGTCACAGCTAGGGGTACTGACGTACTATACGTCGAAGCAAAATACACGAATGAGTATTACTAGAAGATCATAGCAAATCTATGAATAAAGTCAATCTAATTCTGTGTGCGGTTGGTAAATGTCAATCGACGCTGTGAATATTAGACGGGATTTCGCGTTTGAAGTCTAGCTTAGTGGCGCCTATCACGTTTTAACAACTAATCTAAGGCGTTGTCTTCACTAGCAAGAGAACCGCGGCGTTATTAAGGCTGATTTACATTAAGTGAGTAACTGACGTCAGTTACTGAACTGACCTGGTATTGCCATAGTGTAAATTGATCATATTATGATGACTTCAATATTCCCATCATACGAATAGACTTCAGTTACTCACTCAATGTAAAAATGATAATGATAATATATTAATGATATATTTAATATGTCATTTCCCTCCTTTTTTAAATCTATATATAAATTCAAACTAGGTTCCGTTTAAGTTTATTTTAATTGTAATTAAATAATACAGAGCGCTTACTCGCATTATGTATACGCATGCTGTGTTTGCCTGTAATTGGGTCTACATCTCTAAATGATCAAATGTATTTTGTACTAGATGCTTAACCAAGTTGTAAATCTGTTGGCAAACCTTAATAAATAAATAAATAAATAAATAAATCAGCCTTTATTGTCGTGCCACGTATTTCTATACCTCGCCTCGTGGCGATAATATCGCCGTGTGGAGACGGCGGCCCCTCAGAGAGTGTTTAGAAAATACGTGGCACGACAATAATATCGCCGCGATTCTCTCGCTCGTGGATACACTGCCCAAGGTGGGTTATAAATCGAAGTCTAAAATAATCATGCTCCTAGACAAGTAAACACGCATACATATCTGTCACGCCTCTTTCCTATGGGGTAGGTAGAGATGACTTCTCTTCACTTGTTACGATCCAAACACACCTCTTTCGGGTTACAGTTGAGTTGTTTTTACCGTGATTTTTGACTCGCAGAATTTTCTACTTAAAATAATAAAAATTAAATAATAATAAGGAAATTAGTGCTCAAAATAGTAGCAATAGGAAAAAAGTGGTTTGAAACGTCATTATGTTCGAACCTACGCAATAAATTTATAGACAAACAGATAATTTCATATATTAAAACAAAAATAGGCCAATTACGTCCTTCTACTTTATCGCCGTACAATAAAACTTGAGTTGTATCAGTACTAATAAATTCATATCATATATTTTAGGAGCAGGTGCGATCAGTGGGACCATTAATCTAATGGGCCATTGTTTTGATGCTTATGGATGGCATTAGACCAACAGCTGACTATTGAAAATACCTTTTGTTTTTGATATGTACTTAGGTAGGTACTGTTTGTTTGATTGAAGTATTAAGATATAATTGTAATGTATTAACTATCTACATCAATATAATTGAAATAAAATATTTACAAAAGTTTAAATAAAAGTTCAAATCAATTTATGAAACTTGGCATAACAATTTCAGAATTTCGTTAAATCATCATCATTATCATCATCAGCTTATGGACGTCCACTGCTGGACAAAAGCCTCCCCTAAGGATCTCCACAACGACCGGTCTTGCGTTGCCCACATCCAACGGTTTCCAGCGACTTTAACCAAGTCGTCAGTCCACCTTGTTGGAGGCCTTCCCACAAATGGGCGTTCTTAAAAATATTGTTTTCTTTTCTTATTTATGACAATGATACACAGCTATTGCATGTTTTTATTATTATAATAAATGTTAATTTTTATTACCTTTTCTAATGAGAGTTGTGCTTTCTGTTGCAATACGATATAGTTCGATATATCAGGTGCTCAAACAGACGGCAGAGAATAAAGCAGAGTAGCGAAGACTCCACCGACAAGAGCGACGCTCATAAATATGATGATGATATAGTCAAACATGTAGCAACAGTCATTAAATGCTTTTAAATATCCGTGTTACGATCTTATTCCTGAGGTAATTCCGTAGAAACGTCGTTACTCTTCCCACCATATCCTGCGGACGTGATCATGTTTATTTTGTCAATAAAACTGCGTCTTATGGCAGAAATTGATCAAGAATTATGTCTACACGAATAGATGAAAAAATCTATGATGGTACGGGTATTATATTCGTTTTTTGATTGGCAATACCAATGCCAAAGTTTTGTCGATGAAGCTACTTCACGCTTTTCTTAAACTAAGTCGGTATTTATCATTGGTATGCCGAATCCAAATCGGTTTCGACACAAGACAAATTGAATCAGCCTTTTACGTCGCCCTAACTTATATATGGTTATTTACTTGTAAAAGACCACTTCCCTCCACTTGCTACGATCTAAACACACTTCTTTTGTTTCATGTTGTCAAAAAAAAAAACCTACAGGATTAAATGATCATTTCATTGATCAATTCATTTCATTTCATCCACAAGGGAAGTGGTCTCTGTGTACCCCGATGGGAAGAGATGCGTGACAGATATGTATGTATGTACTTTGTTAATTTATGGAAATATTGTAATACTTACTTACCCACTAAAAATTAAAATATGATGACATATCATCACAAAATTAGGTATTATATCGTCCTATTTTAATTCAGCCTCAAGAACGCAATCAAATGAACATTAAATTACAACTCTCACAAATATTTTCGGGTAAATTAACGGGTATTTACAATATTTATGCGTATTTGTGCGTGTTTACATGTATTTATCGCGATAAAGTGTCGCAGAAATGGGCCGTAGCCAAACTGATGCAAGCAAGAGCCAATTTTAGATTGTAATTAGGTCTCTTTTACACCAAAACACTAAATTTGTCGTAAAACACGAGATTTTGTAGCTTTAGTATCAATAAACAGGTTTCTTGCAAAATGCTTGAAATAGTTGTATTTTTAATATTTATTAGCAAGTCTACGATACTATGATAAGCATGGAATTAACATGGCAGCTTAAGAACCAGAACACCCGGTGAAACGCAACTGCAACGCAACTAAAACTGCTAGTTACTTTTGAGTTGCATCAACTGAAACAAAACGTTTCAAACTAGTTGCGTCGTGTGTTGTTTTCTAAGGAAGTCTATAGCACAAACTTCGATGCAACTCAACAGTTTCAGTTGCGTTTCACCGTGTGTTTTGGCGCTAAGTAGAAGAATTTGCTTTTTTAAGATCCTTTCATTAAAGAGTCATATATGATATAAGTAGTGTGTTTGTGTGTGATAAGTTTTTTTTATAAATGATTTTTTGTTGAAGTGTGTGACATTTAAGGCTGATTTACATTGAGTAAGTAACTGACGTCAGTTACTCACTCAATGTAAATCAGCCTTAAATGTCACACACTTAAATGTCACACACAGTAAGTAACTGACGTCAGTTACTCACTCAATGTAAATCAGCCTTTATTTTTTAAAATTCTACCTCTAGCTAGAATAAAAGAAATAAAGAACCGCTTCAAAAACTCAGATGTAATAGACCTCTTTGCTTCAAACATTTTTATCTCCAAAGAGATTTACCAAAGAGGCGGTATAAACAAAAAGTTTTCAGACAATAAAGATCGTATACCATTCCTCTTGAAATAAGAAGGACAACTTAATTTTCTTATTATTAAAAATTGCGTCTCGCTTTTTTGTAAAAGGCATTCAGTGCGCTTTTATTTTGAGCCATGAAGGTACCTTCAGTTGCACGAAAGGCCGTTAGAGCAATTTATTTATTTATTTATTTAACAGTTTATTGTAAGATGATAGTACATAGATACATAAAAAAAGAGAAGTTATACAAAAGGTACAGCATATTTCTAAAAGAAATTTCTTCCTGCAGACCCCACAGAGAGAGAAGTGATAGCATGAAGGCAGGATAGTCACTACAATAAACAATAAATAGCAATAAATAATAATAGCAATCTTAAATATCGTGCCATAATTCATCTTTGAAAATACATTAATAATATAGGGTTTGCTCTAATCACTTTCTGCTACTGGGTTTCGTTAATATAATAACATTTAACATACATACTCTCTGTCACACCTCTTTCCCATTAAAAGTAGGTACCTAAGCATTTAAGATATTCTACCTATCTATCTTTATATTCCTAAATAAATATATTGTTTAACAGAAAAGAATAATTCTCAAGATACCTCTAAAACAGATATTGATGTCGTTGGCGACTTGAACTTGTAGTCTTAACACTAACCTCGTATTAGTGGGAACTAAAATAGATTTCAGAGCGGCAAAAGAAATAAAAAGTAAAACGAAAATAATCAACGGTGATTCACTGGTTACTGGGACGGTTAGCAAATAACATGTTTTGGAATATAAACTATTTAAAAACATAATGTTCCAGTTGCAGCCGCATCTATTTATTTTGGAATTATAAAAAAAATGAATATTTATTTATATTATTTAGAACATATGTCACAAGATAATTCTGGGTCCTTATGGTAGACAAGTCTACTTTTTAAGTTTAATGATTTTGCCGTCCTTTTTCTTTTTATTGATAAAAGAATAGGACACCTATTATTACGCAGGAATGTATTAAAACTACGTAAACATACAATAATAGAGTCACTCTGTGTCACTTTACGTAGAAAACGATTAACGTTTTTCAATTATTTACGTATAAACCTTAATCTATTAGTGCATTCTGAAGTCTAGACTGTAATAATGGAAAAAACTAAATGGTTTCGTGACAAGATGGTATATTGATTAAAATATGGGACACTTTGATCATAAAAAGCTTTTGGGTACCTATTTATTTTATTTGCGTGGTGGATTACGGCCTAATCACTCTCTGTATGAGAGTAGGCTCGTGCCCCTCGGTGGGGACATATATGGGCTGATAACAACAACCTATTTATACAAAAAAGTATACATTAATAAACAAAAGCTAGGCATATGAAATCAATTTTGATATAATATCATCATATGAATATCATAAAAAGTGAGAGGTCGTAGCGTACAGAAGAACTAGATTGAGGGCAAGGAGAGGCCTTTGCCCAGTAGTGGGACATGACAGGCTGATTTTATATGTATCTAGATAAAAAAAGAGTACACTATCAAACAAAACTAAAGATTTCTCAAACAGGAGCCGAAGTCTACTATTTTAAAATAGCTTCAGTTGTGTGTCGGCAGAGTGTCAATGTAATTTTTGCCACATTTGCTATTCTACTAAACAATAGCTTACATTGATTGCGATTTAATGTGTCAAAAAAGTACATGGACACTCTCATTGACACTGCCGATACACATGTGAGAATATTGTATTATCATGATAATCAAATGAAATTTATCTTAAATTATTCTGCTGTCTCTACGAATCTCCTACAAACGCGCGTAGTAATTTCGCACGGTAATCCAACTGACCACCTGTAACGTATAAATCATTGCTAGAGTGTAGTAAACAACGAACAGTGATGTAAGTTGTACTTCTATAGTTTGCATGTCGATTGTTGAACTCGGTTATGAAGATTATCGATGATCTATGTTTTTGAGCAAAAAAATTTTGATGTCTGTTACCGGCTGATAGTAGGTAAAGTTTAATTGAGTTACAAAATGTATATATTTATTTATTCTTCTTTCACAAATATTATTTTGAACTTTAATAAAAATGTAAATACCTTTAGTACTTGTAAACGACAAAGAAACTATAAATACCAAAATATAAAGTATCAAAACATTACCCTTCCTTTTAATTTTGCTGTTGTTAGGTAAAAAATATGACAGAGTTGGTAACTCACTAACTATCGTCAATTTTATAGGAGCTTTTAATCAATACTACATAACTAATAATAAATGACGATAACCAACACCAATTCAGAGAAGTAGTAAAATACAGGAATTTCACATTAATTCTGCTAATACAGTCGTTTTTCACGCTTCACTTTTTATGACTGCTGTTAACGCGTTCATGGTTTTCATGATTTAATTCGTATTTTGGAGTTGCAAAAGCATAGCGAAGTATGTTTGGATCGTAGCAAGTGGAGGAAAGTGGTCTTTGTTTACTTCTGTGGGGTAGAGGCGTGACAGATATGTTTAAGTATGTAGGTATGTGTGTGTATATAATATCGACGCACCCCGCGATTAACTCAGTTAAAGGAAATTCGAAATTTAACAGAAGCAAAAATTCGCAAAATAAATAATAAATTAAAGCAATTTTTTTACTATCTGTTTAACTCAATCTCAAAATTGCTTTATTTCTTAGGCAAATATATAATAAATAACCTACCTACATAGCACTTGAAATGTGTCGACTTTATAAGTCGATTTTATTAACCTCTCACATCCCACTGACCCATTATAAACCCAGACACAATAGATTTTCTATTGTTCTTTTTTTTCTGGGATGTGAAAGATTAAGCTAACGCTAGATTCACGAAGTAGCAGTTTTCCCTAAGAAAATAATCTACCTAGCCAGAAACCTGATACTCGTATATAAATAAATTCCCACCACAGATACTAGCATCTATACAATAGATAAATAAACATTCCTACCACAGATTAAACAAAATATCCAAACCAATCAAGCTTAGAATGATACCGAGCTATAAACTGTGACCTCGGGGACTCATAGCATGACTTCGGGTGTTATCTTTACATCGTCTAAGGAAAGAGGTCAATTGATGCTCCACGGACACGTAATGTAATCTGAATTGGTCTCATCAAGACTTGCTGGGAGTTGCTGATCAAATTTATGTGCTAAACGGGTGTTTTTAGAGTGTTTATTCAACTAATATGTTGCATGTTTTTTTGTTGTTGTTGTTACAATACAAATATTCTTTATTGCACACAAAGATATAAGGCACAAACAAGAATATAAGAAGCAACAGGCGGCCTTATTGCTAGGTAGCAATATCTTCCAGGCAACCTTAGGGTAAGAAATAGCGAGAAATTGGTAATAATGGTTGCGGGTTGTTACTTAGGTTTTATCTTGACGAAGCCTGTTGCAGATTTAGTTTTTTAAGTACTTTTAATATGTTTTTCTTCTTTTTATCTTTCATTTTTGGAATTAATTGATCAAATCTTGTAGTCTACTGGGAAAGACTTTTTACTACATTACGTACCCGTGAATACATACAAATAAATACTTTTTAGTACTTATAATAAGAAAAAACACAAGACAACTACTAGTAGGTACTATATAATACAAAAATAGTCTTTTAGCTAAAAGTTATTTCATTTTCCCTTCATCATAGGTAGGTATATGTTTGTAGAAAATACTTCGTTAAGATGCTTAGTTAATCGAATATGCACAAATCTCATGGGAACACAAAAGAAACCACAAGCTGTTGTGTTACGTAATTTGAAAGATATTTTGCTTGTAGTTCGTTAGTTGCTCAAAAAGAGATTTTTGCTCATTAGTAGAACAAGATTGGCTAAATAGTTCAAAAGGTTTAGGTGTATTTGGATCGTAGCAAGTGGAGGGAAGCGGTCTTTGCTTACCCCAAGGGGATACGCTGAATATTGATAAATTTACCACCTATTTATTTACCTAAAGCACAAATTAGAAAACACTACCTAAAGAAACAAAGAAAAAATATACAAAATCAGGCTACACAGTCGTAAAAAATATCCCCATCTCGAGTCAAAGTTGGTGGAAAAGTGCCGAGGATACTAGCTGCATTACCACCAAATTTATTGATTTCAATATATTTTTTTTCAGATACAAAAAAAAACTTTTATGAATTTACATTTTACACACTTGAACCTACGTATTATAGACAATACATTCGTACAAAATCCAGTTACCTATTCTCAACCATGCCTCTATTTTTATCTAATTCAGACAAACAAGCGAATAGGAACCCCAACTGTCTGTTATGGTCCATTAAACTTTATCTCTCGTTGGAATAAATCGGCCTCTTACTATTAGGTACTTTGAGCAACAGGCTGGGGTCATTTTAAAGATGCTTTGTGGTATGTTATATAGTTCGATTTATGAAGTTACTAGCTGACTTGGTGTTTCGCCTTAAAGGCAGAAAAAGGTATAAAAAGTATCAAATTTCCTTCTCCTGGTTTTAAGCTACCTCTCTACCAATTTTCAGCCAAATCGGTTCAGCTGTTCATGCGTGAAAGAGTTACATCCATCCATCTATCCATCGGCACCTAAATTGACATTTATAATATTATTAATTAATAAATTAATCTATAAGTAGGTACGTATTAGAGGTGGGCCGAGTACTCGGTTAATACTCGGTACTCGGCGTACTCGGCACATTTTTCACTACTCGTAATCGGCCGAATAACTCGGTAAAAATGCCGAGTACTCGGTACAAATAAATTTACCTTGCGCATTGGATCTGCTTGGTAGATCATAGTCACATTCATTCTAATGGTACATATTTAGGCCTTTGCCCAGTTAGAGCAATGTAATAAGCTGCTAAAACCATACCTAATCATTTAGGAGAAAATTTCATGAACAATGTTTTATCTAATTTTTTCCTCTCTTGACCTTGCGGTTTATTAGTTTCATTCGAATAATTAGCGAGGTGCGGAAGGAGGGTCGTAACACCGTTTGATCCCGAATTTGTTAGCGCCCAATTCTAACTACTTCAAGTATACCGAGTAACTCGGCCGAGTACTCGGCTCGGTAAACTTTAAACCGAGTAATACTCGGTACTCGGTTACTCGGTAAAACTGGTACTCGGCCCATCACTAACGTATTATAAGCTCCAATTAAATTATTATAACGCTTCGAAATTGTCTGTTAGTACTTTTCCACAATATTAAACATTTGGACTATAACATTATTTATTATTATATATTATTAAATAGGAAACCATAAACATAATTTATAGAAATAAATAACCTAACCTTCATAATAACACTTTATAAATAAACATTATGACGGCCACCAATTAGGGTGACGAAAATAAACAGATGAATATCTCTCTAAGTTTGCATGCGGCCATTTTGCACGATCCACTTTTGTTTCAGAATTTATAGCTTTTATATTATGACGGAATTATTTTGTAAAATTAAAAATTAAGTCACCATAGAGACTAGTTTTCTAAGAGATTAAATGCTTACCTACAAACTTCTTAAACTAAAACTGTAAAGTTTGAATTTCCGCAATCGTCTATTTGTTTTTTTACTTATTTATGAGATTTAAAAAAAACTAATAAAGTAGAACTCTTCCAGTATCTTACTATACGTAAACCGGACAGGGACGTATCTAGGAACATTTGTAAGTAAATTTGTTGTAAGTAAAACCTGACAATGACTACATTATGTCGTCATACAATTAGTATCTCAATTTAAATATTAAAAAATTATCTAAATATAATTAATACGTCTTAACCGCGTGTCTCAAATACCTATGTATTAAGCTGTTTTTTAAAATCGTAATCATTAAAAAAGAATGTAAAACAAAGACATTATCTTAGTCTCCGAAAGTAGAAACAGACTGATCCCAGAGAAACAACGCATTATGACAGATTGTTCCATAAATAAATAAATAAATATTGGGGGACATTTCACACACGGTCACCTGACCCGAAACTAGGCAAATCCTGTACTATGGGTATCAGGGACTGATAAACATACATAGACAAATATGTAACACCCAGACACGGAACAAATATTTATGCTCATCACACAAATGTTTGTTAACCGGCGGGGATCGAACCCGCGACCCGTGCGTATGAGGCAGACTCACTAACGACTACGATAATTGGCCTGTCAACTACACTAACTGGCCTGCCATAGAAATATTATGATGAAGCACCTTTGTCACTCACACGCAACGCTGCGCTATCCTACGCAACTTCTGGAACAAGAGATTTTCTACTCTATTTCTAAAGAACAGATGTCATAATGCTTTGCGTACGTGAGACAAGGAGCCCAAGTCTGATAATTTACAAAATTCTCAGTTGTATGAATATTGAGTGTCAATGGCATTTTTGACACATTTATTTGGAATGAGTGTCAAGCGGGCCACACACGCTAGGTTATGCCTGACGGTTATGCTTGAACAGCTGAACTGTGCAAGCATAACTGAACGTATGCACCTAAATTTTGCTTGCGCAGGCAAAAAAATATATCATACACACGTTCAGTTATGCTTGCACAGTTCAACTGTTCCGTCAGACATAACCTAGCGTGTCTGGCCCGCTTAAGCTATTGTTTTGCAGAGTACCAAATGTGTCAAAAAAATGCCATTGACACTCTGCCGACACACAACTGAGGTTATTTTAAATTAGCAGACTTGGGCCCCAGTTTGCCTCTAGTATTATCCTATCCACCCACTAAAAGCCACATTACCTATATCCGTCTCTGCTCCCGGTAGTTACATACACCTTGGCTAACTGCCAAATGTCACCTATCTGAACTTGAAATGTTATTCCTGTATCACCATCGCGTTCTTTTATACGAAAATTGTCACAAATCTGATTTGATTTTTTTTAAATAAATTGTGACTTTTCATTTGTTTTTTAGAAGTTTGGCCTCGCCAGTTGGTTTTGTCGGAAGTCAATTGTTTATGTAGAAGGATTTTGCTATTATATTACCTATAGTTTAGACAATATTTTATTACTTTTGACATACTTTTTATAGATTTCTGTCGCGCCTCTTCCCATCGGGTTAGCCAGAGACAACTTCCCTCCACTTGCTACGATCCAAACACACTTCCATCGCTTCAACTACATTCATCAGTGGCCTCATAAATGCACGTCGGTTTAAGGCATTATTTGCAATTAATAATATCTTTTCTAGACTAAATTCAAAAGTAAGCTTACAGCAACATAAATATTGATTTAATAAAACGTAACTTATGTACGCGTCTTATATTGTCGATATGATTTATTATGGCGTATTTGTGCCTTCGACATATTAGAAATAAAGTCAAAATTTGGTAGGAGTACTATGTATAATACCTAATTATGCATCAAATTAATATCTAAGTACATAATTCAGTTTATAGCATCTCTACAAGGAGATTAATCTATAGATAGGATTATAATTAGCTAAAGTAGAAGCCAGCGTAAAATTATTATTGGCACAGTTTGAACTCGATGACTGACTAAATCGATTTTACGACTTCATCAATGACGCTGAGATTTTTCGAGAAAAATAGCATCGAGAAAATTGTCGAAGTTTTTTGCGAATGTAAGTAAGTAGGTGGGATGGATAACAAATCTGCCAGATACCAAGATTTATTAAAAACCTAATTATGATTATGGAAAATCAGAAAAGGATGAGAGTTTGATAGTGAGATCAGAAAAATAGGTACTGTTTATTTTTAACTACCTACTGTTTTTTTTTTTTTTGTTGTAACGATATAACCAAAGACAGATTAGATATAACAGTCGTTAGTCAATTGCTGCAAGTAATGATAAATTAACAAATCAATAGATATTTAATTTTGTAAGTCAAGCAGTTTTTTTTTATCCAAACAAATCCGCCATATTGAAATCCCGTTTTCGGCTTATCACGTTGGTTTTTAATCAACTTGCTAAGTGAAGGACTTCAAACGTTAGATTATCCACTGAAGAAAAAAGTCTTTAGGAGATTATTATGATGAGATCTTTCGCATTCAAACAGTTCTTTGCTCGTTTTACGGGAAAAAAGTAGAGTTTCGTTTTCAACGTAATGGCGTAATGTATGCTGATTTTTATCGAGATAAAAAGAATATATACCCTTTTATTACAATACGAGTTTTAATTATAGTTCTACAACTTACTAATGTCATTTTTGGCAACGTCATTTATCTAAGTTAGTTCTAGAAGTATAGATATAACTCATTTTATAATAACGGGAATTGTAGATTTGATTAGTATCAATACTATATAATGGTATCTACACACCAAAGCCGCCGGCTTTTTTGACAGCTGCCATTCGTATGACGTTAAGCCGCCGGCCTAGCCCGGCGGCATGCCGGCGGCTTTTGGTGTGTAGACAGCATAATACATTCCCCGTATGTACTAACATTCGTTTTAAAATAGTTTATCAATAAGTATCTTTTTCATTTTCAATTTATTTTGAGCTTTGACTCGCCGTCAATTGAAATTCAGTTTCAACTTTACTGCAGCACATTAAAATTGCATTTGAAATGTTAATTTTGTCTCACATTTATCAATTTCGACACCGAACCGTCAGAGATTTCATCCGTAAAAATTACTCGCGACTTAAGTGTTGTTGCAATGAATCAAAATTGTTGACATTCTGGCTTTAAGCCAACAATGATATACCTAAGTACTTACCTTCTTAATGTTTTCGTAATTATACCTAGGTAAACGCGACTGACGTGCAGTTATGAGGCGTCTGATGAATGTGGATGAAGCAAAGGAAGTATGTTTGGATCGTAGGAAGTAGATGGAAGATGTCTCTGTCTATTCCGATGAGAAAGTGGCGAAACAGATATGTATGTACCTATATGTAAACGCTAGGTAGGTAATACCTAAAGTGATGATAGCCTCTTTGTACACAAAGCAGTGCAAATGTTCACGCCTGATTTGTTTCAGTCTAAGCCTCTCCATTACCGATACCCGAACGATATTGAAGTGACGGTCACCAATCAGTCTCTTTTCAGTTCATCTCGTTTCAGATCATTGTTAAAAAAAAATCTTAATTGCGTCTGTGATTAAAATTAATCGACAATAATAGGATAGGTACTGCGCAAGTGCATTTTTGCTGGGTCAACAAAAAAAAAGGTACCCTAAACCAACGTGCATGTGTATGAGGCGAATGATGAATGTGGATGAAGCGAAAGTGGTATGTTTGGATCGTAGCAAGTGGAGATAAGTAGTCTCTGCCTATCCCGATCGGAAAGAAACGTGATGGATAAGTATGTACGTATGACTATAACCCACTGATAGTATTCTAACCTAACTTTTGAAATGAACGCAAGTCTATTTAAAACTTTTCAAATTATCGTCCCCGTATCGCCAATACAAAATTATAATTGAGTTATTTATAGCTCATAGCTAGCCCGCTATAAAAACGCTTTGTATTATTTTAAAAGTCATTCATTTCTGACGTTAGTTTTCGTGACAATTCGAGAATGATTATGTCATAATGTTACGATGTTTTGCGATTTTTATATCTGGTGAATATTTTTAGTTGTTTCATATTAGAAACCAACGTATGAAATGTCAATGATGCTAACATGCTAACACTCCATTACACGTAAGTATATTTATCAGTTATTGTAAAAGAGTAAACCAGCTTGATCCTAATTTTGAGAAATGTATCCAATATTTTATGTAGGTAGGTACCTATAGATAATAGGATGGTAGAAATCACAGAGCTTTATGCTATTATACACTAAAATCTGTAACTCTGTTGCTTTATTTATCCTGTATATCATAATTAGATACATTTGAATTAGATTTTAATAAGACAAATAAATACAAACTTACATACATATCCGTCACGCCTCTCTCCCATTGGGGTAGGCAGAGACCACTTCCTTCCACTTGCTTCGATCCAAACACACCTCTTTCGCTTCATCCACACTCATCAGTCGCCACAAATAGATAAGTAAATATTTTCTCCAATTATAAATAGATTATATTCCAATCTAACTGTGAATAAAATATGTAATTTACCATTTACCATTTTGTAATCGAGGGGAGCAAATGACAAGCTCAGAAACGTTTCAAGTAAATCCATAAGAAAACAATATTACGGGTACACTCCTCTTTTGTAGAACCTTTGTAATCTTAAATTCACACCCAGCGAATAATAGCGAATGTTAAACGGGGCCTTTGCATAAATTATTATAGATAAAGGGCTTCAGAGCCTTGGATAAAGTTGTTAAGATTCGGCTTTGAAAAATGCGTTTTTGTGAGGCTCTTTGAAAAATGAAAAATTATTCATTTATGCATTTTTAAAAATGAATTCATGTCATTTAATGCTATTGAGATAGTTGAGTAAATAAACTTTTTTTTTAATTACGATCTTTTGTCAATACGGCACACACACACACACCCAACAACGCTACATTTAGCTTACCTAGTTTAAGAGAGTATTCAATTTTATTTATTTTTAAAATAGAAATTTTATATTGTTATTATACAAATGAAAATTATATGAAACCTTTTATAATTATGCAAATACAACTTAATGTTTCGCTTTTAAGTTTCGTAGCGCGTCGTAGCAAATTCGTAGTCCCAACTTGCTACGAAAACCTGCTACGTACTTTGTGCTACAAAGTAGTTTAGGAGCTTTTTGAAAAGTAGGTAACTAAACAATTTAAAGTACCTACTTTACTAACCAAAGGAGTATTTAAATTTCTTGAGTATGTCTTATTTTTCCTTTTTTTTCGGGTATCTATTATTCAGCATAGATATTACTTACTTGTGATTGCCAAATTGCCAAACTTTTTTTTTTTGTGTAGGTAAGTAAGATTTTTTTCTATATGACTTTGGTATTATGCATGCATTTCTAAGTTTCATTTCCTAGTTTCAACCTCGTTCGAAACTCTATGCTCACTTATGATTTTTAAAATGCTTTCCCGCTGATTTCATAGCCCCAAAAATCCACGGATCCTTATGAAAACGAAATGAAATTAGGGATCCGTCTGGTCATGGTCGCAATCTGTACAAAACGAGGGTTCTCACTACTTTTACTGTTGAACGTTAAATATTATTGGATTCTGTCTTGGTGCGGCTTAAGTTTTAGGTCTTGTAATTTTAAGTCAGATTAAGTTACAAGATAAAAATTTAAGTTATTTTGTTATTTAGTCAAATAAAGATTTTAATACATATATTCGTTACTAAAACATTGTGTCTTGTGATACATGCGCCATTTTTCTTGATTTTTTTTAATAGGTATTCACATTTCAACCCATGTTTCTTGTAGAAAATAGGCTAAATTATTATATTTTGAATATCTACCTAAAAGCATGTATTATTTTCAAAATATAAATTATAAATAAAAAAAGAAACATTACACACTCATAACCCCATCAGAATAAATAAATGATAGATACCAATTAAAACTAGGTGCCCTTTGCATAAAATACTACAACAGTATGTCAAAGAGCACTAACAATGTAGAGTTCGCTTTGAAAAGAAGGTTGCAACAGGTAAACAACATAAACAGATGACTGACGGTGACTTCCTGTTCTGTGTTGCCAGTTTTATGTTTTCAGTGTTGCCGTTGTTTTGTGAAAACTCTTTATTTAAAAACCGCTGCTTTTATTGGCAGGTGACTTGTTTAACTGAACATGCTTTTTGGAAAAGTTGTTCGTTAAATATTTTTAAAGACGGAAATGTGATGCGAAGCGTTTTTTTTTATTTTATTTAGTAAGTCCTTTTTTAGAGAAAATTCATTTAATACTACAGAGTTCAGATTTTGAAACTTATAAATAGTATCTAGGTAAAAAGTTTCTATTATAAAAAGTTCGAAAACAAAGTACAGAATTAGCCACTTCTAGTCAAAAAAAAAATTTCAAAAGCCTTATTCTAATAAAAAACAAACAGTTTTTATTTTTAAAACATAACATTTCAATTTCAAAATGTTTTTTAACATATTATTGCCAGTGCGGTTCTTAAGACAATCAAAAAGTATTCGATGAAAGAGATTTTAGGTACCTAATTTATTAAAATATTTTTTACAAAATCTAATGAAAACTTTTCGGAGGCCGTATTATAGATTTTTATTTTTCCACAGATTTTTCTACAGCTGCCACTAAGCAGGTTTATTGCAAAGAGTTCGTGTTCTGAAAATAAAATATAATACTTTTAGGAGCAGTTATTTGCGGAAACCGTGCTTTATCATGCAATTACTCCGAGATTGGACGCAATTAAGATTTATTGCCTCCTGCTCGTATGTGAACGCGATTGTACGTTAAATAAATAATAAACATAACCTTGTACATGAGATTTTTTTTTCTCTGGTGCTTTTTAGTGACGGTTTTCGTTCCATTTAGATAACATAGGTCGCAAAGTAATTACTTTGTTGGTATAACACACGCTGTCGAGCAATATGTTGTTTGGGCGAAAAGTTAAAAATGAAGTTATGGATTTATTAATATCTACATCTTATAAGGAATGCTAGAAAACTAGACATTTAATAATAACCTGTATCTGGTGTAGCTGCTTCTTTTGCCGGTTTTGCTTCATTGCCATTGCCATCCTCAGCCATGATAAAAAAACACAAACACTTAGGTATATAAAACTTCACTACGTATTTATCTATAGGATGTCACAGCGATAAATTGCCCCTAAATCGACCTTGTCACGCATCGCCACTCACAAAACACAGACTAATTTTAAAACATCAAAGACCTAGCAAATTTAATTTTCACCAGACAACATTAAGAAAATTGTTTCGGGTAGTTTCACTCATAAAGAACCTTTAAAAAAATAAGTTGACACTTGAAATAGGCGGGAAAACTCGCGCGCGTCGCTTCGTTTTTTTTTAAATAGAATTTGGCATGAGATACGCGACTTTATGCCACAAGAGTTGGACTCATACTGTTCTAATTATAGTTAGGCCGAAAGAAAGATTTCATCGCATGTGCAATTTGGTGGGATATTGTTTGTGTTCAAGTTTAATTGCTTGGCACTAATTTAGAGACAAGTTTCCGTGATGGGGTGGAAACGACGCGTCGTCATAACTACCTATAGGTATTTCATTTGCCACATGAGTAACTCTTTATGATATTTTGTTATGTAGTAGTTTGGAACAGATAGAGAGATCCTCACATCATACATGGTACCTACTCGTATAAACGACTATGAAAAACATTAATTATTGATTTGAGTTTCACAGACGTTTTAATCAATCGAAACTTTTACGTAATTCAATAAATTAACTAGGTAGAAATGTACTCCACGTAAGTAGATCCTTTTATTTCAAAACAACCCGATCTTCATGAAATACAGACTTATTAAGCCAGAAAGACACAATAAGTGGCTATATCCCTACCTTTATAACAAGAATATAAGACTTACGAAACTAAAACTGAACTAAAACTCATTTCCTCTCTTGTATTATGAAACCTTCACCTTCCTGCTTTTAAACTTTACCACGTCAAGCTGAAAAGGAAATCACTATATCTTCACTACCCAAGCTCAGCACTCGCAAACGCTAAATATTTTACGACGTAGGTACTATCGAATTCAAAATCTTACCATGAATAATGTTAGCTTAACATCTAAGTAAGTATTACCTAGATATCTAAATAGTCATGCTAACTAAAAAAAAATTTAAGTCCATCACATAGATTATGTGAAAATATTCGACACGTATTTTTTCTTTTTTCTCTTAAACTAAAAATGACAAAGATACACTGGTTTAAAGTTGCTCGTGACGTCACGCCTAGGTACGATTTTTACCTACATAGGAGTGACGTCAATACCCCCCACTCCGTAACTTTGATGCTCTGTATCTTTGTATTTATTTACGTATTTGATCAGGTAAAAAATGTGTTTCAAATATTTTTTATACTTACCATAAAAGACGGACTAATTATTTTTTGAATGTTGGTAGTCATCATCCCCATTGAGTGTTACAAATTACATTATGTATAAAGAGTAGACGCGTTGAAGCGTTCAAAAGCGACACAGCAATTTGATCTTTGTTGTTCTTTTGGAATTGTGTACATAACAGTTACTTCTCTCGTAGCAGGTGGAAGGGTAAAGCTAAGCTGATTATGGTTGTCGAATTACTCCGCTTTGTTTTGTAAACACATACAGCCTAGATCTTGTGTGATGGATGGGAGATCAGGTGTCTTCCTTTAATATTAAGGTTTACGGTGCCTGAAACAAAGCTATCTTACTTGAAATTGTAAGGCGTTATCTGTATACTCGGCAGCACAAAAATGCCTAGTTATAATAGTGGTTTTTGAGTGATGTTAGGTATCTGCTTAAAAAAATTTAAATCGTTCGCTATTAGAGTACATTATTATTTCCGTCAAAGATGAATCATGTACTTATTTTTTCGTTATTTTACAACTTTATTATAAATTAATTATCTTCTTATAAGAAATTAGGTAATTAAATAAGTTTTTCTATGAAAATGTGGCAGCACAAAGTGTAAATCCTATAACTTTCCGCCAATAAAAAAAAAAACAAAATGTCAACGTCAGATGCGTCACTCTGACATTGACAGATAAAATCAAGAAGCGAGCGATTCGCGTGCTACGCAATGTTTTGCAACAATTTTATTTGAATTTTCATGTGAAAAGTATCTTGAAATCTTTAAGAAAGCATTCTTGTAACTAGTAGCTTTATTCTAGTGCTACTAACAAGCCCAAATAATGGCAGACGACGACGAAAACGTCCATCGTTTGGAGGGAACATCAAGCGACGCTCCTGGCGGCTTAATTATCCCGAAGAAGGCAAAGCCAGCAGAATTCCAGTTTGCCAAGCCTTCTTTGTTAGGTCTAGATAAGTTAGCAGCGGCTAAACGTAAGCAGAACCGTCTCATTTCGTTCCAAGATGAATCTGAAGATAATGAGATGGAGACGGACTCTACAGGTGGTAAGATTCGTAAATACAGGAAACATAACGAAGAAACGCCGACGTACACTGGTGGTATATCAGAACAAGCTAGGGAACGTATGTTGGAGAGGTTACAGAAGTAAGTTTGTGTGTTTTTCTTAAGATTTTTAGGTTATGTTTACAAATTGTTTACATGGCCTAGCATCACTTTGTTTAAGGCTTACTATAGCCAAGCTTAAGTAGTGGAGGTTAAATTGAGTATTTAAGACGTCAATTTAATTGTAATAAGCATTTGAGGTTATAATAAAAACATTTACTTCACAATACTCCTCATGTTATGTCAAAACACAATGACTTTTTTTATTGTTCTCTGATATCCTGGGAACCAATGTGTTAAAAGAAGTATCTTAAATATAGGTTGGTACTTCAATTTTGGGAATGTCTAAACAGATAACAAAAACTAATTTTTAATGAATTACGAATCTGGATGAAGTGAAAGAAGTATGTTTGCATCGTCGCAAGTGGATGGAAGTGGTCTCTGCCTACCCCAATGGGAGAGAGGCGTGACTGATATGTAATTAATCATAAAAATAAACTTTCAATTACAGAAAAGAAAAAGATGTGAAAGAAAAAGGAGTTCACAACTCAACAGCGGAAGAAAAAAAATCTCGTTCAAAAGACGAAGAGGATGAAAGATATTATCGTCATAGGTACGACAAGGATAGAAGACGGGATTACGATAGAAGAGACCGAGATAGAGATGATAGGAGGGATAGAGACAGATATAAGGACAGGAGAGATAATAGAGAGAGAGGGAGAGATTCAGATAGAAGAGATGATAGAGATAGAAAGGATAGGAGTGAGAGAAGTGAAAGAGATAGCTCAAGAAGAAGTTATTATGAACCTAGATTCAAAGATGAACCTAGGACTCCAAGGTAAGCTATTTTAGGTCTTTAATCAAGCTTAGGATTTGTGCCTTTTAGACCCAGAACACACGGTGAAACACAACTACAATGCAACTGAAACTGTTAGTTACTTTTGAGTTGCATCGCAGTTTCTGAAATAGACTTCCTTAGAAAACCACACACAATGCAACTAGTTTGAAATGTTTCGTTTCAGTTGCATTGTGTGTGGTTTTCTAAGGAGCAGCAGTTTCAGTTGCATTGCAGATGCGATTCACTGTGTGTTTTGGCGCTTACACTAAAAATCACTACTATAAAATGAGACAAAGTAATGTTAACTCAACACTTGTCTAAACATATTAAGATATTAAGGTCCCCATTTCACAACTTACAGATTAAATTTACCTGTCAGATAATCACTAGCTGTCACAATTTAAAACATTTTATTAAATAGACATAGGTTTATCTGTGGTCAAACGGGCCCTTAGACTTTTTAATTACTGTACAAAATGGACTGTTTCCCTAAATCATGATTTATTTAAACTGATTATTCTCCTCTCTTACATCTAAAATATTCATATTATTATTGACATTGTTCCATTAGAATAATATTCAGAGTCAGTTGACACAATTCGCATTTAGTCGCTTCGATGCTCCGATGCGCATTTGTTTGTTATGTAATTTTTTTAATGAGAACAAATTCAATAATAATATGACAACGAAAAATGGTCTGCGCTGCGCCCCGCCCGATGTGCGCCAGCCCTTACTTATTTATTTAAAAATTTTAAATTGATTATTCTTCTTCGACCTAAACACTATCTACTTAATAGCTTTATCCATTTCCAGTCTAAAAGCCTTAAAACCAACGGACAAAACAGCCTGGGACGATGACGATGACGACCCTAAAGGCCCAATACGTAAATCAAGCTGGGACTTCCCTACCCCGTTACCAAGAGAAGGCACTTCGGAGCGGTCTTACCGTAGTGAACGTAGTGGCAGGCCGTTGAGAGATTATAAGGGACGACCTTATGATAATACGCCTAGAGCTACGCCTCATAAGTGAGTATTGTTGTTATATAATGAAATGAAATGAAAATCGTTTATTTGCGTATGATTTTGGGTACAAATAGAATACAGTTGTCATGCTGTTAGTAGTTCCTTACAAAATCTGCTTTGTTTACAAGCGTGCAAATGTTAAGTCATCTAATGTTTATGTTGATAATTATAAGATACACATTTAATAGAATATTTATTAATATGTATAGTAAAGTCACTAGTAAAATAAAGAGATATTTTCAATTATTTTCATTTAAAAAATCATTTAGAGTATAATGACATTTGTCTACAAGTCATGTATGTATGGTTTTTTAAAATTTATTTCCATTCAGTTCCGTGATGTGCTCAGGAAGTGAGTTGTAGACTTTTGCCGTCATGTGGAACACATTTTTTTTTGGAGAAGCTGAGTTTAAATTGTGGCTTTACTATCAAATTATTGCGTCTGTTTCGAAGGTGTTCTCTTACATAGTTTGATATAATACATTATGTAGAATGTAGAATGAAAGATGTTATAGTAGTGATGTATAGTACCTATATTATAGTAGGTATATAATGTAGGAAAGAATATTGGGGAAGGAACTAGGTAGAAAGCACTTACTTCCACTGGCCACAATCCAAACACACCTCTTTCGCTTCATAATAGACATTTGATTGTGAATTTTATTCAAATGATAACAATGTCGATAGTAATAAGACAATCAAAAATGCTCTGCGCTGCGCTCCGTCAGTCGTGCACCGGGCTTTATTCCTTTTTTAAAAACCATCACTATAAGATCGTTTTTTTTTATAACTTCCAGATTTGCCAGTTCTCGTCGTGTACTTGATGTTGATGACCCTGAATGGATGGAAGCTGAGAAGAAACTCGATAGAGCCTGGTATAATATGGGTGAAGGTTAGTATTTGTTGTTTATCCTGTTTAAGTGTTCTTTTGTAACTTTTCATATTTAAAGGTTGATAAAACATAAATCAAATACGAGGACTGCACTGAAAGTTGTAAGAATGGAATATTTACACTGTTCCTGTCATGTTAAAATCTTTTTAATTGAAAACTCCTTGGTTTTAAAAATCGAATACCATTTATTTATTTTAAAAAAGATTCGCGGTCTTTTCACGAGGTCTTGTCAAACTTGTTTAGTCGTTGAGAAAATGGAATTGACTCGAGAAAATTCAAGAGCGATGATTTATTATGACTTTAGAAGTGGTTTAACACAAAAACAGTGTGTTGATCGGATGCTTTCTGCATTTGGTGATGAAGCCCCATCCAAAAGCACAATTTATCGCTGGTTTGCTGAATTTCAACGTGGACGTGTCAAGCTCGGTGATGATCCCCGTCAAGGTCGTCCAAAAACTGCAGTCACCCAAGAAAACGTTGATGCTGTGCGTAAGCTGATTGAGGAAGATCGACATGTGACATACCGCGAAATTCAGGCAACTTTAGACATTGGCATGAGTCAAATACAAATAATCTTGCATGAACAATTGGGTGTTAAAAAGTTGTTTTCCCGATGGATACCGCATTCGCTCCGTGAGGAACAAAAAGCGGCTCGCGTTACTTGGTGCGTCAGAACTCTCGAAAGATTCCACGCAGGATCCTCAAATTCTGTATACAACATCGTATCAGTTGACGAATCCTGGATTTATGCGTACGAACCCGAAACAAAAAACCAGTCACGAGTTTGGGTGTTCGAAAATGAATTAAAGCCAACAAAAATTGTTCGCTCACGGAGTGTTGCAAAAAAAATGGTGGCAACGTTTGTCTCTAAAACCGGCCATGTTGCGACTATTGCTCTTGAGGGACAAAGAACGGTTAATGCAGAATGGTATGCTAGCATTTGTTTGCCACAGGTCGTTTCTGAACTCCGTAAAGAGAACTGCAACCGCCGCATCATCCTTCATCACGACAATGCGAGTTCTCACACCGCGCACAGAACAAAAGAGTTTTTGGAGCAAGAAAATATAGAATTATTAGACCATCCGCCGTACAGCCCCGATCTAAGCCCTAATGATTTCTATACTTTCCCTAAAATAAAGAATAAATTGCGTGGTCAGAGATTTTCATCACCTGAAGAAGCTGTGGACGCCTACAAAATGGCCATTTTGGAGACCCCAACTTCCGAATGGAATGCTTGCTTCAATTATGGGTTCATCGTATGGAAAAATGTGTCAAATTTCGCGGAGAATACTTCGAAAAGCAATAAATACATTTTTAAATAGTAATGTTGTGTCATTTCCTTGATTCTCGAAATTTTCAGTGCCGCCCTCGTATATCATAAATCAACATAAAACATAAAAACATAACTATAAAAAAATAGCTGTACAAAAACAAAGAAAAGATAAGGTTTAAACCTTATAGCCCTCAAGCAAATATACTCCTACAGGTTGTTGGTTAGGTACTAATTCTATCTGACAATACGGTAAATTTAACCTTTACAATAAATAAATATATTGTGGCTTTAGTTTGTCATCCTAAATGCGGAAAAGATAGCATAAAATGTAAATGTTTTAATTAAATATAATAGTAATTTATTTATTTTTTGATTTTATGCCTTGGTAGCTATGACCTTTAAGCCAATAATAATTATATGTAATTTACCATATTATTACTAATTTTTCAGGCGAAACCGACGAATCAGACCCATTCGCGGGTACAACAGCAGAATACATAGCGCGTAAAGAAGAACAGATTGTGAAACGTCAAAATAGAAAGGTGTCCGCGCAAAGACAACAGATAGACAAGGACAACGAGCTGTGGGAGCGAAACAGAATGCTGACTAGTGGCGTTGTGCACGCGATTAATGTTAACAATGATTTGGATGAGGTATGATTGTTTATCATATTTTTAGTTTTCATACAGGATATTTATGAAATTAAAAGATCTCCTCATTTACTAATTCTTTAGGTTTTTATCATACCAATCGATTTTCCTCGATCGACGGCATCGATGGTAGCATAGAGTCATCAATCAACAATCGAGGTTGATCGATTCGTGCGAAAGCTGCGCCGCGCATAAATGCAAAGAAATTGATGGAGTATCGATTGAATAAAGCCGGCATTGATCTACGTCAACCGGCAATCGATCGATTGCTTAGTCATACAGTATTTGTCCATCGACTAAAGTTACCAGATCAGTCGATCGACTTCGATTGACAATCGATCGACTTCGATTAACAATCGATCGATTAGTCTGGTAACAAACAACCTAGGAGTTGTTTATATTACAAACAAGAGCTCCTTACGTGTTTTACTTACGTACCTTGCTCGTATGTTTCAGGAAAGCGTGGATCGCGTCCATCTTCTAGTCCACAACATAGTACCGCCCTTCCTTGATGGTAGAATTGTGTTCACTAAGCAACCAGAGCCTGTTATACCTGTGAGTATTCATTCCGGTCTATAAATATATTCTTTACGTGATTTAAATACATAGTTTTAGATTTTTCTTGTTCATTCTTAAATGAACAAATTATATGCAATTTTGAATATACAATATTTTGAATGAATGAAAGAGATAATACAATGTTAGAGTGGATGGAAATGTTTGGAGGGGAAGGTCAAGAAACATACCTCGATCAAATCGGGAAATTTACTAAAGAAAGGCCAGGTGAACAGTTAGCCGGCTTCGTCCCATTCTGTTCTATGAGTATCTGTAGTATTTTCTGATCTGTAGTCTACACCGATGGCAAAGAGGCGTGTCAGATATTTTTTGTATGTTGATGTACTATTCTAACATAATACTTCTAACCAGGTAAAAGACCCAACATCAGACATGGCAATGAATGCCCGGAAAGGTTCGGCTCTAGTAAAAGCGTTTAGAGAACAGAAAGAACGCAGAAAAGCACAGAAGAAGCATTGGAAACTAGAAGGAACTAAGATCGGAAACATAATGGGAGTGCAGAAGGAGCAAGAAGAGATAGAAGATGGGCCTACGAAGGAGGCTTATAAGTATGCTGAACATTTAGATCAAGGTAAGTTTATAAGAGCAACCAAACAGAGAGAGAAGTGATGGACTGGCGGAATGATGAACGGTCAGACGGACGGACAGACGGCCGGGCGGATGGACAGACGGACTGTCGGACTGATAGACTGATGGTGGGCGAATGACGGGTGAACGGACAGACGGACTGATTGACTACTGACGGACTGATAGACGCACAGGGTGGACAACAAAGCCTAGTAATAGGGTCCCGTTTTCACCCTTAGTGTAGGTATAACACCTTATAAATGCTACCTTGCGATTCTAGCATTAGCATAAAAAAATAACATCGACGTATTTTCAAGTGCTATGTATATTTGCCTATTTAAAAAAAAAAAAAAACTCAATGTAATTTTTTTAAAAATGTTTAATCCTACATTATTAAATTTCGCTCTTTCAGAAGCCCAAGAGCCGGAATCAAAGTCGGAGTTCGTAAAAAAGAAGTCGATAGGCGAGCAGAGACGGTACCTACCTGTGTTTGCAGTTAGAGAGGAGTTACTGCAAGTTATACGGGAGAACAATGTCGTTATTATTGTTGGTAAGCATTTTATGTACCTACCTATACCTACTAATGGAAATATCGCTTTTTTGAACAATAAGAGTTCGCATATTGTCCAAAACTGCAAGTACCGCAGCGTACTTATTGATAGAATAGATTTATATGCTATCGTAACTCACGTATATTAATTTCTTTCTGTATTCAATTCAACGGTACGATACTACTGATTTTATATGTATAAAAACTGATCTAACATGACAACGACAATTACAATACAATACAAATATTCTTTATTGCACACAAAGATATAACCTACAGACACAAACAAGAATATAAGAAGTAATTGCTACAAGTGTTACTCTTACTTGTGCCTACTGTTCCCACTCCGTAATTCGCTCTGTAAGTACTTCTATTGCTACGTACTCTACGTTGCAACATCCTCCATGAAAAATAAAAGTGCGAGCAAGGCAAACATATTTTCTGTCTCACACATATATTATGACGTTTTCTCGCGAGTGATTGAGACAAGGTAGAATATATTTTGTTATTAACTATATTATAAGCGACTAAAGTTAGTATACTGGGTGTAACAGAAAGGGTGTATAATGCCGAAACACAACGATGGTCCTCATGAAACTAAACAACTTTCATCAAGGAACATGGGTTGTAGCTCGAAAAAAATTTTTAGATCGCCCATACTTACTCGATCAACTGATCGGGCATTTTGTATGGGGAGACGAATTTTTTTCTTCGAGTCACGACCCTTGTTCCTTGGGGAAAGTTGTTCAGTTTTATGAGGACTATCGCTGTGTTTCGGCATTATACTCCCTTTCTGTTACACCCTGTATATTATGTTTATGTAAATTCCAGGGGAAACAGGCAGCGGTAAAACAACCCAACTGACACAGTACCTACACGAGGAAGGGTTCAGTAAGCTTGGTATGATCGGGTGCACACAGCCGCGTCGTGTCGCCGCCATGTCGGTGGCCAAGCGTGTGTCGGACGAGATGAATACTAAGTTAGGTGAGTGAGTATATAGTTATATCATTGGAAAGATGTGAGGAATGTTAATTAAAAATTCAATCGAGACTTCTTTTAGACTTAAATTGAAAAAAAAACATCTCGGGTTAATGGGGATGATGACTACATTCAAATATTCAAAAAATAATTAGTCCTTCTTTTAGGCTATTAAAAAATATTTGAAACGCATTTTTTACCTGATCAAATAGGTACATAAATAAATACAAAGATACAGAGCATCAAAGTTACGGAGTGGGGGGTATTGACGTCACTCCTAGGTAAAAATCTTACTGAGGCGTGATGTCACGAGCAACTTTAAGCCAGTGTATCTTTGTCATTTTTAATTTAAGAGAAAAAAGAAAAAATACGTGTCGAATATTTTAAAATAATCTATGTGATGGGCTAAAAAAATTTTTGCCCGCGTTTTCTAATATCCATGTCTATGGATCGATATAAAATATTTGTCTATTTTATTAGCCTGCTATCGCGAAGTTTTTGAGTTACTGAACGGAC
This sequence comes from Anarsia innoxiella, assembly GCA_947563765.1. Taxonomy (NCBI): domain Eukaryota; kingdom Metazoa; phylum Arthropoda; class Insecta; order Lepidoptera; family Gelechiidae; genus Anarsia; species Anarsia innoxiella. The sequence goes on along the minus strand of OX387404.1, from coordinate 9,009,293 downwards.
GAAGAGATTTGCTCCAAAGCCTTTGTTAAAAGTTTTTGTTTTCATAACAAACCAACTCTACAAAATATACATACTCGTACATAATCAGTCACTCTTCTTTTTCGTTGGAGTAGACAGAGACAATTGCCCACTATTAACTACAATCCAAACACAACACTTTTATTTCATACATTCACGTAGGGTGCCTAGTTTTAACTTGGCATTTCTTTACAAAAATCTTTAATAACACCCTACAAAACAAAAGAACGCAACTTATTTTTTTATTAGCCATTAAGATCTCACTGCTGGGCAAAGGCCTCCCCCGCGACTTTTCATTTAACACGGTCTCCGGTAGCGTCCCGCCATTCCCTTGAAAATGCATCCAGATCGTCTCTCCACCTTTTTCGGGGTCTACCTCGGCGTCTATCCATAGCGATTGCAACTAACAATTCTAAAACCACCCACAGGTGACGAAGTAGGCTACGCAATCCGCTTCGAAGACTGCACATCGCCGAATACAGTGATAAAGTACATGACGGACGGTATATTACTGCGCGAGGGTCTGAGGGAGCCAGATCTCGACCATTACTGCGCCATCATCATGGATGAAGCTCACGAGCGGTCGCTGTCTACTGATATGCTGTTCGGATTGCTGAGAGAGGTAAGTGCATTGTTTTTGTTTATCTAGTTTTACGCGAAAAGGGTAACATTTGATATTGAAATCATAGGAAAATTACATTTCAGAAAATGTCTTAGGTTCGACTGACGACTAAGGGTGCCTTTCCACCAGAGATGTGCTATGCTACGTTGCTATGGATGCGTTTGATATCCACCAATCAAATTCATTGAATATAAGGGCATCCCGAATATGATTGGTCGATATCAAACGCATCCATAACAGCATAGCATAGCACATCTCTGGTGGAAAGGCACGCTAAAGTTGGATTGACGTGGTCGAGAAGGAATCATTCTCCTGACCTCCTACTCATTCTGAATGATCGATTGAATGTTTTTCCATACATTTGTCTGTTCTGGCGTTACGCGACCGACAATACGCGGCGGATCTTCCGTTAGATGTAAACGGACCCTTAATGGGAATGACAATTTTGAGTTTTACCAGGTGTTACACATTTCACATGTATACGTTAAGTATTATTTCGTTTAGTGTTACTAATAGAATAACTTTATGTTATATGTTAGATAATCTAGGCCGCCTTATGCTCCTTAACCCTTAGTGGTAGCGAATAGCCAGCGCTCCTCGATTAATATGTTTGTTTGACTTTCGTCGCAGTAAGAAACTTGATGAAACTTGAGAATTGCATCTCGATAGATGTAAAGTTTAGATAGGATTTGCCGATGCAAATAGTGTTCTTTCTAAGCGCGGTGTATGTAGCATTTCTTACGAGACCCTTATATGCTAGTGAGTCCCATAATTCAAGGGAATCTAACCCATTTATTATCAAATTCGTCGACTGTACCTACATTGTAGTTGCCTGATTTATCTGTTAACTTATCTACTAGGAGGAACTTAAAGAAAAAGACCAAACCTATCTTGAAATCGTTTATTTAAAAATGCTTTATTATAAATTAACTTAACCGAGTAAATTACTCTCACAACAATCAACAGAATCGTCACATGTAACTTTATATTTATTTATTTTACTTTTATTTTTCAACCCTTTCATCAGTGGCGTAAGTACATTTTGAAAACTACAAAATTTCCAAGATGGCGGCGCCAACATGGCTTACATTTTTAAAAATTGTCTGTTTAAATTTTGTTTTTTGATTACCTACATTATCGTTTTAAAGATTTGAATCATTAATCTAAATAAAAAAAACAAAAAATATTTTAAAACAAAATGAGCATAATATTTTATGTAAAAAAAAGTAATTACGCCACTGGCTATACAAATTCACATATTAGGCACATTTACCAGGCATATGGCCCTTCGAATTTACTCCTACATCGACTCTGAAAGGGTTAAACATTATAAATAGACAATACTATTCAAAACTTTAATACCTACTTAGGTTTTTTTTTTCTTTTACAACCGATTACGAAAAAAAAAATATTTTTTTCGATATTTTTCTTTTAATTATTCTTATAAAGCCTGGAATGTTTAGGTTATAATCTGAGCCAATTTTTTTTTCACAAACTGTTTTTGAAAATTTTTCGTAATCGGCCTTTTTAAACTTTCAATAATAATAAAAAAAAAACATTTTCATAGAAAATCAGAACAGTCTTTTCAAATCAAAAACGTGTAATAGATGTTTTTTTTAAGAAATACTCTTTTTTAAGACTAGGCTTGTCACTCTCAGACCATTTTAAACAAGATTTCATAATTATCATTCTATGATAGAATAACGTAGGATAAAATTGTTAAGAATATCAATAGTTCAAAGCTTATGGCTATTAGATTCGAGTATTCTCACTTTAAACTCACTTTTAAATCTTAGTTGTCAACGTGATAGTAGATTCACCAAAATATAAGCTTCTCTTTCTTTTATATGACCCTGTCTCTTTCTGACATAGAGCACAAACCAAACTGTCAATTTGAAGTTTTTGAGGCAAAGAGATCAAACCCCACGAAGCCAAGCTATTAAAAAAAATACTCAAATCTAATCACCAAAGAGCATTTTCATCAACAATTTAAGAAGCTACTAGGATCTTAATATAGGAATGTTTCACAATTTTCCACGTGTCAGTTGCCACTACATAAAATTAAAGCTTCCAAATTATCTTTAAAGATTTTGAAATACCATAAGTGGAGTCGAAGTATCTCTAAAAAGTGGAGCATATAAGTGTATGACACTTATAAAAGAGAGACAGAATATAGGCTAGGCATACCACCAACTATCAGAAAGAATAAGACAACGATATGTTTCAAAATTGGGCATTCGATATTTGAAGCGTTCTCATTTTAAAATAGCTTGTTTTTCACGATTTTCTACCTATTTGATTCTTATTTTTAAAACTCAAGGCCAAAAAAACAAAAGAAATCACGGGATCAAACAAAAGACGATCACGCATTCAAATTTCAAACACCCCATCTGTCAGTTTGACGTTTAAAAGAAAAAAGAACGTCGCGTTTCAATTTTTAAAAATCTAAACGTTGTCGATATTCTCTGGCCGGGGTTGCCAGAAGCAAGCGTAGCAGGTGCCAGCGGTCGAGCCGCTGGGCTGCGACCCTCAGACGGACTTCGCTTTCGTCCTGGCCACACTCTGGTTCTGGTTAACTAGCATCACGCCCATGTTCATGCCGACGTTGCCCCACTTGAGCGACTCGCTTATCTGCAACAAGGAGATCTTATGTCAGTGTAATTCTATAGTCTTTTCTTTAATTAAAAATAAATAAGTATTCCTGTATTTTATGGTGAAAGGATCGCTGAAAACCCATTTTTTATCGCCCTATCTAGGTGCTTTATTACCTAAAGACATTCTCTAAACTTGTCTAATGTAAGTTTAGCCAGCAGTTAAAGGCAAGAGAGTTATCTTCTTTTTTACGTTTAAAGACATGAACTTGACTATCAATCAAGCAAGGACGTTGTTGATAAAAATAACTTAAACAGTAAGTATAACGTCAGAAGAGAACAAAGTCTAATATTATATTTATTTACCTAATATTTATAAATAGTTACGTTATATTTCTTATCAACTTATATACGTATTATAACAATATCGTGACTACCATTTACGTGACAGGGGCCGTTCAAGTATTACGTAAGCACTATGGGTGGGGGGCGGGGGGGTCTTTGCTTTGCTTATTTTGGATGACATGGGGGGTAGGGGAGTCTAGATGATGATTACGTCATCGGTAGTTATTTACGGATGGGGGGGTAAATAATTGTAATAAATCTGCTTACGTAATACTTGAACGGCCCCACAGAAGTTAATTTAAATGCGTACGTGAATCTTATCAATAAGTAAATCTTTATTTACTAACGTAATAGCGTTCTTTACTATAGTAAAATAAGTATTTCAAATATAATTTTATGAAGCTAATTATAGTTGTTTTATTACGAGTGTAACGTAATCGTTAAAATATTAAATCGTGATTAATAATTAAATGCGCGAACTTTCTTTGTAACATAGAAAAAAATTAAACGAAATATAACCTATATTTCCTAGGATTTAATTTAAACTACACCTATTTAAAATTTTATCAAAATCAGTCTAGCAGTTTTAGTATCATTACCATTAGGTATAAGACCTATCATGTAAACCTGAGGCGTGCAATAAATATTTAAGTATTTAAGTAGTACTAGGTAAAAAACATATATAAGTCTTTATTGACCGTATCATTTCAACAAGAAATAAATTAGATAAATAAACAAATATTGAATAATATTACCTATAGGTAATATTATATTACACTCGGTAATATTAGTAATATCAATCGTAATGAATTGTTTACAATAACAACATAAATAATTGCAATTACATGAAATGTGATAGCTAAGTATAAAATTAGCATTTGCTGACAATCCTTGAATTGATAATGTCAAGTGTTGTTTTAATAAAATAAATATTTAGAGCTTATTTCCGAGAGCTTTTTGCCTTCGTTTGTCCTTTCTATAATAATATCTTCTAGGATTTTTCGTTTCGCGTTTCGAACATAAGCGTAAACTGAATGCCATGAGGTTCAAGATTGCATAAATCTTTGTACCTATGAAATGTGGTTTCAAAAAAAGATATAAGCAACAGCAAAATTGAGAACCTTTTTTTGTTGGATTGTTTGTTGTTTCAAGTCGGTTAAAGTAACCTACTAATGACAGAATAAAACTCTCTCTAAGCAAATTAATATTAAGTGACAGAAGGAAACGAGGTCAGGCCATAAACGTAGCGTATATGTATGAAAGAAAATAGGCCACGAACGATCAATTTAATTCATTAATTTTAATTAAGTGACGCGTAATACTGGCCGAAAATCTGTGGCCGTTGCTCTTTGGCGCCATTCTTTTTTCAAAATTTTAACAATTGAAAATCGTTATTCTCTTGTTTTGTAGCTAGTTGCGAAAATTCTTCGGCATTTAAAATGTTCTATTACCAACTATTTTGTAACATTGTTTCGTTTTTAGAATCATAATTCGAAATTTAATTTTTTATCTGTCTTTTTTCACGTCGTTTTCTAAATAAACACAAAATTTGCATTGTCTGTTCATATTTTTAAAAATTAAAAGGAAAATATTAACCTCATTTTAAAACTTGCAAAGACGTCATTCGAACACCTGTTTAAACATATAAAATTATTATGCATATGAATTAATATGAAACTATTGTTCAGCGAAAGGTATTAAACACATTTAAACGAGACCTTCATAAATGATATCATTGTTTAAACAAATGTTTTATAATCACTAAGGGCGTAAAACCTAGAGGTGTTATTGCAAGTAAACTATACATTCTTTATTCTCACTATCCTAATATATTTACATACTCGGGTGTTCTAATCTGTGTGTCAGAAAAGTGTCAGAAACTGTGGTCTAAAATAGAAAATTACTATTCTATAAAAATACTTAATAAATTCATATTATGTGTTATATTTATGTAGGAAAGTTTATTGGAATCCAAGCACGGTGTGCAATTTTTTACTTTAGCTACCCCTTTTTCTTTCATCTCTCTTTTTGGTCAAAGGTTAATCACAAATCTATAAAAATGACTAAGGACAAGTTATACCTTTCAAAACAAACGTTAAACACAGACAAACATACATACAAGTCGCAAGACTTAACTTGAGATCCCGTTTATTAAAATTAACTTACTGATCAAGCATCAAGTTAAAACTTACAACTAACCGCCACCAGACAATGTTTTCAAATCCTCTTTGCCTTACGTACATAATTCTTTTGCGAAAAACAAAAGAATATCATTAAGTTGAATGAACTTTTTGCTTTTAATTTAAATGTGAAATTATTTGCGTCAAATGTAAAATGACAATGGTAAAATTAAAATGGCTTAATTTGAATTTAGAATAACTAAAGAACTATTCAAATTATTTGTACTTACGTTATTTGCACAGTGTAATGTATGAAAAAGAGCTACCATTCTATTTACTGTAATCTAATGAGAAATAAAAATGTAATGATCGGCTTAACATTCCAGTAGCTTTAAATCCTAATCTAATCAAAAATCACGTTTTCTAAAACTTTTGGCACGTGTCCAACAAAAACCTGAACAGCAACAAATATTAGTAATAAAAAAAAGGTAAAACAACACAGATAAAACACATAATATAGAAGGGGCACATTGAATTCCGGTACATTTATACCAATCGGTAATAAATAAAGCCTCACCGGTATTTGTAAGTTGCCAGCAGTATGTCCAAAGCGCCTCAACGATTACCATCAAAAGATGATAATCATAGGTGTTTTCGACGTCGTAAGGCTTATCTGTAACAAAATTGCTACGTTGTGCTCTGTTTTCTTCATTTCTATCCCCTTTGACCCATGCACACCGCATTCGAGTATTTTTTGCACCCAGTTTTCAATGTCTCCAATTTGTTTTTTTTTCTCTCAAATGAAAAAGCGGGAAAGTAAAGTAACGGACATTTTGACACCACATGAAGCGGAAATGGTTTTTTATTTTTTATTTTTACTTTTTAATTAACTAAAGCAAGTCAAACTGCCTTTACAATTTTGTATGTTGTAAAAACAGCTTTTTAGAAGGACACGTTTATGCATGCAATTTTGAATAGTAAATTCTAGAACCAAAAATACACAAAAAGAGTTTAAAAAATGAAGAAATAGCCCTGCGTGCCAATTAAATGAAAAAAAAACACTAAGTTTTTTACTTCGATATTGAGGGTTCTAGAATTATGCATCAACTCAAAAAATACCTGCTTTACATGTATTTTGTAAATCGCCATGCGTTTTTAATAAAAAAATGACTTTATAGCTTAAGTCAGATTCAATCTAATGAAAAAAAAAGATGACTGTGCATTGTCGTGTGCGTCAACTTTTTAATTTAAAATCGGAATTATGACGTCAAAAAATGGCGGTTGATGATGTTTTCTTTAATTTTAAATGTGGTATGCTTACCTGTCTCATGCGAGCCTCTTGCGGTGTTTCTCCGTAGCGGCACCAGTGGACAAAATGCAGTGTGTTGTGCCAGTTCCTCTCGAACCTTGACTTCGTGGCCATATCCAGCTGCAATCAGGAGAGTACTCCTTAGTAGTTCCACCCACGTTCAGCCGACCCTTTCAGAACGAAAGCCAGTAACTTTCGATATCTGAAAAGAGAGGACCAATCTGACGCACACCTACGCTTCTAAAGCATGCAATTTGAATTTCGAACTTTTACGTTCCGAAGTCTGAATTTAAGTTTTAAATTGAGTCTCTGTTTATTTGCATTAATCTGCACAATAATAAGCTACTTGGAGATGTAAATTGAAGAATATTCGAGTAAAACTGTTTCGTCAACCGAAATAATAAATTCCAAATTCAATTTCAGTATTCAGTAGACCATATCAAACAATGATTACATCTACATGAGTACAAATAAAACGATATCAGTCCACATCTGCGACCGATAAAGGAGAAAATCGAAAACTGTGATCAAACCTCTTTTGTTTTCGAATCGAGAAAGATCTTTAAAAAGAAGTACTGCCAAGTACTGGCCGCTGAGATTGTGACAAGCTTTGCGAAAGAAAAGTGTAAAGAGTTTTTAAAACCAATGAGGTTGTTTGAAAAAAGATTGCATTCCGGATCAAAGCCGTTTTACTGTTAGACTTGGCAATGTAGTAGCAATAAAATTAGTATGTATATGATTAACGTTATATCATTGAAGGCCGTCCAGTTATGTACCATGTCATAACGGTTGATAAAACTCGATAGATTCTCGTTGTCTTATAATTATAGTATCAGAGATAGACTATGATCATTGCGATGAATTAGTCTTCAATAAAATGAAAGGTAAATAGTTCAATTTAAAATGACGTCATTTTTATTGGAATGCTCTTAACAAGAGATCTTTTCTTACTTTTTTTAAAAACAACGCGATTAGATTTAGATTGAATCACTTGCGCACTTTTTAAAATCAAATAACTATGTGTAAAAAAAGCGTTTTATGTACACACTTTTTGTTCTTGTCCTTTAATCGTCCTTATAAAATCAAGCTATCTAGTCTCGTGATTCCGGCAAAGATAAGATAAGATAAATAAATAAATAACAAGGGGAGTGTTCAATATGTACGAAGAAAAGATAATATGAAATTTCAAAGACAGATTGGTGACGTGTTCTCAAAACAAGCTTTAATTAATAATGAATAAGATAGAATTTCCGGTGTAATGATTGAAACTACGTATAGTTCCTGATATACAGGGTGTAACCGAAAGAGGGTATAAAGCCGAAACACGGCGAAAGTCCTCATGAAACTGAACAACTTTCCCCAAGGAACATGTTACACCCAGTATTGATATGATAATGAGAATGACTAATGAGAGAAGTACTTTTAAACACACTTAGATTTTTAATCATGATCGTAATATGACTGTATGATATGATAATAAAATAAGTATGATGTAAAAATGTGCAATACAGTTATTATTTGAATAAAAATTGCGAAATGCATTAAAATATACTTTACATTTATATAGCAGAAATGAAAAATGAAAAGCGTTTGGATCGTAGCAAGTGGAGGGAAGTGATCTCTGTCTACCCCGATGGGAGAGATACGTACAGAAATGAAGAAGCAAGCGTCCTAAGTTTTTGATAAAATCTGAAATGACAATTCCTCCTTAACAAGTGTCCTTTTTACCCGACTGCGTCAGAAGGAGGGTTATGTTTTTCGAGAGTATGTATGTATGTAAAATTGCGATTTTTGAACGCAGTCGGTTTTTTTTAATAAAAAGGTTAGGTGAATCAATGAAAATTATGTACCTCTATAAAATTAAGTATGTATTACCTTCGCCCTAATATCTTTTTCGCTATTAGGCGTCTCCTGTTTGTCATCGACATTGTTAATGCGGATGACGGAATCCTTCTTCCAGAAAGCACCGAGTGTGGTCCGAATGATGCGTTTGCGCACGCCCTTCTGTTGTACCGTGTACACCTCTATCTGTTCCGGGTTCTTTGTTTTTTCTGTGGACAAGAGAGGGAATATTATTGATCGTAATTTGTTTTTTAACCGATCAAAAACAATCAAAGGACAAAAAGGAGATGGTTTTCAATTTGTTGAGTGTTTATTGCCCCAAAACTCCGTCATTTAATTATCCATTACATTTTTATGGTTAATGAAAGGTTAAAGAAATAAGTTTGTAGAAGTCTATTTTTTTAAATCAATTTATTCAAATTCGATTATTTTATCATATATTTAATGAACATTTTTATACAAAAAAGATTATCAACAATTTCAAAATGATATACATTAATAAAAAGGAAAAAGAATTATACATCGGTACATTTAGATTTAACTTGTAATCTTAACTAATATCCAAACTTTCCAATATTCCCACTAACGTAGATAGATCATGTATAAAATTAGATACAAATATAAGCAATGTTTACTTCAAAGCATGATTAAGTTCCAATGGAATGTACGAGCGTTCCACTTTCATTCTCATAAAATATTCTCATCTATGTATGTATACTACTACATTTGCATACAAATCTGTTAGGTATTTATTTATCAAACCGGTCTGAAGGCCGTCGACTTTTCTTCAAAACAAAATAGAAACGGTTAAAAACCGACTTGTTTTTGTCTGTCTTTATTTTCATTAAGGAATTATGGAACTAGAAGATTCTAATAATAACTACTTTTTCATATTAAAAGATTTTAAAATAACTAGGCTGCCCGCGACTTCGTACGCATTTATCGTCATATCTTGGAAAAAAAACATGATATCGTAAAATAATATAGTCTATATGTTATTCTGATGTATAAGCTACAATATTGTCAAGTTTCATCTAAATCTGTTCAGTAGTTTTTGCGTGAAAGAGTATCAAACATCCAATCATCGGCACAAACATTGAATTTATAATATTTATAATATTAATAGGAAAAACGTTTACGCCATTATGCACATTACCCAAAGATGACCTTAAAGTGCAGTATTTTCATTTTCATCTATCTATAAACCAAAGACTATTTTATTTTGCCAGGACTACTAACTTGACTGACTTATATTACAATATCGATGAACTAGCAATTGATGCATATACTGTCATTCAATTACTGAATCATCTTTATCAATGTAATTTAAATATTTATTCATTAGTAATACCCAATCAGCTTTGCTTTATCACGGAAAACTATTACAGGATGAAACTAAGATAGAAAATCTTTGACAGATCAATTAACGTGGACAATTCTATTATTGATTTAAGATTTGATAATCAAAAATGTAGAGCAAAAAATTGCTTTGATTTCGTTAATAAATAAAGTAGCGTAATAAAAAAGAAAAGTATTATAATTTAACAATAAATTAGCCCTTCTCCAAGGTCATTTAAAAAAAATGTATTAGAGCTTAATTTGAAATAATTAATGATAGCATATTAATCGAGTTGTATTAAATTAATTCTAATTATTGCATGGAAAACTCTAGAATTTAATTTAGCCGCATTTCTCGATCCCAATTAAAAAACTTTTTTGATTCGAACAATTTCTTATCGAGTTTATTTATTTCTGAACCGGAATTGAGCGTGATATTTATTCATTATCACGTTCTGCATTATGTATGTAAACTAGTAATTGCCATGTCCTTGTTAGTTCTCGTTGCACTTTCATTAACCTATCACGCCTTTAAACATTGGCCTCAAACATTGGCCACATACATTGGCAACATTAATTATTAACACTGTCTGTTATTCGAAACTCAGTACAAGAGCCAGTGCCAAGCCAGTCGATCTCAACAACTTTGCCAACGCGAACGTTATCTCTGTCCCCAATTGTTTCGATAAAATTCACGATCTCACAGGGTTACTGGACTTTTCAATCTTGATATTTGAGTACCTATTGGAAAAGTATTAAAGATTTTAATTATCTAAATTATAAAGTGACATACCTTTACCCTTCTTCCACATGGCAATGGCGTACATATGGTAGTCAGGGGACAAAGTAGAGTCAGGTGGCAATGGATCTTCGGCTCGCACTTCAAGCACGAATCCTGATTCGAGCACGGCACAGAGAATGTTCTGTTCGTCATGCTTAAACCACTTTGTCTCCCGTAATTTATGGATGGCCACTGAGGACCCAAATCGTTGCTTCTTCGGCGCGAATAAAGCCTGGGCCTGACTTCCGAATCGGGACAGCAAACCCTTCACCGTCGGCGGCGGCGCCAGGCTCTTCTCCGGCGGTTTGATTTGCTGGAAACTCCGACAGGTCACGAACCTCGCTTCCATTGAAGCCTTTCTTTTGTTATTTGTGAAACAATCCCTCGCTACACACTTTGATTCGCAAGAGCGATACTCTCACTGTGGGTTGGTATAAACACTTTCACAATTTTATGTCAGCGCGTGGTTAGCCGGTTTTTGGAGCGTAGAGCAACACGGCGGTTAGCGTAATAAGACGCGGCGCGCGCGTAGGGGCAAGCTTATATAGGTATGGGAGGGGGCCGGCGCAAGGGGGGCAGCCCCGCTGCTCTTGCCTGACCTCACTAGTGATGTCAACAATACGATAAATTCCAAATTCCTTTACAACACATTAAAACTTTACAGTTATGTTAATAGTAGTTACAACTGTTTCTAGATAAGATAATGGTTTTTGTAACGTTTATTTTGTTTAACTATGATGACGTTTGAATATTTTTTTGAAATGTTGCGACATCGTTGCTTGGATACTTACGTCATAGACAAAAAGAGATAGTGACAAAAAAGTTTTCTTGGTTTTACTACGCGATAACCAACCTTAAGCCTTAAACGAATATGAGTTAACACTTAACACAACATTTAGTTAAAATCGCGACTCTACATTAACCAACTTAACTTATCGACTCTATCACAGCATTTCATTGAAATCATTATCTCGATATCGACAATATCTCATCTAACCCACATCTCTTCAATACATTGAGTACGACCTCCCCCCCCGCGCTTGCGTCGAGCCGGCGCCAACCGGCCAGGTATTTTTTCTTTTTAATTTTATTGCATGACCATAGCATTTGTGGATTATGCAAAAAGCCGGTTTCCGTTTTTTTCTGCGTTCTAGGTTCGGATAATTGTTCTGTTTTCAAATATTCTAACCTTATAGGTTAGTTTCATGTGCCGGGGAGCGGGAAAGAGGGAAGGGGTGTGGCATGACCTACGTAGTTGATATATAAATAAATATACATTTGTGTAGCTATAGCTTTAAGGGATGACGTTTTCGAGGTCACGTAAGCCGTAAACGTACAAGAGCAGATCAAACTTTACAAAATCATTCTGAAATCGCTTTTTAGGCTAGAAACAGACTAATCTCACCTACGCAACGTACGCAACGCACTATAAAATCTGTTCCATAGAAATATTATGATTAGAAACACACTTTGTCAAACGCAACGTTGATTAGCAGATGATGGATAGGAACAGATGTCAGATATACGTACGTTGCGTGTGAGAGATCAGTCTGGCTCTACTTTCACGTTTTCAAATAAAATACTGCGTAAAGCTTTATTTCCACACAGCTGTACCACTGTAAAGTTTTTCGTAGAAGTCACGTGGGAATCGAATCGGTTAGACATTTTTATTTATACTCTACAAGTCTATTTATAGCTATAGGTTTATTTATAGCTTGCTTTATAATTAAGTATCGATAGTTTGCTAGTTACGTGGTTCAAGTTAAGTAGGTACTTCATTAATGTTTCATACTTATGAAGGTCGTTAAAGGGCATAGGAAAAACAAGTAGGTAGAACTAAAGCGTCTCAGTTACTGAAATTAAAAATGTATTAAGTTTTGTTTTTATTATTTATTTATTTATTTATTCACGAACAATATACATTGTGTTTGAATGGTATTGAATTTGAATATAACTTAAAATTACACATAAAACATTACTTATAGAAACACTCATTAAATTAAAAATTAAATTGTAGACTTTTATCAGTTTAAGAATAAGTTTTTTTATTAGCCTGTTGAATCCCACTGCTGGGCAAAGACCTTCCCCGCATCTTTCCATCTTTCCATATCCCTGAAAACTCAATCCAAATTTTTAGGCAGCATGCATACCTACATACATAATTTGTCAAATTCATTGCAAGTACTTATAACTGGTGATATGACTGCAACAGTTTCCAGTTGTAAAGCGCTTCAAAAAAAGAAGAGGTTCTTTTTTCAAAAACTTTTATTTCCAAAACTCAACTTCCCGATTCGATCTTCAAAACTTCAGAAGTCAACAACCTGAATATATTTTTAAACTCATTTATAAGCATGCAGTCTCCTTTGAGACGTTGAATTAATAAAAAAAGTCCATTAAACTTCCGAGTTCACCTCACCTGGAAGTGAAGCTTGTTGGCCTTAAATAGAGCCTTCGATTCGTATTTATTAACGAGTTGCAACTAGTTGTGTTGCAGAAACAGCCATTAAAACTACCTACATCAGAATTAATTACATTTTATTCATTAATTAACAACGGAAGGGCTAGACACCTGCTCAAATACCTCAGCGAAGGTAGCTCGAGACCGAAAATCTTGGTGGATGAGGAGAGAGAGAGGCCTTTGCTTAACTGTGGGACACAATTGGCTAGACTGGATTGGAATTAATTAACTAATGAGTTTCTGAATCGGTAGTTACACATTATAATGTCCATAGCAACATGATTTTATTGTCATTAGTCGTATCACAAATTCAAGAAACATTTAAGTATTCTTTGTTGTTAAGAATCTTCTAGACTTTTTATAGTATCAAACTACAGAACGAGGTATTTTAAAGTTAATATGCTAAATAAAATAAGTATAAGCACCTATTAAGTAATCTAACAATAGGTACCTACTATTTTACTAGCATAGGTAATGTTATTATCGCATTTGAAATACCTAAAACAATACCTATCACTATACAAACAAGTGTTCGTATATTTAGTGTATTTTAAAATGGTATATTTAAGTAGCTGTAGTATATTTAAGTAACAGCTACCCAATGGCTACCAACTGCCAAACGGCGTCGCGGCAGACCACGGAAAAGGTGGCGGGACGAGCTGGACACCTTCTTATACAGGGTGACTTTAAATTACTGAATGATAGAAAAGTATATGCATGTACTCGTGATAACAAACAACTTTTACTATGGGACCAAGTACAAAATCGTAAAAAAAAAATTTCCTCCATAGTACTATCAGCTGATGTAGTTTGTATGGGGCTTCAAAATTTTTTGTAAGATTTCAATCTTGGTTCCATAGTAAAGGTTGTTTGTTATTACGAGTACATGCATATCATTTTCTATCATTCACTAATTGAAAGTCGCCCTAATAGCTGGGCGGAGGAAGCTCGAGACAGAAAGTCATGGTGGATGAGGAGATAGGCCTTTGCCCAGCAGTGGGACACAAGTGGCTAAATAAGATAAGATAAGATATTTAGGTATTGAATTCAAATAAATTCATCATCATCGTCATCAGCTCTTTTTAACGTCCCCACTACAGGGACACGACTCACGAGCCATAATAATTAACTACAAGTAATATTATTCTTCCCTTTTACTCAGCAATTTCTATAAGTATGAAAGTAAAGTAGGTCCATTATCTAATCTAAGTCAACATTGTACTTAGTTAATCGAGTTAAGTCATGATATAATTGATTTTATGCTTACGTATCTCAGTTTGTAATGATGATTGGTCGTTTTGCAACTTATGCTGTTTGTAAGACGTGAAATTGTTGCGACATCTCTTTTCAGAGTCAGTTTAGTACTTGTAAAACTAAGTAGATTACTAAAATTAGTAGTAGAACTAAAATTAGTTAATAAACTTAGTAGTATTAGTAAACTTAGTTAGTTTCGCCTCTCATCCATCGGAGTAAGCACAGACCACTTTGCTCCACATTCTATGATCTAAACACTTTTTTTTTTGCAGTAGGTGTAATCTATTTTCATTATCATTAAATTTAAGAGCTTCGCTCTTGTTGGTGGAGTCTACGCCACTCTGCTCTGTTTTCTGTCGTCCTTTTGAGCACCTGATACGACACAACTTCTATCCCCTCCTTCCTTCCTCTTTCATTTGATCTTTGTAAGTTCAAACTAATCGTTTCATATATTTTACTTATTACTAAATCTATCACTTATATTTCAAACACAAAATTAAAATAAGAAAAGTGAGAAGCTCTAAAAGTGTCAAATGTGGCTTCGGTCTGGTTCAGCCAATTTTCATGCAAACTATTTAAGTAGGTAGGTATTTGGAAGTATTAAAAACAGTAGGTATAATGGCTGTAGTAAATACTTTTGATTAGATTATCCGATAACCAACACGAAAACAAAAGTTTTTACTCTGTGTCCTTGTACACTCCACCACACAGGTACGCCTTCATCTCTTCACCTACATTATACAAGTTATACGTTAGGCGATCTCAAGGCCACTAATAACATACTCACGTGGTCTCCTGTATCTCAAAAGCCTTGATCATAGTGTATTCAAACGAATCGTGTAACACGTTTTGTTGATAAAACAACATGTCTATAGAAGATCTTAATCCCATACTTATAAAGTTGGTATTAGACAAAGTCCCCTGCAGCGTATCGGAATGCGATAATCATTGGAATTGACGAATTTTTTCATATAGTTTTTGCAAAAAGAAAATGTAAAGTAAGAGACAAGGTAAAAGGAGAGTATTACTATGGAAAAAAGGGAAAAACGTTGGCTTCAGCTTACCATGTTTTCAGATCAGACATTAAAGTTCAGAAACTACTTAGTACCTAGTGCGGAAGTATCTATATCCTACTGATGCATCGATATAGATACCTAATAAGTAATATGGGGTAGGCAAAAGTGGAAAACTTGCAAAAATTTGCTTTCGGTAAACGGTCACTGCTTTCCGTAAACTGATTTTAATTTTTAGAAGTTATTTTGGTACAAATTGTCGTTATGAAGCAACCAGTTGCTTTAAATCGTGAAAATTAAGTACTTACTTACTTAGCAGAAACACCTACTGCAAAAATACCAGAAAAACCATTAATCATATACATTAGGTACGGTCTATCAGTTAGGAATTTCGCAATAGATTGTAAAATGTAATAACAAGTTTAAGTACCGCTTATCGGGAGCTTAGGATTAGGCCGTCTCGTTCAGATAGATGAAAATATTTGCAAGATAATGTAGATAGATAGATATGTATACTAAGCGTCTGAAAAAATATACAAAAAACACATACAGAGAGAAAGGAGAGAGAGAGAGTTATTTATATAGTACTAGATGAAAAATCATAAGACGTTAACATAGCGGAATACGATATAGCAGACTGAAAACAATGATATTTTACTAGGGACGTCTCGCTTGTGTTACAGTCATGGTATAGTAAACTGGTCACAATGGACAAAACAGGCTGGTCAGGCTGTCAATATGTTAAAAGTACGAGTATGTCCTGTCCAAATTTCGTCAGAAATATTGATATAATTCACTCGTATGGTGATTCTCTGCTATCAATGCAATACAATTATTAATAGAAATTTATAGTTAAGAATGAGCAAAAGGAGATTAACAAAAGTCTATACAAGGCGAGAGTGGAAGGAAATGTTGGAAGGGGATGGCCAAGGCGAACGTACATCGATCAAATCGGGAACTTGTCAAGTCAAGAGTACCCATAACCGACGAGCATGTATGAGGCGACTGATGAATGTGAATGAGGCGACTGGTGAATGTGAATGAGGTGAAGGAGGTGTGTATGGATCGTAACGGTGGAGTAAAGTGGTCTCTGCCTACCCCGTTGGAAGAGAGGCTTGATGGATATGTATGTATGTGTTGTTAAGTATTCGTGAATCAATTAAATACCGCAATATAAATATGTAGTTATTGAGAAGGTATGTCTTATCACAATTGAGGCTTTAAAAGGCGCCAAAATTTACCTAATACATATATCAATATTTATCGATAGACCGAGTAATTATGAAAATTACAAAGATATCAGTAAATAAATAGATCCACGTGCGTTTATATCTAGATTGGAATTATCAGCTTATTTGGATTATAATGTTACTTCATCCATCATAAAATATTGCCAAAAAAAAATCTACACAAGGTACCATAAAAACCCACCTACGAAAAGAAACTTATGAAAAACCTATGAAAAAGAATGAGCCTTAAACGCTTCCATCTTGTTTTCGCAATATGCACAAACTTCATGCTTATCTCTATACAATGAAATTAGCTGCATACGATATTTCATCTACCAGCAACGCATCCAAAAGATGAATCATTTAATGAAACTGAAGTAAAATTCATTTCCACAAAGTAAACAATGAGACATAAGAAACAATATTACACTTGTGGATATATCTGATTCACAATATCAAAGAATTAAAAGCAGTACTTGAACAGATAAGATGTGAATGATAAAAACTTTGATAAACAAAGTGCAATAGAACGATGTCCCTTCGCAAAGTTACTGACAATTTGTAGTCAGTATGAGTACGAAAAGTGAGCAAATATTTATTTATATCGATGATGGAGTTCTAAAAAACAATGCAACAGAAGTGTCTAGAAAAATTCTTATTACTGGATGACAAGAATTTTATGACTTGGACGAAATATATAAAGTGGAAGATGCAATGTAATAATAAGCTGAGAAGTGGTTTGTCTGCAGAGCAAGTATTTTTTGCTCGATTGATTCTGTATGTACAATAGTCAGTTGAAAATGGATTTATCTTATTTTACATTTCATCAACTATATGTGATTTATCCAACGCGTTTAAAAATTCAAGTCAGCAAATTTTGCAAGCAATATTCGAGACTTTTACGATCAAATTCGCAGAGTAAAGGGCTATCTACACATTTCCGGGTTAGGGCTATCCGTGTTCAGAGTTGTCCGTTTCAGTATTGACGCCTGACTGAGGTGTGTGAACAAGTTCATACAATTTGTACGTAACTGATTTTTGCCGTGTTCCGTCTAGGACACGTTTCCGGAAATGTCTGGTTAGCCCTTTTATCGTCTTAGCTTGTCTACGCTGTGTTTGGAATTTCCAGCTTAGTAACATAGGCATGGCAATTCTAAAGGTTTATCATTTGAACCTATCAAGTGTAATCTTGATGGATGGATTTCTTTTCACAAGTGGAATTATATACTCGGTAACTTTCCTTTAGTTTTAAACGATTATTTCATTTCTTTCTAAAATTCTTTAATATAAGAACGTTTTCGACTAGGTTCTAGCAAATTCCAGCGCATAAATAATTGACGCTAGATCTTTTTTTAAACAAAAATAAACGGCAATAAAAAATTAAATTTTAAAATAAGGTTTATTGAAAACTGGGATAATCGCTAATTACAAATCTTTCATAATATTACTGCAAATTTCAGAATATATACGAGATAAGCATCTGTATTTTCAGGTTTACATTATGACTAATATTTTGAAATCAATATATGTGTATTTAATAGATTTGATTACCTACACATAATATAACGATAAATTACTATAGGTACTGTACTTAATTATTAAAGATATAGATAATCAAATAACGAATAGATATATACGTTAATATCTATTAGATAAATAGATTAATCGTGTGTGGGTTTTATAAGGAATTTAACAAGATAATATTACTGGCTAGATCTGGAGAAATGATTATATCAGAATCTAAAACTATTCAATAATTGTGACGTCATTAATCTAATAGAAAATATGGTGATTAATATTATAGGGCATCACATAATGGTTTCGTTATAAAAAGAATTTCAAGAATTATGATTTTATTGTCATTAACTTGCCTTGCTAACTGCTTGTTGAAAAGATCGAGACAATGCTTTTGCAAATCATTTTTTATTTAAAATTTCTTTTAAAAGTATAGTACGTTCTTGAAACTTTAAATCATCATACTTCAAGAGCTATATAAAGTAATAAAGAATATTTTTTTTTTTAATTCCGATTATTTTAAATAGGTACCTTGAGTATCCCAAGATCCCAACTGTATTTTTACTTTGTTTTGGCGAGCGGAAAAGTCCGCAACGTTCCGTGCTAACAGTCACGTAAGCATTAGGCTGTTGAAGACCGGTAAGATCAGACGTTTTGTTTTCGTTAATGTTTAGAGGAAATCTTGTATTCATGTAGTCAGTAGGACCAGTAAGTAAATCATTGTTTATTTACTGGTGGATTTTTATGAGTTTTAACTGGTGAGGAAGGTCGTGAAAAAAGTTTTGTTGTGGTTTTACTCGTAGTTCTTAAACCCGTAAATACGACGTTATTGCTTAGTTGGGTAATCAGGGATCGCTTACAACATTACAGATATACCAGTAAATAATAGACAGTTCTACCACGCTTTACTTCTAGGTAAACATAGATGTACCTACAGGACTCCAAATAATTAGAGTCTTGACCATATTCAAAAGAAATTATTTCAGAAAAATACATTAGTTAATATTCATTAATTTAACACTGTCGTCGTGAAAGACTATTTTAACTAAAAAAATAGAACTTAAACAACCTGATTAACCAAATTGCGATATAAATTGTCACAGACTTCCTCTCATTTTCTCTCCTCATGGGAAATCAATTGAAGTTCATATTATGACTAGTTAGAACCAAATATCTATTGTCAAATCTCTTACTGCGTAGTGACCTAAAACGAGGGGTCCGAAACGTGAGGCCAATGGACTTAGGGATAAGAACTGCGTAGTATTTCGCCTGCTAATACCCACCTACCGAGATTTTTTTTTCTAGAATGTTCTATTTGGGGCTATTAGATTTAGTGCTCGTTTCACCCACCCACAGATAAAATTTAACTGACAGATAATCCTATGTCTATCTCAAAAAACATGACGTTTTAGACAGAGACAGGTATAAAAATATCTGACAGATAAATTTTATCTGGATGCGGTGAAACAAGCCCTTAAATACCTAAGTATGTTATTAACAAAGACTTAACTCAAGCTATCGCTCACTCTTTCTGTGCCTTATATCAGAATAGAAGAAGGCGCTGCGATATAATGTATAATTAATTTTACTTATTATTTTTCCACAATTAAAAAATGTTCCTAAACACGTTTATGTTCTTATTGAATCTAGCAAAATAAAATCAATTAAAAAGCAATCAGTTCTAAACGACTCTATTATTGGTATCTTATAGAGTATTTATTACAGTATCATAATATACTCTAAGATTGGTGTTAATCGTTTTATTTTTTTACCAATTAAGTAATATATTTTGGAGCATTTAGCGTGCACTGATAACCTTAAACAAAGTGGATAGTCCAATGACGAATAGTCATTGGTTTTACCTTAGTTTTACCAAAGGTTTTGAATGGACGGGTTTTTAAAGGATCAGTTGAAATCGTGGGTGACCACTAATTTATCCATATTAGTTATCAATTTATGTAATTCATAACTTCCTTTAAACTACAACCAAAGCAAATAATTCACGCGAGTCATGTGTCATATGCGCGTTCATACAACTCAGGCTCCTAGTTAATTCTTAACACTAAGGACTTCACCACACCGCCTACATACAAGTCTAGAATTGTAACTTATTACAGACATCTGGTGCCAACTTTCTCCGAGGGAAACTACACCTAACAAATTGGCGACAATAATCGATATAACTCGCTAAAATCGATTCTGAACCGAGAAATCTATAAAGATGTTATTCGATTTTGATTTTGAAACGATGATCTTAAAGCTTTCTTTGTTTTTTTTTTTGCTTTGATATTATTAACTAAAAAATGTTTTCAGAAAGTTTAGGAAGGCTGGCCACAACAAAACACAATGAAAAATTACAATGAGCAAATAAGATCAAAAAAACCGTCCAAGTAGAAAAAGTAGACCCATTTTTTTGGTGGTCTCTAAACAGTTTTGGGAGCCCGTTGATTTTATGACAGGGCACGAGGTACGACATGACGGGCCGGGTAACACCAACCACGCCAACTGGCCAGACTTTTAAAATATACATATAATATATTATTATTTTTATATGTAGATAAAACTGACGATACTTTTAAATACAAGACAAGAGTTGAAGCGTAACGTCGTAACTATTAGCCCTGCGTCGGAATATCCCCGACCTTAAAAAAACAATCAACCTTGACTGTCATCTGATATCAGTGCAGTCACACTTTTTGTTGCATGTTTTAATATAAGATACATATTTGACGCAACTTAATTAGCATAACGACGCAAAAGTACCTACGTCTGAATTAAAAACATCCTTTTTGTAGTCTCAAGGTCGTTAGAGGGTAAAAGTAATATGATAGTAAGTAAGAAACAAAGTAAGTAAGTCCTTTGCGAGACTTCTGCATATTTAATTGTAACAGACTTGTTAATATAGCAATTGATTACTTTTTAACATACACCTCTCTCCCATCGGGGTAGGCAGAGACAACTTCGCTCCACTTGCTACGATCCAAACACACTTCCTTCGCTTCCTCCACATTCATCAGTCGAATTATTTATCTCTCAGTATATACCAGCTATCAATTCTATGCTTAGATGTTAGAATTAAAAGTAACTCAATACTCATAATAGGGTATGGAAGCGTATAGAGTCGACTAGAGGTTGATCAGGGGACTCTGGCCAATGTGACATCGTCTAGCAAGATATTTTCCTATGCAAAAGACGATTAGAAAAGTTATTTACCTTTTTTTAGGTGTCTCATTCTCTCTAACAAAACATAGATAAATATAAAGGAATCTGTTTTTCAGAAACACGCAGCAACTTTGTACAATTGTTTGCATACTAAATAAGTTGTTTAAATAAATAATAAGACATTGACTTTGGTTGCGTTTGAGAGTAAATGACCTTTTGCTCAATATTGTTACATTTTATTACATCGTGATTGAGTTATCTGATTATGGTCAAATTTTATGGTGTTTTTTTATGGTTTATCTTTTATAGGGTTGATAACGAAGATCAGGGTTATGGTTGTTTTGTTTCAATGATAAAAATTATAGCTACAATGGTTTTTTGATAACCTTATTGTTTCCATCCCGATAGGAGACAAAAGGGAAAAGAAACTCGCAAGAAACTCTATTGAGTTGCTCTTTTGAAATTAAGTTTTTTGTTGTAGTTTATAAAAAAAAGGTAACGACATAGCGGCAGATCTAGGCGAAGATGGCGAGACGAGCTCGAATAATTCCTGGCTGGAAAACTGGATGGAGAGCGATTGTCCAGGGGCTCAAGTCTGCTGATTTAAAATAGCCTCAGTTTTTGTCGGCAGAGTGTCAATGGCATTTTTGACTTATTGGGTGTTCTGCTAAACAATGGCTTACACTTGCAACCAAATGTGTCAAAAAATGACTTTGACACTCTCATTACACATTCTAGTTACATTCTCATTCTCATTACACACTCTGTCGACGCACAACTGAGAATAATGTTAATTAGCAGACTTGGGCCCCAGCCCAACTAGCAAAAAGTGGTTTTTAATCTCTCTTCAGGATCATTTTTACATCCACATAAAAACCCGGAAAAGGGCCCATTTTATAAGTACACTTTTACTTATATCGTGTTTATAATAGCCCGCTTCAAAACCGTTTACTCCTATATTGCCCTTGTAATAGAATTATGTGAATGCAATCAGTCCTGAAAATGCCAATAAAAGTAAATTATAGGAAAAAGTGAGATTAATTCGCTCCTCACAATCCTAATAATAAGCTGACATTTTGTCAACAGTCGAATTGTGTTCTGTCAATCTAGGAATTGTTAAACTGCTTTACTGAGTATTTATATGAATACTACATAATTTTATTTTATTAAACTGTCAGCCATAGTACAAAATCAAAAGATTTCTGTTGTTAGTCTATTGTAAATTCGTAGGGGAATGTGAATTTACTGAATATTTTGGCATGTTTTTAATTAAATTTTCAAAGCGCCTCTCGTATCTGACTTATTGGCATTTTATTATTTAATAGTTTTCTATAAAAATATCATAAATAGGTGCCATTTTTTCGGTGAGCATTGTCAAGTGTTATTAAGCGCTAATATAAGTAATATTAGTTCTATATTGGCATGTGCTCAAACCCAAAAACCGACGCCATATTGTTACCAATCTTAGTTGCAATTAGTGTTGCCTAAAAATCGATAGTTTTACAATCGATTGTTAAAAGTCAAAAACATGTACCCTATCGATAGCACAATCGATACTATTGATTGTGATCGATACTATTGATACTATCGATAGTATCGATTGTGCTTTCGCTGCAATAGTATCGGTTAACAGCAATACTATCGATAGTATCGATAGTTTCGATTGCTGCCTATCAATGAACTATCAATAGTATCGATCACAATCGAACATATAGCACACTATAGATAGGGTACATGTTTTTCGACCTATCGATAGGCTATCGATAGGTTATCGATAGTGGCCTATCGAACGGCAACACTAGTTGCAATCTTCATAGCTGATGTCAAATTCTAGTATAGGATTTGCAAAACTATATAAAGTGTGTTTTTGCTTATATAGGTCGTTTTAAGCACAAATTATCATATAAGAGTTTTGGCCAGGATTGTTTAAGATTACTGAGACTATAACACTACTCTGAAATGTCTTTGTAAGTGTACGTAAGATTATAACGGCCTATGATAATTCCATATAAAAACATCTAATTTTCTTGCGTGATATATAATCTTAGTGATTTTATTAATCGTTGAATCGTAGATATAAAATCGCTTCTAAAATCAGACAAAAAAGAAAAAAAACCTTTTTAAAAACAAGCTTTTATTATTTGTTTATAAAATGAACTAAAAAGTTAAAAATAAATTAACTCTAAAAAGAAATATAACACTTTGTAACTTGATTGTAACCTTTAACGACAAATAAGCGTCTTCGTCTAGGACAAAATAATTCCATATTGTACAAATTTATTTAATTTTAACACTAAAACTTTTCACCATACATAATTATTCAATCTCGTCCCCCCTCTTTATCATAGTCCCCATTTATAAATGAAAGCGTGTTACATTGTGATAGCTTGAGGAAAATGAGTATTTAATTAATACAACACAACATTTTTCTCACAACATTTTCCTCAGGCTATCACAATGTAACACGCTTTCATTTATAAATGGGGACTATGATAAAGAGGGGGGACGAGATTGAATAATTATGTATGGTGAAAAGTTTTAGTGTTAAAATTAAATAAATTTGTACAATATGGAATTATTTTGTCCTAGACGAAGACGCTTATTTGTCGTTAAAGGTTACAATCAAGTTACAAAGTGTTATATTTCTTTTTAGAGTTAATTTATTTTTAACTTTTTAGTTCATTTTATAAACAATTAATAAAAGCTTGTTTTTAAAAAGGTTTTTTTTTCTTTAATTTTATTTTTAACTTTACCTCTATTTTTAATTCGAGATTTACTACGACGTAGTTCGCAGCGCGTAGCAGCGTTATTCCGTTATGAAGTCCGTAGTTGAGGTTGCGTCGTTTAATTACGGAGTTCCTATGGCCACCTTCCGGCTCCAACATCAGACCCTGGTTACCATATAGTATCAAAGTACTCGTCAAGACTAATCCAATGAGCCCAAACTAGATGGGGTTGCGTCGTTTAATTACGGAGTTCCTATTTCTACCTTCCGGCTCCATCATCAGACCCTGGTTACCATATAGTATCAAAGTACTCTACAAGAGTAATCCAATGAGCCCAAACTCGATAGGGTTGCATCGTTTAATTACGGAGTTCCTATGGCCACCTTCCAGTTTCATCATCAGACCCTGGTTACCATATAGTATCAAAGTACTCGTCAAGACTAATCCAATGAGCCCAAACTCGATAGGGTTGCATCGTTTAATTACGGAGTTCCTATGGCCACCTTCCAGTTCCATCATCAGACCCTGGTTACCATATAGTATCAAAGTACTCGTCAAGACTAATCCAATGAGCCCAAACTCGATAGGGTTGCATCGTTTAATTACGGAGTTCCTATGGCCACCTTCCAGTTCCATCATCAGACCCTGGTTACCATATAGTATCAAAGTACTCGTCAAGACTAATCCAATGAGCCCAAACTCGATAGGGTTGCATCGTTTAATTACGGAGTTCCTATGGCCACCTTCCAGTTCCATCATCAGACCCTGGTTACCATATAGTATCAAAGTACTCGTCAAGACTAATCCAATGAGCCCAAACTCGATAGGGTTGCATCGTTTAATTACGGAGTTCCTATGGCCACCTTCCGGCTCCATCATCAGACCCTGGTTACCATATAGTATCAAAGTACTTGTCAAGACGAATCTAATGAGCCCAAACTCGATAGGGTTGCATCATTTAATTACGGAGTTCCTATGGCCACCTTCCAGCTCCATCATCAGATCAGCTCCATGTTACCATAATATTGCATTGTCACGCGATATACATAAGCATGCAAAATTTCAGCTCAATCGGAAACCGGGAAGTGGATCAAATTTAAGTTGCAAGATTTGATTACAGAACGACAGACAACGGGACAGGTGAAAGTAAATAAAAGCTTGTAATAATATAAATGGTTTTCAATAGTTAAAATTGAAGTTACTTATATTGACCATAAAATATTAGCTTATATGAGGATATAAGTATAAGTAAAAGGAGCGATTGCACTTAAGTGTATATACTCCTGGTAAATGCTTCTAGAGGAATTTAAGATTAAAGTTTTCCTGAGATGTAATCTTATAGGCACATATAAGTCTGAGATACAGGATTATTTACTCCTAAGTGCAATTGGTTTTGTTCCCAGCTTTTATAGGAGTGCTAATCCAGAAGTAGCCATGAAAAAGATTCTATATACCAATATAAGTTAAAATTATAGGATTAAACATACTGAAGTAAAAACGGCATTTATTAATGCTGTTAAAAGCGCAGTAGCACACATTAAACCCATCATCGGAGTTATATAAGTCCATTTAGCATTAGAAAATTGGATTCCAGGACAATTTTGCTGGTTGGAAGAAGTGGGATATGACGGGCTGACTGTATCTGTATTGTAGATACCTATCTGTTGTTGTTTATAACATAACGCTACGAGTACGAGATAAAACTCGATTAAATTCTCGATTATATTCTCGATTACGATCATAAAAGCTGAACAAGCCTTGCGGTTTTATAAATAGCCTACAAGTTGCCAAGTTGGCCTTGAATGAGTAATCCTAGGGTGCTAGGTAATCTATAATGTAGTGTGAAAGAATTGCGGCGTAGATTACTGTAATCATCTAATTGGTTATTTACGGGTTGTTATTAACTTGTTAGGTATTATTATCTGTGTGTCTTGTTACATAATGTTGTGGGATTTTTTTTTAAATTTCTTATATCACTGCTTCTGCAAAGACTGGAAGCGACAGCTCTAGAAGGAATGAGATGTCTATGTTATGTCAGGATTATATTCACTCGCGCATAAAAATGGGGAAAAAATTGTTGATTAGTTCTATTCAAATGATACTATCCAATGATAATATGAATGAAGAGATAGATCTATACCGCATTATAAATCCCTCAAATACTTGAATATAGGTCTCTGTGTAGACATAGGTAATAAAAAATGTTTATGTTTATAGTAAAGATTATGGTACTTATAAGTGCATTATTGGTTCGATTTCCAATAAGATGTGATTTCAAAAATTTTCTTTAATCAGAATGAACTACGGTGTGTTTTCGGAATAGCTTCTTGAAAAATAGCATTCAAATTTACACCAATGCACTAAAAACTCTTACATAGTGTTTTGTGGACCACACAAAAAGAGAAAAAAAAAGAGGAAAAAGCGAAAGAGGTGTGTTTGGATCGAAGCAAGTGGAAGGAAGTGGTCTCTGCCGAGAGAGGCGTGACGGATATGTATGTAGTATTTTGTTTACTTACATAGTAACGTCTAGTAAGGCAATATGACTAGATATTTAAGATTCCTTACTAGGAATCACGGATTCATTATTTAGTCACATCACAACAAATAGTACAAAACAAATAATTAACATGCACCTGTCAACAATTACATAAGTTGACGACAAGCCGCTAATTCTCAAAACTATCATATTACGTAACGTGGACAGTTTCAAACGTAACCGCTACAGTTTTCTAAGACCGGCTGCCATTCGATAGTATGCGATTTGTAACAGAATTGAATTCTCATAACCACGTGGGAACTTGGCAACGTGTATGTGTCTACAGAGATGAGTTGATTGGGAAAAGGTTATAAGTCAATTTTAATTATTTTTGAGGTTCCAACTTAAAAAAATCGGTATAAATCAGAAACATTGTCATCAAAGGTCCAATAAACAGCTAGCCAGATTTTACTAAAATTTGGTTCAAAAATTGTTATTGACCTCTAATAAAACTTAATCCCCCCTTATTACAAAACGATGTTTTAAGATAGTCCGACGTTAGTTCGTTTAGTTTGACGTTTTGTCCATAGCCGAAACGTCAAAAGACGCGAACTAACTTCGGACTATCTTTAAACCTCGGGGCTATGAACATAATAATAGTTCATTTTCTATTCTAAAAGCTTCTAAGTCTAAATGAAAATTCATACTGAAGCTAAAAATATAGTCGAAAATAGAATAAAAACAAGTGGTTAAACAAAGATTCATTTTTCATAATCTTGACTCGACTAGACGCTCTACAGTAAAAAGATTAAGCATCTAAAAAATATAAAAAGAAGAATTCAGGCACTAAAAATAGTGCAGACAAGATGGCTTCGATTCCATTTACAAAATTACTTCAAGAATTCAATATTTTACCTTCTCAGACTCAATTATCTTTGAAATAGTTATCTCTGGAATTTCATTTTTATATAATCTTAGAATCTTTTGTAATAAAAATAACTTAAGATTTGCTATTTCTTTATTGCGTTGAAGCTAACAAAGTCAATGAACCTGACTAGCTGCACAAAACAGATGGTACGAAGTTATTTCGACGTTGAAAATGTTAGGAATTGTAGTTTATTTTGCTTTTCAATTATCAGAAACCTTTCTTATAAAATTGGATATATATTACGTGGTATTATCTTAGAGTACAATTAGGCGACTGATGGATGTAGATGAAGCGTGTTTTATTAAAGAAGTGTGTTTGGATTGTAGTAAGTGTAGGGTAGTGGTCTCTGCCTTCCACAATCGGAAAGAGGCGTAACATATAATCATCATCAATCGGGACCGAGCAGAAGAAAAACTAAATTATTCTATATGTTCCTTACAGCTGTTCCCAATATTCAAAGACAAAAAACTATCCGAGACTGGCAGTACTTAACTGTTACTTTTGATCTATCCTTTAGAAAAATCCCATAGATTTTTTGACACCGGCCGGTTTATAGGGACGAAAAATTCTGAGATAGATTACTATTTCTATCTCCAGTAGGGCAAAACCATAGATAGATAGAATATTGGGACGGGCAGTTAAGGTACCTAAGTTGAGTTTCTAAGCTGATAATAATGTTCATAGAATTTCGATAGTTACTGTTTTTTTTCTATTTTTCTAGCTAGTTAATAACTGTTGTAATAAGCATCTTAAAATTCAATAGCTTTTCTGACGTCAAACCCGTAGTTTCCTTATTTGAGCGTTATTCAGTCAATATTCTGTAATCGCGTAAAGACAATACTCATAAGTACTTGTAAACAATTACTTAACTACACCGAACTGATTTTCTTTTTTTTTTTTTATTCATTCCTCCACGGAAATGAGCATAATATTTAAATATCTTTATGTTTATTAGAATTGTATAACTTTGAAAAGAGCAACCCAACAGAGTTTCTTGCTGGATTCTTCTCTACACAAAACTGCTACCTTGCGAAACTAGCTTTTTTTAAAAAAAACTTTGGTATATTATTTCAAACTGGGCATATTTATTTTGGGCTACAACCAACCTAACTACCAAACTGCGTCGCGGGAGACCACGAAAAAGGTGGCGGGACGAGTTGGACACCTTAAATACCTGGGTGGAGGTAGCTTGAGACTGAAAGTCATGGCGGATGAGGAGCGACATCTTGCCGAGCAGAGGAACACAAAATGGCTAGATTACATGTATAGGTATATTTGCTTAGTTGATTTGTCTCGTTTAAGCTCGAACAAATAGATTGAGACCGCAGATAAACCGATGTGGGTTTAGAATTACGTTTTGTGACGTCTTGATGATATGACGGCTTCGTTGCATTTTAATTTTAATTTCCCTCTTTGTCTTTTTCTCTTCTTTTCTTTCTTTTTCTCTGCCAGGGAGAAAATCTTTAAGAGGTTATAAGGTGTGCCTTTTGTGATTATTTTTTTTGCTCATCTCTCTTCTTGAAAATAACTATTCAATTAATCCTATAAAAATCAAAGTTTGTGCCGATATACATAGATGGTAGTGAGGATCTTTGTTACTCTTTCACGTAAAAACTAATGAACAGATTATAACGAAACTTTTCGATATTGTTGTTTATACACCAGAGCTTACATTATTGTTAGATATTGTGTAAGTTTTCCAAGCTATGTCAATAATGTGTAGGTACGACGGGTGACCACTAAAAAAAAATGTAACAAGTTCTCAAAATTAACAAAAATAAACTTACAACATTTCACCCGTATACAACATCAGTCAAACGCATTGCACTTTGATCTCTAAACCAATGCCAAAAGATCGTACAACTTTATCGTAAATGAATTCGCTATGTATTACGTCTTATTATGTAATACATACAGAACATCTGTTTACAATAACAATAACACGTTGGTAGTAACACTTTGATTGATATTGTTAAGTAACACTTTGTTACTTCCGCTATTGTTATTCTGGTCGTTCAATGTCAAATACCTGCTTTTAAAGCAATTTTATTATGAACTAGCTGTCCCGGCGAACTTTGTCCCGCCTTAGAATAAACTTTATTGTGTAGGAATAAAGTTCAAATTGACTCTACATTTTAGTAAGAAAACATTTGTATGGGAAAAAGAAAAGGTCTGTTTTAGGGCTTTCCCGGCAATTATTCGAATTTTTCTCACCGTAAGAACCATCCTTGGACTTCAATGAACATTTTAAAAAAAGAATTAGCGAAATCGGTCCAGCCGTTCAGGCGTGATGCCGTGACAACGGAAAACGGGTTTCATTTTTATATATATAGATAAACCGTTATTCATTTGTTTTAAAGTTTTCTTTTTAATAATTTGTATTTGGAATGCGAGACTTTGAATCGAAGAAAAAACAAATGAATATAGAGGCGTTTGATGAAAAAGAAAATCGAAAATAAACATAAAATCGAGGATTTTTAAATTGTCTCCGCTAGCGTGCGGAGACCAATTTATTCATCTAAGCACAAAATTGCAATTCATATCGTCTTTATTATATACTCGACTTTAAAAACAACTAGTCAATTTTATATTTATGTTATGTAAAGTTCAACAACGTTAACAACTCAGTAAACTTTAAACCGTTGTAATTTGAATTTGGAATTCAATTTTGAATTTCCATACCCTAAATACAAACTAATACAAACTTGTAAACGATACAAAGTAGTCATGTTATCGCTTTATGTTAATAAATCATTGAGTATCATAAATTATATGATTTACTTATTATAGGAATAAAATAAGTAGGCACCTACTGTAGACTGTCGCTGGGCACTGGACAAAGCGTATGTAGGCATTTAAGCGGAAGGAATAATAATAATAATCCTACTAATATTATAAATGTCAATGTTTATGCCGATGGATGTATGGATTGATGATGCGGATATTTGTTACTCTTTCACGCAAAAACTACTAGACAGATTTTGATGAAACTTAGCAATATTGTAGATTGTACATCAGAATAACACAAGGGCTATATTATTTTTAGAAAGGTACTGTATTTTCCAAATAATGACGGTAAATGTGTACGAAGTCGCAAGCAGCCTCTATTTTCAAATAAGGAATAAGAAAAGGCAATAAATGTTTAAAAAGTGTTCCAAAGTTCTAAATTTAAAAAAAAATATATTTAAAATTAATTTC
Organism: Anarsia innoxiella; assembly: GCA_947563765.1. Taxonomy (NCBI): domain Eukaryota; kingdom Metazoa; phylum Arthropoda; class Insecta; order Lepidoptera; family Gelechiidae; genus Anarsia; species Anarsia innoxiella. Next base: position 8,978,368 of record OX387404.1, on the reverse strand, counting down.
CTGCTACGTAATTAATGATACACAACGACATATTCGATTTATAACCGCTCATTAGGGTATCGAATTAGAATGCAATTTTGGCACAAACAATGACTATACTCGTACGTGCATTTATGTATAAACAGGTAGGCTAATTGATAAATCGTATAATGAAAGCAAATTCTAATGTCTGAACTAGCTACGAATAGATTGTGTGCATTTTCTTTTCACAATTTAGAAGCAGACTATTTCGACCTTGACATTGGCATTTGACGTATTTGAATTTTTGACACAAAAGCAAAAAACATCCATTCGTTCATTTCGTTCTTTTTTGAATGTCTTTTAAAGACTCGTTAGTAATAACTTTTCGTATCTTGGCTATTTTTGTTGTTGCGTTAAACATCTAGTAGAACATAAACGAATGAAACCACAGAGCACTTGCTTAGATTAAATAAAAGAGGAAATAGAAATATGTCATATCAGGCGCTCTTTCTTACGGATGGCAGATAGATGCAGGAGGGTGGCGAAGATTCCACCAACAAGAGCTGCTCTCTCTGTGGGGTCTGCAGGAAAAAAATTCTTTTAGAAATATGCTGTACCTTTTGTATAACTTCTCTTTTTTTCTGTCTCTATGTACTATAATATCATCTTACAGTAAACTGTTAAATAAATAAATAAGAGCGACGATATTAAATACGTATTAAGAAGAAGATTAAATATCTATCTTTTCAGTTACTTTAAGTCCGAGCAGTTGCTGTCTTTGATTCTCAGCCTAAGTTTAGGCTCATAATAAATTCAACTTATATATAATACACAGGAATGTTATTATCATAAACAACATACAGAGTCCCAACTTTCCGTTATTCCTAGAATTAGACCTAGTTTGATAACCCTATCAGTAACAAAGCTGTATTCATTTGCTAGCGACCACACGCGACTTCGTACGCGTTTATCGTCATATCTTGGAAAATTTACACAATATCTGTAATTTATCTAGCTTAAATGCTACCCTGATGTTTAAGCTACAATATGGTAAAGTTTCATTAAAATCTGTTGAGTAGTTTTCGCGTGAGAGAGTAACAAACATCTCTATGGGCATAAACATTAACGTTTAGAATACAAAATATTAGTATGATAAGTAAATAGTATAATCGTAGTTTGTATGCATTTGACCCCAGTGTCGTTTATTTATAAGCTGATAAATAGGTCTATCTTAATGGATATTTATTTAATTACTTATTGACATTAATAAAGGTTACAAATTATCTAGTTTATATGCTAGTATTTATGTATTATTTGATCTAGAAAGCTTCCTACCAAAACATCAGAGTACTTACTTGAACGCGGCTTTTGTATAAAAGTAAGAGAGAAGTAACATTAGACTAGAGGCTGCACGCGACTTCGCACGCATTTATCGCCATATCTTGGAAAAAAAATCGTGATATCTCAAAATAATATAGCCTATGTGTTATTTTGATATATAATCTACTGAAAGTTTCATAAAAATCTATTTAGAAGTTTTTGCGTGTAAGAGTAACATACATCCATCCATCTATCGGCACAAACAAGGCACAAACGGATTAGTAGGACAAAAAGAGCATCCAACCTATTGGTATAGTAAAAATTTTTTTACACTCAACATCCCTATTCGAGCTAGTAGCTATCACTGTCGACAATTGTCCAAAATACTGTCGTTTTATAATACTTTTCTCTATCGATTGACGTAAGTTTCATCAGTCGCCGCCAACTTTTTTTTCTCCATACTAGCTCGAATAGGGGATGTTGAGTCCAATTGATACCGTTTTTTTTACTATACCAGGCTCTATACAAATATGTTCGATGCCATTTTTATGCATTTTAATGGAATCCATCCATCCATCAGCACAAACATTGACATGTATAATAAAAGAATTGATAGCTGTGTGCCATAGTGCCATAGGTAAATTGTAGTATGTTTTTATACTACCCAAACCCTTTAAAGACGCGTTAAGTATAATATTATTTTGTGCAACTAGTTATAAATTAAGTAGTCTACGTAATCAGGAAGCCCCTCTACTATTATACAATTTCACAGAAAAAAAAACATTTAACTAATTAGCTACAATTACTTGAAATAGTGCATTACAAAAATGATTGATTAGTTACAAGACAATGAGACAATGTTCGTGCCATAAATTATTAGCGTTGTAACTGTTGCCAAATGTACATCTGATATATATTTATTAATTATATTAAATAGTTATATATAAATCTTTACGAGTTGTTTACTAACAAAGTTTTGAAGGAAATGGCCGTTGTGGATCTCTATCACTTAGTTAATTAACCGAACCGTATAAAAAAAAAATAAAAAAAAATAAATAATAATAAAAAAAAATAATAAAAAAAAAAGTAAAAAAAAATAAAAAAATAAAATAAAAAAAAATAAAAAATAAATAAAAATAAAATAAAAAATAGAAAAGAAATATTTGATTAATGAAATAGGTTGACCAGTAAGTTGGACGACACGTTTATAAACAAGTTTGATCTGGTTCCCATGTCTGCCAATAGGCGTGACGACACTATGAAATAATCGAAGATTTAATGATTTCAGGGGAAAATACACATTTAAAGGATTCAAAAAACTATTTTAGTTTTATTTAAAAAATTGAGATTAACAAGATTTTCTATAAAATAAAAGAGTAAAATACTGCAATCGGCCATTTTGACTGAAACGCCAATCACAGCGCATGACGTCATACTCATGTAAACAAACATCACTGTGTTGTTTTGACTGATTGTACGCTAGGATTGACTTTTTGTTTATTTTTGTGAATAACTACAAATTTATTATAATGGAACCAGGGTTTATCAGGGCAAACAGTTCCAATTTGCCCAGGATCGATTTGCTAATGTTGGGCGAGTTCCTGGCAACCAATAAAGAATTTTGCTCCTCCGAATTTAGAAACGTGAAAACCTCCTTGTATTTTTTTTGTTATTATTGTTATTTGTTATTATTGTCATTTCATCTATTTCACGTCAAACATGAAGTTAAAAATCTATCAATACATGATAACATACTCACATCAAAGTGATCTTCACAGAAATAAAGTGACGAATTTAATTTTACTTCGTTCGGGTTTCGCCGTGCAAGCTGTAACCATTTATCTCTTATTTTTTTTATGTATGGGACATGAACAAACACCTTGTTGGGTGTCTTTATTGATGTATTTTTGCACAGAGGTACTGCACACCACTTATAAACTTTAGAATTCATTTTTATCACAAGAAATACGAAACGTTTGTTTACTTTGTTGTCTAGCCGGGCGGGAACTCATTTGACGTTTACAAAAGTGTGACGTCACACGCGACGCCATGACACGGAGAGCTGTTTTCACGCAGTATTTAAAAATAATTATAAAAATGGCTTTAATCTTCTTAAAACATTAGTTAAATACCGAAATAAAGTTTTTGTTGTAAACAGTAAATGTGTATCTGCATTTTGGAATAGGATTTCAAAATCTTTCGACATGCCTATTCACAATATTCTTAGTTGTGTGTCGGCAGAGTGTCAATATAATTTTTTGACACATTTCATCGCAATCAGTGTGAGCTATTGTTCAGCGGAATACCAAATATGTCAAAAAATTCCATTGACGCTCTGCCGACACGCAACTTATGCTATTATAAATTAGCAGACTTGGGCCCTTGATGTAGACACAAAAATATTAACAGTTATCAGACTACCTTAGTCTTATAACTGTTAATATTTTTCTTCTTCTTCTTCGGCATGAGCTTCGGTATAGAAGAAATAATTTCATTTATTCCAGACTAGTGGCTGCCCGCGACTACGCTCGCATTTATCGTCATATCTTGGAAAAAAATCATGACATCGTATAATAATATAGCCTATGTGTTATTCTAATGTCCAAGCTAAGTTATTGTAAAGTTTCATTAAAATCTGTTGAATGCATGAAGTATCTTAACATCCATCCATCCGCACAAACATTGACATTTATAATATTAATAGGATGATTAAAAAATCTCGGTTACTCCATGTACTTGTATGTTTATGTTTCAAACACAAACATAAACTATTAAAGAAAGTAAAATAAATTAAAAATTCTCGCCAACAACTTGAAATGACTTAACTTGAATCTCCATTCATCCCATCACTCATACATGTCAGATCTCTTTAAAACTCTTGCGTGTTATACTTGTATCAGACTGGTTGAAGCACTCATAGAACAACATTCTAATCTGAACGTGTACTACATAACTTACAGCGTTGCAGAAAAGCCCATTAAACATCATGCTGTCTTCTAATCTTTGACAACGAAAGGGATAGCTATAGGTTTAACAGAGCATTAACTTTCCTGCAACAGCAAGTTATATGTCAACTTTCTGAGCTATTTATAAACGTCGATTAAATAGACAGTTTTGTTTATTTTTTTTATTAAGATGAATTGTGGTATTGAAGTGAATATTTTTTTACGATTGTAGGTAGATGTATAGATTTAAAGTCATTTCTAATGAAATAAGAACCTACTAATGTTATAAATGTCAATGTTTGTGCCGATGGATGGACGTTTGTTACTCATTCACGCAAAAACAACTGAACTGATTTTGATGAAATTTGGCAATATTGTAGCTTATATATCAGAATGACACAAAGGCTATATTATTTTGAGATTCCATATTAGATATGACTATAAATGCGAGCGAAGTTGCGGGCAGCCCTTAGTACAAAATAAAATAATATACTTAGTCCTTGTATAGCGTGGTTACGATCTACCTACAAGGTTACAAGGTTCAAATACCAAGACTATTTAACTGTTCTTAAATATCCACTTATATTTAATTTCATTATACTTCACCAGTATCAAGAACCTATTAATATTTTATTATAAAACCATTATAACAATAACCAACCTGTCATAATTAGAATCAAATAGCGAGTGTCATGATATAATGGCCTATCGGTTCGAGCAAACTGCATCGATCAATATGCGGTTCATACCAGCGTGAAACAAGATCCTTTGTGTCCATTAATGAACAATCTTGATACTTAGTATCAAGAGCCATCGAGTATGTAACCTTTAGAGATGAAATATGGGCAACTTTTTTATACCATAGTATGAAATTAATAGTGGTGCACCACTCCTCATTCCGGGCAATTCCGGCATTATTTCCTTGCGCTCATAGATATATGAAGCCAACATAAACGGCTGGTAATTCAAACAATTTACTTTTCCACGATGAAGTAAAAAATAGTATTTATCTATCTAAAACCCTAGTCGAAATTACTAACGTTGAACTCTATAATTGTCCAATTACAATTGATTCGAAGGTCCACAAACTATACTTAGTTACATACTTTTCCAACAGTGTATCGTATCAGAGCTCTTTTCAGCTGATATTGGTACCAACATATTAAAAACTTAATTCTTTATGACACCTCTAAGATTGACATCCTCAATGCACTACAGCGATCTAATTCTTGACACTCGTTGCAACTATACATCGCTCTTGATTCTTGATACTTTTGCGCACGCCCCTGACACATTTCCCGAGTGTCCTTTCTATCTTTCGTTTATATTTCAGTACACTTTATTGTAGTACTTCTGTTCTTTGGCAGTGTGAATGTAAACATTGTTATAGGTATAAGAGGCCAAGTCTTGCATTGACATGTTTTGATATAATTGGCATATGGTCTTAAGATTAATTTAGTTTTGAGTGTTTAACACATGTATTTTTAAGGAATAAGATATTTATTTAGGTTGTTTTTGTATTGTTTTTTTTTTTTGAGATTGTTCATACCTAATTAAAAATACACTTGAGGCAATTGATAAATGTAGATGAAGTGAAAGAGATATGTTGGGATCGTAGCAAGTGGAGGGAAGTGGTCCTTACATCGTAGCAAGTGGAGGGAAGTGGTCCTTACATCGTAACAAGTGGAGGGAAGTGGTCCTTACATCGTAGCAAGTGGAGGGAAGTGGTCCTTACATCGTAGCAAGTGGAGGGAAGTGGTCCTTACATCGTAGCAAGTGGAGGGAAGTGGTCCTTACATCGTAGCAAGTGGAGGGAAGTGGTCCTTACATCGTAGCAAGTGGAGGGAAGTGGTCCTTACATCGTAGCAAGTGGAGGGAAGTGGTCCTTACATCGTAGCAAGTGGAGGGAAGTGGGCCTTACATCGTAGCAAGTGGAGGGAAGTGGTCCTTACATCGTAGCAAGTGGAGGGAAGTGGTCCTTACATCGTAGCAAGTGGAGGGAAGTGGTCCTTACATCGTAGCAAGTGGAGGGAAGTGGTCCTTACCTATCCATACGGAAAAGAGCCGTAACGGATATGCACGGTACGTATGATCCTATCTGATATAAATAGTATTAAACTGACGTTTCATTCATTCAAAAGCACTGAATTCATTTAAAATCTCTGTGAAATTGTGGCCGCGAAACCTATGTTTCAGTTGACGTAAGCAAAATTCCCAGCCATTAAATGAGCATGACTAAAAAATTTTGTTTAGTTTATTTTAAAATATTCGACACGTATTTTTTCTTTTTTCTCTTAAACTAAAATTGACACAGATACACTGGGTTAAAGTTGCTCATGACGTCACGCCTTAGTACGATTTTTACCTAGGAGTGACGTCAATACCCCCAACTCTGTAACTTTGATGCTCTATATCTTTGTATTTATTTATGTATTTGATCAGGTAAAAAACGTGTTTCAAATATTTTTTAATAGCCTAAAAGACGGACTAATTATTTTTTGAATTTTCAAATGTAGTCATCATCCCTATTGTAACCTAGTCTTACATACGAGTACTACATTTCTCTCAAACACACACATCGACATAGCATTCAAATGCAATTCTGTGAATCAAATCCCAACACCGAAACGTAAACACAATTATGTCCGAAACGACGCAACGGATAGACGTGTCAAGGACAATCTCGTAGGGACATCACGTTTCGTGTCACAGATCACGTTTGTAAATCATATGGTCTGTTACAAAGTAATGTTGAGTTGAATTTGGCTAATGATACATCGGGCATTCCCAATATTCTCTCTATCTTTTGTTTTGACCTACTGGAGATAGAAATAGTTATCTATCTTAGAATGGGGATGATGACTACATTCGAAAAATAATTAGTTGTCTTTTAGGCTTTTAAAAAATATTTGAAACAAGTTTTTTACCTGATCAAATACATAAATAAATACAAAGATATAGAGCATCAAAGTTACAGAGTTGGGGGTATTGACGTCACTCCTAGGTAAAAATCGTACTAAGGCGTGACGTCATGAGCAACTTTAACCCAGTGTATCTGTGTCAATTTTAGTTTAAGAGAAAAAAGAAAAAATACGTGTCGAATATTTTAAAACAATCTATGTGATGGACTAAAAAAAATTTTTTAGTCATCATGCCCATTTATCGTCCCTATAAACGGACCGGTGTCAAAAAATCTATGAGATTCTTCTGAAGGATAGATCAAAAGTGACAGATACGTGACAGGTAATTACTGCCGATTTCGGATAGATCTCTAGTATCTTTGTATATTGGGAACGGTCGAAGAGTGACGAGAACAATTGGCTGAATATAATTTAAGGTTTTAAATTGAGACAATGGACTGTTTCTTTTGTTGAGGAAGAAATATTATACTTGTTTTAGACTTATATGACACTTAATGGAGAGAATGAAATCTCTATAGATCGTAGCAAGAGGAGGGAAGTAGGCTCTCTCTACCCCGATGTGAAAGAGGCATGACAGATATGTATGTATGTATGTACAGAGCTACCAGATTATCTGTGAACCGGCCGTTAATGGAGCTACGGCAAATAATACGGAAACGTCAAATGCCAGAACTGCTGTGATTGGTAGAAATACAATTTTGTTTTACTATAAGCGCCGCCGTTCAGTTCACAGATAAGTTGGTCTGTTTTGATTTAAGAAACTGCCATAGTCTCAACTTTACACGTATATTATTGTATGTCTTCACAATAATATCCTATTTATAGCATAATTACTTTATTTACTTATAAAAGCTCGCACCTAATTTTGTATAATTAGCTGAGCTTCATCCAGGGTTCTTCAATAAATCGTATAAAATGGCCCAATGCCAACTATCGTTTACTAGGAATTAAATAGGGTGCAATTAAGATAATAATTAATGTGCTATTTCGATTGTTTCGAGAAATTCAGATATAGATTCATTGTCACGCCCTAATGAAAATAATAACTACTTATTTAGGTGGAAATTTTTCCACTATATATTACTATATACTATATAACTATATATATTACTATATACTATATAACTGCCAACTGCCAAACGGCGTCGCGGCAGACCACGGAAAAGGTGGCCGGATGAGCTGGACACCTTCTTAAGTAGCTGGGCGGAGGAAGCTCGAGACAGAAGGTCATGGCGGAAGAGGAGAGAGGCCTTTGCCCAGCAGTGGGACACAAATGGCTAGATTAGATTAGATTAGATGTATAGGTACTTTTGGCCTTATAGCCGCATTAAAAAGTCAAAACATTAAAAGAATATGGGCCTAAATGTCCGACAAGCGTCTCTTTTTAATATAAATGAATTAATTTTAGTCTTCATTTATTTGAAACACAAACCTTCCTGATAGTTTAGATAGGCCTGTTTCACCAACTACTGATAAAATTTAACTGCCAGATAAACCTTTGTCTATTTCATAAAACACGACGTTTTAGAAAGTCTTTCTTTCTTCTTTATCAGCCCATATATGTCCCCACCGAGGGGCACGAGCCTACTCTCATACAGAGAGTGATTAGGCCGTAATCCACCACGCTGGCCAAGTGCGGGTTGGCGGATTTCACATACACCTTTGAATTTCTTCTCTGGTGTATGCAGGTTTCCTCACGATGTTTTCCTTCACCGTTAGCAAGTGGTAATCGAATAAATTGATCCGTACATGAGAAATAAACTCAGAGGTACGGGCCCCCGCCAGGATTCGAACTCACGCCCTCAGAATTCGAGGCAAGCGTTCTACCAACTGTGCTACCACCGCTTCAACTTCTTCTTTTTAGACAGTGACAGACATAAAATATCTGTCAGATAAATTTTATCTATAGATGGCGAAACAAGCCTAAAATCTTTTTAATTGTACGTATCTACCAAGCGAAATACAAACACAATAATTTCAGTTACTATTAACATTACCGTAACTCATCACTTGAAACAAATTCTGATTATACTTATGTGATGGATTGGCAGCTTGTCACTCAGTAGAGTAATTAGAAAACGCATTAAGTAGGTACCCATCTATATGAATGGCGCCAAGAGAGAAGTGCCAACGAGCTAAACAGCACGTAGGCAGAAAGATGCATTATATTACTTCATTTTGTGGTATTTATGAGGAAATTAATAGTCATTCATATAACTATTAAAAAAACACAATGTTATTCATTGATTGAATTTTAATTATGCTGAAATAGTGTCGTTGAACTTGTTGTAGTTACTTATGTACTTATACAAATACAAACTAGAGGCTGCCCGCGACTTCGTACGCATTTATAGTCATATTTTGGAAAAAAAACATGATATCTCAAAATAAAATAGCCTATGTGTTATTCTGATATATAAACTACAATATTGCCAAATTTCATCGAAATCTATTCATTAGTTTTTGCGTGAAAGAGTAACAAACATCCATCCATCGGCACAAACATTGACATTTTATAATATTAGTAGGATTATTAGGAAAATTATAAAATTTTATTCTATATTAAAGTGGTATAATTTAAGTTTAATCTAGTATTTAAACGGTGGCATCGACGGCGCGGTGTTTCAAATTATAGAGCAGGAAAATAGTGATTATTTAGAAAACCTACATTTTCTAGTATTACAGTTACTGAAACCGTAGGTATTGTGGAAGTTGTTAGACGTATAATTACTCTTATCTTTCCAAAAATATGTAATAAATGATAAAGCTATAATTTAGTTAATTTGATTTGTCGTTTGTTCTTTAATAAAAAGCTTAAAAATACCTGTACAATCACGCAACTCTAAAATGAACCTACTTAATAGTGGAGGGAAGTGGTCTCTGTCGACACCGACGGGAATAAAAAGAACCTAGCCTTTTTATTTAAAGAAAAAACCCGACTGCGTTTTTCTAAAGCACTTTATTTATTTTGATGTACTCAGTGTCACTTTCACCCCGTAAATACCCGTAGTAAATACGAATCTAACGACACCTCTTAAACTATGTATAATCCATCAAGCCGTTTAGGCTGAAGAGCGTGCCAAAGAATTATACATACGAACATACATACATAGTCTCGAAAAACATTACCCTCCTGGTGCAGCCGGGTAAAAAGGCATAACAGATATGTATGTATTTTAGCCTATTTATCTTTGCAATAAGTCTAAACATCCCAACCATATTCCAATACATCACAAGCTCCCAAATCATTCATTATGTCAAGGTTATTGCCAAGGAATCTGCCGTTCCCAGTGATCTAATCTTTGACCTAATTCCATCCATCTTTTACTAGGTCGTTCAACTTGTTTATAAAACCTAGAAGATTTCAGGTCAATTCGACTACATTAGTATTGAGGAAGGAGGTCAAAGACACGCGTGTTTGTATGTTGTGGTTGACGTTGATGACAATTCGTTTAGATTTGTGTGATCATCACCAATCATAGTAATGTATGTATGTATGTCATACATAAAATGTTAACTCATCTAGCTGTTATTATCTAACTGTTGGACAAAGGTCTTGTACTTCATCCTCTCCATCATTTCTTCTAATCCTGAGACAATTTTGACCTTAACTCACACTTATATAAGATTTGCAAGATATATCGTCCAACTTAACAAGTACATCAATGTTATTAACAAGTGCATCAATATGATTCATAGGTGAAGATTTGTAATTGGCATTGTTAAACATAGAAATCTATTTCCGGACTTCATTTTGCAGTAAATCTTCCATAAATTAATTAATTAAAAAGGGATAAAATAGATTTCTAATCATAAGCTACTTCTGCCCAGCTACCAAAAAAGAGATAAAATACTTAAAGTTAAGCAAAAGCAATTAAAAGCCTATAAAAAGTAACATAATACATAGATCCATTGAAACAAGTCTATTTTTAACTCCCGCCGCAAAAACAGGGGTGTTATAAGTTTGACGTGTTTGTCTGTGTGTCTTCTTGCATGCTTGTCTGTCTGTGTCATCGTAACTCCCGAACGCTAAAGCGATTTATGTTTAACGTAGCATACCTATATCCCTAATATCATCAATTTATTTATTATATTAGTAAAACACTTTCTTCCCTTACTAAAAGACCGGTTTAACAACTTTTGGGTGTGTTAATAGAAAACCTTGAGAAACCACGTGCTTCAGTACAAACAGTGCAAAACCATATAAAATTCCTTGACTCAGGTCCAGGTTTTGATAAACATACTACGTTTCAAACGAATTTAGATCGTTTCATTACGGTACTAAAGTACATTGTTACGTTATTGGCAAATTTCACAGTGATTTGCATAAACAAGTTTAATAGGTTAGGGATAAATCTTAGCAACATTAAACACTTCATCAGGTAGCCTTTTAGGTTTATGTGATATAGGGATTCGCCCTTACTAATTCTAACAGAATAAATGAATGCTATAGTCCCCACTCGCCGCTACAAAGATAGTTGGACCTAGAACGCTTCCTTGAGGAACTCCCAATGATCTCAGTCCTTACACATACAACAGACAGCTCCTACTAGCTAAGTTGTTCTAATTACTAATTAGATTGGGTAAATCCCTGTGCCATAACTACCCTTGCTGTATGATGCCCGCAAAACAAGTCCTTAGACCAAGAAATCTCATTAATATTAACAACGAACGGAATAAGATAAAGTGTATTATAAGTGTATTATAAAAAAACACAAGCGTATTATACAAATTCACTCTCCTCTATAGGGAAGTCAAAATGTTTGCTTTATATGCCAAAACAAATCCTGCTCAATTCAAAAATAAACTCTATTTATTACGCATCAATATACAATTGTTTATTTCAACAATGAACGTAGTAAAAGTGCTAATTCGTAAAGTGATAATTTTTAAAAGCAAAACGTGCCAATTGGCCAAAGACGTGCCAAGATGTCTTGTTGATACCATACGTGGGTTATTAGTATGTTTTATCTTTGGACAAGTGTTAGAAATGACACATTTTCATGTTAGTAGACTCGAGTTAGTAAATCATGTGATGGGTGAGGTGCTACTTCAGTATCATCAACCATATATCCTTAGAGTGACTCTTAATTAGTGAACGATAGAAAAGGATATGCATGTACTCGTGATAACAAACAACTTTTACTATGGGGCAAACGTGGAAATCATAAAAAAAATTGTTCCCCCGTATCAGCTGGTGCATTTTGTAAGGGGAGTTCAAAAATTTTTCAATTATTTCGAACTTGGTCCCATAGTAAAAGTTGTTTGTTATCACGAGTACATGCATATCCTTTTCTATCGTTCACTAATTTAAAGTCACCCTATACAGGGTGGCCCGTCGATTGACGTCCAAAAGGAAAATTTGGATTCCTCGTGTCGTGGGGTATCCGAATCACCCCCATGTATGTTCCGCGATTTTTTACGGTTTCCGAGTTATGACGTGTTTTCTGATTTTTTGAGATTTTTCAACCAATCACCCTAAAAAGGTTCGTAGAAAAAAAAGTACAACACTTTTTCATAATTTTATTTTTACATCAGATGCTTCATGACCCGTACTTTTATGCATATAATATTCAGCTACGTAACTTTAATAAAAGTTGGGGAAATTTAGGTCGGAAGAGGAAAAATTGTATTGACTGAAAAATAGTCGAAATCTTCAAACTGCCGCTTCAAGGCCGTTTCCTTGTGCAACCCCTTAGAAATGAGGCATATCTGCATAATTTTCTCAAGGTGTAACTCATCTCTTACAGGTGCTCCAAAACCCCCAAATGTGTCAATCTTGGCTCCTTTTTTGTACTTTTCGGTAAGATAACACTGTCTTTAAACCTACTGAGGCTTAGGTGATCATAAAATATGAAAGAAAAATAAATTTGCTCATACGTCCAATTCTGAAAATTTTCCACCTTGCTCTCTTTAAAGGCTGATTCTAGCAAAAATACCCCATTAAGTATCAATTTTTTTCGATGATTATGAAAGCTAAGAAGTTGGCGCATTTTTTGAGCTATTTTAAAATCCATGAAGTCATCTTTTTGACCTCTTAATTTAAGTTTGAAGATTTCGACTATTTTTCAGTCAATACAATTTTTCCTCTTCCGACCTAAATTTCCCCAACTTTTATTAAAGTTACGAAGCTGAATATTTTATGCATAAAAGTACGGGTCATGAAGCATCTGATGCAAAAATAAAATTATGAAAAAGTATTGTTTTTTTTTTTCTACGAACCTTTTTAGGGTGATTGGTTGAAAAATCTCAAAAAATCAGAAAACACGTCATAACTCGGAAACCGTAAAAAATTGCGGAACATACATGGGGGTGATTCGGATACCCCACGACACGAGGAATCCAAATTTTCCTTTTGGACGTCAATCGACGGGCCACCCTGTATATATGTCTGTGTCTAGATTAAACGACCTACGGCTTCACTTCAATATATTGCAATCAAGCGAAAAACGATGCGCTAAATTGCAATCACTAAAATTTCTAAACCTTCGACAGATTGCAATTTCTCTAGATTTAACGTAATCTAACGATATTCATAATCTTACGATGACATATCCACGCTTGCATCTACCTGCAGGCATCACCAAGTCATCTACCCATTTTGTTGTTGGACTTCATATATATCTGTTTAACCTCTCACATTCCACTGACCCATTATAAACCAAGACACAATAGATTTTCTATTGTTCCTTTTTTTTCTGGGATGTGAAAGATTAATTCTTTAACATATCTGTCACGCCTCCCTTCGATCAGAAGATACCACATTATATCATCCCAAATATCCTGTGTCACCAGAAATTAATATTCGTCAATGAAAATGAATATAAAATTGCTTTGTTTACTATAAACGAATGCCCTTGGAGCTTCAAACCCATATGAGAGGCCTACATAACACTTGAATGACTAAGGCAATACAAAAAATATATACGTACGTTACAGACTTCCTATTCGTTTATAATTCACAAACAAAGGTAAAGAATGTCAGCGAGTCAGGTTAGTTTTCTTCGTAATAGTGTTGTGGAGTTATCGACATTTGTGGAAGTAACATTTATCGATTGACAGATGTTTGACCCAAAAAAATAACCTTCAATTAGAAACCTTTGATTATACTATGAATTAGCCTGATTAATTGATTATAGTTCTTTTGTTTACATTTTTGTTTTTAAATTTTGTTACTTATCCAATAGCAAAACTGTACACCACTCATATAGGTGCAGGTACCTATATATTTTTACATTTTTATAAACCTACGCATTTTTGACAAATTGTTATTTCGATAAATATCCCAATAAAAGATTAGATTATGACAAGATTAAGTCATAAAAATCCATCGGATATCTGTTTTAAGAACAACACCAATCACTTCCATCCGCATACCAACGTGCAAAAGTATAGCATACTATAGTATTACATATAGTTTATTTACGTTGCAGATACGTGTCAGTACCTTCCGATCTTCCGATGTCTGTCGTAGATATTTAATGCGGAAACCGTATATGTTTCAATGCAATTATCGTAGTGACAACATCTCTGTTATCGATGGAACATCAATCTACTATCTACTATAAATTATGGGGTTACAGGAACAACCTTTGAAACACCAGAATACTCAATTTTTATATTGATTCTAGTAGTTGATGTGTAATTGTAAATGTAGCTTTGTAAGTAGGTACTAGAATAGGCTAAAATAATTTTGGACAGTTTAATCAAGCAACATCTACCGTAAATAGGCCTTTTTGTGAATTAACGATTACAAGTTCAAGAGAAAAAAAGTCCTTTTTTAAAATGAGCAACAATAAATGAGAACTTCAAGTAAGTAAGAAATCTTTCGCTCATCAATTTTATTCACCTTATACAATCTCGTCTATCTTTACAGCTTAATAATATTACGTACCTATTATGAATGTCGCGTGCAACTAAAGAGCGTGATTAAATTATGGAATTATCTATGCAAATACGACCTGTCTATTAACTTATTAAAGACTTTCTCGACCGTAAATACACATGCAAGCAACGTTTTGTCAAACAAATCGTTTGTTTACAGTTAATAACCAAAATAAATGTTATTCATATTAAATAGGAGTGGTCACCAAGTTTAAGTGTTGAACACCCCAAACAGTTTTTTTTTTTAATTCTAGGTAAGTACCTATTGTAAGTGTACCTCAAGGTAGCATTCTAGGTCCCATTTTCTTTTAGACCTACGTAAACTAAGTGTATCACAGTCTTAACCAAAAATTTGGCTACATGTTTTCCTTACTAAACTCTGACAATATCTTACAATTTCCTACAGTTTCCTCTAAACAGTATTATCATTAAAATAATCTGGTTATATTGCGTTCATAAAATGTGTACGTGTACCAAAAGGCAGCATTCTGGGTCCCATTTTATTTTAGACCTATATGAAAGACTTATATTCCCAACCCTATAAACACAGTTTTTTTTTTTTTACTGAGCTATCATAATCACGCATTCAAACACAGTTCCTTACTGAACTATAATAATACACTATAAAAATACCACAACTACATATAACAACAGACCACGTCCCACAGTTTCCTCTCAACCGCATTATCATTATAATCAGCTATTCGTTTTGCATTCACCGTTCTATTTCGGTCCGAGACAATGCGTGTGCGTGCATTCGGCTGCATTGCATATTATGTTTATCGGTGCAACGCGTCAACGGGTCTCTATACATTACTGTAGACCTGTGATGCAGTTTTCTTCTTTATTGTATTGTGTATAGGAGCGATGAAATCAAGCTGCTCGTTATTATTACTCAAGAATCTAGACTTGTATGGAGATTTTCATATAAATTTGTTGTCCTACGTGTTGCAAAGAATACTGGATTTGAGTCTTGATAACAAGCGACATCTTACTCTATTGAATTCTCAAAACAAAAAATCTTCTTTTACAAAATAAAGCAGGGATCAGTACGTCTAATTACCTATCTAAATATTTTTATCTTATTATGAAACCCATGTGTATGTCTTATGTTATAAATTTTGTAGGTAGGTGAAAACTATCAACGATTATATTATCACCCCCCTAAATAAAATACTTACATACCTACATCGTGTTGAAATAACTTCATCACAAAAGTCGTTTGTATTATTAAAGGTTCGCTTGTTTCGTATCTTTACAAAAGCGTTTTGTCCCCCGCTGTCTATATTTAGTCATGAATTTATTTCTGCTTGAAAAATAATCCAGTTTTTCTGTTCGTCGCTTCTCGAAGTTATTTACTTTGTTGTGTGAGAATAAAAAAAAGTGTATTGGCCATTTCTTTGTTATTTCTTTTGTTCGTTAAGTATTAGTATTTTTGTAATTTCTCAATCATCAACTTATTTTTCTTTTCTATACTTATACCTATGCTATCGGTATCGTTTGTATATTTCTTTTATATCTCCATTTTGGTAACTCTCTCTGTGACTCTATCAAATAAATAGTTGCTTGCTATACATTTTTCAATCTACTTAAATTTGATATCATTCTGTTAAAAAAAAATCCTTTAAATCTTATAGATTACATGAAGTTAAATATACTTAATCTTGAATTAAAATTACTTCCTTGTTATTTATCTTGCTAAATGTGTATATTCAGTAATAAAATAGGTTGTAAAGTTTCCTATCTATTTAACAATACCTCTTCAGTACCTAATTTAAAGCGTAGATTATATCTATATTTAGTTGACGACCTTCATGTAAATATAAATTATTATGCATCGATATCAATAAGAACGTTGTTATTGTGATAACGAACACAATATGCTTGTGTTGCGAATGCAATTCTAAGAATAAGTAATTTACATACGTTTCAATGCTTTTAATGGGCTTGTAATTTTTTTTTTCTTGAAACTTGAATGAAATGAAAATGAAAAGTGTTTTATTCAAAAATAGGCAAAATTCATTACACTTTTTTTATCTAAAACTACTGCCGGTTCACTACCTGTATAGCCGAGAGGAAGAAGACGGCAAGAAACCTTCGGCACAGGACCATACGTTATGTGCAATATATCTTTTTTTTAAATCGAGACACTTTTACACAATTACATGTTGACTTAATCAAACGATGCCTGGTTAAAAAGGTTTCTTATTAAAGAAATCTACATCTACATTAGAAGCACACTTGTCACACGTATAACACGTCGGAAATATCTGCGCACCTCGCTGGAATGCGCTTTCCCCCGAGCTTCCCCCGTTTTCGCCTATCCAGTACTGTGACGAGTACGTACGAGTTGCATGACGTCATCAAGCCAGGTCCGCAGATATTTCCGACGTGTTATAATGTGAGATAGTTGCTTGTGAAAAGTGTAGTTCTAATTGGAATTTTTTCCCCAACAAGCTGGACCGACGACCTGGTAAAAGTCGCGGAAAGCCGTTGGATGTAGGCAGCGCATGACCGGTCATTGTGAAGATTCTTGGGGGACGCTTTTGTCCAGCAGTGGACGTCTGTAAGCTGACATGATAATGATGATTTTTTCCTCTCGTCCCCGTTTTATTTTTAAACTGAAACTGAAAAAGGTTAATAGGTACATTAATTAGCTTAGATTAACATTATTAGTTGCTAATACTGGAAAAGGTGGCGAGATGAACTGGACACCTTCACGAACGACTGGGCATAGGCGGCTCAGGATAGAGAATCGTGGAGAGGGAGGAGAGAGGCCTTTGCCCAGCAGTGGGACAACAACGGCTAGATAAGATAAGATTCATACTTAAGAAAGAACAACGCTCTTCTTAAAATAACCAAATCTATCTGAATTATAACATCCAATTCTCCGCTCACTTTAATGGAAATCGAAAGTAACATTACTTAAGTAGGTACCTGCTCAGATTACTAGAAAACCAAACTCAGGTTTCAAGTAACCGTGTCGTAGTTATCAGGACCATTGAGCCGTGACGGACACGTGGAAGTCCATGCTAGTTTCTTGTCACGTGGTTTCTTAAAGTGTGGTTATGTGACGTTGTAGAGTTGTTAAAATCGTAATAATCACGTATAGGGTTTAATGTCTATAGTCTTATCGAGTTTCATGAGAACCTCATTGTATTTGGTAAAATTGTACTCACAAATGACTCAGAAATAAATGTGTGTAAGTGTATTTATGCAAAAGTTCTCAACGTTGTCATTAGTGTATCCTATCAGTCGTCCTCCACAGTGGACACTATATGGTCATATATAAATGGTATATGGTCACTATATTCTATATGGTCTGCCATTGTAGAGGACGGGTGCCACTGTAACTAATTAGGCCCCAATTTAACAATCTGGTCTAATGCGGATTAGTGGATTTCCCTTACTTCTTTTTTAGTGCAGGATATTTAATATAAATTAAGCTTTCTACATACATACATACATACATAGATATCCGTCATGCCTCTCTCCCAATGGGGTAGGCAGAGACCACTTCCTTCCACTTGCTACGATCCAAACACACTTCTTTCGCTCCATCCACACTCATCAGTCACCACACTCATTAATCTATCTATTTATCTAAAAAACACGTCTTATCTTTAATCAATACATTAAGGGTCCGTTACACCATCTATCTATCTATAGCAGCCCATATATGTCCACACCGAGGGGCACGAGCCTACACTCATACAGAGAGTGATTAGGCCGTAATCCACCACGCTGGCCAAGTGCGGGTTGGTGGATTTCACATACACCTTCGAATTTCTTCTCTGGTGTACATCATCTACAGATCAAAAAATATTTGACAGATGTTTTATACCTGTCTCTATCTAAAAAGTCATGCTTTATGAAGTAGACATGGTTTCTTTTATACCTCAGACAGACATGTATGTCATTCGTCGTATCTGTTAGTTAAATTTTATCACTAGGTAATAAAATGGACACTAAAAATTAACATAAGTCAACCAATCAATCATTAAAGTATCGGATGATAGTAAACTACTGAGTGTAACCGAGATCGCGGCGCCGGCGCACACGTTACTTGCCACGTGCTCAGACGTGTGTTGTATGAGTAGATTGCCGTAGCATTATCATACTGGCCAGTGTAAATTATGTGTAGTTAAAAAAAACGTGTAAATAACTGTATGTATAAAAAGTGTCGACTCTGTCAGGCTATAAATAAACTTCAAACACAATTGGTATTATAAGCACATCAGTTATACTTAGTACTCGTACTATTAATATTATAAATGTCAAAGTGTGTTTGTTACGCTTCTGATAAGTTTTATTAAAATCTGTTCAGTGGTTTTTCATTAAAAGAGAAACATTCATCCTTATATCCATCTAACAGCACAAACAAAGTTACAATATTGGAAAGTTTCATTTAAATCTGTTCAGTGGTTTTTCATAACAGCACAAACGTAGTTACAATATTCGAAAGTTTAATGAGAATCTGTTCAGTGGTTTTTCATTGAAAGAGAGACATTCATCCTCATATCCATATAACAGCACAAACGTATTTGCAATATTGGAAAGTTTCATTAAATTCAGTTCAGTGGTTTTTGTTTGAAAGAGAGACATTCATCCTCATATCCATCTAACAGCACAAACGTATTTATAATATTGCAAAGTTTTATCAAAATCGGTTCAGTGGTTTTTCATTGAAAGAGAGACATTCATCCTCATATCCATATAACAGCACAAACGTATTTATAATATTGGAAAGTTTCATTAAATTCAGTTCAGTGGTTTTTGTTTGAAAGAGAGACATTCATCCTCATATCCATCTAACAGCACAAACGTAGTTGCAATATTGGAAAGTTTAATGAGAATCTGTTCAGTGCTTTTTCATTGAAAGAGAGACATTTATTCTCATATCCATCTAGCAGCACAAACGTATTTATAATATTGGAAAGTTTCATCAAAATCGGTTCAGTGGTTTTTCATTAAAAGAGAGACATTCATCCTCATATCCATATAACAGCACAAACGTAGTTGCAATATTGGAAAGTTTCATTTTAATCTGTTCAGTGGTTTTTCATTAAAAGAGAGACATTCATCCTCATATCCATATAACAGCACAAACGTAGTTGCAATATTGGAAAGTTTAATTTAAATCGGTTCAGTGGTTTTTCATTAAAAGAGAGACATTCATCTTCATATCCATCTAACAGCACAAACGTAGTTACAATATTCGAAAGTTTAATGAGAATCTGTTCAGTGCTTTTTCATTGAAAGAGAGACATTTATTCTCATATCCATCTAGCAGCACAAACGTATTTATAATATTGGAAAGTTTCATCAAAATCGGTTCAGTGGTTTTTCATTGAAAGAGAGACATTCATCCTCATATCCATATAACAGCACAAACGTAGTTGCAATATTGGAAAGTTTAATTTAAATCGGTTCAGTGGTTTTTCATTAAAAGAGAGACATTCATCCTCATATCCATCTAACAGCACAAACGTAGTTACAATATTCGAAAGTTTAATGAGAATCTGTTCAGTGCTTTTTCATTGAAAGAGAGACATTTATTCTCATATCCATCTAGCAGCACAAACGTATTTATAATATTGGAAAGTTTCATCAAAATCGGTTCAGTGGTTTTTCATTGAAAGAGAGACATTCATCCTCATATCCATATAACAGCACAAACGTAGTTGCAATATTGGAAAGTTTCATTTTAATCTGTTCAGTGGTTTTTCATTAAAAGAGAGACATTCATCCTCATATCCATATAACAGCACAAACGTAGTTGCAATATTGGAAAGTTTAATTTAAATCGGTTCAGTGGTTTTTCATTAAAAGAGAGACATTCATCTTCATATCCATATAACAGCACAAACGTAGTTACAATATTCGAAAGTTTAATGAGAATCTGTTCAGTGGTTTTTCTTTAAGAGACTAATATCCCCATATCCATCCAACAGCTCAAACAATTTATAACATTAGTAGGATATGTCTTACTTACAATATTGGAAAGTTTCATTAAATTCAGTTCAGTGGTTTTTGTTTGAAAGAGAGACAAACATCCATAACAGTAGAATATCGAGGTAGCAGTCGTCAGCAGTCGACAAGAAGCCTCGTAAACAAATAACGATCTAGAACAAGAATAGAAAAACCAAACATGAAGTTAACCGGGTAAGGAAAAGCCTAGCAAAGTCATCACATTACTCACTTAATCAAACAAGTTGCTTTTAGGTCGCGATTCGTTTCGGGTTTATTACAAGGCCAAGTAACAGACTTTATTTATATGATTACACCACATATTACTTTTATATCGAATCATGATGTAGTTAGTGTTGTATAAAGATTTGCTGTTAAACTTGAGTAGGTAAGCAAATGAGTTTAGAATACAATGAAAAAAAGACATACGTGAAGAGGTGAAAATCATGAATAAAATGGTTCGTTTATTATATTTTGAAATACATACATATCTGTCATGCCTCTTACAAATCGGGTTAGGCAGAGACCACTAATACAAACCATTGATATATATCTTATAAGTTTGGTCTATTACTCCTTTTCAGGTTGAACATAACCTTTAAAGTGGCACTAAATAGAAGACATTAAAAGGTATTTTCACAATCCTAAAATCTATAAACCTACATAATGTAGACGCAGATATAAACAAATAGAGGAAGTAAAATTGAATTCCTTACTAGTAAAATTCAACGGCATTATGCAAAATCTGCTTTCTAGACATTTATCTAAAGCATAAAATCAGAGAGTTCCGTAAATGATTAGTTTATTACACCCTTTATTAAAGCCTGGGGATCAAGTCTGCTAATTTACAATACGAGTATTCTCACTTGTGTTTCCGCAGGGTGACATTATTTGACACATTTGGTCGCAAACAGTGCAAGCCATTGTTTAGCAGAATACCAAATGTGTCAAAAAATGCACATTGACACTCTGCCGACACACAACTGAGGATATTTTAATTTAGCAAACTTGGACCCGGTCTTTAGGTCGACACAGCACCTATATTTCTCGTCTTTTACATAAACCGACTAAATTAAGAAGACAGAAAATGGAATACAAATTAGAAAGGAATGAATGGCTTTTGTCATTTGGTAATTAACACTGTTTTTAGGTCGGGAAAGGTCGCAGTCTACAGAATTCATAGTAATTTACAGTCAAAGTTGATTGTGGCGACCTATTTTCCGAGATAAAGATGGATTTCATTACACTGTTCTTGTTTAAGTAATTACTCAATAGACATGCAGTAACAATTTATTAAATAATACCCTCTCATTACTTATTTATAAACATAATACACATTTTACTTTTAAAGTTGTTAAACAAAAAAATTATTACGGCCTAATCACTCTCTGTATGAGAGTAGGCTCGTGCCCCTCGGTGGGGACATTATATTGGCTGATAAGGAAACAAAAAAAACGAAAAGTACCCTTCCGTGTAATATGTCAGGACTTTCAGGCTTTTCGCAACCTCCAATAATTGAACAGTGTTACCAGGATCTTATTAACGAAACTAACAATGTGTAATATTTATGTATAGGTTCTAGTATTACCTAATGGCATCGAACATATTTGTATGGAGCCTTGTATAGAACTTTGAAAATTGTTACACGCGAACATTTTCAAAGTTCTATATCTCCGAAAGTATATCACTTTCGACATTTGTCCAAAATACTATCGTTTTATAATATGACGTAAGTTTCATCAGTGGCCGCCAACTTTTTTTTCTCCATACTGCCAGAATAGGGGATGTTGAGTGTAATTGATTAATATATAAAATTTTTACTAAACCAATTAGGTTGGATGCTCTTTACCTACGCTCAATAATCCCTAACACCGCCCGAGTCTCGAATCACAAAACACCAAACCATGTGCGCTGACATCACGAGATGTAAAACGTTTCAGAACACGCGTGTTATAAATTTATTCCAGTAGATATCAATGTCAAGAACATAACTTTACACTTTAACGGTTAGAGTGGATTGCCAAAGTGCGGTTTTAAGATCTCTTTGGGATCTGAAATACGATCAAGGCTAGGGGTTGAAAATATAAGTGTCTCTACTCTTTTTTAATACAAAATAAGTACCTACTTAATCGGAAGTTTCATGATACTGTAAAAGTACCTATTAATATATTTTTTGTAAAAATTATAACCTTACCTATTACTTTTAAAACACAATCTGACGAAAATCGATCAAAAGTGGTTGTGGCTTGGGGAGGGTTTATAATAGACATCTCTTTTGTTATTCAAAACAGGTTCTTATTTGAAAGTTTCAAGGTACTTTAAAAGTTGTGTTAAGTACCTACTTATATTTTCTTGGGAACAATCGACTTAATACTTTTAAAACACTCGATATGCAGGCAATTTAGCTATAACGAGTAAATTTTTAAGACCCACGGGTTAAGTTTAACACACGGGGAAACGCAACTGCAACGCAACTGAAACTGCAAGTTACTTTTGAGTTGCATCGAAGTTTCTGCTATAGACTTCTTTAAAAAGCCACACACGACGCAACTGGTTTGAAACGTTTCAGATTAGATTTCTTCGTGTGTTCTGGGCCTAACAATCTCTCATCTAAATAGTTTGACAATCTCTGATAAAGAGCATTCACATTCATGTTTTAACGAACCTTAATTGTCCCAATTCCGTAGTTTATAAAGTGATCGTATTTCACAAAATGATTTGCTCATACGAATATATAACTACTTAGAATAGATTGAGTTTGATTAGCGTTGCTACCCTGAGATAGATTCTGATGATTCATGATGTCATAATCAGAAGAATGATGATCATTTTGATTTTTACCCGACAACGCCAGAAGGAGGGTTATGTTTTTCGACAGTATGTAAATATGTATAATTCTTTGGCACGCTCTACAGCCTGAACGGCTTAATGGATTTTAGCTAGAGAGGTGTCGTTAGATTCGTATTTACTGAGAGAGTGGGTGCATCAAAATAAAATGTACTTTTTAAACGTCGGGTTTTTTTAAAATAAAATGGTTAGTTTAGGTTATTGGACAATATAATATACTGTTTTCGACAACTATCGAAACTGTGCTCCCAATAAGGAACGCGTTTGAGCTAACATTTGCAATATACAAAGTTTATTACCCACTTTGAGTTTTATGCAATTAGATATAGAAGTAGGTCATGGTACTAAATAGGTAATGAGTGAGATTAGACACCATATAGTCTGATATAAAATTCTGGTGATAAGATAAGGTTGATGCGCGAGAAGAATCTTATCAATTCCCTTTTTCCAGCTCGATTAGTTGTGTACCGAATGTCCAAAAAATACGTCACTTGTAAAATACAAGAATTATATTGATGCTTCAGCAGTATGCACGCTCATACAATCGGGGATTAGAGTTAATTAATGCGCGTTGTACAAGCCTAAATCAAAGTCAGTCTGTTAAATAAATATAAGTCTAAAAATGACGTCACGTATCAAACACTCAGGCGCCAAATAGCTCAAATTAATCGGACAAAATGCCAGAAATTCGCAGAGCCGTGCCCCCAATCACGTAACGCTATTTAAATTTAAAACCGTCGCGTTCGAAAACAAATGAACGCGGCCGATTGGCGGGAGTGGTTTAAATATAGAACGACCGTCGTTTGTTTCGGGTTCAGGCGTTGGGATAGCTCGGCTTAGGTTAATTTATTTATCTGTTTCAAGGTTTATAACTTGAAAATGTTAACTTGAAACCCAGTCAGCATGAGCTGGCATACTTATCAAGTCTCAAGTCAAAAGCACAGCATTTACTAAGTGGCTTAACGAATGCAAGCAAGATAGATTTTGTATTGGATCACCGCTTAAGTCACTTTAGAAGGCTCAAGTTTCTATTAACTCAATTTCATTCAATGCTTAATAAATTCACCGAGAATTTTATTATACCTATCAACGGTCAATACCCGCCACTAAGTCATCAAACTATAAAGTATCAGAGAACAGTGAAAGTACTGAGTTCCTAGTTGATTATTTTTACACTACTGATATAAGACGCTTTAAGATTGTACGTAGGCGGGTCGCGGTGATGTAAGTAGTCGGAAGGGCAATTTTCAGTGGCTTCCGGCAATGTTAAAGATTAATGGACTTTTGAATTTATAAATTTTATTATATATAATATTTTAATTTATATATTTAATATTAAAATTATAATATTATAATTAATCACAGTTTAAAGGTACCTAATCTGACAATAAAACACAAATATTCAAAGAATCTTAAACAGAAGCAATAAAAGAAAAGAACAATGGATGAAAACTATTATGTACCTATCTTAGTTTAGATTGTAGAGTTTAGTTTTTATAACCCATTGGAAATATCTGAGCATCTCGCTGGAATGCGCTTCCTCCCGTGCTTCCCCCGTTTTTTCCTATTCACTACCGTGACGAGTATGTACGAGTTGCATGGCGTCAGTAAGCCAAGTGCGAAGATTTTTCCGCCAGGTTATAAGTATATACTTTTAAATTACTAACAGTCAATACCTAATCAATATCGACGGTGGAAATCTCAACTTGCGTAAGGGACAAAACACAACTTTTCAGGAAGAGCAAAACAAAATTTTGACACTTAAACCCTTGTAACTCTTGCTGTTTTAAACGTATCAAAGTGTTGTAAAAACCATTACTCTTAAAAATTTTAAGGTGCGTCTTTTACAACAAAAAATAAAATAATATTCATCAGTCTCACTATCAATGACTATGCCAGTCATCATTCAAATAAACATTTTATCCAACAACGAAAGCGTCCAATAAAAATACCGCAAAATTTGGCAGCTGCTTACAACACCGCATCCTAACTCGTGACTCTATGACGTGCTTAGGATTTGCGTAAAGGAATTTAAATAAAAACTCTTTGGTATTTTGTTCAGCTTGAAATGAATCGGTCGTAAAATTGTTTGATTGTTTCCACGGGGATAGAGAAAATAAATTCAGAGATTACATGTACACTGTGGAAAAAGAAGTTTTCCCTTTACGTTTCTAGTACTTAGTAATAATATCATGAAATAAAAACGAGACTGGCTGATTTACTTAACAGTTATTTCTTTACTTTTTAATCTATGTCAAAGATGTCAAAAGAAAAAAAAGCCCTTTTGAATTTAAAATACATACATGCGTTTGAAGCTGGGCGCCTTTTTGCCTTTATGACGCCAATTGCTTCTAATGACATCCACCCCACGCCACATCCGCGTTCAAATTTCACTACTTACGTACGTAGTGTACCTACGTCTGACTACATAAATATATAACACTGAAATTCAGGCTTCTTTTTCTAAGAAAGTAAAGGCAAGCTAGCGTCGCATATATAGGTAGTTAAGCATATGGTAGGGCGCTTAGATGTGGCGCTTAGCCACTTAGGTCTGCGCACATCTGACGGAGCGCAGCGCAGAGCATTTTTGATTGTCATATTGTCATCGACATTGTCCTCATTAGACTACCTAATATTCAAAATCAGATGACATAACAAACTAGCATCGGAGCATCGAAGCTTCTACAAGTGACTGCGCACGAAAGTAATTTGTATGATTAGATGATGCACCAACTTTGCCCACCACGTCATTTAATTCTCGAGAAATATGCAGGGATATATATCTTCTAACTGCTTAGTTATTGTATCAGATTATGGACGTCCACTTCTGGACAAATGTCTCCCCCAAGGATCTCCACAACGACCGGTCTTGCACTCGTATTTACAAGTTAGTACATGTCAATTTACCGTAATACGTGGTAATACCGTAGCCTTCGTGATAAGTATTGCCATCGAATAGTACGAAAGCGTATATTAGAATCTGAAATTGCCTATCATGGCTTCAGTACAAGTATTAAAATGACTGTTCTATTAATTTGAACGAGAATATGCTGAATGTCATCTAAATCTTCCTTTGTCTGTAGCTCTCTAGAAGTCCAGTCTAGAGTCTAGACATCCTAAGATAAGATTGAGCTGTCTGCATGATTTAGAAAATTACTTGTCTGCTTTTTGGAATAGTTTCCACATACAAGTAGGTAGGTATCTAATGTTTTCATACTACGTAAATTAGGTACTCGTACATAATAAAATAGACGATGAAATTCAAAGTAGGTAATATGGCGTTTTTCCAATTAGTACCTACTTACCTTCGATTAATACTGCTTTCAAGCGAAGCGTTTCTTGGACCCCTTGACTTATTTTTCAAGGAAAATTACATACATACATATCCGTCACGCCTCTCTTCCATCGGGGTAGACAGAGACCACTTCGCTGCACTTGCTACGATACAAACACACTTCTTTCGCTTCATCCACATTCATTAGTCAGAAGTTACAATTGGTTTTTATACCTTTGTTTTTAACACTTCACAGTGGAAAATTCTAACAAAAATATAGGTTAAAACAGATATATTTATTTAGGCTAATAAATAATGCCTATCTTGTTTGCGTCGTCTTTTAGGCCAATAGGGAGTTGTCCCAGAAAATAAGATTTACGTACTTGGATCCAAATAGTATAGAACATTGCTTCCAATTCGTAGGTACTTATGTACCAGTTTTTCCTATTATCCTATTATTATTATAAATGACAATGTTTGTGCCGTTAGATGTATTTGAGAATTTTTGTTAGTCGTTCACGCAAAAACCACTGAAAAGATTTTAATTAAAATTTTCCAATAAGTACTCAGCTTACTCCTCAATATACACATAGGCTATATTATTTTTATGATAGTATGTATTTTTTCCAAGATATGACCATAAATGCGTGCGAAGTCGCGGGCAGGTTCTAGTATGTACCTACTTAATCTTAGAAGGTATCGTACCCTTGTATTAGTTCTGATTTCCCTAGTTTGGCAATGTACCAAATTCTTTAGTCAATAAGGAAAAGTTTTGCTTATCTAATAAAAGCGGTATCTTAAATGTAATTATTAAAGAATAATGTTGTCTCATTTGATTTGGATTACCTCGTAAATATCTTTCTATATTTATTTGTTCTTTTTAAAGATACATCCAAGTTATAATAAACCTATATCATGTATATCAATTCTTATTCTTTCATTGAATGATTCCGACCGATTTCGGTCACGGCGACCGCTTACGCCGAACTCTGCTGTCGTTGGTGTGCTCTCATGTGGCTGATGTAACCGATCTTTTTAGAAAATGTTCTGCCACAGTGGGGGCATGTGAGCACACCATCGACAGTATTATAAGTTAATGTCACTGCTGTTCGGGCTTTTTAAGCGTCGCGCTTGGCATCAAGCTCAGCGCGCCGTTTGACTTCAAAGTCGCGGACCTTGGTCTTAACTAGTGTCCGCCACTCCGGGCGTTTCGCCGCCTGCTGTTCCCAATGAGACGGCTCAATGTCACATCTCTTCATGTGGCGCTTAAGAACATCTTTGTAGCACGAGTACTATTACTATGTTTCTTTTACAATATCACTAGAAAGCTTTATGTAGACAGGAAGTAGGTACTTATAGTTTTGAATGAATAAACTAGAAGACATTTTTAATCTTTCACATCCCAGAAAAAAAGAACAAAAGAAAATCTATTGTGTCTGGGTTTATAATGGGTCAGCGGGATGTGAGAGGTTGAACACACAATAGACCAAACTTCCCCCTTCATTATTTAAACAACTCAAGTATCATAATTAATAATTTGATTAATTAACAGCGCAATGATGATTCATATGAGAATTATGTTCACGACACAATGGAACTACAATTTCATACAATGAATTACACATTGTGGTCTTATGTTGTCATACGTCAATTAGCCAGTCCTCTTCGTTATTTTTAATTTCATTTTTATTCATTCCGGAGTAAGTATCCGTTATACTTTTCTTTTTGTTTTACGTTCAATTTTTTCAATAGAAGCGGTGGTAGCCCAGTTGGTCGTAGTCGTATTCCGAGGGCGCGGGCACGTACCTCTGAGTTTATTTCTCATGAACGGATCAATTTATTCCATTACCACTTGCTAACGGTGAAGGAAAACATCGTGAGGAAACCTGCATACACCAGAGAAGAGATTCGAAGGTGTATGTGAAATCCGCCAACCCGCAGCGTGGTGGATTACGGCCTAATCACTCTCTGTATTAGAGTAGGCTCGAGCCCCTCGGTGGGGACATTTATATGGGCTGATAAGGATAAGGACGTTCAATTTTATTGTGTGTTTAATTTTGTTTTGTTCTTGTATATTTTATTGGACTGGAAATTAATATTTACTTACTTATTTAAAATATAGGCTGCCAGCGACATCGTACGCTTTCGTCATCATATCTTGCAAAATTTACATGATATCTTAAAATAATGTAGCCTATGTTTTATTCTGGTGTGCAATCTACAATATTGTAAAGTTTCATTAAAATCTGTTCGATAGTTTTTGCGTGAAAGAGTAATAAAATATCCACACATACATTTATCCATAATATGAGTAGGATGAATGAATAAGATTAAATCACCTTCTAACATAGTGATAACATTGTTAATGTATTTACACGTATAACGGTCAATGTCACTTTCTTGCGCGTGAGTACACAGTATCACACAGATTTTACCTTCCAATTGAAACAATATAGTTCGTTTGAATGGTAAACTTAGTTGGAAGGTGTACATTGACGTAGATTGTGATGCGCTTCGACAAATATAGATTAGGAGGATTTTTTTCAAAGTTGTCATTTATTTAACCTGTGACGTTAAAGGAAATGGCATTCATATGAAGATCATGAATCTTACTTCGATTTTTAAATGATTGTCATAAGGGAACATAGGTGTCGCAGATGGCCCATAGTAATCACATTGGGTTTTTTTCGAATGAAAATCAGCTTTGCTTGCATCTTAGCAGGACTAGGTGCAGTATTCCACAGTAGGATACTGACACCCTTGTTTTGAGTATGCAGATCCGCTGCAGATGTGCCAAGAGATTTAGATCTTAAGTGGATCCACGGATTGTTAATTTTACGTTTTCAACAATTTTTATTTAAAAAAATGTTGTTCTGTTTAGGTACTGATGTTTCAAATATTAAAGTTGAGATGAGATTGAAATTTTGTTCCTTGTTTTTTCTGTTCTTCTAACTTTTTTTTAATGAACTTTTTCTCAAATTTTATTGTCAGATTAGACGGATAATTAAACAAGGTTTATTTTAATATATAGGTCTCTTAACAAAAGGTTGATATAATTTTAGATATTTAGGTTTAATTGAAATATCCCTAGACATTGTTGATGTGTGTATATGTTTGTATTATAGACAGCTAGCCTATTTCTTCCCACTGATGGGCAAAGACCTCCTTATCCACCTTCCAGATACTTGTATGCTTAAGTATATACCTAAGTTATATAATATAATAAAACTTCCAAGCTCCTAGATCATAAAATGTAGATCTAATTTTCCGATTGACTACCTCGCAATCACTTTACCAAATGACTCATAGTAAATAGAGGCTTAGGGAACTGTGCGTCGTTGATAAGAATTTCGTTAATATTGACTTTTTTTGAAGGAGAAAATTCACGTGTTACGGTATTAACATTCTGTTGCTGAATCAGCCGTTAAAGTTATCTATTGAGTATCGTGTCGTCTCTGTCTGATTGTTGGTAAAGAATGGGTCAGCTATAGTATTTAATGGGGATGAAAATTTAAGGGAAATGATTGAAAGATGCAGACTCGATAAACAATAACAAAGAATTTACGAGTAAGTAGTTAGGTGTTATACATACATTATATACATTATTTCTTTAAGAAATATGCTATACCTTTTGTATAACTTCTCTTTTTTTTCTGTCTCTATGTATAATCTTACAATAATCTGTTAAATATAAATAAATACATACATACATACAGATACCACTAGTAGGCAAACACCACTTCCGTCAACATGCTACGATCGAAACACACTTCTTTCACATTCATCAATCGCCTCATACATACAAGTCGGTTTATCATACTCTTAGACATACGTAAATACTTACAGACAAATTAATTTTTTTATGATAACTTAAGTAGGATTGTCTAGTCAAAGTCTTGTAACACGACCAACCTTTTTTGAATAACTTTTTGAATAACGAAATCCAATACAATTTTCTTTAAATAGAGTTTGAAAATTGTTCAGAACTCCATTTATTAGTTTCGTTTCGTAATTTTTCAGAAACAATAGTTTACGTAAATGTTACTTTACACCTGAAAAATTTTCTTTAGGTTCCATATATTTTTATCCTTATAAAAATAGAATCGATATAAAAATAAACCTTCTTAATAAAAGACTAGGTACCTTTTGTTAAAACTGTAAAGCGAGGCCAGTTTCGCAAAATACAAAAAGTTTGGTACCTAAATAAAAGTCTTACATTCACTAAAATTAACTTTTTATACTTCAATACAAAGTTAGCGATTTACTTACATTGTGTTTTAAAATAGCTTAAACATTTTTATTATGTTTTCTTTAAGTGTGTTAACGGACCGTAAAATTAACCAGCTATACAAATTGAACATTGTGTTTCGATGTTTTAGTGTTGTTTTATATAGTTCTACTTATGTTTCGGTATTCTTACATAGTTGTTAGTTTTAGTTAGTTTATTTTATGTCTTTAAATATAAAATTGTCCAGGTATATAGGTGAATTTAAATTACCGAACGATAGAAAAGAATATGCATGTACTCGTGATAACAAACAACTTACTATGGGACCAAGAAATCACAAAAAAAATTGTTCCCCCATATCTACTATCAGCTGATGTATTTTGTATGGGGAGTTCAACATTTTTTGATTGATTTCGACCTTGGTGCCATAGAAAAAGTTGTTTGTTATCACGAGTACATGCATATCCTTTTCTATCTTTCACTAATTTAAAGTCATCCTATATCCCACTGATATTATAAATGTCAATGTTTGTGCCTATGGATGGACTGAGGTGAGGATGTTTGTCACTCTTACACGCAAAAACTACTGAACAGATTTTGATGAAACTTTCCAATATCGTAGGTAGACTATAAAATATCACATAGACTAAATTATTTTAAGATATTATGTAATTTTTCCAAGATATGACCATAATTAGGTAATGCCTATACCAACTATGCTGTACCATTTGTATTACTTCTCTTTTCTTCTGTTTCTGTGTATCTTCTTGCGTCATCTTCTAAAGCAAGCATCAAAATATGAAAGCAACAAGTACTTATAATACCACAAAGACTCAACCAAACCTTCTTCCACAGGTAGTAGCAAGACGCTCCGACCTGAAACTGATCGTGACGTCAGCAACAATGGATTCGTCGAAGTTCGCGACGTTCTTCGGCAATGTTCCTACGTTCACGATCCCCGGCCGAACGTTCCCGGTTGACACGTTCTTTGCTAAGAACGTCTGTGATGATTATGTAGATGGCGCTGTTAAACAGGTTAGTGTGGTTTTGTGAGCCAGTCCACATGGCGCGTTGCGTCGTCATGTGAACTGGATCTTGGGGGCAAACCCGACGACTGTCATTTACTGACAATTTTTCCACCTTTACCTGTAGCATGAAAATGAAAAGTGTAATAATAGGCAAAATTCATTACACTTTTTTAATTTCACTTTTTTGATCTAAAACTACCGCCGATTCACTACCTGTATAGCCAAGAGGAAGAAAATAAAGATATATCCAATATATCTTTATTTTCTAAATGAACAGACTTATACAGTTACATGTTGGTACTTAATTTGTTATCACAGTAATTTACATCAATACCACAGTATGAGTATACGTTTTACATAATTTTTTTACTCTGCAGCATCCAAAATAAACCAAAAGATGTTAATAGGCACTTTAAAAGTAAAAAACTTAGCATGATGCTAAATGGAATAGTACAACCCGTCGAAAATATCCATTATAATTCATATATTGGGTTGTAACCTAACCCAAGTTCACTTATTTAAAATAGCCTCAGTTGTGTCTACAGAGTGTAAATGGCATTTTTGACACATTTGGTATTCTGCTAAACAATGGCTTACACTGATTGCAACGAAAGGTGTCAAAAATGACATTGACACTCTCCTTGACACACAACGGAGAACTTTGTAAATTAGCTTCTTTGAGTATAGAATATACAGGGTGTAACAGAAAGGGTATATAAAGCCGAAACACAGCGATAGTCCTCATGAAACTGAACAACTTTCCCCAAGGAACATGGGTCGTAACTCGAAAAAAAAATTTCGGCTCCCCATACAAAATGCCCGATCAGCTGATCGAGTAAGTATGGGCGATCCAAAAATTTTTTTCGAGTTACGACCCATGTTCCTTGCGGAAAGTTGTTCAGTTTCATGGAAACTATCGCTGTGTTTCGGCTTTATATACCCTTTCTGTTACACCCTGTATAAGGAGGTGCCACACTGTCTGGATCTGCGCGTCTGGTCTGGCGCAAAATGGCTACCTTTTTGTATGGAATTTCTTGTCGTTTGATAGGTCATCTACCAAGAAAACTATAAAAAACTTGCGCCAACCTTGGCACGCTGTCATAAACTCATTTGTATATGAAACAAAAAAATATGGCACCTTCTTATATATTCTTTACTCAAAGATTAGCTTAGCAAACTTGGACCTCCTGGCTTACTGACGTCTTTCAAGTCGTACGTACTCGCCACGGTGTTCACGATACCGTAAAACCTCAAGAAATATGCGAAATTGATTAGGCAAGGTGATTTATTGGACTTTGATTTATATTCCTTCATAAAAGATCCTAATTCTGTCCCTGATTATACAATTACATAAACACACCGTTTAGTGGGAGTATTTATAATGCTACTAAAGGCTGCCCGCGGCTTCGTATGCATTTATCGTCATATCTTAGGTATTTTACACAATACACTTCCATACAAACATATCCGTCACGTCTCTCTCCCATCAAGGTAGGCAGAGGCTACTCCCCCCCCCCACTTGCTATGATCCACACTTCTTTCGCTTCACAATATCTTGAAATAATAACCTATCTATGTATTGTGTGAACTACAAAATTGTAAAATGACAATTTTGTAGCGTTTACTATTTAGTTGTTTTTGCGTGCAATGGTGCTTCCACACTGCATGTTATAAAATGTTGACAAACAAACTTTTAGTATCTATACAAAATGTTATAAACTGTTTGCAAACATTTTTGTATACTAAAACTTGAAAGTTGTTGTTGTTGTAGGAGCATCAAAAAGTAACTTAACTTAATATCCTCACATCCATCGGCACAAACATTGACATTTATAATATTAGTAGGATTTACGTCTGTATTTCCAAATGCTATTGTTTTCGAAGTTTACAAACCGAATCTCCATTTTGCATTGATTTGAATGCGATAAATTCAGATTTATGAAACGTAACTTGCCGTTTAATGGTTATTTGTTTTCCTTCTTAGAACTTGTAGTACCTGATATTGTCCATTATTCACCACTTACTCACTACTAATATCATAAATGCCAATGTTTGTACCGATAGATGTATGTGAGGTTATTTATTTCTTTACACGTTTCTCCACCACGCGAAAACTACTAAACGGATTTTAATGAAACTTTACTATATTGTAGCTTCCACATCAGAATAATACATATGGTGTGAATATGGGGACTGGGGCATGGAATGAAACTTCTTTTTCCTAATTTAATCTTCTTTTATTATGGATTTAATGCTCTAGTTTTTTGAAAATAAATTTCCACGTCTTTCTTCGTGTATGTCTTACTTTGAAGTCCACACGCCATATTCATAATAACAAACCTCTCACTCTCTATTATCTCTTTGGCCTAAGGCGCGGTTTAGATATAAGGCCTAAGTTAAACAGAAATGGCAAGCGACGAGTGGCGGGGACGTGGCGCGGCGGCGCGGACTTTTGTCCCTTCGCTAAAGTATACCAAAGGGGCGGAAGCGCGCGGCGAGATTAGGGATGCAAGATATATAGGTATCGATAAATATCGACTTCGGTTGAAAATTTATCCATTTATCGTTCGAGTCAGGCAATATATCGATACGTTCTATTTTATTAAAAAACTCAGTAGGTAATCCAATGATTTCTTACTTATCTACCTCAATCCAATGATTAAGTACACATACTTGATAGGTAATTTTCACAGATTTAAATAACAGCTCAATATATTCTTGAACTGATCATAATAACAGCTCGAATTCTCATTTGAATAACAGTGCAAATTTGTTCCCTTTTTTATCAGTTTTATAGTAGGTACTCAATTATCAAAATTTGTCGACTCGGCACATCCCTACAGGCGGCGCGCCGCGCGCTTCTCGGCGTCGCGCCATCAAGTGGCGGAGACTTTTGCCACCGAGAGACATTTGTCCCCGAGAGACATTTGACTCCGAGAAGCGTGGACAAAATTACTGCAAATTAGACTTTATTCCTAATATTCATAAGAGTCTTCTTCGCAAGACGCTTCCGCCGCGCCCCTTCGCCACGCTTCTTATATCTAAACCGCGCCTAAGGCCTAAGTTAAACAGAAATGGCAAGCGACGAGTGGCGGCGACGTGGCGCGGCGGCGCGGACTTTTGTCCCTTCGCTAAAGTATACCAAAGGGGCGGAAGCGCGCGGCGAGATTAGGGATGCAAGATATATAGGTATCGATAAATATCGACTTCGGTTGAAAATTTATCCATTTATCGTTCGAGTCAGGCAATATATCGATACGTTCTATTTTATTAAAAAACTCAGTAGGTAATCCAATGATTTCTTACTTATCTACCTCAATCCAATGATTAAGTACACATACTTGATAGGTAATTTTCACAGATTTAAATAACAGCTCAATATATTCTTGAACTGATCATAATAACAGCTCGAATTCTCATTTGAATAACAGTGCAAATTTGTTCCCTTTTTTATCAGTTTTATAGTAGGTACTCAATTATCAAAATTTGTCGACTCGGCACATCCCTACAGGCGGCGCGCCGCGCGCTTCTCGGCGTCGCGCCATCAAGTGGCGGAGACTTTTGCCACCGAGAGACATTTGTCCCCGAGAGACATTTGACTCCGAGAAGCGTGGACAAAATTACTGCAAATTAGACTTTATTCCTAATATTCATAAGAGTCTTCTTCGCAAGACGCTTCCGCCGCGCCCCTTCGCCACGCTTCTTATATCTAAACCGCGCCTAAGAAGCGTGGCGAAGGGGCGCGGCGGAAGCGTCTTGCGAAGAAGACTCTTATGAATATTAGGAATAAAGTCTAATTTGCAGTAATTTTGTCCACGCTTCTCGGAGTCAAATGTCTCTCGGGGACAAATGTCTCTCGGTGGCAAAAGTCTCCGCCACTTGATGGCGCGACGCCGAGAAGCGCGCGGCGCGCCGCCTGTAGGGATGTGCCGAGTCGACAAATTTTGATAATTGAGTACCTACTATAAAACTGATAAAAAAGGGAACAAATTTGCACTGTTATTCAAATGAGAATTCGAGCTGTTATTATGATCAGTTCAAGAATATATTGAGCTGTTATTTAAATCTGTGAAAATTACCTATCAAGTATGTGTACTTAATCATTGGATTGAGGTAGATAAGTAAGAAATCATTGGATTACCTACTGAGTTTTTTAATAAAATAGAACGTATCGATATATTGCCTGACTCGAACGATAAATGGATAAATTTTCAACCGAAGTCGATATTTATCATATATAAACTTAGGCCTAAGTTAAACAGAAATGGCAAGCGACGAGTGGCGGCGACGTGGCGCGGCGGCGCGGACTTTTGTCCCTTCGCTAAAGTATACCAAAGGGGCGGAAGCGCGCGGCGAGATTAGGGATGCAAGATATATAGGTATCGATAAATATCGACTTCGGTTGAAAATTTATCCATTTATCGTTCGAGTCAGGCAATATATCGATACGTTCTATTTTATTAAAAAACTCAGTAGGTAATCCAATGATTTCTTACTTATCTACCTCAATCCAATGATTAAGTACACATACTTGATAGGTAATTTTCACAGATTTAAATAACAGCTCAATATATTCTTGAACTGATCATAATAACAGCTCGAATTCTCATTTGAATAACAGTGCAAATTTGTTCCCTTTTTTATCAGTTTTATAGTAGGTACTCAATTATCAAAATTTGTCGACTCGGCACATCCCTACAGGCGGCGCGCCGCGCGCTTCTCGGCGTCGCGCCATCAAGTGGCGGAGACTTTTGCCACCGAGAGACATTTGTCCCCGAGAGACATTTGACTCCGAGAAGCGTGGACAAAATTACTGCAAATTAGACTTTATTCCTAATATTCATAAGAGTCTTCTTCGCAAGACGCTTCCGCCGCGCCCCTTCGCCACGCTTCTTATATCTAAACCGCGCCTTTCTCTCAGCTTCGTTCAGGAAAACTCTCATACTTTCATTCGTTCTGAAACCCACTCATCCTACACTCGGCCGTCCTGACCATGTCTGCCCTCAGACATGCAAAACTTCAAAAATACTTAGAATCACAAACTTATAAATCATTCAATGACAAGTCTTACAAAGTAATCTTAATAAAAGTAAACATTTTACTTTCAACACTTTTTAAACATTGCAGAACTAACTTAAACTTCTGTTTTTAAAACAAACTTTAAAAAACAAAACACAACTTATTAAACTCCTAACATATAAACTTCTTTAAAAAAAAACAAACAATAAAAGTTACTAAATTACAAAGACTTCTGTTTCTTTCAAAACCTACTATTTTAAACACCACCTTACTATTACTAAAAATAAATAAAATAAATAGCTTTTCTCTTCCAAACTTCTCTTTCACTACTATGGTGTAGTTTAAAGAAAAATAAAATAAAATCATCCTACTCACTTTCATTCCTTCTCTGACCATTTCTTCATAAACTCTGCACACGTATGAGTATGTTTAGGACCTTCTCCAGTGTCTAATACTCTTTCCACCTCATACCTGTCATTTCCTTTTATTCTCGTTACTTTGTATGGTCCTAAAAATTTAGCTTTCAGTTTCATGGCTGTTCCAAATTGTGTTCTCTTGATAGCTACTAAATCTCCAACTTTATATTCAGTACTCTGCTTCCTTTTCCTATTGTAATTTCTCTTATTTTCTTCTTGTACTTTTAGAATCTGTTCCTTCGCTCTATTTCTAGCTTCTTCTCTCTGGGTCATAAATGTAGAAATGTATTCTTCCTCTAGCATCTGCAGCAATGATAGATCTTCTTTCTGTCGCATCTTCACTCCAGTAAGTAACTCGAAGGGAGTAGTTTTAATACTTCTTTGATAAGTACTGTTCAATGCTCGCTGTAACTTACTTGTGTGCTTATACCAATTTGTTGGCTCCTCTATATTCAGCTTAGTAAGAACAGATATGATCGTCCTATGAATGCGCTCCACCTGCCCATTCCCTCTTGGTACTCCAGTGGTTATTTTACTGTGTTGGATTCCTTCTGTTTCACAGTACTCTGCAAAATCTTTACTTGTGAACGCTGAGCCACGATCACTTACTATTCTCACTGGATTTCCAAACGTCTGTTGCAATATTTCCATCTTCTCTATAGTCTCTTTAGCAGCTACTGTCTTTACTGGAAATATCCAAACGAACTTCGTGAATCCATCTACTACGGTGAGTATATAGTTGTATTTCTTCTTAGTTTCTGCTAATGGCCCAATATGATCAACATGTAGTGTATGTAGTGGCCCTTCTTCTTTGGAAAGTGGATGCAAAAACCCCTCTTGCTTCCCTTCTTTTCTGCTTCCTAAAATGCATGGTACGCATGATGCTATTATATCTGTCACCTTCTTCTCTAAATTTCCAATGTAGTATTCTTTATTAATTAGCTCTATAGTCTTCTTCTTTGCAAAATGTCCATTTTCATGCGCTCTTCTTATAATATAATCTTCCATTTTTCTAGGTACAACAAGTGATTGATCATTTCCTTTGCATAGCAAGTCTTGATGTAAATAATAATCCTGATATGTTTTACCTCCTTTCAAAGTCTCTATAATCGCTTTAATGCCATCATCACTTTCTTGTGCACATTGCAGCTGTTTGTGTAGGTCTGATTTTATGACTAACACGTACGGGTTTCTACTTAATGCATCAGCATGCTTCATTTTGCCACCACTCCTGTGCTCAATTGTGAAATCATAATCTTGAAGTAATAAGATCCATCTTGCTACTCTTGTAGACATTGCTAAATCTTTCTTGTTTAACGTCATCTGAAATGCTTTACAATCTGTTACAATTTTAAATGATATTCCGTGTAGATAATGCCTGAATTTTTTCACACCTTCTATTATAGCCAGAGCCTCTAATTCATAACTAGTATACCTGCTTTCAGCCTCTGATGTTCTACGACTCATATAATGTACTGGGTGCAATTCTCCATCTTCACTACTTCTTTGCATTAATATAGCTGAGTATGCTACACTTGAGGCATCAGTATGCAATTCTGTTACATCTTTTGGGTCATATATCTTTAAAACAGGCTTCATCGTCAAAATCTCTTTCAAACTGTTAAAAACTCGTCTTTGTTCTTCATCAAATCTGAATGTTGCATCTTTTCTCAATAAGTCTGTCAATGGTTGTGCAATCTGAGCATAATTTGGTATAAACTTTCTAAAATATGAGCAAAGTCCTAAGAAACTGTGCAGCTGCTTTGCATTTTGTGGTTCAGGAAACTTGATTACAGCTTCTGTTTTACCTGAAGACGGCATGATCTTTCCTTCTTGCACAACATGCCCAAGGTACTCTACTCTGTTCACCAGCAGTTGAGACTTCTTCCAATTAATGTTTAAACCATACTCAGACGCTCTCTTTAAAACTACTCTTAGTCGGTTCACTGCTTCTTCTTCATTGTTAGCTGGAATCAATATATCATCCATAAATACTATGATTATGCCTTGTGCAATTAAGTCTCTGAAAATTGCAGTTATATATCTTGTGAATACTTTCGGACATGTGGCTAACCCAAATGGCGCCCTTAAGAATTCATATTGCCCTGTCATGGTAACAAAGGCCGTATACTTTGTTGATTCTTCATTTATTTTAAGATGAAAGTATCCATTCTTCAAATCTAATGCTGAATACACCCTAGCGCTTGCCAGCCTATCAATAAGATCGTCTATAATTGGCAATGGGTATTCATCTCTCACTATTTTCTTATTTAACTGCCTGTAATCAATGCAAATTCTAATAGAACCATCTTTTTTCTTTACCAACACTATTGGACTAGCATATTCTGAATAACTGACCTTAATAATTCCGTCTTTTAGCCATTCTTGTATTTGCCTCTCAACTTCTTCTTGCTCTTTAGGTGAAAGTCTACGTGGCCTCTGTGCCACCGGTGTCTCATCCATCAGTGTTATCTTTAATTCTAAAGGTGCTTCTTTTGTTTGGAGTGGCCTGTAGTTTTCCACTAACCCTATTACCTCTTCTTTCAGGGCCAGTGAGCTGACAGTACCTAAAAGATCAGCAGTACATGTAAAACAATCAATCTTCACCAACCACTCTTCATCTTTCGGCAACAAACACACTACACCCTCTTTCATAATCATCACAACTTTCTTTAAAAACTCTTGACCTATAATCACGTGAAATGGCATACAGTCTCTAGGAACCACATGGAAGATCACATCGCCGTAATTGTGTTCATCTATATGTAGATTTAACACGCACTGTCCCAAAGATCGCACTTTCGAAGATCCAAGTCCGTTGAGAATCATATCGTCGCCGTATTTCGGAGTCACAATCGCGGAATAAAAGTTATCACTAATTAAATTTACGTCACAGCCAGAGTCTATTAATGCATCAACTTCTAAATTGTTCAACAAAATGTTTTTCATTGGTTTTCGTCTTAATTTCTCGCATCTTTCGTCATTGTTTACAACTTTGTTTACAACTTGCATAACTTTGTTGTCATCTGTCAGCGTCAGTGTCAGCTGTTCGTTCCTCGGATCCGCCATCTTGCCATCGACCATAGATCGCTCAATACTGCCAACTTGAGCGTTGCGTCGTGAAGTGAAATGCACATGCGCATTCTCCAATCCGAACATCGATTGCTGCGGTCGGCGTCGCCACTGTTGTTCGTCCTTCTTCGTTTCGCTGCCGATGTTGCCCGAAGATTTTCGGAAATTGCCAGCGCCACCTTGCGGTTTTCCGTCTTCGCTGCTTCCCACTGTCGTTTGATTTGTTTGCTTCGTACACGACGTTGCAATATGCCCAAATCCATTACACTTGAAGCATTTAACACCTTTTTCTCTGCTTGGACACGTCGTAGAAGTATGCCCCAATTCCCCACAGTTAAAACAACGAACGCCAGTATTTCTCCGTTGTTGAGTTGGAAAATTTCTTGTCTGTTCTTGTTGCTTCTTTTCTACTCTTTCTTGCTTCTTTTCTTTAACTAACTCGTATATCTTTAACTTTTCTTTTAAGTCGGCGTATGTCTTCGTTCCGTACAGCAACATTTTGTTATTTTCGTCGTCGATTATGCCATCAATTATATATTTAATAGTGACGTAATCTGCCAACTTTCCTCGCTTGCCTATTTCTTTCATAATAAGTAGGTAGTCTTGGCAACTCTCATTCATTTTCTTCTTTCTTGAGCTTAGCATCTCATGAACAGCCTTAGCATCCAAGGTTGATGGGAATTCTTTACTTATTTCATCTCTTAATTCTTCCCATGATCTAAAAGGCCGCTCTGACTTGAGCCATAATTCTGCAGTTCCTTTAAGACATCTTCTTGCTATAAGTAATTGTTGTAGGGGAGTCCATTGGAAAATTTCGCCCGTATCTTCAATATCCTGTATCCATTTAGTTACCGGATAAGCAGTATCTTGGCCACTGAACTTCGGTATTAGATCCGCTGTCATATGCAACAAGCTGGGTTGACCGCCATGTTGGCTGCCACTGCCATTGCCCTGTTCATTTTCGTCGTTCTTGTTTCGCCTCATCTTCCAGTCTTCTACGTCTTCTAGGTGTGATTTTCCTCGTTGTAGTCTCCTAGTCTTCTTATTTTTCTAGTCTTCCGCCGTGGTAATCGTAGTTTTTCTTATTGGAATTTTTCGTCGTACGTCAAGTCTTCAATTTAAAATTTATTGACGAGCCCCCATATATGGTGTGAATATGGGGACTGGGGCATGGAATGAAACTTCTTTTTCCTAATTTAATCTTCTTTTATTATGGATTTAATGCTCTAGTTTTTTGAAAATAAATTTCCACGTCTTTCTTCGTGTATGTCTTACTTTGAAGTCCACACGCCATATTCATAATAACAAACCTCTCACTCTCTATTATCTCTTTCTCTCAGCTTCGTTCAGGAAAACTCTCATACTTTCATTCGTTCTGAAACCCACTCATCCTACATACATAGGCTGTATTCATTTAAGATATTGCATCAAAGTTGCAAACTCTTAAAACAATCCAACCACATGTAATTTCAAATAGAATTTACCTCACATATCTGTGCAATTCTAATGTTTACCAACTTTTTAAGTAAGTTTGACAGTAAACTGTGAATGATGAATATTTGATATTTTGAGGTGAATGAAAGGTCTAGGCTGAAGGTGGTTTTGCAAAATATTTAAGATAGAAATATACGAGAACTTCACAAAGATGTTATAACAACTAACTATCATCTTATTTTCAGAAACATTATATACCTAAACAATTTACATTTTTAATCGTAGATCCTTCAAACTACAGTATTATACCTAATAAGGTTATATTAATTATTATTATTGAATATATTTTTATTATTATTATTGATTCCAAATATTTTATCAAGGCTAGGACATCTTTTTGTTCGCACTCTAAGTTTTAGTTAGGCTGTTGAACCTAAAGAGAAATACACCTTGGCTTGTTTATTTACAAATAAATTAAAAAATGTATAATCTAGTCATAAATTATCATAAATATAAGAAAAACAAAGAAACCATTAAGAGAACTAGAAGACAAGACATCCATCCATTCATTTTAAAACATCCATTGTTATCTTCCCTTTACAAACACGACTCAAAAAAACGAAACGTCACAATCTGTCTAGTTAATTGGCTCTAAATTCAATAAATTCAGAATTCGTTCGTGTACTACGTAGTGTGCACTGTAGCCGGGTCAATGAACCTACGCGACCGCTAGACAAAGATTGGGAAATACAGAAAGGTTAGGTTTGATCAGTTTTGGGTAAATGTCAGGGGGATTCCTTTGATTTACAATTTTTAGAGATAAAGTGGAAAGAAACATAAAGATGTTTTTATTTTTTCTGCAATTTAATAGTGACTGCTAGATATTAAAACTAAAGCTAAATCCGAAATACAGATCCTAGAGAAAATCTTAGCAAAAAATCTTAGCGCCAAAACACACGGTGAAACGCAAATGCAACGCAACCAGTTTTTGCTATAGACTTCCTTAGAAAACCACACACGACGCAACTGAGACGAAACGTTTCAAACTAGTTTCACCGTATGTTCTGGGTCTTAGAGTTGAAAAAAAATATTTACATCTCAGTGTAAGCAAGTTAAAAAATATAAACATCTAAGTATTAGTAAATTAGCAAATTACTCTCAACAAATCTCCCCAACAATAACGAGTTAGTTTTATGGTACTTTATTTATGCCCAAGCGCATATGCATCGCACAAGAATAGATATACCTATCTGTCTGTCATGTCAATGCCGGGCAAACGACCCCATTACTTAGCAAGAAGGAATCCTTGTTCTCTATCCTTCGTCGTAAGATTTGAATGAGACGCCCTTATCTGAACTTTTCAGCCTAGAAGTCCTATAGTCCCAGATGTCATGTTCTAGTTGTCGCATTACGGGACTGTTGGGATATTTTTTATCCCAAAAAATACGATAATGGGTTAGTGGGAATTTGGATTTCTAGCAGTCCCATGATGACATACAGATGAAAGCAAGCAAATCCGTGAAGCCATAGCTATTATTAGCTGTCATAGGGATTTTGGAACTAAAAAATCCCATTGGTCCCGTAACGAGACAACTTTAGGGGGCAATTTGGGACAACATCTTAAAACTGCCGAAAAATCCATCGAATACGAAAAACAAAAACCTTTGTTCCGTGTACCAAAAATTCACTTGTTTCTCCTTTCCATTTATTAGGCAGAATACCCATTTATAAAGCGTTCAACTCCTCTGTTTCGTCCCATAATCTTAGTCCGCTACTATTTGGTATTGCGTCCGTACTCAAAGTGCGAAGGTAAACCTGCTAGT
Organism: Anarsia innoxiella; assembly: GCA_947563765.1. Lineage (NCBI taxonomy): Eukaryota > Metazoa > Arthropoda > Insecta > Lepidoptera > Gelechiidae > Anarsia > Anarsia innoxiella. The sequence goes on along the minus strand of OX387404.1, from coordinate 8,934,226 downwards.
GGCCTTTGAAATATTGCAGCTTGATTAATATACGAGTAGTTGTTTGGTACATACTGCCTACAAACAAATGTTATAGCACTATTTTTCTCGTGAGAAAGCAATCAAAATACATTTATCATGGCTAGACTGTTTGACTCCATTACGAGGGTCAACTTAACCATGCAATAATCAATAAGCAATTGCAATTGTCTACGAAATAAATATTGAAATTAAATGCTAAATTGCAATCGCAAAATACCACTAAAATGGGATGAGCTGGCATTTTGAAGTGGCTGAACAAAGAGGGTTACCGGAAGACGTGGTGGATGAAGAGAGAGACTTTCACCCAGCAGATATGTCGTATAATAACGACTAGAATTAAAATGAGTTGAAACCAATTGAATTATGAATATCACTTCAATAATCAATATAGTAAACCTGTACAGCATTTTGATAGATGCTCTTGTTTAACAATTACTATCTTAATGATCTTATTAAGCGTAGAACAGCTAAATTATCTATTCTACTTTTCAGTAGCTTCTAGAACTATACCTATATTAATAGAGAAGCGAATAAAGTCATTGTTCCATCAGCTAATGGATTATAAAACAAACGGCCGCGCCCATCCGCTGACTCCTGATAATTGATGTGAACACCACCTATAATCATTATATTTTCAATTCAATTTGCTAATAGCTTTTTGATACAGGGCCTTAATTTAGGACATTAATTAAAACAAATATTACAACATTTAGGAAATAATGTCATAACAGGTAACATCTTGGGCATTCGTTTCAAAAAGGAATTCAGATCTCATTTTATTTTCCCAATTTGAAATTCTAGTTAGTTACGTTAATCCTGAAAAACACGAAACAACTTCGATGTATTTTGAATTTACTCTAAGTAGGTAATCGATCTTTTAAAAAAAGATCCATTTCGCTGGTTAAAATGTCTTCTGTATTTCCTTCTATATTTTTCAATTTTAAGTTAAAATTCATTCCTTGAAATATTTTATACCTGTCACTGTCTAAAACATCATGTTTTATGAAACAGAAATAGTTTTATCTGTCAGTTTTTTATATGACTATTGAAAAACCGGGCCTTAATGAACATTGAGGTCTATTTCAAAAAATATCAAAATTGTATCGATAGATACTCAAATTGTCTTAAACATCGACACGTTCATGATACACCCCGTACCTGATACCTATACTATACCAATACCTATCTATCTAGACCCGCCAAAACTCACAGAGCACAGGTTAAGCTAGGTCTTTGCCCTGAAAGGTCGAGCTCCGGTTTATTTGGACACTAATAGCACCTGATGAACACTTTAATAGATTTGCAATGGGTAAACTAGGTATTTATGGTTTGTGTGCGTTGGAAATTTAATTTTGGAACTAAATGAAATTGTTTAAAAAGTATTTATTATTTTGGTGGGCGAAAGGAGAGACATTTTAAAGACCATTGCTGAAAGAAGAGGAAAGATGCTGGGTCACCTAATACGACACGACGACTTTATAAAAAACATCTTGGAAGGAAAACGGAAGAGAGGAGACCACGAAGAACTTACATAGATCAAATAATAGAGGGGATAGAAGTTGTGTCGTATCAGGTACTCAAAAGGACGGCAGAAAATAGAACAGAGTGGCGTAGACTCCATCGACAAGAGCGAAGCTCTTAAATTTAATGAATGAATAATAAAATCGAATTAAAATCCTACTAATATTATAAATGTCAATGTTTGTGCTGATGGATGGAGGCTACCCGCAACTTCGTACGCATTTAACGTCATACCTTAGAAAATGTACACAATATCTTATAATAATATAGCCTATGTGTTATTCTGATGTGCAAGCTACAATATCGTAGTTTCATTTAATCTTTCACATCCCAGAAAAAAAAGTACAATAGAAAATCTATTGCGTCTGGGTTTATAATGGGTCAGTAGGATGTGAGAGGTTAAGTCCGTTCAGTCATTTTTGCGTGAAAGAGTAACAAATATCTTTACATCCATCCATACATCGAACAGCACCAACATTGACATTTATTATATCAGTAGGATTCCTATAAAATTTAAACACTTTTTATCATAACATGTAAGTCATGTAATAATAAATACTTATCATAATAGACATTCTATATTTATACACAATACCCTACAACTCTACATACCAATATAACCTACTTCGATTGACGTCATAGGTGCATATTAAATGTGTTTAACTACAAAACAGTATAGAACCGTGATATCTAACTATAGAGGATGTTTATGCATTGATGAAAAACAAAAACCGTAATCTACTCATGAAAGAGCATTCAACCTAATTAGTATAGTAAAAATTTTCGTTGCCAATTACACTCAACATCCCCTATTCGAGCTAGTATGGAGAAAAAAAAGTTGGTGGCCACTAATGAAACTTACGTCAATCGATAGAGAAAAATATTATAAAACGATAGTAATTTGGACAAATGTCGAAAGTGATATACTTTCGGAGATATAGAACTTTAAAAATGTTCGCATGTAACAATTTTCAAAGTTCTTTCATTACCGAAACCGATACCGAAATTTTTCTATAACAGGCTCCATACAAATATGTTCGATGCCATTTGAACTCTCCCATGAAACATGAAACATCAAGATATGGAAATTTTCTTACTTTTCGAGTTTACGAGTATAAGAAGATGAAAATAAATTATCGTATTTTAAAATATTTTTAACCGACTTCAAAAAGGAGGTTCTCAGTTTTACCTGTTTGTTTATTTATATTATGTATATTTGTCTGCAAATATCTCACCTTTGGCTACGATTTCTTATTGGAAAGTTGTTCAGTTTCATCAACTGATTTTCCTTGATTTTAGAAACGCCCTTTAGGTATGACTTTTCTATTATTAACTTCGTTGTGTTACATGTAGTATTGATAAAGAATAAATAAACATTTATGTTGACGTAGAAAATCTGTATGGAAAACCCAAACAAATACGAGAGTTTTCCTTCCTGAGCACACGACATTGTCATATCATGGAAACCTTACACAATATCTTAAAATAATATAGCCTATATGTTATTCTAATGCATAAGCTACAATATTGCCACGTTTTATAAAAATCTATTCAGTCTTTTTGCGTGAAAGATTAACACACATCCTCATATCCATCCATCGACACCAACTTTGACATAAATAATTAATAATTTTAATATTAGTAGCATGTGAAAGTTTTACCTATTTATCTAGTATGGTATTACTTTCGCCAATCTAGCAAGAAACTCTGTTGGAAAAGTAATAAGTTGACAAAACCATTTTATTTTTAATCACTACGACTTAATATTCTTGCTTTTATATACGAAATTGTTCAACGTTGTTATCATTAGTATCTAAGGAATGTAAGTAGAATATTAAATTGCGAAGGTAATCGATACATTGCGTGTCTCTGAAAGTAAATCGATTTACGAACAAAACGTATACATTCTATTCATCATTCCACAAAACTAATAATTATGTTTGACTACCGGCCGCCAGCGACTTCGTACGCATTTGTCCTCGTATCTTGAAAAAATACACTATATCTAAGAGTATATATTAGTCCTATATTGATGTGAACGCTATACAGTAAAGTTTCTTTAAAATCCATACATACAATATACATACATATCTATCACGCTTCTTTCCCATCTGGGTAGGCAAAGATCACTTCCCTCCACTTGCTACGATCCAAACACACTTTCGCTTCATCCACATTCATCAGTCTCCCTCCTTACACATTCACTTCGGTTTATGGTACTCTAGACTAGACCATTCTTTATTTCTTTTATCAAAATCCGTTCAGTGAGATTTGCGTAAAAGAATAATAAACCGCACATCGATCAATCGCCACAAATATTGACATTTATAATATGAGAAGGATAGTACTCGTAGTTGAAATGGATACTTTGCGTGCTGTTAGAGACCATTCACGGATAAAAATGTCCACATTAAACAATATTATCCAACATTACAAATTACGTACAACACAACTTAATTTATACACATTTGACATTAACCATCCACAACTCGTTTCTGAAAAGCCCATTAAAACTAATCTTCCATTAAACATCGTGCCGTCTGTCTCTGAATTTTACTAACAAAAAGAGATAGCGTTATGTGTAATGTGACGGTAATTTTAATTAGGTTTACTGCAACTGATAATGAATGTAAATGTTAGTAATTGGAACCGCTCAAGCGATTAGTACATTCAGGTCGTTAACCCGCGATTATCGGGATAATTATAACTTCAAAGTTACGTCAGTGCAAGGTTGTGTCGGTTTAAATAGTGTTTTAAATAGACTGGCTAAGTAATGAAGTTATTTTAATACAGTTAGGTTGGTAAAAAGTTATGCCTGAAAAAAAATAACCTAACCTGTAGGTATATGAAAAAAACCCGACTGCGTTTAAAAAACGCATTTTTTTATTTTGATGTACCCAGTGTCACTCTCACTGTAAATATAAATCTAACGACACCTCTCAAGCTTAAATCCATCAAGCCGTTTAGGATGTAGGGCGTGCCAAATAATTATACATAGGTACATACTTTTAAAAAACATAACACTTCTTTTGGCGCAGTCGGGTAATTATAAGTATTACTAAATGACTCGCAAATTTTACTAAAGTACTTGCTTAACAAGCATTAACTCTTTTTTTCAATGACGCTGCCGTATTTCAACTGCTATGTTGTATTTGAGTTTGAGGCGTCAAACAAATGCTATTAGGTATATTTTGGCAATCTCTATCTCCTGAAATCTCTGTAGCCAATAGATTGCGAATTATTTATATTTTTCTATTTGATCTGTTTCCAGGCTCTACAAATCCATCTACAGCCAGATGACGGAGATATCCTCATATTTATGCCGGGTCAGGAAGATATTGAAGTCACATGCGAGGTAAATAAAATTTTCTATACATTTTCATTATTTAGATAGACAAAAGGTGAGGAACCGTAATTGACATTGTTAAACTTAGAAATGTATTTTATATAAACATTTCACTTGTATCACTGAAAAAGTGATACACAATTTGATACAATCGGCAAAAACGAACAATCGGCGGCTCGAAGCTCGCTAACCACGTACACACTATATACAGAATGTAACAGAAAGGGGGTATAACGCCGAAACACAGTGATAGTCCCCATGAAACTGAACAACTCCCCAAGGAGCATGGGCTGGAATTCGAAAAAAAAAAATTCGCGTCCCCATATAAAATGTCCGATTAGCTGATCGAGTAAGTATGGGCGATCCAAAAATTTTTTTCGAGTTGTTCAGTTTCATGGCGACTATCGCTGTGTTTCGGCGTTATACCCACTTTCTGTTACACCCAGTATATTATTTTTAGTTACAATGTATGCAACTGTCAGAGTTACAGCTCGCATTGTACATATAGAACCACAAATGAAATTAAATTTTTCTCTACAGGTATTAACAGAACGCCTAGCCGATCTAGACAGCGCACCACCCCTCACCGTGCTACCGATCTACTCACAACTCCCCGCCGATCTTCAAGCCAAGATCTTTCAGCGCGCTCCACCCGGCCAGAGGAAGTGTATCGTCGCTACTAATATAGCTGGTAAGGATTGCGTATTAAACAAGTTGTGTAACAAATCCACGGATTGATTAAAGGTCTTTCATAGGTTATTTCTTATTTCTCATTAACAAAATCAAGCCAATATAATTTTATACCGTCCCGGTGAAAGTCGTACGAAGGCGTTGGATGCGAGCAGCGCAGGGCGTTGTGGAGATCCATAGGGAGGCTATTGTCCAGCAGTGGACGTCCGCAAGCTGATATATTGATGATGATATTTTATAATTTCTATCCAATTCGATACAAAAAATTCCCTCTCTCACTCTCTCTAGCGAACCTCCATTCATTCCAAAAGCAACACTTGTCTTTAGTTTGTATTTTTTTTTCTTTATAAAAACTGCAGCCTCTGAACGGTCTTGCTAATAATTCAATATAATTTTCCAGAAACCTCCCTTACCGTGGATGGTATCATGTACGTCATTGACTGCGGCTACTGTAAGCTGAAAGTATACAACCCTAGGATTGGTATGGACGCTTTACAGGTAAATTAAATAATATATTTCTCTTCATCTTTATTTTAGGAGCGTTGCTCTTGTCGACTTAAACTGCAGTTTAAAGTTGTCGGCGGAGTCTACGCCACTCTGCTCTATTCTCTGCCGTACGTTTGAGCACCTGATACGACGCAACTTCTATTCGTGTCATACAGACACAGAAAACAAAATAGTCTCTCCTGTTCCCGAAAGTTAAGGACACTGGGAGCTAATTTTTCGACTTAATGCATATCCGCATAATCTGTGCCCGATGTAGTTTTGACCTGTATAAATATTTTGAGGATTAGATGCTCCAGTATCCTTAATCATCAGGAACAGGAAAGACAATTTAGAACCTAATTCTGTGTATGGCTCATTCCCTCTTTTATTATTTGATGTAAGTGAGTCCTCCGTAGACTACGTCACTCACTTTCCTTAAAGCGAGGTACATTATGTATGCTGTAATTTTAAGATTTGATTCGGATCTCATCTCGGATTATATTAAAGAGAAATACAGTTGAAATTGAAACATCTATCAATGTGTATGATGCCTTTACTTGTTTTTATAATCACTTAGCTTTAGGCCGTGGCCCCAGTAGGCAAACTGTTAGCGGCTGACTAGTTTGCGGCGTATCGATTTAGTACGCCCTTCCATATATTTGAAATGGAGTGTCCACAGTCAGCTAGTTTTCGCTCACTGTACGCAGTTTGCAGCGTTACGCGTGCTGACTATCTCAGACAGCAGCCGACTCCCACCAAAACCATTGATTTCATTGATTTGAGTTTTCAGCTAACACTTTCAGTTCGCCACAAATTTGCGGCTCACTCAGTCGGCCGCTAACAGTTTGCCTACTGGGGCCACGGCCTTACAGTTTGGACTCAAACAAAATACTTACTGTACATAAATAAAATTATATCACATACAAACCATTCTTCCAGATCTACCCAGTATCCCAAGCGAATGCCCGCCAAAGAGCCGGTCGCGCCGGAAGAACGGGCCCAGGGAAAGCCTTCTGTCTGTACACACAGAGGCAGTACCAACACGAACTGCTATCTTCAACCGTACCTGAGATACAGAGAACTAATTTAGCTAATACCGTTCTGTTGTTGAAATCTTTGGGAGTTGAAGATTTACTCGCTTTTCATTTTATGGATCCGCCGCCACAGGTAAGACAAGACTGCGTTGAAATTTGAAAATTTGTACTGCTACATTACCCTCATTGTGTTTCGCAGTACAAATTTTCAATGCTGCTAACATGGCGGCATAGGAACTATTTCATGAAACGCACTCTAAACTGCTCGCAGACCTTAGTTTAGCTAGTACGTAGCTAGTTTCTTTTCTAAGAACAGTCGATCACACTGTGTGCGAAAACATGATAAATAAATACCTATAATAATCTAAATAACGACCTTTTCTTGACTAGGTAGGCATGTTGCTGATTTATTGACTGGTTATTATATGAAATGAAATTAAAATAAAATGAAAAATCATTTAATCCTGTAGGTTTTGACAACATTTAAGACGGGTCATTTTTTAAAGTTAATGCTAGATTCGCAAGAGTGCAGTTTTCCCCAGAGAAGAACCTAGCAAGAAACTCTGTAGGGTTGCTCTTTTCAATTTAAGTTTTACAAATCTCAGACATAAACACAGAAACATATAATAAAATTAATATTTCAAAAGAGCTATCCACAAATAAATAATAAAAATTTGACCCCGCAATATCTAGGAAAAAGTAAGGTAATTAAATGGAAAACAGAGAAGTGAAGGGCTTAGTTTGATAGGATCCGCATGACATGACCGGCCATCACAGCAGCACCTTCAAACAGTTCTCAACGCATATGCCAGCCAACAGCCATCAACCCCTATATCTAAGCTTCATTCATTCAAATACTTAAGAGCCAGGCTCTTGTCGGTGGAGTAAACGCCATCTTTGTCTCTCATCTGCTAGCTATTTATCTAAGCTTTTACTTTATAAATAAATCTAAGTATATTTTTCTTTGCAGGACACAATCCTAAACTCAATGTACCAACTATGGATCCTAGGCGCCCTAGACGGTACAGGAGCCCTAACTCCACTCGGCCGACAGATGGCGGAGTTCCCGCTCGACCCGCCGCAATGTCACATGCTCATCGTATCTGCTGAAATGGGTTGTAGCTCTGAAGTACTTATTATAGGTAGGTTATAGCTTAGACTTTGAACTAGATGTCCTAGGACCCAGGGCTAAGGTGATGCAAGCAGGATCTTAAAGAAATTTCTTATAACATAGGGGCCGTTCAAGTATTACGTAAGCAGATTTATTACAATTATTTACCCCCCCATCCCCCTTGTCAGCAAAAGTAAGCAAAGCTCTTACCCCCTCCCCCATGCTTACGTAAACATATCCCCGAAAATGCGTTTCGTTTTCAAGCAAAGACAATGTGAGGGTTGCCATTCGTGTAAAAAAGTAAATAACTACCGATGACGTAATCATCATCTAGACTCCCCTACCCCCCATGTCATCCAAAATAAGCAAAGCAAAGACCCCCCCCCCGCCCCCCATAGTGCTTACGTAATACTTGAACGGCCCCATAAGAGGATATGCCGCATAGCGCGACTATCTGGATGCATACTTGGCAAGCTGGCCAGAGGTTGCCGGTGATAGGGAGGAATGCGGGGGAGACCTTTGCCCAGTAGTGGGACACAATACTAAAAAATAACATATAAAATCTTAACAATGCTTTTGAAAATAAAAGTAGCGCCAATGATTTGAAAATACAAGTTGTCAAAACTGAGTACTGAAAACCACAGAATTTCACTTTAAGGACCGTCGTTCTTAATCGCTTAGTATTGTTGCTTTGTGGTCTATAGTAGTGTCTGCTGAGAAGGGATTAGTTTATTATTGGTAGGTATTATAACCAAGGTAGTCTAGGTCCTCCTAAACATCCTACACTACAAAGGCAGGACCCTAAAAGACACCTGAAAGCAAAAAAAAAGAAAAAGTCATCAAAAAAAAAAATCTTGACACCGCGTTTCAGATTACAAGTAGCGCCATCTCTTGGCAAATCGGAGAAACTCATCAAATTCATTCAAAACAATTCACAGTAATAAAGAAATTACTAATATTACCTACCTACATTTTTGTTTCAGTATCAATGCTATCAGTGCCCTCTGTTTTCTACCGACCGCAAGGACGCGAAGAAGAAGCCGATTCAGTGAAGGAAAAGTTCCAAGTACCTGAATCCGATCACCTTACCTTACTGCATTTGTATAACCAGTGGAAGTCTAATAAGTGAGTATGGATATGTCTTTAATCCTAATGCTTGTGGTTGTGTTCGGCTATAATAGGATTGTCTGGTCTTACTTATTGGTCAACTCTTGAACGTCACTGGTACATAAGTCGGTTCTAGCCTTTGAGTATAAAATATATAAGGTGGTGCCACATTTTTTTTTTTCATATACATATGAGTTTATGACAGCGTGCCAAGGTTGGCGCAAGTTTTTCATAGCTTTCTTGATAGATGACCTGTCAAACGATAAGAAATTCCATACAAAAAGGTAGCCATTTTGCGCCTGACCAGGCACGCAGATCCAGACGGTATGGCACCTCCTTATATATTCTATACTCAAAGGTTCTAGCAATCCGCAGTATTTGTTTGTGACGCAAAACAGAAGGATGTTTGTTACTCTTTCACGTCAAAACCAATGAACAGATTTTATTAAAAATTTACAATATTCTAGCTAAGACTTCAAACTATAAAATTTAAAGATAATCATCATCATATTTAAATGCCCTATTCTCTGCCGTCTGTTTTCGTACGAAGGCGTGGACAGACTCTAATAACTCTATGAGAATCTGAAGTCGTGGACTATGTATGTATATGGACTATGTGTATGGACTATTTTTATTACAGTCCGTAGAAAACTTATAAAAGAATCATTTCTCTACTGACAGAATCTATATACGCTTTAAATTAATACCTAATTGCAAACATTTCAGTTACTCAAGCGCGTGGTGCACAGAACACTTCGTCCACGCCAAAGCGATGCGTAAAGTACGCGAAGTAAGACAACAGTTGAAGGATATAATGCAGCAGCAAAGACTGCCTTTGGTCTCTTGTGGGACTGACTGGGATACTGTTAGGAAGTGTATTTGTTCTGGTAAGTTGTTATATACATACATACATACTTATCTGTCACTACTCTTTCCCATTGGGGTAGTTAAAGACCACTTCCCTTCACTTGCTATGATCCAAACATACTTGTACGGAAGCCCTTTATTATTCTTTTTTAGTATTTGTTGTTATAGCGGCAACGCTAACACATCATTTGTAAAAAAATCAACGCTCTAGCTATAACGGTTTATGAGATACAGCATGCTGACAGACGGACGGACAGACAGACGGAGAGCTGAGTCTCAGTTATTACTGAGTCTGGTCCCGCTTTCACACTTTTGGTATGGAACCCTAAAAAGTATGGAAAATAAACTTATGAAGAGTAATTTTATTTAAGACCAATAATAGAATTTTATGTGAGCCAATATGGGCCCCTATATTGGCTCATATTTGTTAGCTGTTACCGAACATATACTATTTACTCTTTTTTCATCCACAGCGTATTTCCAACAAGCAGCCCGTCTAAAAGGCATAGGCGAATACGTGAACTGTCGCACAGGCATGCCGTGCCACTTACACCCGACCTCCGCACTCTTCGGTCTAGGGAACTCTCCGGATTATGTAGTGTATCACGAACTCATGATGACTACGAAGGAGTACATGCATTGTGTGACCGCGGTGGATGGCCGGTGGCTGGCAGAGTTGGGGCCTATGTTCTTTTCTGTTAAGGAAACTGGCAAGTGAGTATTTTACAGAGCTACCAAGTTATCTGTGAAATGGCTGTTATTGTAACTACGGCCACTAATAAAGAAATGTCAAATTCCAGAACTGCTGCGATTGGTAGAAATACAATTTTGTATTACTACTAGCGCCGCCGTTCAGTTTATAGATAAGTTTTTAAAAGTATTTTCATGTAGCAAATACATTAAATAAAATGGACAAAATGAATGAACGAAATGATATGCTATGCTTTCACTTTTTGATAAATTACTCCTGACTTTTAACTTTCTCCTTCACTTGAGTAAAGTAAGTTCTTCGCTTCTTCTCACTCTCTTACCCTCAACCTTCCAACAATAAATACAGGGAGAAAGATTTCGAACTTGGTCCCAAAGCAAAATTTGTTTGCTATCACGAGTACCTATATGCGTAATCTTTTCTATCGTTTACTAAATAAATCTTTGTTATGACGAGTACATGCACATCCTTTTTTATCCGTCACTAATTAAAAATCACCCTGTATTTATAAATATTAACTTACCTTTCAGATCAAACCGCGACAAACGCAAAGAAGCAGCAGTACACTTACAGAAGATGGAAGAAGAGATGAAGCTTGCTGAACAGAAGATGGCAGAAGAAAAGAAGAAGAGAGAGCAGGACGTGCCGGTGAAGCAGGAAGTGGCCACTCCTGGGTTAAGTACGCCGAGACGCACGCCTCATAGATTAGGGTTGTAGGAAATGCTAGATTATAAGATTTCTCAACTGTTTTTTAACGTATCTTGTACCAATTTTGTGCCGCATTATACAAATTGAACATCAATGCATACAACTTTTTTTATTTTTTTGAATCGCGACACAACTGCGTAACGTACCGCGCAGAACGTTCAGCGGCTAGAGTAAATGTATGCGACGTAATTTCAGCTGATGTGTCATAGGTGATTTGAAACACATTGCGAGCGTATTGAACCCACATTGAACCGAACGTTCCGCGCAGTACGTTACGCAGGTGTGACCGCACATTGACTCTTGCAAGCGTGGGACGTCCTTAGACAAGGTGGAGTGATGATTCGAGCAGCCGAAGATAGACCACAGTGGCGTGGGACAGGAGAGGTCAATGTCCAGCAGTGGCCTGCAACAGGCTGATGATGGTTATCCACGTAACCGCACGTCATATGCACGTTGTCGTGTATTGACGATTGCAACGCGAATGCTTGCATCTTGCGTATAAACAATCGAATCTGTGTCCACGAAGCGGCTGACGCGACTTTAAAAAGTCATAAAAAAGAAAAAAGTTTGTTGTAAAAAAATTAAAAAGAAAATGTATTAATTTTGTCTGAAATCATTAACGCAAATAAACATCTGTATATAATTGTTTTATTTCCAAGTTATTTTAAATTTTTTGTATCAAATACTGAAATAAAACGCATTATTTTGAAACAAATTTTTATTTCTATATTCAATAATTACAAACTTAATATCTGATCAACTATTTATAGTTAGCCGCAAGGCAATGTCTTAGTATTGCTAGATGAAACTGTACCAATATTTAAAAAGGAGTGTTGCCACAAAAAATATACATTATTTTAAAATTTAATGCTAAATACAAACATTATTTAGATACGTGTACGAAAATATTACAATAAGCATTAAAATATTATGTGGATACGAGGTGACAAAAATTTCTTCACATTTTTTTTTGTCTTTTTTTACCTTCAACTTACATTCAAACAGGTACAATTTTATATTTCAATACACCAAAGATCTACTCCGAAGGCTAAAATTTTAATTATTATTTAACAAGCTTTAGCCCACGACGTTGTCCGAAAAAGCCAGTCCATCATCAATATCTTATTAAAATTTTATCACGAACGGTTCAGTGATTTATGGAAGATAGGTTGGTAAACAAAATTTATGAGGTTGCAATGAGATCTAATCACTAATTAGAAAGGAATTAAGTAGAAAAATATACCTATATGAAACAAAATAAAACGTGTGATTAATATTATTAAGTGCAACATATACCTTATTAGCAAAGAATAAGGTCTAAAGCGGCTGTGTTTTAAACGTCTTTTAAGAGCTTTTTACAGACAGCCAGATGCAAGAATAATCAAAAAAGGTAACGCTACATTGCCTTTGAGTATAGAATATATAAGGAGGAGCCATACCGTCTGGATCTGCGTGCCTGGTCTGGCGCAAAATGGCTACTTTTCGCAGGGATATCATAACGTTTGACAGGACATCTACCAAGAAAACTTGGCGCAGCATTGGCACGCTGTCATAAATTCATTTGAATATGAAAAAAAAAGGGGGCACTCCAGTCCATATTCCTTCCTCATTGTTCATTACACATAATAGCTGTCACTGTCACTGTCAAAAGTCAGAACAAGACGGCACGAATCTCAATGGATTTATTAACTTAATAAACTGTCCGATTGTTTCCAGCAAAAACTTGCAATTTTCTACTTAATTCCCATACTATTAAAGAACAAGTTAAATTACGTCAAATAAAGATTTTTAATTAGCAGAGATGTTTTATATTTTTATTTATATGATGGTGAAAGTTCAATCAGGGCAATTCCGACTTTATTTCCACTGATTTATAGTCGTAAATTCTACTCAACTGTTTTAAAATCACTGTTCAATCTATTTTGGTGCCAGTTAAATTAACTTTGAAAAATCGCTTGAAACTTATTTTTTTATACCTTGTACACTCTCGTACACATCAACCTATTCACCCAATATAACTATGCTACAGTATCTACACATAAATTGTTAGCGAGGGAGAAAGATATAGCTCGATGCCCGGTGCCTGATTGAGAAGAAATAACAAAAATATATCGCGCACACTCACACGTTTCTCCGCGAGACGCTCGCTCTAACAGAAGTCTAATTAGTCTAGGTGGATGTGTCTGAGGGTGTACCTGTACAAACTAATTATTTTTTAAATTCTGACTTCTTAATTTTTATTAAAGACTAATTCCTATAAAAATATTGTTAGAAAATATTTTAAAAAAAGCCTCTTTTCAGACTAGAAAACAAGGAATTAGTTTTGGTTATTTTTGTAATATATTTTTTAATTTTTTGGTAAAATTATATACGTTGGGCAAAAAAAATATACCTGACACCAAAATAGGTAAAGTTCTCACACCAAAACACAGTTAAATCTTAATTTTTAATATCTATCAAATCCTATACATTTTGCAAAATAAAATCTATATGAATTAAGTAGATGGTAAATTATATCAAAATATTTATCAATCGCATAAATATCATTATAGTTGGGACAAGTGATATTATTTAAGAAGTAATTTTTACTATAAGTGCCGGCGCACACCTGACGGAGCTCAGCGAAAAGCATTTTTAATTGTCATATTATTATCGACATTGTTCTCATTAGAATAATATTCAAAATCAGAACAAATGAGCATCGACGCATCGAAGCGACTACATGCGAATGTTGTGTCAACTGATTTTGAATTTTATTCTAATCAGAATACTGTCAATAATAATAATATGACAATCAAAAATGCTCTGCGCTGCGCTCCGATCAGATGTGCGCCGGCTCTAAAAAGGTACAAAAATATTGAACTATGAAATAAAGCTTTAAAAAGCCAAGTATTTAAGTCGTTTAAAAATTCAATTTTTAAAAGATCGCTATCGTTATGGAGCCATAGTAAAAGTTCTTTCGACACTTCAATTATAATATCACCTATCTGTTCCATATTTTAAAATCCCATTCACAATCTAAGTATAATTTACTATAGTTTGTTACTAAGGTTGAAAATGTAATTTAAGTTAAAGTTATCAACTCTCCCCGTTATTACAAAACGAGTTTTAAATTCTAGGACAAATATAATTTTTTGACGTTTTGTCTATAGCCGAAACGTCATTTATCCGAGTTAGTTCTAGAACTATAAAATAAAACTCGTTTTGTAATAACCGTGCCAAGTTTCATCAAAATCCGTTCAACATTTTTAACTTTAAGGCCTTAGAAACAAACTACGACATTACTAAAGAATTTTCTTTATCATAGATTTTTGCTTACCGATTTCTAGGACATCAAAATAACCTAATTTAGGCACTAGTCCAATGCTAGTGCTACTAAACTTTTATTAAATTTCATATTACGTTATTTAAGACTTGTAGGTTCAACTTTATTATTTAAAATTTTATAAATATCAAGTTTAATTGATGTTGCATTTGTAACTAAAATGAGATTTGTATTTTCATCTATCGGTTAGTAATTATAATACACTTCAAAATGATAGTGTACGAAAAAAAATGACATAAGCATGTCAGACATGTCACGTTATTTGAAATTACATTTCACAATGGTAAATGACAATATTGAATATTAGACCCAGAACACACGGTGAAACGCAACTGAAACTGGTAGTTACTTTTGAGTTGCATCGAAGTTTCTGCTATAGACTTCCATAGAAAACCACACACGATGCAACTGAAACGAAACGTTTCAAACTAGTTGCATTTGCGTTTCACCGTGTGTTTTGGCGCTTACTCTACATTTATAAAAAAAAAATTGAAAGTATAAATGTTTTGGTAGTAATTCAAGAAGAAGAAAAATTATAGCAAAACAGGATGGAGAGCAAAGAGGGATTTGCCTAGCAGTGGGACGTGACAAGCTAACTGTATCTGTTGACTTAGGGTTTCACAACTTACCTATGTTTCACAACTTACCTATGTCTATTTCATAAAACATGACATTTAAGACAGTGACAGATATAAAATAGCTGCTAAATAAATGTCTAAGTGTTTAAACAGGCCTATAATATTGTCGATCCCAAAATCCTAGTCACCAGACCGATAGACGAAAATTAAAAAAAAAACAAACCATAAACAAAATCTAAGGAATCTAAGCATGAACCATAGACACGACCATACCTTTAACAGTTGTTTAATGCGATATTGAGGCCGTGTTTTTCAATATACCTCTTCCTGGCTTCGGCTATCATTTGAGCTTTCCTCTCTTGGAAACTTAGTTGGCGTTCTTTAGCACTTTTAGGGAATACGCCGGTTGGTACTGGGGTTATGTACCTGTGGATGGAAATATACATACTTACAAACATATCTGTAACTCGCCTCTTTCCCAGAAGTAGGCAGACTTCTCACTACTTGCTACGATCCAAACACACTTCCTTCGCTTCATCCACATTCATAAGTCCTCATACATGCATGGAAATATAATTAAAAAAAGTGTGATATTTTTGTGAAGAGAATTCGGATTAATGATATCTCTTTATCAGCCCTCGAAATAATAAAAATGGAGGTACTATGTTTGTTACTCTTTGACCCAAAAACCGCTGAACAGATTTTATTGAAACTACAACATTGTAGCTTGCACATCAGAATAATACAATTATAGGCTATCCATCCATCCTTCTCGTATGAGAATAGGCTCATGTCCCTGTAGTGGGGACTTTAAAAAGGCCATCCGTCCATCATCGGCACAAAATTGACATTTATAATATTTGTAGGATTTATAGCTTACCTAGGCTGTGACGTTGAAGCACTAGGCTGTGGCTCCTGAGCAGGTAAAGGCTCTGGCGTGTAAGGAGACACTCCTTCGAGGAAGTTCGTGATCGTCACGTCCACGCTACGGGTTGACGCTGTAAGAATTTTTTTTAAAGAAACTATTTTCCAAAATAAAAAAGGTAGTTTTCAATTCGGCTGTTTTTTTACATTCATGTTAAGATTATTTCCAACTCTAAATTAGATATAACACTAGAAAGTGTCAAAATTTGAAGTTTACTTTTCTCTTTGGGTCATCCTTAGCTACCACGCGCCTTGTTTAACTTATCTTATCTAGCCATTCGCGTCTCACTGCTGGGCAAAGGCCTCTCTCCTCCTTCTCTACGTTTAAGTTTTTTTTTGCGATTTGGTATCCATTCACTTAAAGCTAGAAACAGCCTTTTCTTTATAGATAGGTACATCCACTACAAATCGTTCAATCCCATTTACAACGGACTACTCACCGAGATCCCTCAATATATCGCTCATAGGTACCCTAGGCAGTACCTCCTTGACCTGACTAGCTAGTCGCGTGAGTTCCGGCGGCGTGCGGCGTACAGGCGACAACCCGCGTTTGTTCAACTCCTCCCATTTGTATTCTGTTGTTTGGACCTGTGTCATAATGAAGGTACTTATGATTATTGTGATATTATGATTACGTGTGAGATATGTATCCAATCATTATCTCGCGCATTGGGCCAGCGTGGTGGATTATGGCAAAAAAAAGTGGGAATATAAAACGATTGAGTTTCTACAAATTATTGAACATTTATTTTGAAATTAAAACTTTCAGAATACCTAAGTACTAAATCGATTAAGTAATTTAATAAACGTTAAAATAAATACGCGGTTACGTCGCGTCAGCCGATTCGTGGACACAGATTTGATTGTTTCTATGCAAGATGCAAGCATTCGTCATGCATTCGTTTTGCAATCGTCAATTAACGAAAACGTGCGTATAATGTACGGTTCCGAGTACCTACAATTAGTTTTACGTTAATATTTATAGTACTTTTGATAATTTGACATATCACTTAATTTCTTTGTATTAGCCTGTTTGATTGGACTATAACTAGTGTTGCAAGTATGCGTCGCGCCATGCATCAAGCGAGGCTTTACCTCGCTTGATTGCTCCATCGATCGCTCAATTGATCCGGGTGGTTTCGACAAAAATAATAAGATAACCGAGGTCTGAAAGGCTGCTCGATCAATCCAGGTACATCATATATTTAAGAGCCAGGCTCTTGTCGGTGGAGTAAACGCCATCTCTGTCTCTCTTCTACCAATAATTTGACTTCCTGATACACACGACAAAAAAAACAAGTTTAACAACACAAACTTACCCCCAAAGCATCAGCAATACAGTTTCGCAACGCGTCACTGTAACTAGCATCGTCGCTGTCGTGTCTCTCAACAGCCGGCAGTAGATTCACTCGGTACACCGTGAATGGGGAGCATAGGAACCATAGCGCATCCGACCAGGGGAACTTGTCACGGGAGTCAGTAGGACGGTGGACGGTCACCTTTGTGAATAGACGCTCTACCGCTGTGGGAGATTTTAGAGAGTTATTATATTATTTAACAGTTTATTGTAAGATGATAGTACATAGAGACAGAAAAAAAGAGAAGTTATACAAAAGGTGCAGCATATTTCTAAAAGAAATTTCTTCCTGCAGACCCTACAGAGAGAGAAGTGATAGCATTAAGGCAGGATAGTCACTTAACCTACAATAAACAATAAATATATAAGTGTAAACCTACACATATATATTCGATAAATACACATACATAAAGTAATAGTAGTAGTTATTTAGGTATGCTTATTTAAAAAAAACTAATTTGTGTTCAAAATGAATATTGGTACACTTTTGAACACTACAAAACTACTACCGCTTCAATTACTAGCTTCACTGTATAACCAATACGAAAAAACGGCAAGAAACCTGCCGTTTTTTGCCCTGTCGGAATTCATTCACTGGGAAATCGTTCTTTCCTTATCACTTGCGGACTTTACACAGACACGGAAGCAATACTCTGTCAAAACACTTAGGTATGCTATGAACTTTGCTATGAATATTATTAGTATAGAAATCTTAAAACATGCAATTTACTTTTCTCATCAATTCATACATACATATCTGTCACGCCCCTTTCCTATTGAGGTAGGCAGACACCACTTCTCTCCACTTGCTAAGATCCAAGCACACTTTGTTTCAAGTGCCCATAACTTATTTGTAGTGCTTAATAAAGTATAATACTCACTAATAGCAACAGGCTGCACTCTGTTTCCGATAGGGAACGGCCAGTCAGTGAACTTGAGCAGACCTTTGCCGTTGGTTGGACCTCCCTCCGGTTGGAGCAGCACTGGCTTACTCGGGCAGTCGGCGAAGTGTTGTCTATAAACATTGATAATTGTTTCTGAAGTTTAAAAAGATTAATGGCCGACCAACACATACAGATTAAACTTATCTGATAGATATTTTACACCTATCATTGTCTAAAATGTCGTTTTACGAAATAGACATAGATTTATCTGTCAGTTAAATTTTATCTGTAAGTGGAAAAACGGGCCTTATACCTACTTATTGTACTAATTGAATTTATTAAATCCCTGTTTTGGAAAGAAAGTTACTATCTTGATATTATTTCCATTGACATTGGAAACCGCTACTGACAAAAATCTGTGGAGAAGCTTTTCCCCAGCAGTGGGAGAAAAAAGGCTAAAAAAAGTCACTTACTTTCTTATAAACTGTGCAGCGTTTCTGATGCCCAAGGTTGATGCAAAAAATGGTGGTACTTTCCATTTTCTTAGCTGTAAACAAACAATAAGGAAGGTCAGAAACTTGAAAAACATATCTACCTTAGCTTACAACACTGCTCAAATCGAAAATTGGTCGCATTCACATTAGAGTGTGTTTCATAAAATAGTTCCTATGCCACTATATTGGCAGCATTGAAAATTTGTACTGCCACTGACACCCTCATTGTGTTTCACAATACAACAATATATTATGATAATATGTGTATAAAACAAACTGTCTAATACATACACTAATAGTGCCTAAGACATGTGAAGCTGCTAAGGAATCTAGACAGGACACATAGTTGGCCACCATCACACTACAGCGTGGGTCTCTAGTGCCTTTCGTCTTTACATACACACCTGAAACAATTACACATATTACAATATCTTACATATTATAAATGTCAATGCTTTTGCTGATGGATGGATGTTTGTTACTCTTTCACGCAAAAATTACTGAATAAATTTTGATGTTTGGCAATATTGTAGCTTATTTAACAGAATTACACATAAGCTATATTATTTAGGGATATCATGTGTTTTTTCCAAGATATGACGATAAATGCATACGAAGTCACCTCTTCTTACATTTAATTTATTTAACTGATTTAACATTTGATGGATGTTGATTTTTTTTTTTTAATTGGGATTCGATAGATTCAAAATTAAAATGAGGCATGATTTAAATAATGTAATGTTGAATCCCAACAATAAAATTAATTCAATGTCAAATGTACAATAGATTTATTAAGTAGTAAACAGTATGATTAATAAATGCAAGACGAAATCAATATAATAATCTTATTGTTTTAAATAGTTAACACAACAAAGCTTTTCTAGTTTAATTAGTGTTGCAATAATTAGGTAGGTATTTACTTCATTCTCATTAGCAAAACTTGCAACCTGTCTTTGCAACCAAATTAGAATTTATTTTTTGCTTTTAATCAAGTATAAAAGTTGAAACATCTTACCAAAAGTCCAACAAGCGAGAGTAGAAAGCATCTGCCTGATAGCAGACTTGTTTGGCAGAATGATTGAGGCTACCCATAACACCAGGGCCAAAATTATTCTCACAACCATCAGTAACAGCCCAAAGGGCAAATACAACATGAATTGAAACACATTATCGCCGCTAAACCTAAAAAATAACATCATACACGATTAGAATGCATAGTAATCATCAAGAAAATGCTCTAAATAACATCAAAACAAATGTGAAAAGCCAACTTTCCCCTAAAAACCAGAAGTGATAAAAACACGTAAGAGAAACAAAATGATTTATTCGTACCTATCATCGTTGATTAATTTGTCCACTGTTAGAGCCATTGCTCATCTGGAGCTTGCAAATGATTTCTATTCAACTTTTAAAGCCAGATTTCCTTGTAAAATAATAAAAATTTCGAATTTCTCTACAAAATCGTGATACGTGAGGACAATACATACCATAGACTGAATTCTTTTTTTTTTTTTTGAACTTGCCTTGTGTAATGTAGCTGTCAAATATGTTTACCGGTTTTTACGACACTAATATAAAAGTTCATTTTCATCTTGTCCATGTCTTGTTCCGAGTCCATGTCTGTCCACATCTGCTGTCAAGCAAGTTCAGTGGTTCAGTCTTTGGGTTCAGTGATATAAAAATGTCAATATGTGTGGGTGTTTACAAAAGACGCACGGAATAATACTAGCACAATAGAGTGGATCGAAAAAAATACGAAGGGACAGAGGACAAAGAAAGTGGTGCATAGTACAGAGTGCAAATACAAGTTATTGAATAACTATTCCTGAAAAAAAGAAACTCACGTCTTCAAGGTAAACAAGCGATCAGGTGACTCTTTTATTTATTTTCCGTCGAAATTATTGTAGAAACAATACTGATGGAGGCTATAGTATCCTCCCCGGGTGAGACAACATGCTCGGAGGGGGAAGAAGAACAAAATCGGTTCAGACACAATGAAAGAGGCCAAACAAATGATCAAGGCCCTTCACTCCATCAAAACCATACATTTGCTACTCTTAACCAACTCGAGGAAAAAATGCGACGCAAACTACAGTTTTTTTTCATGAACCCGATTGAGAAATGGAAGGCCAAACGGAAGTTTCCCTACAAATTCGTTGTGCAAGTCATTAAGATTGTTCTGGTCACACTACAACTTTGTTTGTTCGCTCACAACAGATACAATCATGTTAACTACACTTGGGATAA
Organism: Anarsia innoxiella; assembly: GCA_947563765.1. NCBI lineage: Eukaryota > Metazoa > Arthropoda > Insecta > Lepidoptera > Gelechiidae > Anarsia > Anarsia innoxiella. Next base: position 8,912,817 of record OX387404.1, on the reverse strand, counting down.
TCGGATCAGTTTCTCCCACCTGTTCCTACTCGGTTGGGATTCTACAAGGGAGATAAATGCTTATCCACCTGGAGCTGGTCCTTTAGCAGTCTACAAATTAGATGAATTCTATAATGCATTAGATTACGCTTACACTGGCTACTCAAACTTATCAAATGCTATTGGCCCGTATTCCTACAACGATGAAAACAACAACATGCCCGACCCAGTGTTCTGCCAGTATAATTACAAACAAGGAATTATCAACGGTTTTAATGAAAGTTACGAATTTAACGCTGAGATTGTTGAAACCTGTATAAATTTTACCAGAAAAGATGGAGAAGATTTCCAGTCACAAATATTTTTATCTGATGCCGCATTGGATATAAGTTTTGCTTCCTTAGTTCGAGCGAAGTTAATGTTTTCAATCAAGACTATTAATTTTCGAGCTGCCGGCCCCATAACACCACCAGATTGCTTCAGATTTGATGTTGAAATTATATTTGACAACGAAGACCATGACGGACAGATGTCTCTTTCTTTAGAAGCTGAACCGTATAAGTTAGAGTGCAAAGGAGATAAAAGCTACATTACTGACAATCAAATAGACCAGATACTGAGAAGCATTCTGAATATCCTTGTGATTCTTATTTGTACGGCTTCATTGATCTTATGCAGTAGAGCTATTTACAGAGCTCAATTATTGAAAGAACTAACTGTACAATTCTTCCGAAGAACATACAATAAAGAGCTAAGTTTGGATGGACGTTTGGAGTTCCTAAATGTGTGGTACATCATGATAATTGTAAATGATATCTTAATCATCATGGGTTCATCCATCAAAGAGCAAATAGAACGAAATCAATTCACAAATGATCAATGGAATGTATGCTCTTTGTTTTTGGGTACCGGTAACTTACTAGTTTGGTTTGGTGTGTTAAGATATTTAGGCTTTTTCAAAACTTATAATGTTGTTATACTTACTTTGAAAAAGGCAGCTCCGAAGATATTCAGATTCTCAATTTGTGCATTATTGCTTTATGCCGGTTTCATGTTTTGCGGTTGGCTCATATTAGGGCCTTACCACATGAAGTTCAGATCTCTTGCCACAACATCTGAATGTCTTTTCTCTCTGATAAACGGAGATGACATGTTTGCGACATTCTCAATTATGTCAAAGAAGTCTCCAATGCTTTGGTGGTTCAGCCGTGTATATCTATACTCATTTATAAGTTTGTACATTTACGTTGTACTCAGTTTATTTATATCTGTAATAATGGATGCTTATGATACTATAAAGCAGTATTACAAAGATGGTTTTCCAAAGAGTGACTTGCATCAATTTATTGGAGAGGCTAATTGCGAAGAAGTTTCTTCTGGTTTATATAGAACGCATAGTTCTACATCGTTGAATGCTGTAATGAATTCTCTATTCTGTTGTAATTTGTACAGAAGTGCTTACTCCAAAATTGGAGGCGGCACTTCTACTCACAATTTGTTATAAGTTCTACATAATTTAGTTAAATTTTGTAAGAGCGATAAGAGAATGTATTTGTAAATACTTAGGTATTATCTTTGTTTAGTACACTTATCATAAGTGTACCTATATTAGATTTTATCTGTAAATGTCGAAACCGATACATTAATACGGCTACATTAACTACTCATATACCTACCTAGTTATCCTTGCATGCCACATAGGTGTACCTACGTAGTTATCTTAGTAACCAAAGAAAATGCTCAAACCTTTATCAAAAAAACATAATAAAATAATATATATTTGAGTGTGATGATTATGTCAGGTTGTTTACCTTAGGGTAATAACTGTTTTTTTATATTTAAAAAAATCTTGGAGCGACTGTTTTTTTTTAATAGTTATGTATAAGAACATCAAAATCCAGTGATTTTTTTCACAAAAAATCAAGAAGCAACCAATAAAACCAATGCAACTAAGTTAATTGTCGCTCCTAGAACTTCAAAAAAGATTTTTTCTTTGTACAAAATCGTTGTACATTTTCTTTTAAATAGAATATTGTTTGTACTGTAGCTGTTGTATTATTTTCTCGTATTTCACCGCAATCAGGGCATTGCTTCGTCATTTATCACCTGATATTCGACACGAGGTCGCTGTCTGTACGGCATGCGGCAATGCTCTTGTATTTAATTACATGGATCACTAAACCTACAGATAAAACAATGATACCTACCTTAGAGTTGGTATTTTAAAGAAAGTAGGTAGATAGATATGTACGTTCAGAATTTAATAAATCATATACCTACCTACTAATAGGTAAAGTACCTTGCTAGTATTTCTGTGATGTGGTAAAACTAATGTAGGTATGTATAATTAAATAGGTACTTATGTAGACAAATCATAAAAATCATATCTACCTTTAATTACATACCTACTTACTTATTACTAGCATTCCATAAATCAAATTTGTTCTTTATGTGGGTGGAACAGCAACTTAAATACGAGTAGGTACTTACGTGTTTTCCTAACACGCGCTAATGTATGACATAAGACCTGTTCGCTTGCAAACAATTTAATAGGTATTCTTGAATATGCAATGATTTATTTACAAGTGAATCATTGGCTGTAATGAATAATTATGATGATCTAACTAAGCTGACACGCTTCTCTCTAGTTACGCTATAAAAAGCGCCTGGTAAAATAAAATAGCAATCCATTATATTTTCATTGAGATAAATTGCTAAGTAATATTATTAAGTTGGTATTTGAATTAAATAGGTGTTCAATACGTAGAATTGAATAGCAATCAATCAAAGTTAAAATTAGTGCCCACATATAACAAAAACGGGCACATAGGGGTGTCTTAATTTATACCACTAAAATATCAAGTAGGTACTCAAGTGAATAGAGTATCAAATGTGGGCAATATATATTCTGATATTCTGTGGCAATGTTAAACCAACTTAAAAAATAAACGGGTAGTCATAAAAAGGACTTAAGAAAACAAAATATCACATATAATTCATTTTATTTGTCATTATCACTATAAAAACCTACACGCAACATCTAATAATAATAAAACTTATGTACAACTAAACATTTAACGCTGCACACGAATTATAATTAGGAACATGTATTTGTGAAAGTTTCCAGTATTAATGCATTATGAAATCTGATGCAAACGTTATAAAAAAAAACGTTACAGTTGCATCTATTCTTTTCCACGTTAATCAGCAAAATGGCATTGGCAAGCTTTAATGAAACTCATGCGGGTATTTTACATATATATAGGTATAAATTACTTTGAAATATTCATAATTCATAAATAATTATAAATTCCTAAATTAATTAATAAATATCAATAATTAAAATTATATAAAATCTCTGTTTAATGATTGTGTAATTCGTACAATTTCAAGTTTACTTAATAATGTGAGTTAGCTAATTGTCATTTAAATGCACGTTGCCGTTTCATTGCTTTTTAACTTATTACCTAGTCAACATTTAAAACAACATTTTAAGTTAACATTTAATTACATATATTAAATTAGGTAAATAAATATAGGTACGTACATACATAGAACCACGGGCATCTGATACATTGGCCATAGGTACTTAATTTATTAAATTGTTAAAACATGCCCCTTAAAATACATCTAAAATATATATTTTTTAGCATTTATAAAACCTACAATGGCATCCAAATCTTGTGACTATTACTGCATAAAATATTTTATCAGATATGGATTTTCTACAGCAAAATGCTACTTGGATGTTATTTATCTAAATATCTAACTAAGTTTACGTCTATGCATATTGTAATTGTCTGATATGATTGTTTAACGCTAAATCTTAACTTTTATTTTTTGGGAATTTATGATAATTAGGTATTATATTTATTCACTTTGGGATAAAGCTGGTAAAGCATGTCCGTCGATAATTTCGTATTTGTTTCGGTGGTCACAAGTGAATTATTTTATTTACGGTACCGGAATGCTTAACTGGTTTCATATCTAGTTTGAGCGTTACGTTACAATAGCGTATAGTTGAACAATTAAATACCTATTTTTATTTATTACGGATAGCTGCCACAAACACATAAGTTACTTTCAATATTTAACAACTGTATAACTATACAAATAAATACATTAAAACTACAAATTCACACAGCATTTTCTTAAACTATGCGATATATTTTACAAGTAGAACCTATTTGCTTGGAATTATTTCTTTGGTTGAATCGTATTGCTTAAATAGCATAAAGTAATATGATTTGTGATTATTGTTACACTCTTTAAGTCTGGCTTAATGAACTATAAAATTACATGCCTATTTATTCACATATAAAATTGATAATTTTCACTGTAGGTAATTCAGTTTAAAAGAGTATTAAAATCAATATTTAATCCAAAGAGTCTTCCGGCCAGAGCTTATAAAAATACTTGGGTTTATCTGTTCAGTCTGTTATTATAAAATTATTTCTTTTCGATATTTTCATTTCTTTGTGGTTGTGGCTCGCCTCCTAATATTAACTGGATTTCGTCAACGCTCTTGCCTTTCGTTTCTGGTACAATGAAGAATATGAAGAGGAAACCGATGACCATGATTCCAGCGAAAAGCCAGAACACTTGGCCAGATCCGATGGCACTATTTAAAGTGGCGAATGTACTTGTGACCGTGAAACTGAGAAGCCAGTTCAGAGTTCCAGCTGTAGACCCAACGAAAGCTTTGATATCGATCTGACATAACTCTCCAGCCATCATCCAGGGAATCGGCCCGAAACCGAACGAGAACGCAATGATGAAGAGAGACAGGGACAGAAGAGGCAGCCAGGATATAACTTCCAAGACAGGAGCATCAGAACCGTGTGTTTCCAACAAGAAGAAGTAAACACCAAGAGCTGTTGTACATAAGCACATAACTAAAGCGGAGAACAGAAGTAAGATACGTCTGCCAAGTTTGTCGACGATTAGGGAAGATATGAAAGTTGCTATTACTTGAATGACTCCGATGATGATTGTGGAAATTTCAGCGGGGATCGCAGCGCCTGCGCTTCCGAAAATCGTGGAAGTGTTAAACAGAACAGCGTTGATACCGGACAGTTGTTGGAACAACATAAGAGCATAGCAGATCAGTATAGCCTTCAATGCAGACTTCTTAGTAATATTCGACAAGAAAGACGTCTGATTCTGACTGTTCTGTTCAGCTTTAAACTTCAAACCGTCCAATTCACTGTCCACATCATAACCCATGCCTCTTAATTTGATCAAGGCCTCTTTAGCTTCATCGTTGCGTCCTTTCACAACCAAATAGTTCGGACTTTCGGGCATGAAGAAGAATATAACACCAAAAATGATTGGTATGCATGTACAGAGCCAGTTAAATACGTAGACAGAAGTGTAGCTGCCGACAACGTAAGAGAACAGAATGCCTACAGTAATCATCAATTGGAAGTAAGTTCCTAGTGTACCTCTGATGGAATCTTGGGCAATTTCACTTGTGTAAGCTGGAGCTGTGACACAGAAGGCGCCACCAGCTACACCTGTGATGAATCTCCCAGCTAAAAGCATACCAACGTTGCTTGCAAAGGTAATCAGTAACCAGCCTATAGTGAACGGAAGAACCAAGAATAACATAGTTTTCTTCCGACCTATGGCGTCCATGATGAGACCGATGGGGAAGCAAACGGCGGCTGCGCCAAGGTTGATGAGAGAGGAGATCCAGGCCTGCTGGGAGACGTTGATTTCGAAGTCGTATTCGGTGCTGTTTGGCTGGGATACTTTGTACATCACTGGGGATGACCAGCCTAACATGGACCCTGCTGCTAAAGCTCCCAATGTTGCTGTAAGAGAGGAAAAGGATGATTGACTTAAGTGCAAAGTAGTATTCTCTAACTTCTTTGTGGACGAAAAACTTAGCTTAAATCAAAAAAAAAAACTAACCGTTACCAAACTTATTATTGGTAAATTTTTATGACATGGCATATAATTTTAATTTGCTGTAAATTTTTATGACATTTTGTTTTAATTATTCCCAATATAACTTCTACAAAGAACTTTCTCTATGAACTAGTCATTAACATACCAGATAAAGCAGCAATGTACTGAGGCAGTTTCCGCCCAGAGTCCCCTCGCGGCTCAACCAGCACTGACTGGGATACGCCCACGTCTCCCATTGCGCCGTTTGTGTTTTGTGCTCGCTGGAAATAAAAAAAAATATAATTATAAAATATATAATTATACTTACAAATAACTACTTATAATTACAAGTAAAATTAGACTAATTTTAGAAAACACATTGAATTATCCCAAGTTATTTCACTAAAAAATTCCATTTAGTTTATGATTTAAATTACTTTAATTGATTAAATTATGATATGATTTTAATAAATTATAAAGTACCTACTTCAAAAAATTGGAAATAGTTAAATTCCTACCTATACTTAGTAAAATTATAATTAATTATTTTAAAGTGCTAAACAGTGTGTTCATATTAGCTTTAAGAATAATATTAAAATACCTACAGTACCTACTGGTATTAGACATAATAGCAGACATAGCATACAGCCTCAATATATTCATTTACCTAAAATTGCCATTCCTACTGTTATAGTTTAACTTTTTAAAGATAAAAGTTGTTCAGCCAAGGTCCCTTAACATCCAGAAAAAGTAGGTACCTATTCAACGAAAAAAACTTTCCCGAAAGAAAATGTACGTAAACAAAGTGCTAGACTAGAATCATAATTGCGTTGTAGCCTCGGGGCTACCATCGGTGGTATGCATTCATCACGAGAAGTCATTAAACAGCCATTAATATCTTCACAATTTGTAAAGGCCGCGAGTGAAAATAACCATGAAGATTGCATGAAAAAAAAATGTACCTCATATTGAACAACACTAGGCCCTGGAATAGCGGCAAGTAAAGGCTCCGTTTCGTCATTTTCAGAACTAGCACGGACACGACGGTACAAAGAAGATCTCATTTTGGACGGAATATTTAGTTTCGAGACTTTAAAATCTACAGAAACACGACTACACCATACTTTTACAAAGAAACAACTGTATTGTGTTCAAATTGTGTTCTTTGTTTACGTTTAACTTTGCTCAGCTGACGTTGACATGACGTCACATGAAACGTCAAAGAATGACAGATAGTGCTGCCAAAAACCGGTATTTATCTTTCTTTTAACAATACATTCATTTGCATTGTAAATAAATTTAAATGTTTCGCTTGGTTTCGCTACAGTACGAAAAATGAGGTTGTAATAATTTAGAAATATAATTAAACTGTTGATTTTTTTTATACAAGCTATTCATGTAAAATAAATAACTCGGCATTTTCACTAAGCCTGAAACAATAATCTTAGCAATTTTTTTAAACTGTATTTATTTATGCAACAGGCACTTGAAAAAAATTCCACAAAAAATATTCTGAAAGTGAGCAAAATGAATATTCAACTCTCATTTTATGTATTTAAATGAAAATGAACTTATGAATAAGGGAAATGACATATTTTCAATAGATATACCTAATTATTACAAAGTCAGGCTTTCCATACAACTCGTATGCTAATGTCGGGGGAGTGGCTCTAAACAGTTTATCTTTAATAAACAGTCCGTCATTGTGATTAAAATAAGTGATTTTGCACTCTGCATTTATTCTAATGTTTCTACGCTTCCGTTACAATACAAAAATATGAATAATTAACTAGGCTTCCATATGAATTGCTGACAGTCTTTTTAGATTGAATCCCTATAGAAATAAGATAATGGACAAATTAGTTAGAACAAAACGCGTTATGAAATGTGGTATGTATGAGTAATATTAAAGATTAATACTTAGTTTGTAAGGTGAGCTCATCACGATTAAAATATTTTAATGCCAACCTGTTTCCTTATCACTTTGAAAACTTTTTACATACCTAGGTACCTATTTTATCTATTTAGAGTTTAGAGGAACGCTCTTAAATTATGATGATGATGACTTATTAAAATGGCACCATAACATTATTGATTTAAGTTTTTTTTTGTTTCAGAATGTCTATCACTTCCTTAGCAATCAAGATTAAGTAAGTAGATATTTACTTTTACTACTTACATAAATAATACTTTAAGTTGGTACCTAGTTTGTTTCTTTATTAATAGGTAATGTACCTACCTGGTAATACTAAATAGGTACATTTAGTAGGTACCTAACTTCTTATGTAAGTACCTTACCTACTTATTCTAATATGCGCGCGCATGCTTAATTTGTCAGCTGCATTGGACATTGGGCCCTAACTGGTACAATTATTAAACAACCCAAGTAATTGATACCCTGACCAATCAATCTAGATAGTTAAAAGGGCATCGATTTATGTTTCAATAGCAAATATCAATGCAATGCGATCTTGCTAAGTATTTGTCATATGTGATATGATGAATAGGCAGTATGGCCATCTGTTTATGAAAATGAACTCATTTTAGTTTAAATCTAACTTTAGTACTTAAGTAGATATTTTGATTTATCATACATAAATATCATACAGCAAGTTATCTAAATTGTTAGGTACATAAAACTAAAAAATGCGTAAGCAATCGGAGTCGACGACAATTGTTTTTTTTTTGGCTTGTTAAATATGTCTATAAAAGTTTGAAATTGTTAGGGCTGTCACGACAAGCTATTAACTAAAAATTCCACTAGGCTGCTTCCGTAAGTATAAATTCATAAAAATGTTTTTCCTCATACTAAAAGTACCCGTATGAAACCGTAGTTAGAAATTATTGCGTACACGTTATGATAGACAGAACAAACCATCGTTATCCTATTTATTCTATATTATTTTAAATGATATGCCAACTGCGCAGGCAATAAACGAACTTGACATTGCAACAATGTAGCTCAGCCTTGACTTGCTCATTTAGAATAACCGGCTATGTGATGTTGTTGTCAGATTATAAGTGGACATGAGGAACATAATGATTTACGTAATTCGGTCGCATGTTTATGATAATAGTACGCTATGAAAAACGCATAGAATGTGAAACGTGTTAAACTTATTGTTGTTGTCAATCAATGAGACGTTTGGTTGTATACAGTGACATCCCTTAAATAAACGAAATAGATAAAATAAAAACTATTAACGTCATGGATTGATAAATTAGAATTCAAAATTTCAATACACTTTTTTGGAATTCGATAAAAAACTGCTTTATTTATTTAGTTATAGATTTTCACAATAGGTAAATAATATCTATTTAGGTTTATGAATAGAACTAAGATAGATAGGTACTTAAGCTTAAAAAAATCACAGTTTAAGTAAGTAATTATCTGTCCAACTTGTGTCCAACTAATCTTTTCTTTTCAAAAAACTTTTCTTGAAAAATATATTTTCTAAACTGAACGTCATTTTACAAAAAAATATATAATTTATTTTCACCCGAAAACCTTTATTTAATAATTAATAAAATATATTTTAATGAAATGGCTAGTAGGTATATCGCACCTCACCTGACAAACACTCACTCAATTCAGCACAAACTAATGTGCAACATTAATACTAACAAAATTGTATTGAAATGATAGATAATACCCAGTCAAATGAACTTTTATCAAAGATCTTAGACATAACGTAAGTACTTAGGTAGGTACGTATCTTATAGATATTATTTAAGTTACTAGGTAGGTAGGTATATCGATTGATTATAGTATTTAGGTATTTTTCAGTTTGTTTACATAGGTAACTGAAATATCGAAAGGGCTCTGAAAGTGTTCTTTCTTTATAGAGAAACATAGTGCTTAGGGATATAGGCAGGAAGAACGACACATCTTCTATTCCCTCTTTTATTTGATCTAAGAAATGAGGATGAGGTCTCCCGACCACGAAGGACTTACATAGAATAGAACTGATGGTTTATTAAAGTTAATTTAATAATTTTTCAGTCAGGAAATTTTTCTGTGAGGACTTATTTGCTTTCTCTGTGAGATCAGTAAGGATTTTTGAATGAAATTACGAGTAGGTAAGTAATTACATCGCCTTTAGGTGATCAACGATATAAATGATAACTATCCTTAAATAGTTTAGTAAGTACCTACCCACTACGAATATTTAAGAGGAAACTTTAAAGAGCAAGACCTAAGAGCAAGACATTTAAAAAAAATTCTCGAATTAACGTCACAATAACAATACTTAAAGAAAAGATCGTGCAGAAATGAAAGTGCAATCCAATTACATCATAGGCGGATCACTTGAAAGAAAATCATAAGCAATAATCTATCTAAGTACATAATATAACATTATCACATATTCTTTATGAGTATTGTAGTACATAATACCTTTAATAATGAAATAGTTTATGGCTAATATAAACAGTGGTGGTATCTATTGATAAATAAGTGGGTAATATTATTTAGATAGACGTCAGTCAGTACTAATATTATATCTTGTGATAAGGAATCTGCGGGGTATTTCTGTTATTGAACTTCTAGGTACTTACTTACTTAGGTACCTATGTAAGTTTTCTTGTTATAATAATGTAGTTTAGAAAATCCATGTGAAACCTATCTAAATGTTTTGAACTCGCAAAATTTTAATAAATACTCAGTTTTTTTTTTCATGCCTAAGTAGGTACCTATAATTGGACGCTAACAGGTAGGTATCCAATACTAAAGGGTGTTGTAACATTCTTTACAGAAAATCATGAAATAGGTAAGCTGCTATTAAAGACAACAACTTACTCTAAGTAACGAGGTCTTAATATAAATAAAAGCTTTTAAAAATACGAGTATCATAAATATTTCGACACTTCTTTCATCCATCATAGAATAAAACAACAGCATCCCATTTGTTCCCCTATTTTTTTCTTGTATTAAGTACATAATGATATTTTAGTTGTTCAAAAACAACGCCCTGTGTAAGTAGGTAGGTACTATCCAATTTTACGATTCTTTTATAATCTTTAATCCGTCTTCAACAAACGATTGCCAATTAAAAAGACTTGCGAACATTGGTTTATTTTGAAAACAATCACGAGACACGGAAACGGAGCAATAACATTATGATATTGTTTTTCTACGTCCGCCGGATATTTTAATTATAATTTATTGAATCGGTACGTTTTATTTTTAAAGTTGGAATGTGGCAACATTGAATTTAAAAAATGTTGGAGAATATAAATCCGAGTTACGCCTATTTAGGTTGTGCATTGGAGTACCCATTAGGTACCTATTATCGAATGGCATTTTTGGAAGGGCAATTCCGAAAGTATGCTTGAAAATAAATAGTCTACGGTAGATTTTCATCTTACAGGTTATTTTTAGCAATCCATAGGTTTAAAGATAAATATAAAATAAGATTATTATTTTCGTTTAATAAAAATAATCTAAAATAAAATCTGCCACGTCTAAAGGTAAAAAAAAACTAAAAAAGTTATTTAATACCTAACGAAAAAGGATGGGCAGTGTGGTGGATAATGGCCTAATCACCTTCGTATGAGAATAGGCTCGTGCCCCTTTAGTGGGGACGTTAAGAGCTGATGATAATGAAGGATGTACCTCCTTAATTAATTTGTTACTTAACACATTAAAATCGAATTATTCTTACCGAAAAACTATTTTGTGAAGTCCCAGGATAACATAAACTATCGCTAAATGTCTTTGTAATTATTAGTTGAGGTGCCAAAATAGGAAACGCGACTGCTGTTAGAACATTCGGCCCAAAACCATATCCAAACATTTTATTTAGGTGCTTACTTATAAATTATCTAGATAATTTAATCACAATCCCGAACTGCTTTTATTTTTACAATTTTAAAGATTAATTTCCAAATTTTCCAAAAGAAAACAACTAATCTTGACACTTCACTTTCAAGTACCTACTCTTGTTTGAGAAACTCTCAATTTCGACACCCCAGAATGTTATGATATGAGATATCAGATAAACATCGACGTTCTTTCATCAGAGTAGTAAGATTGTCTCTTCGTAGACAGATAACTACTTATATCAAAACCCAAGGGGATATTTTTACCTTAGTGTTCTGATAAATGCATTATCTGCTATTGTACAAAGATCAGCAATTCTGTACATGCGCACGGTTTGTAACAACGTGATATTTTTATAATAACAATAATTTAATCTTTACATGGTTTATGTAAGAAATGTTTTATAATAACTCTGCTCTGTTTTATCTTTTCCTTCTATCGGATATATGAGATCTGTTGCCGAGCGTGAATTTTATATGAAAAGGTGATAATTTTATTTGACTTCGGATAGGTAGGTAATTTTTACAAAAAAAAACTGGCAACACTTATTAATCAAATTAATGCATTACGACACAGAGCACCCCCTAATAGAGTGCACTTGCAAGGCAATAGACGTGCACCGTACATATGTCTTTTTCGGCAGATGTAGCAAAGCGAACTATGTCATTCAAGTCAGTACTGACCAGCTGTCACATCCGTACGCACAAGCTTTTTCGCAATTTACATGGCTCTTATTTTGCTTTAAAGCGTAATAAAATGACAGTGTGTTTTGTGAAATGGTACGGGAAAAATTCTGGGACATCTTGCTTTAAGAAAAATGGAATATCTTTTCACCGATAAGTATAAACAATTTTTGTTTTATATTACGCGGAGTTCATGTTACACTGGACAACAAATTTTGATTTGCCTACATCCCTTTCTGTCATTATGCTAATTACTATGTTTATCCTTTTTCGTTTCCGAAATTTCAGTACTAGAGTTGTAACAAATTTATCGACTGAATCGATTTATTTTATCAAATACAATAATAATATACACTTTTTGTTGAGATGAGATGTAGATAAAAAATAACTAATAATTATTATTAATATGTAAAGAACAGTACTTCGATATTTTTTTATTACCTATCATCGCAAATAATAGAATAAAGTTAGTGTTTGTTTTCTTTTAAAGATTTCCTAAATGTCCTGAGCAAAAAAAGTACAGCATATTTATTAGAAGTTTCTAAATAATAACCTAGTTTTGGGTTATTTGGGACACTGAAATTCAGTTTTCGGAAGCATGTATTTATTTTCAAATTAATTTTACCGGTAAGTGTCGTCAATTGTCATGCAATTTTAACTTAACCTCTCTAATTATTTAATTTTGTTATAACATCGAATTGTTCAACAATAAAAAATGTAACACACTTATGTAAATGTTTTATCGATAAACCTAACTGTCGTCACGGCACATCTCTAAGCGATGCGTTGACCTTGATTCAGCAAATCACAGCATAGTTGTCACGTACCCCGCACTTCATTCTTGCCGCCTAAAGTTGTGAGTTTTGTTTCGAATAAAATTGTAATGATTCGGGCTCTATAGGGGGTGCTCTGTGCATTACGATAACATTTCAACTTTAACAAGTTATGATTATTATTATAGTATGTTTTGCAAAAAACAAAATGGTCGCTATTTGTAGGGGGTTGTTTTTCTAACCATCCTATACCTACAGCGATATATAAGCTCGAAATCATGCTTATTATCTCTCCTCGTCCTCTATACATAATTGTACTTATAACGCCAATTTTTCACGTAACTGCAAATCATACGCATGTTTTAGTTAATCAATGATTGCATAACGAATAATCAATGACATTCTACGCTCCATCGCGTCATTCTACGCAAGATGCAAGCATTCGTCTTGCAATCGTCAGTTGACGGAAACGTGCGGTGACGTGGACAATGGGCCCAAGTAAGTAATTAATTAGGTATCGACCGATCTATACAATTGCATTCAAGATTTGTTGGTAGTTATCCGTATTACGAGTATTTATTAATCAGTCAATCATATAGGTATGTAAGTAGGGAGATACCCATACGTGCCTATATATTTATGTAAGTTTTAATACCGATTATTCTGAAACCTGTTCTTATATAGAGATACATCACCTATTCTATTTAGTAAGTACTTACTACAAGTATGCAACATTTTTTTATAACTTAACTAGGTACTTAGATACTCATACTTAGATACCGCTCGCAATTTATATCGAACTCAAATTAAACGCTATAAAAACGAGATTTATTAATTCAATTAACAAATCCAGTACATAAAATTAATTATCCATATATTTAAATACTATTAAACCATCTCATGCAATTATTTTGCGTTTACAAAGTTGTCGACCTACGTAAGTTTAATATAATGTTTATTTCCGTACGGAACTTCGTGAAAATCCGGAACTTGACGAATGAACACTCGTTAATTGATCGGTTTTGATCGTATACCGATAGCAGTTATTCGAATTTCGAACTAGTTAATAAATCACTTAGTTACGATTCGGCCAAATTGGAACAGTGATAAGGTACCAATTGAAATGTAATTTTGTATTTTTAACATCAATTTATATTTTTTTGTACGATTTATTTACGGATATTGAACAATAAGAGATTATTGTGATTTTAGACACAAAATTGCTACATTTTGAAGATAATTTCAAAGGTTTTGTTAAATAAACAAATTGACAATGCTATTGTCGTACTTAACTGCGCTATTTCAGAATTATGTATTAAATAATAGAATTTCCGAATTGTACTTGAATGGCGTTTATATTATTTTTGCGCCAAAAAGGGATATGTATAAGTACGTACTTAAAACCTCAGATTTAAAAAAATCAATGTCTAAATGTTTTTTGAGAGTTAATTTTCAGAGTTATAAAAAATATAAGTTCATAATTAAGACGCCTTATTAGATTTTTATAATCTTTAATTCATTTGAAAATATGCTGTATCGTGTGCAGGTACTAAAATTCTAGAAACGTAAACTGAGAGGTAAATTAATTTAACTACATAGTAAAAAGGCCAAATAGAAACTAGGTGTGCTAGTTTGAATACTACGTGGCAAGGAGTGGCTAGGCTAGTAAAGTTCCACACACGCAACCTTAAAAAACACTTAAGTAATCAGAAAAAAAGAGATTTTAGTTCTTTTTTTGAATAATATTGTAAGTACTATTTTTTAAGTCAAGTAGTAAGTAGTTTTTTTGCCAGCAAACAATGCGGCTAATCTTCAAAATTTTTCAAATATAGGTATTTTTATGGCGGGCGGATTAGGAGAGAGGCCTTTGCCTAGTAGTGAGACACCAATGGCTAGATTAGTTCAGATTAGATTTTTTTAAATGTAAATTTTGATCTGTTGTCTAACAACTAGGTTCTAGATAAAAATACCACAAAAAAACAAGTCATGTTCCGGATAGTTTTTAAGTAGGCGTAAACAAATAGGATTTGTTCTGTTTAAAATAAACTTAAAAATAATTAGATACTATATGCGCAACCCCTACAGTGAGCACGCCATAACTTTTTGACGTGCTAAATGTAAGAAAACATATAAAGTTGCGACAAAATTCTTATCTGGTTTATTGACAAGCGAGCTATTTTTACGAGATTGTAATTTAGCTTTTATTACTCGAAAGGAAATCTTGGATTTAACTTTTATTGAAGCAAAGTTTTTTAATCTATGTTTTAGGGGTCGGTTGGGATAAATTTATAACTTTTGGAAACGGAAATGTCATTAAAATTCGTCCATATCGAAACACGAAATTTGTACGCGAAAACTTTTTCTGACATCATCAACATCTTTTGAATGTGGAATTAAAAATCTCACACACAACACAACGTACGAGGCGACTTACTGATGAATGTGGATGAAGCGAAAGAAGTATGTTTGGATCGTAGCAAGTGGAAGGAAGTGGTCTTTGCCTACCCCGATGGGAGAGAGGCGTGGCAGATAGGTATGTATGTATCAAAAAACCTATGCAATTACTTCCCATCCGGAAAATACGCCACAAACACTTACTTTAAAAAGTATAAATTGACGGCTACCATTTAATACCCCAAGACACTGTTATTAAAAAGCAATAAGGGCTATCCATTTCTGCATTCCATTTCATAAATAAAGTTGATTGACCTTGCGAGAGAAATTCCCCGGGTTTAAGTTTCTAGGTAAATATTTATTTGCGTGAAAATTAATGAAGGACCTAATAAAGGACGTAAAGGTCAAAGAATAGGTACCTATACCATTTCTTAACAAACCGAAGAAAGTGTGTTTGGATCGGAGCAAGTGGAGGGAAGTGCGGTCTCTGCTTACCCCGATGGGAAAAAGGCCAGATACGCCATGTATTTCTTAACATGACATCCCTGTGTTTTAGGTTTAAGTGCCTACTTTACTTGACATTGGCAAAATCCACAAAGATGCCATGTTTAAAGAAAAAAATAATCTCGTTTTAGTATCTACTGTCGGAAAATTTATTACCGAATGTATTTAAACTAGTTTATTTGAAAAAAAAGTCACGCAGGTAGATTTTTAGTTGATTAAAATACCAAACTCGTTACACCCAGATTATCTATCTACCTACATTAGAAATATTTATTTTATTTGCTTAAATAAGTGCCATTTATTTTACGATCACGTTTTTCAAATAAATTCTTAATAAAATGACAAAATAAACAAAGGCACGTGCAAAAGGAATAAGGGTCACCTTGTAATTATAGCTACCTATTAAAAAAGTATTTTTATCAAATACCTGCTTTTGTGACAATAAAACAATATTTTTAGATGTCGAGCAAAAATTGTTTTACATCTTTTATTCGTCTTATCAAGAATTTTAATGGCATTACGAAACAAGCATAACGACTTACCTAAGTATTAAAAATGGTTCGACAAAAGAAATTGATTTTCTCCTTCTTTTTTTTTCTCGTAAATTAAACACACAGTTTTTCACGAGAAAGTTTATAAAACAGGAAATTTAAAAATCGAACTATTTTGACGAACACTTTCGAAATTGATTTTTTTTCGAACTATTCGTCGGACACTTTCGATTTTTTTCGCGCGTGGCAAAGGCTGCTTGACTAGCGGCCTATTTTCCTGAATATCGCTTGGGTACTGAACTGAACGCCATGCTAGTGTTGGGGCATATATCGGATCGCACTAAGGACGTAACGACGTAAGTAACTATACTCTTGTTATACAGGAAATCACATACGTTACAGTCCAGTACGGTCATTTCATGTTAATTTACATTTTTGGTTACTTGTAAGGTTTATGGCAGAAGAAGATATATCATTAGCTATTATTTTTCTCATTAACTACGTATTTTATTAACCTAACTATATGTAGATAGGCTAGGTAAATTGTAGGTACCTAATTAAAATATTGGAAGTACTATTATATTTTTAATTTTTCAGCACTAAATACGTTCTTAAACAACATAAACCTGAAAAATTTGATACCTACTCTATACAATATTAAGCAATTTATAGTAGTTGCTGTTTAACGTTTCCGAGTTTATATGAAAAACGCGAATCACGGTCGAACGCCAAACCGCTAGTGTTGCATTTTCGAAAAATATGTAAGCGCTGCCAAGGACAAGATGATAAATTATTTTTATTCGCAATGATTATATAATTTACTATATATAGGTAATAAATGAGTTCCTAGGTACATCTTGCGGAAAATAAGGAAAATAATGAATATGTATTAGAATATTCTAACTTCCACTTCAGAATTTTTCAGTCATTATTACCTACTTTAATGAATGTTAGAACTTTTTATGAAAGTGCTAAGAACTGCGTTTTGACCTTTTAAACACCCTTTGTAACTAAGTAACTAACTAATTTCGGGATAAAAACTCTATCAATACCTACATTCGCTACGTTTCCCATCACCCTTCAAATATTTTTATGCTATAGTTAGTAAATTAAGATTTCGAACTTGGTCCTATAGTTGTTTCTTATCTCGAGTACCTACCTACATGCTTAACCTTTTCTATCGTTCACTAATTAAAATTCACCATTTATATTGACAACAATCAACTGCAAATAAATAAAAAAACTATATTAATTTATAATATTACAATTACGTAAGTTATGTACAACCGTGTTGCCAATCAAACGCGCTTAGTTTTGTAAAATTCCAATAAACGTGGATTATCGATTAAAGTAAAATGAAGATAAGACATTTTTACCCCGTAATAGTTAATTAGGAACCTCATCAGTGAACATTATGTAGGTTATTAAAGTTTCCAGTAAATTATTGCACTCACAATGCACTTTGATTTGTGCGTCAGCGCATCGCGCGATCATAGACCAAAAGGCAAATTCTGTCTGACCTTTTAAAGACAAATATTTTTTTTACCGACTTCAAGACAAAAGGTGGTTATTAAATTCAGATTCTGATAGTGATTTAGAAGAATAGAATTGACCTGCTTAGCCTATTACCATTTTGTATAACCGACGTGCATTTATGCAGTGATGAATGCGGATTAAGCGAAAGAAGTGTGTTTGGATCGTAGCAAGTGGAGCGAAGTGGTCTCTGCTTACACCGATGGGAAAGACGCGTGGTAGATAATACCTACATGTATGTATCTATGTAGGTAATTATATGTACCTATAATACCGGAGAAGTATCGTAAAAACGATCAAAATATATCTTAATCCACGAGTAATAAAAGCAAGATATAGACAGATTATTACTCGTACATTCCTCACTAATCAAATCTCACTATGTAAGTTTGATATCTCTATTTGGACGTTATCATTTAGCTAGACGTTATACCACCAAGCTATCACTATTTGTCTTCTAAATACTGATTAGAATAGAATTGGGGACTTACCACTTTGTACCTACTTTAAAAGATAAACGTAGATAAGTCTAGGTTTAATGGGGTCAAGATAGTCTGAGTGTGACTTTACGAATTTGAATTTAACTTTGACTCCGACTTTGACTTTGAATTTGACTCCGCCTTTGACTTTGACTTTCCGACACAAGTAGTAAAGGCAACAGGCAGCCTTGCTGCTAAGTAAGTGACCATATCCTCCAGAAAATCGTAGGGTAGTGCGGTTAGAGCAAATATACTTAAATATTAGAATGAAACGTATAGTTGTACAAATGAAGCCAATGTTTTGGGTCAACTTGTCGAGAGCTACTTGACAGTATGTTGCCGTAATTGGTCTAGTTGACGCCAATATTGGCTGGCCAAATGAATAGTGTCGGACTTTTGTGCACAACATAGAATATTTGCGCTGAAATGAGTAAGCCAATGATGTGTAAACAGCAATCTTAGAGATGCATCATTTTGGCCCAAACATTTTGCCCAATGTTTACAGCGGGCTTACGGTTTCAATTTCATTCACCAATATTGTTTCTTTCAATAATTGTATTTGTATCATTTCTTAATATTATGTAAAGCATTTACAGTTTATTAGTTATTACTCTGCAGTATTTAATCAATTTTGTAATCAATGTAAGCGTTAATTACCTAGTCCTACGTTATAGGATTAATTTGACTAATTACTCTTATCAATGTAATAAAGATTGATAAACCGAACTACATGGCATTGTATACTTCAGTCGCTTATCTTATGAATGAAACCAGGGACCCAAGTCTGTTAATTTAAAATAGCCTCAGTTGTGTGTCGGCAGAGTGTCAATGGCATTTTTTGACACACTTGGTAATCTGCTAAACAATGGCTTACATTGATTGCGATCAAATGTGTCAAAAACTGAGGCTATTTTAAATTAACAGACTTAGCCCCGAAGTATTGTATTTCAATCGCTTATCTAATGAATGAAACCTGAAATAGCATAATCCAATCCTTACTTATAAATTCACTGTCAAAAAGACTTAATTTTTAAATAGAACTCGTCGTTATTTATTGTGCTCATCGGCATTGAAATCTATTCAGTTGAGTGATTTTGACAGGTGTTTTCAATAAACTGTATTCGCAACCTGCGAACACTGCAAGAACTTACACAATGACAAAATAAGTACCTAAGTATGTAGTTAGATAGAAGAGATTATATTCATAACAATGTGACATCAAAATGACATCATCTGAGACATTTTTGAATCATTTTCTCAATTCATTAAACTCACACGGCTTCCTACATGATTCATATTTTGAAAAACATTTATTTTTCAGTCTACTAAGGAAAGTAATTATAGGACAAAGGCTAGACATTTATTATAACAAACAAAAGATTATATTTTGAATTACTCATTTCAAAAGTATGTATTTACCGTAATTTATTTGAATAATAAAATGTTTTTGAGCATGTTTTTATTCTTATATTTACTGTAGAATTTAAGTAGGTTTCATACTCGTATACTAAAAATTGTTTTCATTATAAGTAGAAATTAGAAGGAATAGTAAGGGAGTGTAGCGTCAATTGTTTCATTGATATGATTTTGATTTAAGATCGAAGTAATTTAACTCTTTCGTAAATATGTTGGTCCCCAAACCTCATTTTCAATATCTTTTATCTATCATTAAAATATTTCAATATCTCTTAGAGACTTTGTACATAATTCCTCACATGACTCTATTAAAAATAAAATAAATAACATACCCCATACACAGAAGACAATCTTTTTAGAGACACAAGCCGCACCGCATTATCTTTCAACACCATTTTTCGAATAAAAACTTTTTCTTAAAAAGAAAAACTTATTTTTTTAAAATCTTTCGAAATTCGAAATTCACAAGCGGATGATATTTCGCGGTCCTTTTCAAGGATAAACTGTGAATGATGAAATTTATATAAGGCGTGACTTATATTGACTTGTTTCGATATATTTTCCTCTATACTAGTAGGTGTCATGGTTTTGTACTTTTTTTAGAAATCCCCACGCGCTTTGTGCCTGGAAGTTTAGTTCTAGGTAGGTACCTAAAAGCTATGAATCTATATGCATTGCATATTTATTATCTACTCGAATTTTTTGCACTTCGTAGATAGGATCAGCCATATAAGGTCCGGTTTAATGAAAATCAAATCACTGCCAAAACCACTCAATCTAAAATCTAGAATATCGCGACTTATTAGCTTATTATGCCGGTGGTATGAAAATTATGGCAGGCGTTCATTGAAAAACTTAGGTTATTTAAGTAGGTACCTACTACTCGTACAGTACGTCTAACTTTAAAGTCTGTTTTTGACTTTGCTGATTTAATTTTCTTTGTAATAAAATAAACTGATTACGTAATGCATTTTCTCCTTTGTAGTTGGAGCCATTATGCAAAGATTCTTTCAAGATTTGTTGTTGTCTCTTCGTCCCATGTTTAAAACTATTCAGTGTCTGGGGTAAGTTGATTTGGACCTTATAATATAATAAAAAAGGTATAATTTAAATTCCCTAGAATTAGTACAGGCCAAGTCTGCTAATTACTAAATGCACCAATAGAATCGCAAAAGCAAAGCGAAAGCAAATCAGTTACAAAATTTGACATATTTGGTATTCTGCTAACGCTGTAAGCGACTGCGATTCTACCGAAGTGCGTTAGGACTGCCTTTGAACTACTTTTGATCTATCTCACTTCAGTCGCAGTTCATAAGTTGGCAAATCGGTTTTCTCATCGCTGTTATGTTACTTTGATTGACTAAGTTTGAATTATGAGAGATTTTTATTTAGGTAATGGCGATGCAAAACGACAACATTTTACAATAAAAACCTAAAAATGCTGCAAAATACTATCAACTTTATCGACAAACAAACTTTTCCTTCAAACACCGAAGGCTCGTCGTTCCCTCAAGCAAACACAACTCTAACGTCATAGCTTTAATGATCCCACAAGAATCAACTAGAGTCCCCATTACTACAAGCTCTGTTACGGGTCAGGTTCCAAGTTAATTTACTTACGCACCAAACCACTCCCCCACATAAGGATATGTAAGGAAGTTTCCTCAAACGTTAGTAAATAACCACAATAGGTAAACTAAAGTGACGTATGATGATGATTGTATGTGTACGTGCTGTGAAATGTGTAGTTGCTTGATGTGTGATATGTTTGATAAGGATAGCTGTACAGTGGAAGCTATTTGGTAAAATCAGTAGGTAGAGCTACCTATCTTTTTTTAAATAAAAGTCAGATAAATAGCCGTTGACAAGTATAATCTTAAGCTAATGCTGGGGGTTTAGCATGGCGTGCCGCGACAATTATCTCACGCATGCTGTCCTTATCACATTTCAAACTATAGACAGAGACGTAAGCGTGACAAACGCGTGACAACGTCTTCTCACGGAGTGCCATGCTAAGCTAG
Source organism: Anarsia innoxiella (assembly GCA_947563765.1). Classification (NCBI taxonomy): domain Eukaryota; kingdom Metazoa; phylum Arthropoda; class Insecta; order Lepidoptera; family Gelechiidae; genus Anarsia; species Anarsia innoxiella. The sequence goes on along the minus strand of OX387404.1, from coordinate 8,890,831 downwards.
CTGGATAAGCTATATTGCTTTCCTCAGGATTGCACCTACAGTAGTTACTGTCAAGTGTCATTGTCAAAATCAGAAGAATTTAAGTTTCGAATAGCAAGGTTTCATAAATAAATAGTTTATAGAGCTCGTTATGAAACTGGGGATAAAATGTTTCACTTAACAGCTTTTCTAAAGGTTAATGGGCACTTGACTAATAAGGTACTCTAGCTGAGTCATATTTTTCAGCACAAAAACATTCAGTTTTAGTATAAAACCAGGGATGTTAGGGAGCTCCGTAACCGTAACCGAAACTATCGGATATCCGATATAAAAAATCATCCGTAACCGTAACCGAATCCGAAATAAAAGTTTCGCATAGTATCGGATAGGGGTGGAGCCTAATTGAGACACGTTATTTGTATTTTACTTTTGAAATTCCTTAAAAAATTAATATCCGTAACCGAAACTAACGGATAATCCGAAATAATTTATTATTCGTATCCGTAACAGTATCCGGTATAATAATCATTCCTAAATCCGTATCCAATCCGTATCCGAAATTTCATATCCATAACATCCCTATATAAAACTTTCTTTATTATTTAATACATGCTGAAAATTTTATTCCATGATCAATCTTTTATTATTCTAACTAGCCAGATACATCAACTTTATTATAACAAATTGAAAACAGAACGATACAAATCAGAGCCTGTAGATATTAAGTTTATAGACGTTTAAAAGCGTTTATTTCTTTACTAAAGGTTCGATTTTACAGTTGTGTGTTTTTCAGACGAAAATGAGACGATGGAAAATTTTAAAAATTAAGACAACGTGAACGAATTAATAAATTACTTTGTCAAATATACATATCACATATTTTACTAGCTGTAGTGTTACATTAACCTTATTTACTCAAGTGGAAGAAGATGACTAATAATTACTTAGTCTACTGGTAACGTTACAGGAATAGTAAATGAATTTCCTGACTCTTGTAAGGAAAATGGCGTGTGTTTAAATGTGGCTATTATTATTCATATTTTATTGTACATTTAGTACTTAGTAATTAAATACACAGTGAATCCTTGTTTTATAATCTTCATCGTATACTCAATACCTAATAATAAATAATAGCTTCTGGAAATAATACCTCTTGCATAAGTTTAAAAAGTAATACCTACATATTATAGGATGACAATAAACAGTCAGGATTATTTGCAAAAATAGCCTTTAAACATAATTTGGCTGAACTGTCGAACATGAATTGACATTTAACCTCTCACATCCCACTGACCCATTATAAACCCAGACACAATAGATTTTCTATTGTTCTTTTTTTTCTGGGATGTGAAAGATTAACACATTCACTCGTTCACTCGAAATCGCAATCAATCGTGTAGGTACTATGAATCACACTTATGAATCTTTTACCACAGTTGACGCACTCCATACTAAAAGTCAAAACCGCGGTTCAACCGCTTATAAGCGGTTATGCAAGAGGGGTCAATTAAGATAATGATCCCCATAACGCCGATAGCTGTCACTGTCAAAATTCAGAATAAGACTAGAATAAGAAGGCATGATGTTTAATGGATAGAACTTATTAAGCCTGCAACTGGGGGTAAGTGCGGCCAGCGCAGCTTGGTGGATTCTTCATAAATAAGGCTCGTGTTTCTTATGGCCTAGTTAAAAAGGGCTGATAATTATGATGACGAATCATTAAATAAGTATCTAGTCGTCTTCTTTTAACTTAAGACAAGGATAAGTACCTACCTACAGCTTATAATGGAGTGTTTTGTCTTCTACTGCAACTAGTTGTAAGATAAAAATCTCGTATTAAGTATGTACCTACGTGAAAGGAATAAGTAAATGATTTTCCTGTTAGCTTTAAGAATAGGGAAATACGATGATTAAATTTCTTGATAGTTTTATTATGTGATGTTTATCGGTTCTGTATCCAATTCGTACTTACTATGTAACTTATGCTATTACGTTTATTATGTTTTTGATATAATCTACTAATAATAAAATGTCAAAGTTTGGACCGATGGATGGGTGGATATAATCATAATGAGAATTTTTCCCAATATTATCAAAAGTACACTTGTCACATGCAACGCTATTCATTGTATTAATATTTCTATGGAGTTTTTCTGTTTCTACCCATAAGTTAGAGGCAGACAGATCCTACGTACCTACCTATGCAAAGTACACAACGCATATGAAAATCTGCTCCATAGCAATAGGTATTATTATTGGAAATACACTTATGTCACGCACACGTGGGATATCGTTTATTTTTATGAAGCAGAAGCCATAATGCGTTGCGTATGTGGGTCCATTCTGTTTCTACTCAATGTGGTATATATTGCAGAAAGTCATGTAGGTACATCACGAAGTTAATGAAATGAAAATTCATTTAATCCTGTAGGGTAGGTTTGACAACACTTAGGACGGGTCATTTTTAAAGTTAATGCTAGATTCAAAAGAGTGCAGTTTTCCCCAGAGAAGAACATTCAGTTACGCACAATTAGCAATTCTATTTAGCATTAACTACTTAACAGACGACGTTAACACATCGGAAAAACTGACCTAAAACCGCTTCAAACCGGATCTTTTAAGTTTTTTTTTACAGTCAAATGCCTCGACCGATGTAAAATGTAACAATTGTACTTACAGCCTTGATTTCTTTAAATTGTTGGGCAAAAATTCGCTGAATTATATCAAGAATGTCATATCAAGGTGAGGGAACTTTCTATTTGTAGTATTTGTATGTTCTTGGAGTTTTATAGATCTATATTAAATACATGGTTAAATATATTTGACAAAGATATAAGGGCCAAGTTAACATGAAGGTACGACATATAATGTCTTGGTACTTTGTCGTCTTTTCACATTCGTCAAAAATTATCATATCTTTTTTTTTAAATATCGAGTAAAGGTAAATAAAATAATTAAATACGCATTTATTCTCAGTTTAAAGAGTACCTACAACAAAAGTAAAAAAAATAAAACTTAGGACTTAGAAAATAAAACATAAAGAAAACTATAAAGGTAAGTAATGCGTTTAATTCTGGTAAGTAATGGTAATAAATATAGTCCCGGTTTCTACAAACCGGACAAAGTCGCGTCATCAAACCTGTCGCACAATGTCACGGTCGCGGACATGCGTATGCGCAGGCTAACTGATATACAGGGTGTAAAGAACAAACTATGCGAAACTTGGTGATGCATAAGATTTTAGGTAGGTACCAATAGATATTTTTAATTATTGTATTAATAAGAAATATTTTGTTTCAATGATTATAATTAATTATTATCATAACGTTTTAATAATAGACTTCAATCAAAAGCATTATTTATTCTACTTATTTAGATGTTTTTTATAATTAAATGTACTTACTGCAAAATAAAAACAGATAGCAACCTACATACAATAATCCATAGGTCATTTACAGGTTATATTTTCTGAAAATTCTGTATTAGTAAATTGAAATAAAGGAACAAAAAACGTATAGGTCCTTACCATCTCAATAACAACGTCAGGGGCCCAGGTCTGCTAATTTAAACATAGCCAGAGCTTTTTTGACACTTTTGGTATTCTGCTAAACAATGGCTTACGCTGATTGCGACCAAATATGTCAAAAAATTACATTGACACTCTGAATACAATATATATTTATAAAAATTATAATATTTATGTATGTGTATTTATCTAATATATATGTGTAGGTTTATACTTATATATTTATTGTTTATTGTAGTGACTATCCTGCGTTCATGCTATCACTTCTCTCTCTGTGGGGTCTGCAGGAAGAAATTTCTTTTAGAAATATGCTGTACCTTTTGTATAACTTCTCTTTTTTCTGTATCTATGTACTATCATCTTACAATAAACTGTTAAATAAATAAATTAATAAATAAACAACTAAGAATATAGTAAATTATCAGACTTGGGCCCCAATACTTATTATTTAATAATAATAATAATAATTCGTAATAATCGTCACCTTGTTATTGAATTCACACTGTATTGCAAATAAAACTTGTTATCTATTTATGGTAGTGCTAATAAAATGAATTACACCTAATTTATTATTGTTTTCAAGCGGATCTGCTTTGAATGATATAAGGAAAGTTATTTAATGCTTTATTAATTTGTTTTTATGCAACAAAATATCTAGCATGCTTGCACGTGTTTATCGAGTGTAATAATGTACAAGATTGGTCAGTTGGCGTGGTTGATAGTGGGTTCGATTCTCTATAGAGGCAAATGGTGTGATAAACACCCAAACATACCAATTAGGTACTTACCTACATATTACGTTGCATTACATAATTAAACAGGTTTACTTTAAATTAGTGAACGATAGAAAAGGCTATGCATGTACTCGTGATAACAAACAACTTTTACTATGGGACCAAGGTCGATATCATTCAAAAATTCTTATTTACTGACGATTTGCGTAATTAAGTATCTGACAAAAAGCCATGTCACGCACACCGTGTGTTTAAATGTTTACCTTATTTAATAGTCACTAAGTTCTAATATCACACATGATAAAAGTGTGATTTCTTTGATATTTGTCTGTAGCAGACTGTAGTTAAATATGTGAAATTAGAATAAACAGACACATGTGTCAATTTTTTTTTAATTCGGAACGTTGTGGATTCTGCCAATGTGAAGTAAAGCTTAATATAAATAATTATTTTAGTTAATGTAAGTAAGTACATAAGTACACAATGTACCCAGACTTAAAACAAACATCTCTGTACATCACAGCAATGTAGGTATGTTTCTAATGGGAATTAAACAAGAATAATATTATGAGCTAAGTTTTTCAATGGTCTGATGTTTTTTCATTGTCAATGATTATCAATCTATATACAAAAATGCTTAAATCTTCTTAGTAGAAGAATAGGAACTATTTGGATATTGAACAAAATACATTACTAGATATAAAAGGACGACAGAAAACAGAGCAAAGTGGCGTAGACTCCACCGACATGAGCGAAGCTCTTAAAAATTATGATGATATGTAGATTAAAAAGTAGCTAATTAACACTGCATAGTAACACTGAGCTATGTACGCAACTGTTTATTTTTTCACGATATTATAACTACCTATGCAGCTAGTAGGTATTTAGAATAGGTACATAGGTACGTAAATGACATCTAACCTGTGCTCGTGTCTAGATAAATAGCGTGACTTGTTGCTTGTTCACATGTTTGTGTGAATAAATAAGGTATCTAGGTATCTTAGTAATATTATAATCGGTAAGGTTTTTGACGATGAATAGATAGATCGCTAGGTCAATGGATGATTGTTATTCTTTCACGCAAAAACCGTTGAACCGATTTTAATAAAACTTTGCAATATATTAGGTCGCTATATTATTTTAAGATATTATGTTTGTAGGCAGCAAATGTTGGGGCTGGTTGTAAAATGAAAGGCTTCAAGTAGTGGAAGTGGAACGAAGGAACTGGGTTTTATTCACTTTAGTTTTTTACACACAATAGTTGGTAGCACACGCGTGATCGTACCGAGCAGGGAGAGTAAAAATTCAATTCAATAGAGATTTATTCATAGGTAACCCAAAATTACACTTGAGTGCGTCAGAAATATAAAACAAAATAAAAATAAAAACAAAATTATAACAAGTTAACAAAAGTAAAAGCAAATTAACTGACTGAAGCTACGCTGACTTCGGAAGGCAGATTCCCCAGAGAAGAAGCCAGCAAGAAACTCTTGAGGTTGAGAAACTCTTGAGAAAAGAGAGTGTTGCTACATAAAAGATACAAAATTACTTTCTGCTGGTGTTGCCAACAATGATAGTTTTTCAAGATATGACAATAAATGCGTACGAAGTCTCAGACGGTTTTTAGTAAGAGTATAAGATTAAAAGTTTGTCTGGACTGGACAAACAGACAGACTTAGACTTTACAATACAATACAATACAAATATTCTTTATTGCACAAAAGATATAAGGTACAGACACAAACAAGAATATAAGAAGCAACAGGCGGCCTTATTGCTAGGTAGCAATATCTTCCAGGCAACCTTAGGGTAAGAAATAACGAGAAAGAGGTAATAACTTTACTTTTCTTTTACTACTTTATCTTAACAAAAGTAACTGCTAAATAAATAAATAGTATTATTTCATAACATAATATGTTTGGTCATTTCATTACTTTAACGTAGACACGCCTACTTATCAACAAAATCTTAAATGTATGAAATACTTTGTCTATTGTTAAAAACTATTAAAATAAACGTAACAGTACATTTTACGTTTTTTCTATGTTAATAACTTTTTGTCAAGTATTTTGCCATCAAAACAATACGCTGATTTGCATTTGAATTGAAAAAATGACAATCACACTGATAGCTGTGAAGCGTGAATTATTTATTTCATGCTTTACTTTTTTGCATTTTGAAGGAGTTTAAACAGAGGTGTTTTTGCTGCGCCACGTTGCGTGTCACAGTGTGCTTCTATTCCTATTGTTTCTATGAAGCAGATGACATAATGCAGTGTTTTTCAAATTGTAGATCGCGACTCCCAGGGGGATCGCCAGCAAAGAGAAAATGGCAAAATTCTCAACTATGTACAATCAAAACAAAATTTTTGTGTAATCAACTGACCTCGTATTTACTCGCGGTTTGAGCAGAATGAAGATAATTGTATGGCCCAATATAGAAAAAAGGGGGTCGCATAAATTTTTCAACCCGTAAAGGGGTCGCGATATCAAAAAGTTTGAAAACCACTGACATAATGCATTACGTACGTAGGACTAATGTGTTTCTATCTTAAACCATTGATAAAATCTACATGAAAGTATGCAATAAGGCACTAGCACTTTAAAAGTGTAACTGTGTCAACGTTTTCAAGGGGTATTTGACTACATTCAAAATATACAACAAAATGTGGCCATCCTAAAAGATTATATTATAAAGAAATATATTTCACTTTATTTTGATGTAAAACATGTTTATTTTTAACAAAATAAAATAAACAAATTGTAATATTTTTTAAATTTTTATCTGGAACACGAACGGCCTGTTATTTGTTGATATTCTGGTGACGTCACACGCGAGTAAACAGCTGTCATAATAGTGAGCTTCGTTAGTGTTTTTCGTGTTTGTTTACTTGCATGTGACGTCACGCGTGACATGTGACCAGCGCCATTACAGAAACAGTGTTATTCGCGGGTTTTATTAAATTTGAATTTCAACATTGATTTTTCATCATTAAAACATTAAATATTTCGGAAATATCAATGTAGGGTAATTATTATCATATAAACATTAATTTAAAATTATTTTCCAAATGTTGTCAAATAGCCTCTATGAAATAAACGAACTTTTACTTTTGCCTTTTTTTTCACAACATTAAAAAGGACCCGACTTGTTGCTTTCCCGACACAGCTTATGTCTTTTTTTTTACAATTTGATTAAGTATAGTAGATCGGTACCTATGTATATGAAGCGAAAGAGTTAATGTTTGGATCGTTGTAAGTGCAGGGAAGTGGTCTCTGTCTACTCCGATGAGAAAGACGCATAATTGATAAGTAGGTATGTAGGTACGTAAGTAGATGTATATGCCCACAGTACATCCTGCATCATTAAAACGCAAACAATGAGATGGAAAGTAAACAATAGTCCGTTACTGTTTATTAACACTTCTGAGAATACAAAGTTCAAAACAATCATAATGAACACTAGAAATAATGGTCACGTTGTTGAAAATTCAATTATTTTTAAGGTGGTCATCAATAAGGAGTGGATGTCCCATTAGAAACTGCAGACAGAAGTGAGAACAAAACACGTGTTATGATAGTCGTAGTACTTAGGTAAATATAAAATAATGTAATACCTACCTGCCTGATATTTTTGGCGACCTATCGGTAGCATCTATAGTTTATTCTATTGCTATTCTAATTGCTACGTAATCTGTTATCGCTGGGCGAATTGCAGTTTCTGCAATAAATGCGATTTTTAATACCTTTTATACATTTTTAAGTACACTTAAACAATTAGGTAGGTAGTAAGTTAAGTAATAATACAACTCATTTGCAGTGATTTTAGACAAATTATTTACAATTCTAGTCTTTATTTCTTCTTCTTCTTATTTAAGAGCTAAGCTCTTGTCGGTGGAGCCTCTTCCATCCCTCCCTATTTTCTGCCTTCTTTTTAACATCTTGATACGACATGACACCCGCCTTTTCCTTAGAAACAATTGAAGGTACACATTATACTAGTAACAAATAAAATCTTCAGGTGTTAGTGAAACTTACGATCGAATTCATCGACCGAATAATTAGGCAAATCGATTTATTTGCAAACCTGCAATCAGCTGTTTCGAATTTTAATTGAAATTGCTAATTAATTAGTCATTTGTTTTTTACTTTTCATTGATTTAAAAGTACTTGATGAATGTCAAAAATGTGTATTTTATATTTATTTACGGATCGAGATTGAGTGATAAATTGAACTATGGCAATCTCAATAATTAGGAATTATTTAAGGTCTGGTAAGATTTATACCTTATCTTATCTTATCTAGCCCTTGGTGTCCCACTGCTAGGCAAAGGCCGCTCTTCTCTCGCCTGATATACCTTATACTTATTGGTGTTATTATAAGGACTATTATCGGTGCGCAATCTTTTTGTCTCATAATAATTACTTCTAACTTGAAAATAATTGAGATCCTAGTTACCACTTCGAAGAAAACACCATTTCTAAGAAATTAAATGACGTATTTTCTCTATCTTTCCAACAATTGGGTAATAAATTATTTTTTCTACTATCAGTTTGAAGTAAAAAGATAGAGGTATTCCCGTGTCTCCGTGCTATCAAGATTAATTCGAGATTGCAATATTAATGAAATGAGGTTTGAACAATGGTTTTGCTAGACAAGTCTGTTAATTCTAAATGCTTTATGGTCTTTCATAAAATATCACTGATTTATATTTATTTACCATTTAAGTATTTGACTTAACTACAGAAAACTCGGCACGAAATACCTACATTTTCTGACGACCTTAAATATTTTCATTTTCTTTGTTCTTATTCGTTGTGATCCTAAGACCTAGAACACACGGTGAAAAGCAACTGCAACGCAACTGAAACTGCTAGTTACTTTTGAGTTGCATCGAAGTTTCTGCTATTATAGACTTCCTTAGAAAACAACAAACGACGCAACTAGTTTGAAACGTTTCGTTTCAGTTGCGTCGTGTGTGGTTTTCTAAGGAAGTCTATAATAGCAGAAACTTCGATGCAACTCAAAAGTTTCAGTTGCGTTGCAGTTGCGTTTCACCGTGTGTTTTGGCGCTAAATCTTGATTCTATTTACTAATTTAAGTACCTATGTATTTATTCCTCGCAAATGAGTAGGTAAAATAAGAACGTAATTAATTGTTATTTGAATCGCGAGTAAATTTACGTAGTTCGCGATTCAATGTTACCTAATCTTCAATTTAAAGTTTTTTCATATAGAACTGATAATTTTTAGAGCGGTTACCTGTTAAGCGGTCATGCATACGAAAATATTGCATGCATAGGTAGGTACGTGATAATCTTATGCTTGATTTATACAGGATGAATTTGAAATCGATCGACAAAATTTAAGTAATGCAAGGTTATTTTTACTTCGGTAATAAAGAAAAAATTAAAATTATGCGGAATTAATAAAAAATAAAAAAGTTTTGTAAAAGAAAAAAAATACTAAATAATATCGATTTGGATCGAAATAATAAAACCTTTACATTCCGAACAGTTACCTAACTAGGCTTCTTTTTTGAGCTAATTTCTCGTTGACACTGTTTCTAGATTTGATTAATATCGGAAATATCAAACTTTGTGACATCTGAAAATAGTGTTGCATCTTATATTCGACTAATTTATTTCAGTTTATCGTACAATGCACCGCTCAACAAAGAACTTCTAGTGTGAAAGCCAATGGTCATGCCCGAAGAGGCAGCGGAGTACAACAAGGTCACTAACCAATTTTATATTCTTTATAAATGGTAACATTCTTCAGTTTTTATTCAATTCAAGTGCAGTCAATGACTCAGAATCGGTAGCTAAGTGAACTATTATTAAACGAGAGTTATATTGTGCTGCAAACATGTGAATGTTATAGGTATACATATTTTTTGTCTGTGCGGTGTTTTTATAATTCTTATTCAAGTAGGCTATAAGTACTAAAATTCGTTATTTGTTTGGTAACCACGTCGTATTTAGTTACTTGAATTTTGTATTGCGTCCATGAGACGTACTAAAACTAATTTTCTTGACGTATTTTGAAAAACACACATAGTCTTCAAGCAGACGTCACGTTAACGTGAATTTACGTGACTTGATGTTATAAAGATCTATTTTTCTAAGTTTTAAGTTAAAATGTTATTTTCAGCAGTCAATACTTTTTAAATTAACTTACCCATTTCGGCACCCAAACATTTTTCTCGGACAAAACGAATCCGGCATTCACATAGCATTCCTTTTGTTTCTCATTAGAAAATTTTACACTCATTGTTATTGTTATATTTTACACGATATTTAGTAATATTTCCTTATCACTCGCGAGTCACACGTGCATGTCCAGCCTTAAGCAATTTTTGAAAAGTCTCCAAGGCCGCGTGAAAATATGCAACCATTTGCCGAAAAAAAAAGAAAAATGTCTATGGCCACTTTCTTTCCCGCCAATTAAAACGTCACAATGAACAGGTGCGCGGTAACCACACGGCACGTCGATCAGTAATAGACTGGCGAAGTTTACACGTTTACCTAAATATGTACCACCAAATCTGTTTTTCATCGCCTCACTTTAATGTTTAACTAAACAATTTGTGCGACCGTTTGTTATATTTCGTCTAATACAGCACATTATGGCATTACAATTTTTCCATAGCCAAAATTTTCCGAGCGCATTAATCTCGTGTAAAAAACGAGATTAAAATCGAATCAATTGTGAATGTTATATAATCTTTTGTTAATGGTTTGTTTTATTTGCTGAGATAAATAAATGAAGATTCATTAACCTAGAACCGGTGTCCGGTGTCAGGATTTTCGAGAAACTTAGACATTATGTCGCGTGATAAAATAATGAAAGGTTTGGTAACTGATTGATTAGACACAGTGAATTCGCGGCGATATCGCCTTGTACACACTAGCGGTTTCAGTTTGACGTTTGATGTGAAATACGCAAACCGTGATGGGCGTTTGACCCCGTTTTTGACGTGGTTTTATACCAAACTTAAAACCGCAACCGGTAAGCGGCACCTATACCTAAGTAAGATCATGGCATACTTACGAGCTAGATGCAACGTCATTAGATGTCACTATTAAGTACCTATTAGTTATTTAATTTGGTACCGTATAAAATACCTATAACCATTGACAACTTGCTTATGACAGATGTTTTTTAAACCTAACTCAATAAAAGAATCATAAACTATTGCGATTGCGACAGTTCTAATATCTAGTTCATCCCTCATCGCTCAATATTTGAAACATCGTGGACTTTTCCCACGGCCCGGAGCCCTACATTCACAATTGGGGTTTATGATTAATTGAAAACCTATACAACTACGTATTTATCTATTTTTAATTCGAAGAAATTGTTTACAAAGGCTGTTAACTAAATTTTATATAATATTTTCTTGTTTTTTTTTTATTTGGATTCAAAAATCTTTATGAAGATTCCATTACTAGAGTTTGTTGCAAAACTCAGGTAAATTATTTATTTCTTTTTTTCATGACAAAATTAATAACTTACTAACAATAAAGTTTGCACAGAACAAAGTTTTGCTTAGTGAGTAAGCATAGCTTAAAATTCTTTTATATGTATTTTTAGAATACCTACTCATAATCCTAAAAGAATTTGAATTTATTATACGCTTTTCAAATTAAAATTAAACTAATGCGTGTACGACAAGCGCGTATCTTTCTATTGTTAAAAATTAGGTTCTAGGTCATTATCTTCTAAGCTAGATATTAACACGGAAAATTTATATTTTTTTCTACCAAGAAAGCAAATATTAGAAGATAATTATCAACTAAATTGGTAGATGTAGGTTCTGTTTAGGTCTTGCCTTGGGTTTTTTCAGGCTGCGTTCTGTTTGTTTCTTTCGCATCTTTTTTAAATAGCATAATTTGCTTAAAACTAGTCTTGTAGTTTTATAGGTAGTCTTGTAGGTAGCTACGTCATACATACATATCGGTGACGCCTCTCTCCCATCGGGATAGACAGAGACAACTTCGCTCCACACGTCGTCAGTTGTCGTAAAATAGTGAGCAAAAAAAAGATGAAAATGCAATCATGGGGGCTTAGCACGGCGTGCCGCGACAATTATCTCACGTCAAGCTGTCCTTATCACATTTAAAACTATAGACAGAGACGTAAGCGTGACAAACGCATGACAACGTCTTGTCACGGAGTGCATGCTACTTAAGCTAGATGATCAAAATTCCATCTCTTTTTCACGAAGACTGAATTTTAAATCCAGATTCATATAAGTAGGTAATTTATTTATATATCTACCCACAGCAATAAAGCAAGGAAGATTCCATTCACTGTTAAATAACTGACCTAAGGTTACTGAATCAAGATCAATGACTGCACTGAGCAGTCATTGTGACTATAAAGGTACGCGTTCACTTCGGAATAAACAGTCTGTTTATAGCTGAGATTTCTAGAAATAAACTGTATTTTATTAACTTTCAGATAGAATCTGAGATTAACTAACATATATATCTTTTATGTAGGTAAGTAAACTATCGCGAACCTTTTTTAAGTAGTTTCTGTCCAGACACTAACATAAAAGCATAAAGAAAAGATTGTGCAACGACTTAGCTAGATGATTTGGCAAACTGGCCAGAAGTTACCAGGAATAGAGAAAGTTGGAAGGATGTGGGAAGCCCTTTACCCAGCAGAAACAAACCAATGAAAAAGTACGTTTTAGGGTTCCGTACCCAAAGGGTGTCTAGTCTAGTCTAGTGTGTGTTTTACAACAAAGAACAAATGAAATCAGGGCAGAGCTATTAGGTCTTTGTTAATATTTGGTGGATACCGTTTTCATTTTAACATGCGTCATCTTTTGGTACCCACTCACACAAAAGTGGGTGTGTCTTTGGCGGGTAACTGTCATTACATTGATAAGCTGAATGGACGCGCAATCTAAAGAAATTATGATTTGTTATTTACGAACGAGTGATGTACTTTGAATAAATATTATAACTGTTTGAATGGTCAATGCACTTATTTCATGACATACCCCTTTTGCAATTTACGTTCGAGATGTTTCTAGGACATTTGTGGGTTGAGATAAGTGACGTTGCGTATGTGACGTGTCGTGGAGATTGATTTCAGTTAGAAGATATAATAATTCTTAAATGTTTTTGTTGTTGAGTGCATGGGCGTAGCCACACTGGGGCAAGCTGGGGCACTTGCCCCACCCTGGGCCCTGGCTCTGACCTATAAGGTGTCTGATTAAACAATGTTTTTTTTGCTAACTCTAACTAACAACATCAACAATCATACTATCCGTAAGTTATTGCACAAAAAAAATTGTCGACTTTGAAAAGAGCGCGATCAAAACAAAATGCACGCTCGAGTTCCCGAACGTGCGTGGTGCGCGCGTCATTTGAAAGCGAGCCGTATTTCCTAAAAAAATAGGTACTATGTGGCGTAGCGAGCGGACGGCTCGGCTCGCTACGCCACATAGTACCTATTTTATAATTATTATAAAAGTTTAAAAACTTCGAAATAAAAATTTTAAAAACCCCCGACTATAAAAAATAACAAATAAAATAAGTAGTATTTTGTCAACTGAACATCGCTTAATATTCCATACAAATTGACAACTTTCATACAAAATCATTTTGTCGGGGGACCGCTAAATAGCTAGGTAGTAGGTACGCGACGCAAACGATACCTATCACAATTAATCATAATGTGATGTCAAAATTTAAAAAATACCTGTGCAATGAAATGAAAAAAATGAAAATGTGAAAAATGTGAATGTGAAATGTTTTAATTGAATTATTATTGATAAGTATAACTTAAAATATTCATAAGGAAAACAATGCGGTCCCCGACAAAATGAAGTTTGTATGAAAGTTGTCAATTTGTATGAAATATTAAGCGATGTTCAGTTGACAAAATACTACTTATTTTATTTGTTATTTTTTATAGTCCGGGGTTTTTAAATTTTTAATTTAATTTTTTTTGTTTAATTTTAATTTTCTAGTTGATCTAGTTTACTTATTATTTATTTTAGCAGTGCTGGTTGGTGTTGTTCTTTGTACACTTAAATAGAAATAGTTGAAAAGGACAAGAGTGAGACTTGTGAATTGCGAAAGTGTTTTGTTATGTGAAATTTATACCTACCGTACTTTACTTATTTATTTTGAGAATATTTTTACAGACAGTGACTGTTGTGTGTTGTGTACCTGTGTTATGTTTCAAGCTATTGATACTATATGTATTTTTAACTTTTCGAAAATAATCTACTTAGTGAACATTTTGATAATAGATTTTTGGTGAATGGATGGACTAGAACTGCTTAATTCTGGCTCAATACTCAATAGCAAGCAGAAACCAAATGCCAACTACTTTTCTATAGGTCTTAGATTAGTAAGAAACGACAACTGTGTGTGATTGTTTATTTTCTGTACCTGAAAATATAAACCTCTCAACTTAAGAGATTAACAAGTTTGAGATTAACGGCTCAAGGTACAAAAAATCGAAGGGCTCCCGCCCTCCCCCGGGGGATAAGTTGACTGCTGCCCCACCCTGAGCCCAAAGCTGGCTACGCCCATGGTTGAGTGTAAATGTTTATCACAATTTATAGAACGGACTGTAGTGCAAATGAGATATAATTTGGTATGGTGTAAAGACAAAGTTAGCTCTTTATCCAACTTATAATATAAATGTCAATGTTTGTGCCTATGGATTGATAAAGATGTGAAGGTGTTTGTTACTCTTTCACGCAAAAACTACTAATTAGATTTTGCTGAAACTTAGAAGTATTGTAGATTATACATCAAAATAACAAATAGGCTATATTATATTAAGATATCTGAATGTTTTTTCAAGATATGACGATAAATACGTAAGAAGTCTTTGGCTGCCTCTACTCTTTATATTTCAAATTGCTTTACGTTTTTCGCATTCATATTCCTATGCAGTAAAAATCGATTACCGTTCTAGATACATGAGCATTGAGCACTAACAACCGCAACCAAGTATTTATTGATCATGTTGAATACTTTTTACTAGGTCGTTGACTTAGAAACAGCACGTAAACGCTAGATTCTTAATGCAATCGGTTGGTTACCTATTCGAGGTGAAAATATAGCGAATGGTAAGGGATACAATGGTTTATAATAAAATACATACCTAGCTAAGGTTATATAGGTATATAGAATTCTACTTATTTACAAAGTAACTAATAATAAATAATTTTAGATTTAAAACAATGAACGAAAATCGCAAGAAGGGGTTAAAAAATGTCTTTATTTTTTCTGTTTAGGACAATATGACATAGGTAGTTGAAAACATAAAAGAAAATGGAGATTTTGCGTTCACTGCCATTTTCAATATGAGTTCTAGGAGAATAATCAATTTCTATTAGTTTTTTGGATGTGAATAGATTTGCGAACAACTTGGCTCAAAATAAGCACATAACTACTTGGCCTACACTACATTTAATAGTAAATTGCATAGAAACAATCATAAAGAGGTAAAACATTCAAAATGGATCGGTCACTCATGTCGTGGGACGATCCGACCGGATGTGTCTCATTCAAACACATTACAGCATTGTGTCTTCTAAATATAGACTCAGAAGTAGATTGATAGGATTATAATGTGGATTGTCTTCGTGTAGGTACTGAGGTACATACTATAGTTTTAAAAATGCATATGCATTTAGAAGGCGACTAATGCGCGTGGAATACTCTTGAAAAATAATGAAAGTTATATCTTAAACTCTCACATCCCACTGACCCATTATAAACCCAGACGCAATAGATTTTCTATTGTTCTTTTTTTTCTGGGATGTGAAAGATTAAGTAGGAGATAACTGTAAACTGTGCATGTACGAGGCGCCAGATAAATGTGGATGAAGCGACAAAGGTGTGTTTGGATTGTGACAAGTGGAATGAAGTGGCCAAGTGGTTTCTGCATACCTCCATGGGAGAGAAGCGTTATTAATAGGTATGTATGAAAATTGGAAGAGCTTTGTTAGGAGAAGGTTTACATAAGTTTCTTTTGAGAAGTAAGAAAGTGAAGTAGAGTTCAAACTCACAACAAAACTAGTCAACCAATGATAATGACAATCAGTCGATAATTCTAGAATGTTCCAGTGCATGTTATGGGCAATATCACATTGCAATATCACATAATGCGGGCATTATGAATAATGCCCATCTGTATCGGGCAATGTGATTAATTACTATCAAACCTGTGTTATTTATCACATTACCCGGGCATTATAATTAATGCCCAAAGACCATCGGGCAATTTGATAATACCTAATAGTCCGTTAACTTGACAAATTGTAAGTTGTGATAATTCTAAAGTCGCCAAAATTTTGATACGTTGTCAGAGACATATTAGTGGGTTACTTTTTTAAAAATTGAAATATTATGTCATTGCTTTAGGTAGAATTTAGGTTTTTACATATATAACATAGGTGCTTACCTGTCATGCCTCTTTCCCATCTGGGTAGATAACCATTTCCCTCCACTTAATATGATTCAATATGTATGAGGAGAATGATACTTAAATGTGGATGAAGCGAAAGAGGGTGTGTTCTTTAGGTTGGGTCTCCCCATACATGCACGCACATCCATTTGACCTAGTCATTATTCTAGTATATTCTAGTATTCTTGTTTTTAAACAATTTTATCCTCAAAAGTTCTCTTTAGCTACAGGCTATCAGTATTACTGTGGGCGTACACTGCTCTATGATAACCTTTTGATAAGTATAAGTATATAAATTATAGTTTAGATAAACTAGGGTTTACGTAACTTAATTGGTGATGTCTTTGTAAATATTAGCATTGGATAAAATGCATAATAATTACATTACTATGTTATTTAGAACCTAGTTATCAACTTAGTAATGATGCTCATATTCAAATTATAATATTTATAACAATATATTTAATTAAACTACTTATTCATTATTTATTTATTTATTTATTGGTTCACCAACAGATTTACAACTTAGATTATAGATATTATCGTACAATTATGGTAAAGCAGAGATGTAGATCCAATTATAGGTGAACACAGCATGCGTAAGTAATATTGTCAGTTATCGCTTAAATTACAAAAGTATGTTGTTATAGAGGAAACGCTTTTAATCGGCATTGAGTTTGAAATTCAATAAATATTTTTTAAATTAAAGTACCTATGGGAGCTTAGATAGGCATTCAATGATCAGAATGTATTTATTATTATACTTTTTTCGTCTTTTATAAATACTAGAGGCTGCCCGCGACTTCGTACGCGTTTATCGTCATATCTTGGAAGAAAAACATCATATCCCAAAATAATATAGCCTATGTGTTATTCTGATATATAAGCTACAATATTGCCAAATTTCATCAAATTCTATTCAGTAGGTAGTTTTTGTGTGAAAGAGTGACAAACATCTATCCATCCATAAATCGGAACAAACATTACAATTTATAATATTTTTTTACTGGTCAACACAGGTCATCAGTCTAATCACTTGTTTAAGTACTTGAATCCAATTCGAAGATACCTTGTAACCTTGTAGCTTATATGTTACGTATTCAAAAAAATATCAGTGGGCATCAATTTCCATTTATTCCCATTTCGCCATAAGATCATTTGACCTTTACTCGCCCTTGCGGTTAGGGTGTGGGTGGCTACGGCGTAGTACGTAGGCGTTTGCATTTTCGTAGCAGTTTCGTAGCTGTAACGTAGTAAACCGAATTTTGTTGTCGACTGACGTAATATTTAAGTATTGAAGAAAGAACGTTATTTTGATAACAGTGTTTGTTTAGTTGCTAAGTTAATGATCATATTATTACATAAGAAATAATTAAGTAAGTAGATACTTAATTGCAGAACATGATTAAACCTTCCGTTTTATTTAAATATTTTCATGGAAAAGTAACTAAAATTAATTCATCGTCATCAGCCCATATATGTCCCCACCGAGGGGCACGAGCCTACTCTCATACAGAGAGTGTATGAGAGAGAGAGATAATTAATCAAATTTAATAAGGAATTATTGCCCAACTGGTGTGTTAGCGAATCGGTCATTGAAAACGAACTTACAGTCTATCCTAACAATAAAAAAATAGGAACATCTAGGTACTTAGGTACGTATCAAGACTGTCAAGACTGAAATTAGGTAAATAGGATCTATCTTAAAACAAACATATATATTTATATCAATTATAATATTTATGTATGTGTATTTATCGAATATATATGTATTTATACTTATACAATAAACAATCATATTGTAGGTTAAGTGACTATCCTGCCTTCATACTATCACTTCTCTCTTTGTGGGATCTGCAGAAAGAAATTTCTTTTAGAAATATGCTGTACCTTTTGTATAACTTCTCTTTTTTTCTGTCTCTATGTACTATCATCTTACAATAAACTGTTAAATAAATAAACACCAATTATTTTACCTACGTAAATAAGTAAATAGAACAAGGCTAGCCCAAGTATTTAAACCTGTAGATAATTCTAAACTAAACCGTTACTATCAGAACTTTAAAAGCATTAGCTTTTAGTCACTATGTGGATGATAAGATAAAATAAACATTTGGATAAAAAAAATCAACATATACCTACTTATAGTGTTGATACAAACACTTAAACATGTCATTAGTGTCATGATAACTAACAACTTTTACTATGGAACTTAGTCAAATCTCAAAAATGTAGCTTCCCATAGTGACATGTCGATTATTGTCGATCAGCTGATATACTTTGTATGAGAAGAT
Organism: Anarsia innoxiella; assembly: GCA_947563765.1. NCBI lineage: Eukaryota > Metazoa > Arthropoda > Insecta > Lepidoptera > Gelechiidae > Anarsia > Anarsia innoxiella. The sequence continues at coordinate 8,871,849 of OX387404.1, read as the reverse complement.
ATTTGAAGTTTCGGTATAAGTTAATTAAGTAGGTAGGTACATGGAAAAGTTGTTAGTTAGGTATATCATGAATCTCTAAACACAAGTTATTCAAAAACAAAGTATTCGTATTTGATTAGGCTGTCATAGTCATAACACCTTATAAATAGGTGTTCTTTTTAATTATAAGTAGGTAGATAATTAAAAAAAAAATAAGTTCATATCCGTTAGATAAATCAGAATACCAATCTTTTTAAAAATATTACGCAATACGCTTATTAGCAACCAAAAAATATGTTCCAAAGTTGAAAAACCTTAGAATTCCAAGGAATCATGATGTTTTTTAAATCTACAAGCGTAAATTGCACAGTCAATAGCTATTCTGTGTCAATCCGTAATTTGCGAGACGGATGTGGTAAAATCAATGCAAATATCGCTAATCTGTAAATTATATTTGTAAATAGGATCAAAATATTGTCATTGCACGGTATATTGACTTTTGGATTAATAACTAACCCAGAATTCTTAAAAATATTTGCTTAATGATCATGTGGACGAGAGATGAAAGAGGTGAAATACCTAGCTACTTAAAAACGATTGATCTCAAAGTTAAGAACTCGTGAACCTACATGTTATTTAATTAAAATAGGATTAAGTACCTACCTGTACCAGTACCTATAATATCTTTAAGGAGATTATAAGAATCAATAAAAGGGGATCTCAATCAGATATTTGGTTGCTATTATTTATTAAATTCCTGGGCGGGGAGTGTCGCGAACGTAGTACCGCGATTTTTAACTTCTTAATAAAATTATTAAAAACAATTTGGGTATTTTGATGGTGCGTTCTGATTTTGAAGTTATTCTAAATAAGTTTAAGCTGTCGATTATCAAGTATTACTTGAATAACGGCATTAAGTAATACCAAAGCAGAATATTAATCAAATTAACCAAACCAAACGTAACATAACCTACGCACTTTCCAAACCACCTATAACAACACCCTTCGAAAACAACCCTTAAGCATTACACTTTAGGTTGAAAACAGCCCTAAAACAAAATGACCTTTGCCTGACATTACATCACTTTTTAAAAAAAAAAAGCACTAACCTTATTCTCCAGTAATCCAATAGTTTCTCCCGGTTCTTGTTTTCCCTCCATTTTGTTAGATTTATTTTTTTAATTCGTTTGTTTTCTTTCGAATATGGAACGCGTGTGATATTTATACGGCCGGTCGTGCTGTGAACTGTCACCCTGGTGGACTGACGCATGCGCCCGGCCCACTACTCCCGGACCCCTATTTGTGACGTCATGAGTTTTATCTTAGGGGCCCGTCGCTAGCTTTTAAGAGGGGACCATTTACGCAATTTAGATATGTCGATGGTTTGGTTCGGTTTTTACTTTTACTAAGTTATATTAAGCGATTAACTTCGTTCAACCTAGGTAGTTGTATGAGGAAAAACTGTAAAATTTTTGAGAAAGTTATGTTGGTAGGTACCTACTTTTTTATTTGAATACCTACTTAGCTAACAATATGTAATGCTTAGAAATCAAAAATGATGGATAAACTCTGAAAATGACACTCGTATTTTTTCAGATAATATAATATTATGAAACTTAGAAGTTTATTTTTTATTGCAGGTGGATTCGAATCTAAGTACATAATATCTCCTTGACTTGTGGCAATGTGGAGGCATTTATATTCTTAACAAACAAGCTAAAGGTAAGTCCTGCCTTATACGTATTAAGCTAAGTACCTGACATTTAATCTTATCTTAGCTTTCTTTTTTGTGATAAGTACCTAGTCATTATAATAGGAAATCCGTTAAATGAACTGAAATCCTACAGAACCCAGAAACCTTCAGTGCAATTCTTACCAAGATTTAATTATTTAATATTTTGGTTATTGATAAAAATTATCCATACCGACCTTATAATGCAGATGTCAGCCTCTATTATCATCTCAGGTCAAGTTTAAATAACAAACTTTGATACTTATTAATCATACATATATAGGTACTCGTACATACATATCGTTATTTATATGCTGTCTCTCGAAAATAAAAGGGACATAGGTTCATAAAACTGCACACATTTTGAAATAACAAAAAAAAACACCTTTAACTTACTTTATAACTAACTTTACCTAGGTACTAACTAATGTCGATCTGCTGATTGGGCACTTTTCGATTCTTTTTTTTTCATATTATTAGGAAAAAATAGGTATTCAGTTTCGAAAGCAGATTAAGTACCCATGTATCTAGATTTCATCACTTTATTTTAAACGATCTTTGAAAATGTTGGCACCATAGTGAAAATATTGCATCATTTTAAAACTTGAAATATTGTGAAATCTGGAAGCGCTAGGGATGATGAAAGTTGCGATCCTATTGTAGCAAGGATGCGTCAAAATTGAATAGGTAGTAACCATAGGGTTCCGTTACGTACTACCGTAGTAACGAACGACATTTTAATGTCTCTGTTTTTTCTATAGTAACGTAAAGTACCTAACGAACGACATCTCAATATCTGTTTTCTCTGAAATCTTAGACATATTTGTTATCAACCTATCATGTCATACCAGTCATAGTATTTAGTATTTATTTATTGCAAAATTAGTTACTTTTACGATATTGGTACATAGTACCTAAAATACGATAATTCATTAAGATTATTCATTTTTATCAGAAACATTGAAAATTTAAATGCAACAAAAAGTAATTAGGTATAAATTATATTAAACTTTATAATCTTACACTTTGAATCTCCTGAAATCGCAATTAGGTAATTTTTTAGTATTTTACTGAGGGACGCAGTAAAGTAAAAATAGGTATTTTTGATTGATTTAATTTACCTTTGCTGATAGCGGTAGGTATGTGTAGGTATAGTCAATTAAATTTTTAATAGGTAGGTACCTATGTTAAAATTATATTTAGGTTTTGTGGTCGAAAGAAAAAAGCTTCATAATTTTACATATCCGTTTATTATACAATCAAATAGCGTAAATAAAATGTTCACGGATTGGGGCCGAATATAATAAACATTTAATTCAAGTATTTAAATGTATTTACAATCTACCTTAAATTATACTCGAGATGGCATACGTAATATCTAATTTTTAATTAAATTTTATTAATATCAGTCCACATCACAACTGTATTTAATAAGTTATGTAAAATTTTAATATTAACACGTTCGCACACAACAGATTTCTATAAACGGTGTTTTATCCTCACTAAGGGTCGGCACACACCTAAAGGAGCGCAGCGTAGAGCATTTTTGATTGTCATATTATTATTGACATTGTTCTCATTTGAATAATGTTGAAAGTCAGTTAATACAACAAATGAGCATCGACGCTTCAAAGCGACTACATGCGTATGTTGTGTCAACTGATTTTGAAATTTATTCTAATGAGAACTATGTCAATAATATGACAATCAAAAATGCTCTGCGCTGCGCTCCGTCAGGTGTGCGCCGGCCCTAAAAGTATCCATCGTCTGCGAACATGCTTATTTTAGTACATATAATAATATATTTAAATATATTACTAGATTCTAGTAAAATCTATATCTGAGCGCAATTGAAAATGTTTAAGAACTTAATTTTTATATTTTTCTTTATATTATATAAAAAAGAATATAAGACATTGACAGTGTTAAATTAAAAAGTGCTAGCAACAAAAACTAAAATACATTTTTAAATTAAAGACAAATATTTTAATTTAGTACTTTTGAAAAATATAAAAAATATAATGTGATAAATAACGTACGAAAGTATATCTTATTTACAAAATTTAATTTTTTTCTTTCCAAGAGATTTTACTTCAAAATATTTGTATCCATTTTAGTAATATTATAATATGTTTATTAAATTTAAATGTCAATATGTAAAATTAAATACAAATAGCAATTATAATAAAACATTCTAATATAAAATTTTTGACAGAAACAATTTCACGAATAATATTCGAAAAGAAATATATCACCAAAAATTACATGCTTGGCAAGAAATCCTAAATATTTAAAGCTGATTTAAAATAAAATAGGTATAATATATTTGGAATCAAATAATTCAAATATTTATTTTTGCTGTTTCACTCTAAGACGACAATCATGGCATGTAACCTGTCTAAAACAAAAGTACTTTTCCCGAGAAACAAGCGTCGAATTTGGAATATTTCGACAAACTTTTTTTAGAAAAAGTTGTTTTTGATTATCACCATAGAATAAAGAAACATCTTATAGTTGTCGTTTAAAATAAATGTACCTTTGTTTTTTTTGTATACTTAATATAACAAAAACATTTTAAATAAGTAAATTAAATATTTATTCACTACACATATATTTTTCATAAAATATATACAGGGTATATATTATAGGAATTAATATTAAGATTATGAACTAAATTATATGCAATATTATATTTCATGCAATATACATAATGTTTTCTAATTAAATGTAAATACTTAAGAAGTAAATTGGTCTCATGATAATAAAGAACTTTTACTATGACACCTTTACCAAAATCTTTTTTTTTAAATAGCATCTTCGTATAATACTATATCAATCAGCTGATATAATTTGTATGTGAAGTTGATTTTTGGGGTTCTGTAACCAAAAGATGAAAACGGGACCCTATTACTGAGACTCGGCTGTCCCTGTCTGTCTGTCCGTCCGTCTGTCACCAGACGGTTATAGCTAGCGCGGAACCTTGGTGCCGAGTCCGACACGCACTTGGCCGATTTTTTTTTGTAAAAATTTAATTTTGTAATTCGAAATAGATTCCATAAAAAAAGTTGTTTATTATAATGAGATATATCACCTGTTTAAGTATTTATATCGAATTAGGAAACAAAATTCTATTTACTTCTTTATATTAATATGTACGAATAAGAATATATTACACACAAATACTACAATGTTCATAGAATATTTACTTAAATGTATATATTTCGAATTCACTTCGATTCTCTAATTATTAGGCCGGTTTACTACTCGTTGTGTGATTATTAATTACTATAACCTATTTATTAATAATTATGTAATTAATGATAATAATTTCCTAATTGACAATAATAATCATAAACAAAATATTTACAATAAATTACAAGCACTGAGATGAATTATTTGAATAAACGTTTTTTCAAATTATTTACAAAATGTCTTTGTTTTTAATATTTAATTTTTGTAACAGGTACATTATTACATCACCTCTTTTTCGTTAAAATCTAAAAATATGATATGCTTTATGCATAGGAGTGTTTTAATATCTATTTTTATATTTATTTACATTGCGACCGCTAATAACAAATAAAAATAAATAAATAGTTTCACAGAAAGAAAAAAAAATGTCCGTTATAAATAATTGAAAATATCTCAGGAAAAAAAACAGCAAAATTAGAATTTTCGTATGTCGCTTAAATTTTAAATAGAAACATTTTATTTACATAACACAAGGCCTTTGCCCAGCAGCGGGACTCGCTAATGAAAAAAAAACACGAAGAAACATCAGATCTCTAGATATTTTGCTAGTACAGAGATAAAACAATTGCCTTTGATATGGTTTGACAAATGGCAGTTTTAATTACAATTAATTGAATCATTACCCTTACTTTTTTTTCGCTGAAGTCGGGTAAAAAATATTACCGTTCCTTTTGGCTCGCCGTAGTCGGGTAAAGATTAAGTGTAAAGATCTATTATCTACTTCTTTCTCGAAATATAGTGAATATAGGAGACATTCAAAGTGAAAACTGAGCGATAAATCTTTTATACCTACTTACACGAACTGGCGTGCATTAATGAGGAGACTGATGACTGTGGATGAGAACAAATAAGTGTGTTTGTATAGTAGCCAGTGGAGGGAAGTGATCTATGTCTACCTCGATGGGAGAGAGGCGCGAGAGATATGCCTAATGCCTATGTTTGTAATCTCATAATAGTCAAAATCACACATTCTTTAGAGACTGTCTAGAGACAAGCAGTTTGATAGTCAGTAGATCAATATACAGGGTGTAATAGAAAGGGGGTATAACGTCAAAACACAGTGATAGTCCTCATGAAACGGAACAACTTTCCCCAAGCAAAATGGGTCGTAACTCGAAAAAAAAAATTCACCTCTCCATACAAAATGTCCGATCAGCTGATCGAGTAAGTATGGGCGATCCAAAAATGATTTTCGAGTTATGACCCATGTTCCTCGGGGAAAGTTGTTCAGTTTCATGGGCACTATCGCTGTGTTTCGGCATTATACCCTCTTTCTGTTACATCCAGTAGAGTTAGGCCAACTGTCCATCGGACCGCATGTTTTCGTCATTTGACGATTGCAAGACGAATGCTTGACGAATGCATACATCTTGCGTACAAACAATCAAAATCTGTTTCCATGAAGCGGCAAAATTGCATTTGCCGCTTCGTGTACACAGATTTCATTGCAATCGTCAACTGACGATGAAATTTGATGTCAAATGACGTCGAATGACGAAATTGTTCGTTTGACGTGCGATCCGTGGACAATTGGCCACAAATATCATCATACCTAAAAACTTATCCTAAACTCTCTTAATTCGTGTCTCTATTTAACTCAATAAAACCCAAATTTATACGAAAAGAAACAAACAGGTCGTCATAACCTCTCCGTACCGTCATCGTCTAAGCTGCCCTGTGCACACATAGCGAGTTCCTCAAACGACATACCATCGTATGACATAGACACACAAGATATACTTTTGAATAACGCTTCTGGGTCCAAATCGTCGGGTAGTTTGGTTAGGAATTGGGCTGCGGCGATGAAATCCATGTCTTTTAGTTCTTCTTGGTATAAGTGGAGGATGCCTGTGAAGGAATAGGGTTAATGTTAAACAGAATAACAGGAACACGGAATTGTTAAAAAAACTGGTTTTATTCAAAATTGGAAAACTTTCTCCAGTTTTTGTTGATCTTTATTTGTTTTTAGTAACACTACTGTCAAAATACTAGTATTGTTTCTATTCCTAATATCTTTATGCCTATTCTATTCCTATCTTATCTTAGTAATTCCTACTAATATTGTAATTTTTATTCTTACTAGATAATATTTTCATATGTCAAAGTTTGTGCTGATGAATGGATTGATGTGAGGATTTTAATTAGGTACTCTTTCACGCATAAACTATTGAACAGAATTTAATGAAAGTTTACAGTAACGTAGCATAGAATACACATAACCTGCATTAAGACATCTTATGGAAACTGTAGGTTCAAAAGTAAAATATTTAAATCTAAATTGTAATTGTTAAGTAAGCAAACAAGTACGAGTAAGTAAGTATTTTTTTCATCAGAACAATAAATAAATATCTTGTAAGTTACTTACCTTAAGTTTTTGCTATAAGCGTACCTATCTTTAATAAATAAAATTCCTACAAATGCATACAAAATCGTAGATAAATAGTAATCACAATCATATTCAAAACTTACCAAGCGCTGTATTAAACAGAAACGTGTCCCCGTCGCGTAGAAACACATCCCATACTCTACACGCGGCGTCTAAAGGCATTGCTTTAGCGAACGCCGTGTATAGCCACTCGAGGAGGTAGAGTTCTGGCGCTACGATATCAGCGAGAGATGGTAGGTTGTGGCGGAGGAGGGTTGTGTAGGCTTTCCATAAACGCTAGATAAGAGAGAAATAGGAAGTTAGGTTATGTCAAAAAAATATTTTTAAAGTGGTACTTTGTGCACCAAATCAATATACGGAAAGTACAATTTTAAGTTGGAGGAGAAGCTAATGTTATTATTAACTGTGTCTTAGTTCATACACTTACAAAACTGTTTATAGGTGGCTAGTTTTGTTTCCTTAGGTAAAGACAAAAGCTTATCACCATACACTCAGGTCACACAGACAGCGGACGAGCGTAAGACCGAGCTAAGCGGGCTTATATACTTTTGTTCATGCCGCGAACGCCTCCCTCTCTGGCGAGTAGGAACGGACCCTAACTTTTTATATTTATACTATTAAGCTCTTCCAAAATACAGCTAGGGACATTATCGCTAGTTACCTGCATAGCAGCGCCGTCTCTAGTAAACGCAGCTCTCAATACCGGCCCGTCTAGCAAGTTAGCGAAACAAACAAACGCTTGCGGCGCCTCCATGTTTAAGATTAGGACTGCTGCTATGAAGGACATACCCTGGAATTTAAGAGATTTTTGTTAATAATACTATTATAATTATATTCTGTTACGCTAGAGACATACTGTTCCCACATACGCAATGTACACGACGCATTATGACATCTGCTACATAGAAATATATTATGACTAGGAACGCTCTTGTCACACGCAACGCTATCCCACGTATGTGATAAGTGTTCTTCTAATAGTGTCGGTATAGGCAATGCCGTTGGTCTCATTTTCAGACATTTTCGAACAAATGAAGGCCACGGGTCAAGCCAGGCGGCTTTGGTGTGTAGACACCATAACGATATTATTTATATGAAGCAGATGTCTTATTACGTTGCATAGATACGTGGGTTCAGTCTGTTTCTAGCTTTAATACTTACATAATATAAGATGTCACTAGATTAAACGCCTTTTACATGACACCTTAAAATCCAGCTATCGTGTCTTTTTAAAATACATCTAACGTAATTAATAATAATGAATTATTTTTTAATAGAGAATAATGCAAGAAATATTTCACTCTTCCTCATTCTTATCAGGCCTTTCCCACTACAGGGACACGGGCCCCCTCTGTGATTAGACCCTAATCCACCACACTAGCCAAACATATTAACAAAATACACATAAAATAATTAAAACCCACCTGTATATATCCAATATCAGGCCTATAACACACATAAGCTGCCAGCAGCTCATGTAACACATCAAAATAAGGTCCGCCCGGTTGAAATATACATAAATGTGGGAACGTCCGCGCTATGTCCAACTGTATCAACTCCATAGAACATTCATCACTGTAGTCTAGTAGATTAGGGTTGGATTTCGAACAACATCTCTTTGGTTCTTCTTTTTCTTGTTGAGATTTTAAATTCTGCTCGCTAAAGTTTCTCGGTAATGATTTACGCGGTTTGTCTTCGATTGTTTCGTCGGTTTTTGCTTTTTCCTTCTTTTCTGGTCTATCACTACTTGAAGCTTCACTATTTAGTGCTAAATTATCACTATTAAGTCCTACTTCACCATTTAAAGTAACTTTTTCACTATTTTTAGATTCGACTTTTTCTTTTTCATCCTTTTTACAACAACAACTATCTTTTCCGTTGATTTTTAACCGTTTTCTTCTGAGTTGGGCTTCGTGTAGTTTCTGCTTTGCTTTCGCCACGTAATCTTGGTATAAATCTTGTGATATTTTGAGTTTGTTTTCGATTGCAAGCTGCCAGACTCGTCCTCTAATGGCTGGGGGTAGACCGCTCCACCAAAGTTCGAGCGTGCGTTTTGAGTTCTTCCTGTAATGTGTGAGAAAAGTTTTGTGAGTGGTTGTAGGTACGTACAGTTTACACGTATACAGCATTTATTATAAATAAGTATTTTTCTATGACAGGAGATAAAACATTTCAAATTACATAATATCTCTTTTAAAGAACAAACATGTTTCTTAACCGACATTTAACTATTTTCCAAATTCAAAAATCTAAAGACAACAATTCTAACTGCTGTATAAAATCACCCAACATTTTGCATCTAGAATATCACCAAGTCTTTTCTCTCGTGAGATATACCATTTACAGCCCATCAGACAGATCACCAGCTGATTTCCTCAGCTAATGAGTGTACCAACAAAAAGCAAACAACATCATTACAGCAAGTAGGTCAAGAGTATTGTTTACAAAGCATTGACCCCGTAGTACTATACATACGACGACACACGATTCTGCTCTCCATTCTTTTGTTTATCGCAAGCTTTCTGTGACGTTGCCAGTCACATTGTAACGTAACTAGTAACTGTAACTTTGCAATATGATGGCGAGGTTGTCGCAAAGTTTAAAGCTACGCGTCAACTGGATCGGAAACGATGCGTACGGAACGGAAGAATTTGTTGGTTTTTATTGATTTATATGGCGAAGAAATGTCGATTTAGTGCATGCTATACCATAAACATCAAATATTGCCGCTCCGTACGTTCAGTTTTCGGTCCAGATCAGATTTATAACTAAACAGTCTCTTGTGCTTCTTCATCATCATCATCGTGCCAGCTTGTGGACGTCCACTGCTGAACAAAAACCTCCCCCAAGGATCTTGTGTCAACTTGTGGACGTCCGCTGCTGGACAATAGCCAAGGATCTCCACAACGACGGGTCCTGCACTGCTCGCATCCAACGGGTTCCCGGGGCTTTGCTTGTACATACATACATACATATACGTAACGCCTCACTCCCATTGTGGTAGGCAGAGACCACTTCCTTCCACTTGCTACGATTAAAACACACTTTTTACTTCATCCACACGCATCAGTCTAAAACCTCTGTCATCCACATACTTGTGCTTATCTTAAACTTGAACACTTACATATTATGCCAATCAGGCAGTATACTCTGCGTCCATTCCCTAGCATGCCTGGCCAGTCTCTCCTCCATTCGCAATGACTCTTGCAACCTCGCGTGTCTAGCCGCTGCCTCTTTCTCAACCCTTCTTCTTGCTGCCTCCACCATGCGGGCGTGCTCCGCTTTATGCCGTAACGCTTCTTCTGTGCATTTCGCAGGTAGGTTTGATGGTCTGAAATGAGATGAAATATTTTTAAGTATTTGGTAAGCAATCTGCCTAGCAATTATAAAACAACAGAATTAAGATCAGCAGAATTAATTCTTGAGATATTAGGGATATAGATAGTGTAGCTGTAGGCCACTCCAAAATTTTTGTAAGAAAGTAGAAGTATTTTTTTCCACTGGTATCACTCCTGTACTTTTCTATGGTGAAATACAAGCGAACTTACATTATTATACTGCGGACTCTTGCATTTAAATAAAATCAGTACCTATAGATTTAATAAACAGTTTTACAGATAGACAAAGCCGTTGTCGGGTATTGAAAGTACCTCACTCACTTATTCAAAATAACAACACAACACTATGATAAACGCTACTGCAATGATTAGAACAGAACACCTGGATATTTAAATAATTAAAGCATTCCTTTGAGAGATGACGTCAACATTATATTGGTATGGAGCGTGACTAAGTTGCGTGAACGAAACACCACCAGTCCACCAACTTAAAGGTGTTTTAATGCATATTAAATTACAATAATCTACAATTTTGTACTATTTCTAAGAACTTTAGCAGTTTATCCTCACGAATTTGTTTTTAGTTGCTGTTGGAGTAAGAATCATGCTTAGATATATGCATATGATCAAGTAGGTACCTTTTCTGTATAAGTATTATTTCGTAGTACGCAAATAGACGCTAACGAAACGCATTTACCTATATTTTTCAAAATGCTACTAAAATATAAAATCAACACACAAAAGGGTTCCAAAATCCCTAAAGATCTTTGTAAATCAGACAGATTCGTAAAAATAAATTAAAATTCGACATAAAACTGAATTCGCGCAATAAAACCTAGGTTTGAATGGTTATAAAGCAATTATGACGATAATTTGATTGCATGCTCACTAGACAATCAATATATCAATAACAGGATTTGAAAATTACGTAATTATTACGAGAAAACGTGCGTGTATGTATGAGTTTCAGTTTTCGGCCAGCCTTTACAAAGATATTTCATAATATCGTCATCATAATCAACTCGTGAACGTCCACTGCCGGACAAAAGCCTACCCAAGGATCTCCACAACAACTGGTCCTGCGCTGCCCGCTTTCAACGGCTTCCCGCGACTTGCACAAGTTTTATAATATGTTATTTTAGCTGTCTTTCCACGTTAATAATAAACCAAAGAGAGTTATTAAAAACAAGCTATGACGTCACAACTCTACAAATACTTAAACGCAAAACCCAACCGTGCTTTACAGAACCCAAATACAAAATTACAAGAATAAAAACTTCAAAAAATATTAATTAATAGCAATCCATTGCGTGATCGAATCCTTTGAATATTGAACTGTTCATTCGCTTGATACTGGATAGCGTGCGGTGTTAGATTTATGATCTCGGACTATAATCGGGTGTTGGAGTGGAAAATCTATAAGTTTCTAACACTTTGAGAATAGTCTTTATACGCTTGTATTGCAAAAAGCAAAAGGCAAACGATAGGTAAAAAAACACTTTGAAATAAGTTTTGATGTCTTCGCTTGTTTTGCAAAAAACAAAAGACAAACGATAGGTATAATTTGTTGTTCGGTGTGTAAACGCTAGTTCCCACTTGTTGTGTGTATGATCGGGTTACATAAACGAAGGGTAACGTGGCAGAGCAATAGATGAAGCTGTTCACATGACTTGTAATACTATATGGACTGGTAGTTTGTCCTTGTGCTGGCTAATGAACTCATTACAAATATTGAGCACCAGTAACATTTGAAGCCATTACACTGAAGTGAAAGAAGTGTGTTTGGATAGTAGCAAGTAGAGCGAAGAGGTTTCTGCCTTCCCCGTCGGGAAAGAGGCGTGTCAGATATGTATGTGTGTTAGACCTTAATTAACTCCTGTTCAAGGAAGAATTTATACCAAGACTGTTTACAGCAAAGTAATACGATGGCAAAGTACTACAGCTATGAATCTATCATAATATTTTTATTACTTACTTTATATCTCATAATAAAAATAATAATAGCTTCCTCTAATCACGGAGTAACTACGAAACTCTAATAAAGTTGTTGCTACTTTATTAAACCAAAGAAACTGCGTAGATTTCTCCAAGCTTAGCCGTTAATTATCATTACGGCTAGCGTCTAGATTGTTTATTTCGTCTAGACTTCGAGAAAGAAGGTACCTACACGACGTGTAAGAGAAACAGTAGCCAAAAACTTTGTAAATATTTATAAACTTGGCTAAGTATTTCTTGAGAATTGTGTGTGTAGGGTTGCCTGGGGCCCAAGTCTACTAATGTACAACATTCTCAGTTGTGTGACGGCATAGTATCAATGAGAGTGTCAATGTCATTTTTGACACATTTGGTCACAATCAGTGTACCTAAGCCATTGTTTAGCAGAATACCAAATGTGTCAAAAATGCCGTTGATACTCTGCCACAATTGAGGCTATGTTAACTTAGCAGACTTGGCCCCAGATGACTTGATAAAGCCGGACACCGGATACTGTTCGACTGTGTTTTATAAATCGTGTTTTAAGCGGAATCCTTTCCTATTGAAGCATTACATTAAAAGCATATCTTTTGAAATATGCGTATAAAGTAACAACATTTGTGCTGTTTGTGCAATGTTGTATATTAAGACTGCTATATCAAGAGAATCCACCATATTGATTTTGAATTTTTTTTCAACTTAGATTTTGTTTTGAGTTTTGTCAACCCTATAAGACCGCATCGAACATACCTACGCCAGCCACACGAGTGCATTGGTCCAAATTCCTCATTTTATAATCGCGGTAGTAAGCGAAATCTTTGCATTAAAAATACAGATGACTAAGAATCGTTTTACTTATGAATTATAATTAGGTATATAGAAGTGTCATATTCGAAACGAGTGTCTAATTAGTTTGTTTATATAAATTATTGATTGAAACCGGAAATATTCAATGTAACCTACAAATATAAAGTTTACATAGAGCCGTAAGAAAAGACAGGTATGATTTATATGGGTAAGAAGTCTTTTGTTGGTCTTTCTTTCCAATCCTCTTTCACCATTCTTGACTCTCTCTCTCTCTCCGCTTTTTTCTACGCATCTCCATCCATCCTACATCCTATCCTAAATTTGTCACAAACTGTCATCTATCTTAATCCTTCCTTATCAGCCCTTTGACGTGCTTACTACAGGGGCACGAGCCTACTCTCATACAAAAGTGATTAGGCCGTAATCCACCACGCATCTATCTTAATCTTTCACATTCCAGAAAAAAAGAACAATAGAAAATCTATTGTGTCTGGGTTTATAATGGGTCAGTGGGATGTGAGAGGTTAATAAGTTTTAATAAACTAAGCAGGCATAGGCATTGTCCATAAAAAATAAGCACCTACATACTTTACCGACGTAAAAAAGAAGATAGGTATCTACTTACAAATCTACTCACAAATTCCTTTTAAAAATAACACCTAAGCATTTACAGCAATGTTTTTCTTAACTTAAACTTCGTTACATAATAAACAATCTGTTGAAAGGGTTTCTATTTCGGTATTCATTTAAGCTGTGTATAAATAGTTCATTTCCTTGCTTTGTTCCGTGTTTTGGTTCACTGCATCTTGGTTTAAGTAAGGTTGAGGCGTTGGTGTTTTTACCATTATTTGTTGTTTCGTTTAAAATGTGTTTGGTTATAAACGGCTTTCTACGTGAGAACAGTGATATAAAAAACAGTATTTCGATGGGTATCGTACACCCAAGCAGAACATACCCATTTGTGTTTAGAGTTAAATATTTCAGTATTTTATTTAGTATTTCTCTAGGAAGACTTATGAGAATGGTTTAAAGTGACTTTTGGTGAACTCCACTTTACGCCTAATTGCAAAAAAAGTCCCATTAAGTTGTTCATTAAACATCGTACATTCTTATTCTGAGTTATGACAAAGACAGTGTTAGCTATGGATTTAATGAAGCGGTAAATCTAACGCTTTATTAATCAATTGAGGCTATCTGCATCGGACTGATAGTCTTTATTTACATTTGTGTTTTTGAAAGAGACAATAGACTCGCTGCTTTTTAAGTACACAAGGATACAAACACACATTCCTATCCTAAGCGTATAATCACAATTTGGTTTCGTCAAAGGGAACACGCATCAGTGGTCGGGGGCGGAGCCCTAGCGGTCACAAGAAAATTGCAGGCCTGCAGTCCGAAGACTGTACAGTGACTGTGATTTTGTGTTAAAGTTGGATTTATGAGAAAAATTAAACTTTTTTCCGGCATTTTATATTTCGAGGACAAAGTAGGATTAGTCTTACTAAGGAGTGAATAGTTTATAACTTCATACAAAAAGGACAAATGGCATTTCATGATAACCATTTCAAAACCAAGCCATTTTAATATAATACAACGACGCCTTTACCAGATTTTTTTTTCTTAATTTTCACAAACTGTTTTAATTAAATTGATTCTACAAGCAATCTGATATATACCTATACTCGTATCAATTACAAGAGTTACTTAAAACACTATCTATCCATACATTCAAACAAACCCATAGCCACCCTACACACAGTCATTACAATTTCCGTCCATTCGTCCATTCGACTTTAAAACTGCGAAATGACTGCTTTTATCTTCAACTTACTTTTGAAACCGTGAGATAAACAATTAACTACGTATTTACAACACTGGGTTATTTATTTTATGGGCCATTTTCCAACGACCTAATGTAGATATGTACTTAACTTTCTCCAAGGAATGAAATGAGAAATATACTTTAATTTAGTCAAGAGTACCCTAAACCCGACGAGCATGTATGAGGCGACTGATGAATGTGGATCAAGCGAAAGAGGTGTGTTTGGATTATAGCAAGTGGATGGAAGTGGTCTCTGCCTTTCACTAGGCGTGATAGATATGTATGTATGTACTTTACTATTTGAATGTGACGTGATAAGCAGCTCCAAAATAACCCTATATTTATCAACAGATTTCAGGAAATATTGAAATAAAGTCGTGGACCTACTTCCAGACAATCTAGCTTAGCTCCTAAAGTACCGTTTTATACTGCATCGTTGCTACTTAGACGTCGTAAGATAAGACTCCGAGACACATTAACAAGGTATTAAGAGTAATGAGTTCAAGATAAATATATACTTTTATAATGATAAAATGTGACTTTGCTAGAATACTTAGCAAACTCAATAGGGAAATCACATTGAGATGCGGAAAAGTAAGTATAATAATTAATTCAGAAAACCTAAATCTTTTCGAGGATTGTACCAGTGTACAATATACCTATTTCCGCTTATTACAAAACGAACGAGGTTTAAAGATAGTCCGAGGTAAGTTCGTTTAGTTTGACGTTTTGTCCATGGCCGAAACGTCAAAAGAAACGAACTTACCTCGGACTATCTTTAAACCTCGTTCGTTTTGTAATAAGGGGGATTTAGTTTGCTGTTTATTTACAATAATCAAGGGCTCTTTCATCATAACATTTTATTAGTGCAATGTCCTAAGCAATCCTAAGTATCTATATCTGTGGCGGCAAGTGGACTCTGCCTTCACCGATGCGCAGATATATATGTATGTAAAATATCCTAAGCACATCCTGCCTCTGACATTGTATTAGGAGTTTCTACAAATCAGTTTATATAAAATAAATACGCTGCAGTAATCCGTTATATAACTTGAAGTCTAATATTTCCAAGATCTAAGCTCCAATATCATAACTACAAGCAGTTACCCTATTCCCGGCGTATTGCGTCCAGTCACGAGCGAATTAAAGCTGTCTGATACTGGGTTTCCTGTATTACACTATTACTGTTGGCGTTTCAAAATCTTACTGATATTATAAATGTTAAATGTTGTGCCAATGTTGATGTGAGGATGTTTGTACTTTCACGCAAAAACTACTGAACAGATTTGAATGAAACTTATTGTAGCTAATAACAGAATAACACATAGACTATTATTTTAAGATATTATGTAAGTTTTCTAAGATATAAGACGATAAATGCGTATACAAATGTATAGGTAGTTATATCTCGGAATATTTTCAATAATATCTTAAAACAATAAAGCCCAAGTGTTATTTCTTCTTATATTGTACATATTCTATTGTCTGAACTATATTATAATAAAGTTTCATTAAAATATGGCCGGTAAGTTTTGAGTAGAAAAGTAACAAACAACCTTAGAGGTACATACGCATAGCAACACCTAACAAAATTCATCAAAAGGTCAAGCCCTAATAATAAGCCCATAATGATCGTGGGAGTGTCCAACACCGTCCTAATAAACTAGTAGATTTATCACTTAGTAGTTCCTACGTCACGCCACGCTCTAGTAGGTAGGTTGGGCAACGAAATCTCGGAATATTTTCAATAATATCTTAAAACAATATAGGCTAAGTATTATTTCTACTTATATTGTACGTATTCTATTGTCTGAACTACATTATAATAAAGGTTCATTAAAATATGGCCGGTAAATTTTGAGTAGAAAAGTAACAAACACCTTAGAGGTAAATACGCATAGCAACACCTAACAAAATTCATCAAAAGGTCAAGCCCTATTAATAAGCCCATAATGATCGTGGGAGTGTCCAACACCGTCCTAATAAACTAGTAGATTTATCACTTAGTAGTTCCTTCGTCACGCCACGCTCTAGTAGGTAGGTTGGGCAACGAAATAGCTGCGAGGAAAGCCTGCCTTTGTTTTAATGGAAAGTTCTGAAATGGGTGTATCAAGGTAAAAGAAACGTAGGTACTAGGTTTCAAGGAAATATCAAACAGGGGCCCAAGTCTGTTTATTTAAAATAGCCTCAAGTTGTGTGTCGGTAGAGTGTCGATGGCAGTTTTCGACACATTTGGTATTCTGCTAAACAATAATGGCTGACAGTGATTGCGACCAAATGTGTCAAAAATGCCGCCGACACTGCCGACACACAACTGAAGCTATTTTAAATTAGCAGGATTGGGCCCCAGAATGACGTCAAAACCCTCCACTCCGTAACTTTGATGCTCTGTATCTTTGTATTTGTTTATGTATTTGATCAGCTAAAAAATGTGTTTCAAATATTTTTTTGCCTAAAAGACGGGCTAATTATAGTGTCATTTTTTTAATGTAGTCATCATCCCTATTATTAGTAAAAAACTAAACAATCTATATTGAGTTTAAAAATCTGAAATCACATTCATAATGGAATCCTAATCCTTCATACAATTTAACCTTTGAACGGTCATTGCTCTAGACAAGCCCTAATTCGTTCAAACACGGTTAACCTACGATAAAATGTTATCATCGATCTAATGAACTGAATTTGTACCCGCATTAGCTGTTTAAGTAATTGTATTATATAATTGATTGTCAATTGTCTTTCTTTGTCGAATTATCGGATTTTGAGGTACGGTTTTATGCGGGCTATGAAAAAAAAGTTAGAGGTTATTTGATATACTTTTTAAAAGATGAGTTAATTCTGTAGGTATTTTATAAGCATTTTCATAGTGAACGCTGAACAGAAAACGACTGAAAAAAAGGGGCCCAAAGCTTGTATAAAGTCTAGGGGCCGCCCGCAACTTCATTCGCATTTATCGTCATATCTTAGAAAAAAGTCATGATATCTTATAATGATGTAGCCTGTGTGTTATTCGGATGCATAAACTACAACAGTGCCAAGTTCCATCTAAATCTTTTCAGTGATTTTTGCGTGAAAGAGTAACCAACATCCATCCATCGGCACAAACACTGACATTTATAATGTAATATTAATAGGAAAACATCACTCACCTATCATGCTGAATCAAAGCAATGGAACTGGCCACCAGATCTTCAAACTGCTTCTCACTGGCCGAGCTTCCTTGTCTCTTATGATGATGAGGTGTGTTAGCCCCTGAAGACACAGGAGTCAAAGTCTTCTGCGCATCAGGTGACACCTTCGAAGCGAGGTTTCCACTGGATTTACTGCCGAAGAGACGCCAGGAAACTGATGGAAGTTTTTCTACTGTTTCGGTCTTCGATGACGAGCTCTTCCATGGGAATACTCCTCTGAAACAAAAGAATGGTTTGGTAAGTATTGCCTGGTAAAACAAGAGACACGCGTGTATGAGGCGACTGATGAATGTGGATGAAGGGAAGGAAGTGTGTTTGGGTGTTGCAAGTGGTTTCTGTCTACTTCGGTGGGAGAGAGGCATGACAGATATGTAGGTAAGTATGTAATAACAGAGTTTCTTGCTACGAGTAGATTCTTCTCTGGGGAAAACTGCTACCTTGCGAATCTGGCGTTAGCTTTAAAAAATATATACCTGTTGTGTCAACGTTTTCAAGCGAGATATGATATATCGATTTTGGAGATATAGACTAGCTAGAGAAATTAAACATTAAAACATAAAGCTCATTTTACAACCACAAACGTTTGTCATCTCCTGCGCATCTAAACAGTACTTCCTGCTTGACTTGACATTGATAGCCGACGGTTGCGCCCACGCATCGTCTCGTCGGTCCGCGAGTACTTGCATTATCATACAATTACATTCCGTTGTGCAGTTATGGGCAGTCGCAGTTCAGACTTTATTTCACAAATTCTTGTTTTCTTACTACTACTTATACGTTATTTTCAGGAATTCGTAAAATTAAATGATAACCATAAAAGTGTTTGCGATTTTTGATGACTAAAAATTATTATTTTATATTCAGAGTAGATTTCAGTCCAAATCCAAACTTTCTCTACAACTATATACTAGTCTATTTGAATTCTGAATCCTATGTAACAACAACACTGCGTTAACCTATAATTTATACAATAAAGACTATTCTATTCTATTCTAAAATAAAAATTATTCATTTATTACGGTAATCCAAAGGCCATGAACTATTTTATTTCGTTTTATAATCTTCACGAAATTGAATAAAGATAACTATTATGAATTACGTACTTAAGTACTTAATCGAATAAATAACTGTTTGATCTTCAATTACACTCACGAATACGAATAACAATTAATGTTGTCCTTCGATTAATGCGTGCTTTAATTATACAGACAGACACTAACATATAGTTTGCTATGTAGGAATATAACTTCTTAATACGTTTTGCTAATGGTGAATAATGAATATCATAAAGTGTGGTTAAAGAATTAGTACCCAGTACTTCACTTCTAAACAATGTTTTTTACAAAAGACGTTTAGTATACTTGCAGCGGCAAAGTTTAAGATATCCCGATTACTTTTAATAAAAAAAAAGAACAAGAAATTTACATACACCTTCGAATTTCTTCTCTAAGTGTATGCAGGTTTCCTCACGATGTTTTCCTTCACCGTTAGCAAGACGTGTGTATTAGCTTCATACTGTTAGATGTATCTAGAAGCACCATAACAACAACAGTAACACAGAAGAAAATTACGCAATTTTTTTCTCGCGATTGTTAAAGCGCAAATCTTACGCGCAAAAAGTGCTTGGGAGACGGGATTTGAGCGCACGCGCACGGTGCCTGCCCGCGCATGGCACGGCGCATGTAGCGAGATCGTGTTTACATCGTACATACCTACCGCTGGTAAAGTCTAAGGTACTGTTAAGTGCATATCAAAGCTTTGATCAGCTTGTTTTGATAGTGCGATATTGGAATGATTTAGTCACCTTTAGCTTACCTACTTATTATAACACTAAATAACAACTAAATTAACATTGTGTCGTATTAAGAAATCAAATTGTTGGCAGAAGAGAGGCAAAGCTGGCGTTTCCTCCACAGACAAGCCTGGCTCTTAAACATGTGAATGAACTACAACTAAAACATAAACGGAAATGTAAACTTTCTGAAACATCATTACGTTTCTTAAAAATAGAATATTAGGTACATGACTGTCTTATTCCGTACAAATAAGAGTGATATTGACTAAAATTTACTAGTTTAATCGACACTTATCATTACATACACACTCGCACTTTGGTCTCTAAAATATTGCATATATGGCAAGTTTAAATAGAGGTCACGGCGATATTAATTTAGTAAAGACGCGGTCTTGTTAGATTCATCTCTGACAACAATTTAGAATTGGAAACTTGGTTGAGAAATATTTTTATAAACAGATCTTAGAGCTTGCTTTCTTGTGGGATTCAAATTTGGACTAATTTTACAGTACTGAGAACACAATTTTGTACTTTTCCTTTACTGTCTTGACTATCATATTAACCTATTATTCAAAGGCATCCGCGGATCATTAAAGTGGCCAACTTTGTGCTGTCCACATCTAAAGCCTTGTTCATCATCATAAATAGATCATATCTTTCAATAAAAAAAACTCCTTTGTATAGAACATAAGTCATCAACAAACAATATAAGCACGTATAAAGAATCGTCCATGAACGTTGCGCGTACGCAACAAAGCAGGTCGGCGTGCCGGGCCGCGCTTGGTACGCGGTTATCATGAGTAAAGTCGTTTGTTACGCGACCCATTCATACCCAACAACTCGTATTCGCGGGAAAAAAAGATTGTTTAGCTTGTCTCTGGTGGCAAAATGGTTTGTTTTGATCGATTGTGAGATCGTGAACAATTACCTACTTGAGTAATATTTTTATGAGCTAATTATAATATATGGTTTGGGCATGTAGAAAGAATAAGCGAAATGAGATTAACAAAAGAGATATACAAGGCAAGAGTGGATGGAAATGTTGGGAGGGAAAGGCCAAGTCAAGAGTACCCTAAGCGACGGGTAAGTACCTATGAGGCGACTGATGAGTGGGGATGAAGTGAAAGAAGTGTATTTGGATCGAAGCAAGTGGAAGGAAGTAGTCTCTGCCTACCCCAATGGAAGAGAGGCGTGACCGATATGTATGTATGTATGTATGTAATTATAAGCGGTTGAAGTATTAATTCATACTCAACTGTAAATAGAAATGATAAAACGTTTTACAATTATCAACATCCACTTGTTTCTATAAACGTGACATCTAAAGAGGCACCTGTTTGTTTATCTCTACTAAAACCGTATTGTTTCAACCTGTGATAGTTTGAAACAATACACTAACGATATTGCAAAACTTCTTCCCACGTGATTATGAGAACATTAATTTTGTTAAGGTTGCCATGGTTACGCCTAACGTCTCATCAATGACCTTCAAGTTTTTGGAACAAGCTATCAAAGCCTAACTTTAACCCAGTTGAAGAATCGTTAAAAAATTATTCATTAAAATGTAGAGCCGTTTTCTCCTGATTGTTGGCTTGAATAACAAACGAAAGGGTCAGCTATAGGTTGCGTAAGTAGAACGTTAACTTTGATTTAGGTATTTCTTTCTAGGCTGTGTAAGTTACATTTTCATTTTAGAGGTAAAAATCGGAAAACTGGCTAAGCATGAACATTTGCATCTTGCTCCGTCAAATCTTTAGCAGACAGTATCGTATTAAGAAGACTACACGCTTTTTAATGAAAGCTTAACTTTAGCGCCCTTTTCGGCAATGCGCTAAATCTAAGTATATCGATTTGATTACTATAAAATATTCCATTGTCAAGCAGTTGATATGTAATTCGGTAAACACGGTTACCGCATGCATGATCGCTATTTGATAGCAGTCGATTTGATTGTCTGAAGGTCATATGTACCGAATGAACTCGGTTGATCATTATATGACGGAAGTCAATCATTTTATACATACGTCGTACGTATAAGGTTTTAATTGATATATTTCGTGAGAATATTGGTGTCGATATTATTATTTAGTAATTTTCCTAGTGTTAAATAAAATATTATCTATACCTTGAGTGATACCGAATAAAGCTTTTTCTATTCTATTCTAAAAGGGTTTAATAACGAACATCAAGAAAGAAAAAAATTTTAAGTAATTAAAGATAGTTCTTCGGTTTTTCTTTAATTTTTTTAGTAAGTACCTACTTCATTTTATCTAAGAACTTTTCATCTATTACAAAGTGAAAGATCAATTTTCGCGAAGATTTTGCTTCAAAGCTTCCGAGCAGAGCAATACTATATGTACAGGTAAATTGCTCTTTTAGGTGGTAGCTATCAAAAGACATGTTTTTTTCCATAAAACAACGCAATCAGAATTTGCCAATAGAAGCGATCACAAACACATGACATGATACCACACAGGAAATTGCACGCAACTTTTATTCAAACCATGTTTTATTCATTAAAAAATTCGCAACGCCATTCGAATTGAATGAAACAGTATGGTTACAGCTACAGTTCCTTAGTTTACTAAAACTTACTTAAATTCTCGATACCCGATAAGTATGATATTTCATACTGCTCAAGTATCGAGTTACCGCTTGTGGGTTAATAAAAGGCAGTTACGAAAGCGTTTTCGAGCAATTCGTGAGTTAAAGTTGGCAAATTCGTGGTTGAAGACGTGCAATGTCGATGTTTCGCGAACTATATTTAAACCGTGGAAATGTTAATTGGATACAACTATGTGAAAAGTAAAATAATATGTTATGTGGGTGGATATATCAAGAGCATATCTCTTTACATTAGGTTATTAATTTATCTAACGACAAGTTCTCGGAAAAGAATGTTTGTTTGTTTTGCCAATGATTGTAGATAAAAATTTGTTCAGTTATCTTCAACACATCAAAATAACTAAAAACACGCTCAAAACCAACCAAAACTGCCAGAATTCTTACAAATGTGAGCGAGCGAAACTCGTATTTTGCTTGTACATATTTTCAACACAAACTCAAAACTACAATCTTAACATGGTTCAGGCTAATACAAACCCTATGACATCACTGCAGTAATTCTAGGATGCCTTTATATGTGAAGATTCCATTCCCAAACATTAAGGCTAATGTATGACATTAGGGGCAAAGGTCTAAGAACGCCTTTGTGCTGTGCACAGAAGGAATTTGTATGAATTAAATGTTGCATTCGTGATTTATTTGCTGTTGTTAATGTGGTATTTTGAATGATAAAAGAACTAGTAGACATATTAAAAATATGATGCAGTTTTTTTCTACTTTGCAGTCAAGCTTTCTACTTTTTAGCTGCCCATTAACATGTAGTATGTACCGGATATTACAGTCTTTTTAATTATTTGTTCATAGGTCCACAGATATGTGAATTAAATGTATTTATCTGTGTTAGCAAAGCTTTGAAAAAATAACATTGATCTATTTCAAGTTCTAAGTATAAGTATGACTACTTATTTGAAAGACAAGCGTCTGACTCTTACATTATAACGATGTTGATGTACACTTTTGCCTACGAAACAAAGACAAGTTGAGATTGAATTAATGAGAATTTTCGAGGGTGACTGAAATTGTTATTGTCAACCAATAACAGGAACATATTAATAAAGTTTTGATTAAATTCGTCTACGAACCGAAACACGATCGTCTACCAACGCAATGTTTATAAAAAACAAACTGCAAACCAAAATATAACCGAACACAATCGAAAACATTGTTCGCAATAAACACAAGAAGGAAAAACAAAGTACCTAACAATACAAATTTGGTACTTCAGGCATACGTATTGAAGCATACAGGGTGTTTAGGAAACCTAGTCAACACAACAATAAGTAGGTAGGTATTAAAATTCTTAAATCGAAGAAAATTGAGTCGAAAAGTGAAAAACAAAAAAGGCTTTTCATATAAACTGCTAAATAAACGAACTTTGTTTGAAATCAAACACTTTTTGTTCTTCAATATTCTTCGAATGGTACAGATATTCTGTTTTTGCTACACCCTGTAGAATTATTACTAAAGCTTTGATGTGCATTATAAACGGCGTACCAAAACATAATTCTATTTTCAAATCATATTCTAATCACGGTAGTCATCCATTGTTGGCTCTTGCTGTGGCTCTGGTATAAATCCACTGGGCACTCTATTTCTATGTACTTGTATAATTCTCAAGTCTCAACTTGAATCTTGTGGCGTGTACATTCCGATGGGCGTTGGTGACCTTCTAAGCACCATTGTATTAAAGATTCTTTGTGATAATGCGTTAAAGTTCGGATGCTTTGAATAGCGTCGTGATTGCCTTTTTTGTGGGTTAAAATTCTTAAGACTCTTATACTCGATTTCTTTATTGATGCATGTAAGAGTTGTTGCTCTATACGTGCTAAAGTTCGTATATCAAAGTTTTCCTAATATAAACTCTCTACGTCATATACTCGTACTACGCTCATAATATAGTCTCCAGACAGTTTATAAGTCTGGTTTAAAAATAAAACTTCCACTTCTCTTTATGTTCTTGTTTACTTGTCTGCGTTTGTCTCGGAGTGGCATAGTTCAATTGTTTTTGTACG
The DNA here is from genome assembly GCA_947563765.1 of Anarsia innoxiella. Lineage (NCBI taxonomy): Eukaryota > Metazoa > Arthropoda > Insecta > Lepidoptera > Gelechiidae > Anarsia > Anarsia innoxiella. The sequence goes on along the minus strand of OX387404.1, from coordinate 8,846,933 downwards.
ACTTTGTACTCTCTTCGAACTTCGATCGTTTCTTTTGTATTATAGCAACGAAAGTTGTTTGTTTTGTGTTTTTTATGTAATGGAAAACGAAAGTGATGACTCTTTGTAGATTCGCAGAACTTTATTCTGCTTCTATTAATACTTGGTTATGATTGTTTTTTTTTTGTAATTCTCTCAACCACAGGTCCACATTTGGTATTCTGGTAAACAATGGCTTACACTGATTGCGACCAAATATGTCAAAAAATGATATTGACACTCTATTGCCACGCTGCCGACATACAATTAAGAATATAGTAAATTGCAGCTTATACTATAATAAACTTGGGCCCCTGGTCTCAAGGCTTAAGGGTTTGAAGTTTGACATAAAACGCAAACCGCGAAAGACGGTTTACCCGCGGATTCATATGTAAACTCAACCGTACCGCAGATGAGTAATTCTTTATCCATAAAAAAGTAGGTACATAAACTGTCGTGAAATCAAAGAAATACCTAAACAGCATGCAATATTGCACTTACTTCTTATATTTCATTTGACATTTGAAAGTCATGGTAATTTCCGACCATGCAATTCCGTTGGGCAATCAAACGATTGAAAACGATTACATTTTATAGTTTGGAATGTTGGTTTGATAAAACTATAAATTATTTTTAAAATCAATTTGAAATTAGCTACCAAAATTACCATTGTTTTTTAACCTAGTCTGTTTTTTAACGCGAGAGTCGAGACTTTGGCTTACGACCAGCAAATGAAAGCCCCAAAGCTGGAAAGCATTATAGAAATCTGAAAAGGTAGATATTAATACATATTGCCCTCTAAATAAGATTTAATTACAATAGAATATAAATAGCACTAACGTAATCTAATAAAAAACTTTAAAACAAACACCCTGACGAAAAAAAAGGCTTTATCACTCGACAGCCTGATACCCAATACTAACCAATGATGCGTGAAGGAACACTGAAACACGAAACTGTGGCTGTAATTCAATAAGTGGATAGTGAATCAATCTATTTTTTAGTACACTGGCTTACTTGTGAGGTCATGTCATAGTTTCATAGGGCTTTAAGACTTTTACATAAGTAATTAAGGTTTAAAGTATTTTGATCGAAAGTAGATTTTAAGGTAAACAAATCGATAGATTTAGTAACTTTGATTGATCAACAGCTCCAGTTCAACCCGAGTTATGTGAATATGGACTCGGGTTAAAACGAGTTTAGTTTATTCCGAGTTGACACATCACTACTACGGATACCTTGCCTACGTTTATTGGATGAAACTTTATACCGACGTCGATTAATCTATACTAGTCTCGACCGACGCCGACAATTGACAATCGGTCGCTTTGTCTGGTAATAGCTTGGTAATTAAAGAATAATATACGTCCACATTTACTCAAGCTCATAAAAGTAAGTGATAGTGGTAAAACCAATTGTTAAACTAAAAGTTTTATTGTTAAATATAATTATATTTCGTTCGTCAGAAATAGCATGTACACTACAGTTTCAAGCACGCCGAATTATATAAACCAACTATCAAAACAAAAGTAAACTACAATTTCGACCATAAAAACGCTATAGTAGGTATATTTCTCTGGCTTATTAAAAATGATGCACATCAAACACCGACATCGCCAAATTAAAAACAATAACCAAGAAACAATAAAAATCTAACTAGACTTTCTATCATATAAAAGCTGTATGTTTAAGTTTAACTACCATAAAACGCACATTCAAAATTAACATTTAAAAATATAAAATCAGAACAAGAATATAAAGTAAAGTGCAATGCGTATAACTGCAATGTTTTACTGCAAACAAACGCATGTGTGAAGCTGCAATGCACCAGTACTTAGTACTTACCTAGCAAGTATAATGACCTGTATTTAATATTACAAGTATTATGCTAATTTGTGACCAATAAACCATTATTTTAAAACCAGTATTAACAATTTAGTACCTACTTATTGTTTTTATCGTGGTTGCTTATGACTATTTTTCATAATTACAAATGTAAAAAGCTATTCTGACCGACGACGTGCATGTATGAGGCGACTGATGAATGTGGATGAAAAGCAGTGTATTTAGATCGTGGCAAGTGTAGGGAAGTGGTCTCTGCCTACTCCTATGGGAGAGAGGCGTGACAGAAATGTCTTGGCAAAGATGGACATTGTAATATATCAAATTAAAGCCACAATAAAGAAAACATATTCTAATCTTAAGGATAAATACAACAAGGGACACTTTTGGAAAACCAACCAACAATGTTCATTAATATTGTCTACCTTGCAAACCCAGGAGGGATCAAAACTAGAGGTGGGCCGAGTACTCGGTTAATACTCGGTACTCGGCGTACTCGGCACATTTTTCACTACTCGTAATCGGCCGAATAACTCGGTTAAAATGCCGAGTACTCGGTACAAATAAATCTACCTTGCGCATTGGATCTGCTTGGTAGATCATAGTCACATTCATTCTAATGGTACATTTTTAGGCCTTTGCCCAGTTAGAGCAATGTTATAAGCTGCTAAAACCATAATCATTTAGGAGAGAATTTCATGAACAATGTTTTATCTAATTTTTTCCTCTCTTGACCTTGCGGTTTATTAGTTTCATTCGAATAATTAGCGAGGTGCGGAAGGAGGGTCGTAACACCGTTTGATCCCGAATTTGTTAGCGCCCAATTCTAACTACTTCAAGTATACCGAGTAACTCGGCCGAGTACTCGGCTCGGTAAACTTTAAACCGAGTAATACTCGGTACTCGGTTACTCGGTAAAACTGGTACTCGGCCCATCACTAATCAAAACCAATTTTATTATTTCAGTCGAGACATGATATTCTTTGAAGCCTCGTATTTCTTGAGATTACGGCGTTGTTCTAAGGCTTCTTGTACATTCTTGACCTGATTTAAAGAGCTCGAAGTCTCAAAAGCTAAGCGTCACGTTTCAATTATTTTAACGTGAAATTGAGAAGCCATAGCAATGTAATTGAAACCAATTCGCCTAATGATTGTCAAGGACGTTTTAGATAGTGTAAGTATATTCAATTGAATTAAATGTATTCTCGCACATTAATAGTGCTATCTTTCTACAGTCAGTTCAAAAAAATGGTTCTTTCTAAATTCCTTCACTTAACCTTACTTGAAAATATCTCATCAATTCGTCGTCGGTCTGTGTAGTCGTGAAAGACCTTTTATAAACATGGACATTCGCATTTATAATATTAATATCTATGCTTTGCAATTAGAGTCTTATGGTGCTTCCACATTGCATGTTTAGTAACATTTTATAACAAAAATAACAAAAATTTTGTATGCTAAAAGTTTGTTATAACATGTTTGCAAACGTTAGTTAACTTAACATGCAGTTTCGGAGCACCATTATACGACAACTGGGACCGAGGTCTTACTTCTTGCAAAAACGTGAAACCAAGACCATAAACGACAAACCAGCTACTTGTTACATATCCTGTAGCATTGATATTGCGTTAGGCCACGTCCGTCAACTGTGCTATGTCATCATAATTTGGCAACGGTTGCCTAACCACTTTGCATCTCGCGTCTCGTCGTGAGAACACTATGATGTAAAGCATGGGGCAAATGTGTATCTACTTAAATATGGTAAATTTTATTTAAGGGACGTCTGCCTTTAAAACTAAAACTATACAACTAACTGGCCTTGTTTGTCAAACAATCAAAGGAATTGCTGCATTACTGCAAATAACAAAGCTTTTTTTGTAAAATTTTGTTTCGATCTTTTTGCATGTGTGTATACGAAAGACATGCCGCCAATCGTCGCTTCCTGGGAGGGATCTATTTATAAATGGACAGACGCATTAAAAAACAAGATTTGTAAAACAAAGATATTCATTGACGTATATAAGAAAAAAAATAGACCCCAATCGATAACCTTGTGGAAAACCTTGCAACCAAAAAGGATCAATACACCTAGTTGTATAACTTTCAACGATGCAGATGAATGTCAATGTACATAGTTATAATAAGTAGGTAGTTATTAGGAAGCTCATTCAGTAATAAATGACTGCAATTTTATTCTCAAACAGACTCCCACATGCAATCAACATGAGATAAAAAGGTTAAACAGTAGAATGTCGGAAATACCTGTTATGAGCGGAAAGTAACTAAACATACAGCACTTATTGCATAAGCTATAGCGGAACAACGGAGGAAAATATTTTTTTAAATGGTAACTGCTACTCATGTAACTAGTATTATGTATCATAACAGTACAAATACGGAACGGAAAGAAAAGAATTGGAAGAATGAGAAATTATCTGAATGCTGTCTTATTTAGAGATTTAAAGAAAAACATTAAAGCAGGCATCCGCGCTAATAAGTATTAATTAAAAGATAATGTTGTGCGTGGAAATAATATTTTACTTATACATATTCAAAAATATATGCTTACTTTTCTAAGTTACGCATTGTTGGGTCGAAGAAGAAAAGACGATTGGCAAAACATGTATTGCTGCAGACTAATAAGATTTCTGAACGAGTTCTAGGAATATATGAATATTGAAGAACAACTGGGCTAAAAGGAAGGGGAAAAATATTGAAATTAAACAGTAAAGGTAAAACACGAGTCAAGGCAAACAATACCCATCAAAACCGAACTAAAACAACAATAGCATTAATTCTACTAATTGCAATTCCAGACATAATACCACTTTACTACTGGGAATCATTACAGTGATGGTTATCAGAATAATTGCCGAGATCTGATGCCACTGGCGTCATTCCAATTAAATACCTACCTAGCTACGAGTATGTTAGATGTAATTTACCGTGTACTGATAAGCACTTACAATACTGACGTAAAATAATTTAACTTATTTCGTTTCGTATTTCAAGATCAATATCATTTGGTACTCAACTAGTGTATTGATGATTGAGAAAAACGTTGTCTTGATTATGTTCGTAGAATCCAATTAAATAAAAAGTCGCTCGATTTTAAGCTTATTGTCTTGATCTTTATTAGGTTTATAGATTAACTTCTTACCTGTAGCCAAAATAAACTACTAAAGATTACGAATAAATAAGAGGCATAAAATTTTAGCAGTTCCCACGGTCGCTCATAAAATTTTTAATATGAACATCGTGTGTCAAGGTCACGTTATAGGAACTGAATTTTAATGTAACGTCTTATTTCATGTTGGTATTTAATTTAAAGATTAAAAGTTAAAACAGGTAGGTAGCGTCGCACAGAGGCTGTACTTAAGTTGAAATATACATTTAAGTACGTTTTGAGTAAGCCGATGTCTAATTGAGGAAAAATCTGTTTAAAATCTTTGAGGATAATAAACATTTGCAAACGAGACAACATTTAGATTTCTGATTTGCCTTATATTTTGTCATCAGCATCGGTTTTTAAGAGCCCGGCTCTTGTCTGTGGAGTCTTCGCTATCTTAGCCTTGCCATCATAATCATAAAAGTATACAAGTAAATATACGAAAAAGTGACGTAATGAATAATAAACTTTACGAATCCAAGGTTGTTAGGATCTTAATTGCACGCAGCGCTTGTTTAGATAATAACTAGAATGTCAAGGTTAGGTTTTCTGAGAAATGAAACGGTATAATAAAAATCCAAGAAAGGTAAGCATATAAAGATCGACATCGGACAGAAATGAACGAAATAAAATACGTATAAAGAAATGAAAGCTCGGAATTAGAATTAAGAATAATACGGATAGAAATGACGGACGCGAAATGGATACGAAAATAGATGAGAAAAGGCTTGAAAATGACAAAAATATGAAGAAATCGAAAAGTAGTACTTTGCAAAAAATAAAGGATGTACGAAATAGTTTTATCAAAGGTCGAAATTTTCCATAAACCCATTTCGAGCTGTAGGATTCCCAAATGAAAAGCAAACACTAAATATTTGACTTGGAAATGGAAGGTCGCTCGGTAACAAAAATATGACAAAGTAAATACTTACTTCTACGTATAAAAAGCCTATTGTTATGTATAATATAAGTTATTTGTGAAAGGTTTCACAAAAGGAAGCATTTTGGTTTCGTAACTAGCAAAACTTATCTTGAGATGTGAGGGTTATGAACAAAAACATATTAAAGGACTCTATTTAAAACGTGCACGTTAACAAAGGGATCCTGACTTCAAAGCAAACGCATCAATAATCATCGATAATCTCGCAAATGAAAATGTTTTTGCTATAAGCAACAATACTCACTCCGTGCTTGAACTCATGCCAAGTGCTGTTAAATTGTCGAACAAATACTTTTGTGAAAACACCGAATGTGTATACAGTAACACAGATACTGAATACAGGTGTGAATATAATAATGTTTTATATTGATATATGTATTGCGACTATTTTGAACGACGAATGTGACATTATATACTACTTAAGTGAATTTCCACTATCATAAACGACACTGAAATACTATGCACGCATATATTTCGTTAAAGGTTGACAAAATTAGCTGTCTCTTGTACGTTCCTATCTACTTTGATGAATCTCCATCAAATCTATTATAATGTTTGACTAAACTATTTACAGTCAAATGCAGATGAACCTCTACCTACATCATTTCTAAATCTCTTATCTTTTTAAAGTACGGTGCTATGTAAAGCTACACCTGCAGCTTAAATATAACACGTAAACAGTAGCCCATATTCAGATTTCTAAAATCACATTTACTCAAACTCAACACATGCATCGTCACGCACATGAAAGTGGCAAACTTTTTACGTAACACGCAAATTTTGACACTACGTTACGGTGTATGAACGTACTGAATATTCTGCCACTAAATATACAAGTTTGCATGCTTATTTGTTACAATTACTAATGGATGGTTAAATAAAGTCCGAGTTAAAATTTTAAGAACATAAATTGAGACGTTATGGCTTGTTTATGTAAATTGGTCATGTCTTGTTATGGCATTTAAATTGGGAAATGCTGAGCAACTTTAAACAGAACCAACGCGATACAGTTTTAGTTTATTATTGTGAAACAAACAGCTGTAGTTACACACCTTTGAGCAACACGTGGTCCAACCTTTCGTTAGATAACTATATGTAATACCTTTATAAAATTTTATCAGTTTGATTAGTCTTGCCTTTTCCGATCATTTTGTCTTGCTTCCTTCATAAAGCAATGCTACCTAAATAAGCCCGCAATCCCATTTTAATAACAAACAAGCTCAAGTATTTCTCAATCAATCAAACGCTTTAGAAGCAATGTTTTGTTCATAGATATTGTTTTGTTTTGGAATGCACCTTTTGTTTATTAAAATATTTTTGATGAGTCATTGCTAGATAAAAAAAACATTCCGCATTTTTATCGATATCTGTCATACTTTCATAGTTTTTGGGTCAGTGGGTATCACAACAATGTTAGAACACTTGAGTTGACTCAATAGGTACTGTCTTTATATTGTAACGATCGTATTAATCATATTTTAGTTTAAAGTCACGTGTAAAATAATCTATGTTATATTACGACTTCAACTATTCTACTCGTATAATAAATGTCAATGTTTGTACCGATGGATGTTTGTTACTGTTCCACACGAAAATGACTGAACGGATTTTGATGAAACTTTGTAATATTGTAGCTTACACATTAGAATAACACATAGGCTATATTATTTTGAGATATTTCGTATTTTTTCCGAGATATAGCGATAAATGTGTATGAAGTCGCGGGCACTCGCTAGTAAAAACTAAAACAGATACATTTGTTTGTGAGTAACCAAGCTCTTTACCTTTCATATCAGTATCATGTAACATTTCACGTAGGTACAATCAAAACATGTAAGTAATTCAAAGCCGTACCCACAACGGTGACGTATGTCTGAATAATTTGTATTGTGAGCCACTGAAATAGCATCTACGTCAGTCTGTATTGACCTCGTTGTTATCACATTTATTTCCTCTGTCAACTTATGACGGCATAAGTATATTGTGCTTGTTTTACGGTGCCTTTCCACCAGAGATGTGGTGTGCTACGATGCTTTGGATGCGTTTCATATCCACCAATCATATTCATTGAATATGAGGGCATCCTGAATGTGATTGGTGGATATATCAAACGCATCCATACCAACGTAGCACATGAGCACATCTCTGGTGGAAAGGGGTGCCTTTATGTTCTTTTTTCGGGGTCGAAGTCTTTTAATTTACAATAATCTCAGTTGTGAGTCGGCAGAGTGTCAATGCAATTTTTTGACGCATTTGGTCGCAATCAGTGTAAGCTATAAGCAGAATAACTAATGTGTCAAAAATGCCACTGACACTCTGCCGCAAAACTGAGGCTATTTTAAATTAGCAAGACTTGGGCCCCTGGTCATTTTGTGTTATGTTAGTTTTGTAGAGCCATAATATTATAATTATGAGTTTTTAAACAATTACATTCTACCGCAATTCTGTTAAGTTAAATTATTTAATTGTCTTCCTTTTTATTGTTTTGTTGGTTTCTATAATTATATACTTTTGTTACTAAGCTGCCATGACGAGTGGTAAGCAAATATTAATAATGTCCACTACCATTTCAGAATAATACGTATTGGGATATTTCTCTTTTTACGTAGTTGTGTCACGTTTCATTATGTGGCATATGTTATGTGACAAACGACAAAAATCAGAAAGAGTAATCATAATCACTAGTTTTCAAAGCACCTGCATTGCATTTCAATGGAACTGTTACGCCATACGATTTAGGGTCTTTTTTTATTTTTAAACTGTTACTCGTACACTAAAAGTAAGGGCTTATCGCTTATAAAGTAATATCCTTTATAGGAAATGCAATTAGAAAACTAATAGTTTATTACTGACAAGTTTTTCTAGCAATCAATAAATAATCATACCATTTATAGAGTTTTCTAATCTAGACCTAGAATCTAGGTTCTACCTAGACTACAAGGATGATCGATAGTGGCTAGGTCAACAAAACGACTTCTAAGTTTAATTGAGCTAAGTATTATTAAACTAACCTGAGTTAAAGAAAGAAACAAAAAATGAATAAAATGAATGAATGAAATAAAATGAATGTATGATGATGAATGAATGATGTTTTAATCTGAGTTAGGGACTAATAGCTAGGTACTTTTACACTTATTCAAAAAACCTCATTATAAAATACGATAGTCACTCAAAAGTCAACAAAAGAATATAATATCCAAGCCCTTATAAATAGCTTTCTAAATTAGACGTGTTATAATGCCAATCCATCTATCCGTGTTACCGGCTGGGCGCTGACCTTTTGAGCTTTCCGTCAGTGAAAAGAAGCGACTATAAAGAAATAGGACGACCGTGGGTTTTGAACTTTGACACACTTTCCCAATAAGATTGATTGTGTGGGTTCCGTAGTATAAAGACATACATAAATATCTGTCAAGTCGTTTTCCCATCGGGGTAAGCAGAGACTTCTCTCCAATTGCTACGACCAAACAGAGTTCTTTCGCTTCATCCACTTTCATTAGTCGCGTCATACATGCCCGTCTGTAGTATAGGCATAAAACCAGTTAATGTAGCTAAATCAATGTTGTGTGAAGAGGTTTATTGTTTAAGCAGATTGTCAATTTTCTAAGGGGATAAAATTTGAACGTTTTTGTAGTCAGCTGATGTTAGTAAGAATAGAACCTATGTAGGTTTAAATAAGTAATACAATAATTTGCGTATATTCCAAATTATTAAAATAGATAAAGAATACGTCAATTTGTCACTTGGTCGTCAATATTTTAGCAAACATACCTTGACTTAGGTATAGGTACATCTTTAGCGATGACCTATTAGCATGATAATTTGTAATGCATACCTTGACATCAACTACCCACAGGTAGGGTAGGTTTAATTGGATATATGCAAATTGGAAATGGACATGAAACCATTAAGGAAGTAGGTACATGCATAAACTAGAGCAGTCCTCACAAATTACGGCTCTTTCCGATCGGGTAAGCAGAGATTTCCCTCCACTAGCTCTAAGATAGAATTAAATAAACGGAACCTTAAGAGGCCGTTTCACCATCAACAGATAAAAAAATTCTGTCAGATATTATTTACCTGTCTCTGTCTAAGACGTGATGTTTTATGAAATGGACATAGGTTTATCTGTCATGTCAGGTGTTACATTTTATCTTTAGATGGTGCGAAACAGGTCTTCAACGAATTTAATGGTTAGTTAGCTTGGGTCATTGAATTAATAAAGGAGGCAATCGCATGGAAAGCTCCTATAAGTATCACGCTCATAAATATTGCTCCGGTTTTTATCGACTAGTTGATTATAGGGTTTTCTTTACTGTACATTTAGGACATGACCTGATACGATTTCCTTCCGGTCATGTTATGCGGTTTTTATCAAGCTAAGCTTTTTACTTTTTAAGTGCCTATTAACATCTTTTGGTTTATTTTGGATGCTGCAGAGTTAAAAATTTATGTAAAACAAACTACTCGTACTGTGATATCCATGTAAATTACTGTGATAACAAGTTAAGTCAACATGTAATTGTATATAAGTGTCTCGATTTAAAAAAAAGATATATTTCACATAACGTAGGGCCCTGTGCCGAAGGTTTCTTGCCGTCTTCTTCCTCTCGGCTATACAGGTAGTGAACCGGCAGTAGTTTTAGATAAAAAAAGTGACATCAAAAAAGTGTAATGAATTTTGCCTATTTTTGAATAAAACACTTTTCATTTTCCTATTCATATATAAGTATATATATTTTTAAACTATTAAAATGTTAACTAATGTTAGCTATTTGGAAACTGTAGGTTCAAGAGTAAATTTTTTGTAGTAGTTTGTTATGAAAGTAACTGTTTGTTTAGCTTAAACATTAAATAAATGTTCTTATTTAGTTTTATAATCACTCTGTCATCTACGTTTGCAAGTTAGTAGCTTTAGATTTAGAAAGCAAGATATGTTTCAAGTTAAAATATTGACTCGAAAGTTTACTGATACTGCCAGCCTGTCGTGTTCCATTGCTGGGCAAAATAAGGCCTTCGCTCCATCGAGTTCCACTGTATTTGTAAAACAGTATAATATCTAGGTTTTAATTAACAAGAAAATTACGATAATTAAGTATATAAAGATTTTAAAGACACGAACCTGTTAGATAGGACTATAATATAGCACATAAAATTGTTAGAAAACCAATAATAATAATTACAATTACAAGCTTTAAAATTACTGCTATAAACTACCTACCGGATATTCTCTACGACAAATAATGTAGCTTCCTGATTAATACATTAATTGTTAATCGTAATTTTTTACTGCGTCATTTCAACGAGTAATGTTAATAACATACATAACAATAAGTCTTATGAAGAAATAAAAGAACTAAGTAACGAAATTGTTTTATAATACAAAATCTCTCTGCCTTTATTTCTTGGGCAAGAGATATGATTGAATTCGATATATATTTTAACCATGCCTGATGCATGTAACTTTTTCCACAATACCCTTTATTGACTTACCTATTTGAGAAACTTGGTAAGATCTAGGAAAACAGTAAACAATAGACAAAGAAGGCGATCGATAAAACAATATCCCGCATAAGTTTAATTCCAAAATGACGTAAAGCACGCACAAACTATAACCGCTTAAGACGTTTTTTAAGTAAGAAAATCCGAAAGTTAGATACAGTTTTTAATCGAAAGTCGTTACGCATTGTTTGAAAGTAAGAAAGTATAACTAACTTCTGGCGAATAGTTTAATCGCGATATGTAATACGCGACTCCCATAATACAGCTTTCACTATGAATTACCAATTTCACGTCACTCTTACTTTATATTCGTTAGGGCGAAAGTGGAAAACATTAAAAAATATGCGTTGTATGAAGCTTCAAGATTTATTCGAAATCTCGTAATTTTCTCATATAGGTAATACCGTTTTCTTGATTCAGACTTTAAATCTAATCCTACTTCCTACTTATTATAAGTCCATGTTTGTGCCGATGGATGTTCGTTACTTTTTCACGCAAAAACTACTGAACACATTTTGATGAAACTTGGCAATATAGTAGCTTATAAATCAGATTACTGTATAATTTCAAGATAGTATGTTTTTTTTTTCAAGATTTGACGATAAATGCGCATGAAGTAGCGGGCAGTCTCTAGTACATTCATAAGGCATGACGACGTTTAATTAATTATGAAAGACTTACGGGATTTTCTCTGGGTTTTTATAAAGATAACTAATGACGTCGATTGATTACATTTAGATATCTCAATAGACAGAACTTACCAGATAATTATCATGTTTCAATGTACGTAAACGTCACAGTCAGATAATTTACGAAATCTGTATTTTTTTTTTCAAATCAGTTTTACTTTGTACAATCACGTGAATTATCGAACAAATCTTTTAATGTAGGTACATTTGAAACAATGCCCTTTCAAGATTTCGTAACAGATAAAGAAAGCAATAATACTGTTATCAATGTCCTTTACGTAAGCGATAACATTTGTAGATAAATATGTAAAGTGCAGAGTACAATTCTTGGTTTTAAGAATGAAGTTGGATTTGAATATTGAAATACTATGCGATTGTAACTATACCTAGGCGGGTGGAAGAAAAACTTTAAAAATGATTTTCTGTTATTTTATAACCATTTAAATTGAGTTCTTAGATCAAAAGTCTAAAACGCAACCTAAGATGTCTTTTCAATATCCAGAAACCAATAATTCTACATAATATAGATAGATTGATCCAACTAAAACTACTTATAAGAAATGTAGGCATATTTTGCACTTAAAATATCCACAATGTCAAGTCAAATAAGGTTGCAAAGACTTCCTTCTTAATTACAAGAGTAGGCTCGTACTCCTATAGTAGGGACGTTAAAAGAGCTGATGTTGATATAAGTCTTGTTCATATATGACGAACTCGAAAATTAACAATAATATCCATTTTCTTGGTATCATACTCTTATCATCAACCCAATGCAATGCGAAACAAAGCTCATAAAGTCAATATCAGCTATGTTATGGTGTCTGAGTCAAACATAAGCCTAACTGAATAGACTGGTCACTAGTATCGCTAATTATGGACGCTATTAGTCACCAAAACCAGAACAGATACTTGAGTAACGACAGGAAATGAATCACAGATAGGGCCTTGTACGAATAACATAATTCAGCGACTAATTGCCACTGAAGTTTGTGAAGTAAGTTGGTGTTTTTGTCTTTGCTGGTCGAGTGTTACGAATTTGGTTTAAGTACTAAATTAACAAACTTTGGTGCAAATAACAGACAAAAGAGCGAGCCACAAAATCGTGACAAGTCGATACTTCGAATCGTGTGATGTGGAATGACTATAAGAGTGTAAATAAAAACGAAACACGATGACAAAATCGTCGGAGAACCTTTTGTCAAGACAATCCCTATGTTCATGAGATATTAAAATAATAAATTGAACAAAAATGGAACGTAAAAGAAGTTTCTGGAATCATACATGAACTCTCCCCAATACATTATCTGTAATATAAATATTATCTATATTTGCTTTCCGGTCACTTTAAACCTAAAATACACATAGACGGGTTATCAGAGACAGTTCAAAATTATGTAAACGATATTATGATACATTTATAAACATTGATATTAAATCCAGCGAGGAACTATACGGAAAGGCAGAATTTTTGAAACTAAGCAATTCTTGTACCACGATTTTGAATCGGCATACATTTTGTAGCATCCAAAATACTTCGTAGAGACAATTTGTATCAGACACATAGCTACAACTGCCATTTTTTTCATCATCATCCACCATCATAATTATATTTAAAAGTCATACTTGTCAGTGCAGCATCCACCATTTAGGTCTATCTTCTGCATTTTTTATAATTTGTTTTTCTTTTTTCACCTACAACGCAATGGTAAAGAAGACATGATGACACAACAGAGCATTCTTTCTCCATTGAGATAGTACCAAGAATCAGCAATGACGTAATAATGTTTAGAAACAGCTGAACGAATTCCTGTAGAATAAACACGATACGGTCTCGATGCAGATTTGAGAAATTGAATGCTTAGCGATTTGATATAAACTGTTTGTTATTATATAAACATTATCTTTGCGTTTACGAATTATATTTACATGTTTAACTAACTGAGATGTTAAGAAGATGTTAAAATCTTGGATTTCAAAGCACTGGGTATTACGGGTGATTGGACTTTCGACGATATACACACTGCCCCTTTTATTCGGTTGATGAAAGAAATTGTCTTCAACAACCATTTCTAGAAAAAAACTATCAGAAAAGACAAAGCCCCCATTCAAGCATAAACCTATAAAAATATCAAAGTCTTTAAAATTTAAACTTGAAACATAGAGGGGCATTGAACCTCAAAACCAGACATAAACCACTAAAACTAACGGAGCGTTAACCAGAAACTATTTAATAAAATCAAAAAAGATTGTATAAAACTGGTTATTAGAAAAGGCTTAGAAATACAGGTAGAGCTAAGTTACCAAATTAATATTTTAGCTCTTAGTGTTTGGAGGGAGAAAGGGAGTTTTGGAGGAAAGGGAGACCTTTGGAAGATGAATTCTCGATTCATTTATTCCTTTTTTGCTCAAAATTAAAATTAAAACAAACACAAATTTTAAATGCATACGATCACTTCTGAAATGTCCAGTCTTCTTCAGCAAGATTAAGTCAACGCATTCCGTGAGTTTTTTCAAGAACAACACAATAAAGCTTGCGTATTCAGAAAAAATGTGCAAATAACGTCATCAAATTGAATTTATCACGACATTAGTATGAATGAAAGGAAACCTTGCCGGCAGGTGATGCGAACAATGACATTGGAATCGACAAGGCAAGACGACAATAAAACTGCTAACTGTCGCATTTATAAAACCTTGTTTCTAATTGCAGTATTTATTTAAAATAGCTAGGTCTTAACTTAGAAATAAGAATTCGAAACTATACTTCTACGAATATACTGCCGAGTAAAATTTTAATAAAGTAAAGATACTTTTGTTTTTTACACGAATTCTGTATTCTAAGTTTTTATTTATAAAAACTCTCGTTCTCTATAAAATTAACAGAGTTTAATATTGGTATCTCTCTCCCCTCTTTTTATACATCTTTGAAAGACATTCCAACATTTTTTTTGTCTCGTTTCTTCTTCTCGGGTGCATCAAAATATCAGGTGACACACTGTCTGCTTAGCACATGTTCGATAAAACTTCAAATCACCTGCTCCCACTCCGATGCAATTTGATACTTTATTCCAAACACAGGGTTATCGCAGGTAAGCAAACTTGTTCAAGGGACCGAGACGCTATCCATTACCTTGGTAAAGTAAAGCTGGTAAAACCCTATTGATTGCAACGCTGCGTTCCATTTCATCACTGTTTTTATTCTGTATTGCTTCACATTTGAGCAGTAAAACCAGCAATGTAGCGTGCGAATGGAGAAACAAACAAGGTCAGGATTTAGTGTTTATAGTAAAGGTTTCTCAGGGCATTCGAAACAGGTTTTCCCGGTCAAGTATCGACTAGAGGATTGGTGTGTAGATATTACGTATACATCGGGTTGGTTCACTTTATACCGCATTGTTAAAACAGGATTACGAGCCAAGAGTGCATAATTTAAAAACTCCTTTTGTTGTTTCGTTTCAAATTGCTTTTTCTGCCGTGTATAATTTCTTTTAATGAAAGACTGTAAACCCAGTTTTACTGTTGTTGTTTCAATAAGCTGTGGTATTAATAGCTTTCTAGACTGACGCATAAAATTTATAGGCACTGGTTGTTAAAGCGTGGTTTGTTATCAGAAGGAGTGAAACCATTATTTGTTTATAAGAAAGCCTGAAGAAATTGTTTTGTTTTATAGGCCTTGGAAGGACCAGCATATCGATCATTTGGGCACGGTACAAAGGCATCATCTTGGATTAAAAAAGGTCAACATCATATTCTACTACTATACTCGTAAATGCCGATGTTTGTGCCGATGGATGGTTGTGAAGACATTTGTTAATGTTCCACACAAAAACCACTGCTCAGTATATAATATTGTCGCTTGCACATCAGAGTAATAGGCTAGGTACTTCGTCTTAAATTAAATGAAGATAAATGCATACAAGTCGCGGGCAGCGTCCAGTTCGCAAGGCATAAAGTTCGATGTGCACCTTTACGTCATAAATCGCACAAGCTAACATATGACAAAGGCATCTGGAATTTGGCACGCACGAGTAGGGTGCACAAATGACTGCAATCAGTTAGCTAATCATTGCCATTAATGAAGTAATAAAAAGTTATGAATGTTGCAATATAGTGCAGTTTATTCAGGTTGGAATTCAAGGAGGAGTGTTTCGTCATTGCCAGTTTTTCTGTGTGACTTAATGTGAGGGATGACATAGACTTATTTTTGTGATGAAGAAATGGTGAATGTCCAAAAATCCAAAATGAGCAGTTTTGACATACAGGTCAGATTCAAACTTAGTTTTAACTTGCTACAATTTTCTTAAGTTACAATACAGTTCTTTCATCTTAAATGCCAAAATTCTATATCTTTATTAGCCATTATATTTTCAAAAACTCAATTGTATCGAAGCAGTACATTTACGCGGTCATTCGAGACAAAAAAAAACCTAATTGTCTGGTTCTTTTTTTAAGACAACCGCAAACAGAGCAGTTTAAAATAATAACCATTAATCCCTGAAGCACATTAGTCTTGTCATTCCACATCACGTTATTTGAACGCATCAAGCTCACGTTCTAAACCACTATTTTCAAACTTCGATTCATTTCGTGATATGCCTCAATTTTTATACGTTTTATGCCAAAATCGTGCTTTGTACAGCTCCAATCAGAATTCTGTATTCGTATCCGTGATTGCATTATGCAAATATGGTCGTGCGAAATAATATGACATCATATTTTGTCTTTTAAATCTTGTTGGGATCTTTTACGAACTGGATTCTTTTGTTTCAATGACTTGGTGTCTGAATCACTGTGTCGTCGTAACCTCGTCAGGATAGCGGGAAACACAAAATCGATAAAGTTCCACTTTAAAGTGGGTAAATTCCATAGTATGGGTCCCAATGTTCTTTCTGGAAACTAATGCCGCGATTAGTCTGTTCACATAAACAAACCTTTTTAGTATTCTCGGACTTGTTTATCGATAAGCATTTAAACCGAGATTGCAGCGCGTCAATGGTCATGCTCCAATGGAACCGTTCCACTGGGGTTCAAAGACCCTTCATTAGATGAGCTAGTGCAAACCGGATATTATGGTGGTGGTTGCATCGTGTAAACACGTCAATGTTTAATGTTTTTATACGTATACGATTTATCACAGTCTTGAGGAAAAGCTTTGATTCCGATAAGATACTGGCTATCAATATTTGACTGAAGCCTTATCGACATTGCCCTATAAACGCCCTATTCGAAATTTAAAATTCCGAATGTCATAATTGAATTTAATAGCTTGAATATACCGTTACCGAAATCCGATATCGTATCGGACAAAACAAAGAATCCGCGGGTGCTAAGCAAACAAGTTGCGCGTTAATTCCATAATTAGAAATCAGTGTTGTACAATACTGCGCGCAATTGTGTTAGGAAACTCGGGTATGGCAGGTACTTTAGTGGAGCACTGTACGAATTCCTGAACGTAGCGCGCATGCGTCGAGGTTTAATCGCAAACAAACGCTGTTTGTTTTTCCTGGAATAACAATGTAAATAAACGACTAGACTCAAATATTTGATTAGAACGAGTAGGAGATAAATATGTATGTACACATGCATTAAGTGCAAAAAAACTCATCATTACACCTTGTCATTATGTTTTTTATGCGAAATTGACATTTGCTAAATTGATGAACATTACATCATCCTCCTCAGTCATACATACCCAAGTCTATGGTTTGATAACACGTGTATCTCTAAGTAGTGAATATTGTTCAAATAATTCTGTAGATAAATAAGATCAAGTAGGTAAATATTTATAAGCAGTAGGGTTTTGTAAATAGGTAAAGCAATATTTTGTAGCTTGTTTTTCTGTTTCTAGGTTTTATTAGAAGCTGACGTCGCGAGGACTAACGGTACAAAGAGAATACTAACAGCGAGAGAAAGCGTAGAGGATTTCCAACTGAGTGAAAGCAAGCGTCAGTGCACCCGCCGCGCCGCGTCGGACGGACGATAACATAACCTCACCATGATTCTGGTCGCGTCTATTGCTGCTCTAACCACAGCTGCAGCCGTCTACTACATCATGAACCGACAGAAGCCAATCAAACACATCCTCAGTGAGCTCAGATACACGCTGGACATGCAAGGCGCCGGCGCCGGCGGACTTATCGACGACTGGGTGAATGTAAGAAGAAACAAGATAGTGTTGCCAGACGCGAGCAAAAAAATTGCCGTTATCACCGGCGGGGCGCGCGGTATCGGCACGGAAGTCGTTAGGGGACTCCTCAAAGCTAACATGACGGTTATCATGGGAATCAGAAAACCCGAACAGAGCAAAAAACTCGCTGAAACCATGGAGAACGGCGGAAATTTACACGCCTTCGAATTGGACTTGCAATCGTTAAAATCCGTCAAGTCATTCGCAGACAATATTCTCAAAAAGTTCCCCGAAATACACCTCCTTGTAAACAACGCAGGGATTATGTTTGGCGATTATAAGCTCACTGATGACGGCATAGAGTCCCAGTTGGCAGTCAATCACCTCAGTCACTTCTATTTGACCCACTTATTGTTGCCAGCTTTAAAAAAAGCGGGCACCCCGGAGGCATCGGCGCGAATCGTCAATGTTACGTCCTGCGCTCATTATCCAGGGAAAATATACTTTGAGGATATCAACATGAAGGAACATTACGATACAACTGCCGCTTACGCCCAATCCAAATTGGCTCAGGTATATTTAGCTCCCCTCTCTTATGTCAATGACATTTATTCGCAAGGAAACGATTTAGTTGTAAAAGGACACAAGTTGTTTTGCTCAGCAAACGGCCATTCGTCAACCCACTATCAAAACTAGTTTTTGCCTCAGTATTTGCAAGTCAAATGATTTCTATAGAAAAGGTTTATTCTAAAACATGTTTTAATACAATAGTTATTTTCTTTTGTTTCAGCTTATGAGTGCGCGATACATCAATAAAGTTTTAACAGAAGAAGGTTGTAATGTGAAGAGTTATTCAGTTCATCCAGGAATTGTAGACACGGATCTTTTTGAGAAAACTCTTTTTAAAAGATTATTTCCTTGGGCAATGAAAATGTTCTTTAAAACACCAGAAAAAGGTGCTATTTCTATTTTACATGCTTGTTTCAACCAGGATTTAGAAAATAAAGGTGGTTTGTACATAAGTAATTGTAGGGAAGGAATTAGCAATAGGTTTTCTAAAAATGTTGAATATCAAAAGAGATTATTTGAATTGTCATGTAATTTAGTTAGCATTGAAGATACTGAATTTGGAAAGATGTATTAATCTGTCAGTCATACTTTGCTCAATATTTTAGTCTTCATAATAGTCAAAAATTATTGTTGTATTTATGAATAATAAATAATAATGTATACCCTTAGCTATAAGTTAATTTTACCTTTATTAAAGCATGGTGGATGAAAAATAATACATTTAATAAAACTTAAGTCAAAGGCTATTTATACTTATTTGTAAGTAGCTAGTAACAAAATTTATGAAAATAAATATTAAAAAAAAAAACTGGTATTTTCATTTCAATTAAAGTTTGAAGAGAGAAATAATTTGTTTAAGGTGCTTTTATGAATTATTTAAATACCTCATTTTTCTCACTTTTTTACTTTTTCCCTGTATAATAATCCCATATAATTTTTCTTAAAATTAAACTTCACATAACATAAATCCACATAGACGAATTATTAATTTCTTGATACTTAATTACACAACCAGTAGACATAATGTAGATTAGTTATATAACAATTATGTCAAGTTATATACTTACATATTTGCATATTATGTCACTCAGTGCATATGGAGCACTTTTAAGTAAGTATGCTTTTATAAGGCCTACTTATATGAGAATGGAATTCATCCGATCAAAATGATCTTCTGTTGATTGTATTTCTATTAAATTAAAACAAATAACACCTATCTTATCAAACATAATAAGTGTTTTTTGCAAAATAATAATTTTAATAAGCCTGTGTGATTTAATAATTGATTTTAATAAGTAACACCAAATCAAAATATGAATTAACTGTTTTCAAAAAACCTTTTTAATAAAGGTCCAATAAGAATATCATAAGAAAAACTCTTTCCTATTTATTCCTAGAAAAAAATACTAGAAATAGTTCAATAACTTTTTAAAAAGAAAAATATAAGAAACTCACCTGCTAAAAAATCCAGAAAGACCTTTTTTCTTGAGTTTAGCCTGGTCATGTTCAGTTGTTGCTTCAAAATCATCCTCCTTAGATGCACTGGAGCCAAGGGAACATTCAGAGAGACTTGACACAGTACTTGAAAATGATCCTCCATCTTTTCCTCTTTGATGGCCACTCACACTCCCACCCCACTGTAAAGTACTTTTGGGAGAATCGCTGGTATCACTTTTCTCACAAGTTGATATGGAATAGTTCCCTTCATCACTAAAACTACTCTTTTTAGACAATTTATCTATATCATCTGTGGTTTCCTCTGCCTTCTCCACTTTTGGACTCACAAAATGCAGTTGTTTTGTAATGGGATTGTAAGCTAGTTGGATATTGTCTAGTGCTTCACTGAGGCGCATCCCGCCTTTTTGGCAAGGCGAAGACGCCATTCTGATTTTTTAAAATTTCGAATGGTTTTGAATTTATAACACACTATCATGTTTATTTTTTAAATTCACTCGCACTGCCATTGTCAGAGATTGTTCTGAGATTACCACTGTTGTTAACGCTGAATAACACTGATTCATTTTTAAGTTTACCAACACGCATCACTTTATGTAAACAACACTCTTATTGGATCGAAAATCGTCCTCATTAGTTAATTATCTTATTGTTTTGTTTTGATTAAAAAAGAAAAACACAACCTTCGATATTCAGATGTCGGATTAGCAAATATATTATTTCAATCTATCTACACTAATTAAGAGTTAATTAACTATAACGATTGCCATAATGAGATTTATCTAATTTAAAACTAAAATAATTTCGTACCAAACAAAACTAAAGCAAACACACCCATCTCCTTTTACTTTCCACTGTAAATAAATTGATTGACATTTGCGTTTTCTCGCCTCGTTTCGTTCGGAAACAACATTTACTTTTTAAAATAGGCCTACTTTTTTTTAGCTTGATAGCTGGAACTTTTGCCGTTAGGATGTTTTTTTCACCATGAGTGAATGCAAATCTTCTATTATTGAGATAATATTATAGTAATTTAAACGACAAGATGTTTTTAATAAACCGATATTTTAAGCACCACGATTATCCATAATAGTATTTTCAAGATACGATAAAATTTATCAATTAGACGCCAGGCCAAACGTTAGTTTTAAAAATAAACATCACCTACTTATCTTTTTATTTTTGAACGTAAATTGCGCGGAATATTTAAAGCGTGGTCTCTATTTCCAATTAAAATTGTTTTGTTTGATTATGTATGTTGTATAGCCGTTGTACCATTATAAATTAATTATCCTACTAATATTATAATTGTCAATGTTAGTGCCGATGGATGAATGTTTGTTACTCTTTCACGCAAAAACTACTGAATAGATTTTGATTGAACTTGGCAGTACTGTAGCTTATACATCAGAATAACACTTAAGCTATATTATTTTATGAAAGCAATTTTTTTTAAGATATGACAATAAATGCGTACGAAGTCGCGGTCAGCCTCTAGTAAACCAATAAATTAGACTGGTGTTTAAAAGAAAGATAATATTTATATAAAAATAATTTAATTTCGATGTTTCTTTTAATTAAAGTGAAGTCACTCAAGTAGGTACATTGTTTTGTTTGAAACATTTTGAAACGCAAGATCACAATCACTGGTTTCAATCCATTCATAGAGACTAACTAATAATATAAAAATATAGGTATTCCATTTCATACATTAAATATTTACAATTTGAATGTAAAAGTTATAATTACATACATAAAGTTAGCAAAACATCAAAAATAAAAGTAAAAGCATTAAAATTCATAAATAATACGAAATCACATTTTTTATTTTAGTATACAATTTAGTAGATTTCAACTCTTTGGTTTTTCCCAATTACTTCTTTCGAATTCGGTGGCACTTAACTCCGGAAAGAGTTCTAATATACACAAGTCCAGAAGATTGTAGACCAACTGAAACAGAAAATAACAGGATTTTACTTCTTATTTGTAATAATAAATAGATAATCGAATAGGCATGATGACTAAAAAAATTTTTTTAGTCCATCACATACATTATTTCAAAATATTCGACACGTATTTTTTCTTTTTTCTCTTAAACTAAAAATGACACAGATACACTGGGTTGAAGTTGCTCGTGATGTCACGCCTCAGTACGATTTTAACCGAGGAGTGACGTCAATATCCCCTTCCGTAACTTTGATGCTCTGTATCTATCTAACTAAATACATGTATTTGATCAGGTAAAAAATGTGTTTCAAATATTTTTTAATAGCCTAAAAGACGGACTAATTATTTTTTTAATATAGTCATCATCCCCATTAGCATGATAGTTATACAGGACCGGACTGCTATCTTTTAATCTGCCTTTTAGTAGTTTTAAATAAAAAGATACGTCAAAACATGTAGAGTGCGTTTCTTGAAATAATTCCTATGCCGCCATGTTGGCAGCTTTGAAAATTTGTACCGCCACACTCTCATTGTATTTCGCAGTAATTCAATGTTGCCAACATGGCGGCATAGAAACTATTTCATGAAACGTACTCTAAAAAGTATTTATTTACCAATTTTGAATAAAGAACAATTTTTTTTTTATTAACGTACCTGTTTATTAAGTTGCGGCCTCTGTATAATCTCGAAGGCGTTATGCACGGCCGCGGGGAGGCCTTGTCCTAAAACTACGGTGGCACTAGCTGGAATACTACTGAGTAGTTGGGCTCTCGCCAACTCTCTCTGTTTGATCGGATCCGATCGAGTAGTCGACGCTTTTTTACCGAAGAGCAATCCTGAAAAGTGACGTAGGGTATTAAATACTTATCCTACTAAGGCGCGCTGTTGTTTTATGGGTTGTTCGCAGCATCAGACGCATGCGATCTGGTTACTCCAAACATAAAACAACAGCGCGCTTAAATGGTCAATGTTTACGCTGATGAATGGATAGATGTGGGGATATGTGTTACTCTTTCACGGAAAAACTTCTGAGACATCTGGGTAGGCAGAGAACACTTCCCTCCACTTACCACAATGCAAATACACCTCTTAAGCTTCATCTACATTCAACAGTCGCCTCAAACATGCACGTCGGATTAGGCTTTTGACTGGGTCTTTTTTAGCAAACCTTATTTGATTAATGTTTAACTTGACTATCACAGTTATCAACTTAATATAAGTTTGGCCATCGTTTAAAACCGTGCAATAACGTCGTCATTTGTTATTTTAAGCCCCGCCCACTTTTTCAGTCAACTCCTCCCTTAATATTATGGTTTTACAACCCTTTCATATCAAATAAGACCTTAACTCAATGATTTTACACTACATTTTAGACCAGTATCACCATCTACAGATAAAAATCTGACAGATATTTTATACCCGTCTCTCTCTAATACGTCATGTTTTATGAAATAGACACAGGTTTGTCTGTCAGTTAAATTTTAACTGTACTAAAAAAAAATTTAAAAAAGTAAATATTAAAAAAAATATTAGTAAATTATTAGTAAATATTATCTGTGTGTTAGCACTTACCATGCCCCAACTTGATCAAATGCGCCAACCGCTGTTCAGACAACACATCATAGAGTACTGCGTTGAGATATCTATTGAATATGTCGTCGCAAAACGTCCCAAACATGCTTAAGATTGTACCAATTACATTCGTTATTAAAATTCGGGTGTGGATTACTTTTGATACTGAAATATGAAAAATGTAGGTAGTTATAGCAGCTGTTCGCGGAAGTATGCGAAACTTTTCCCGCGCTCCCATCTACAAGCGGCTAGTAGGAACACCGTGGGGTTTTAGCCGATGGGAGTCCGGCATAACCCTTCGTCTTTCTCCGAGACGAAGGGTATCCATAATGGATTTCTCCACGTAAAAAAAAAGGCAGTTATAGTAGCTAAATTACATACAGACCGATAAAGTATTCTTCTTAGGATCGTTAGAAAAAGACCAAGTTACAGATTTAACAGAGCGTTAAGTTTAATTTTCTTTGATGCAACCGACTGTACAAAGAGTCGGTATCATTGTTAATGAATTTAACATTATAATAGACAAACTTCAAACTTCGAGCAGTTACAAGTCTTTGACCAAATTACAAAGACCTCAAGACGCAACCAAATCACCAATGCTGCAAGATCTGTTCTGCTTGGACAAGAGGTTACTTCGCGAAGATGTTCACAATACATAAACTCCGAGTATTATACCTACTATTATGGGTCATTCATTTAATTTAAGAGTTAGGCCGTGGCCCCAGTAGGCAAACTGTTAGCGGCTGACTAGTTTGCGGCGTATCGATTTAGTACGCCCTTCCATATATTTGAAATGGAGTGTCCACAGTCAGCTAGTTTTCGCTCACTGTACGCAGTTTGCAGCGTTACGCGCGCTAACTATCTCAGACAGCGGCCGACTCCCACCAAAACCGGTTTTTTTTTTATTGATTAGAGTTTGCAGCTAACTCTTTCAGTTCGCCACAAATTTGCGGCTCACTCAGTCGGCCGCTAACAGTTTGCCTACTGGGGCCACGGCCTTAGACTCTTGTCGGTGGAGCATTCGCCATTTAGGCCTATCCTCTGCCAGTGCTTTAACTTCTTGATACGACATGACGTTAACTTTCTTTTTTACTTGAGTGAAGTAAGTACGTCGCGGCCTTCCTCTGCCTCTCTTCCCCTCTACCTTTCCTTCAATAATGTTTCTCAAGAAACCGTCATGTCGTATCAAGTGCACTATCATCTTTTATAAGTATAGGTAATGATAATGTATGGGTGACTTACATAAAAACAAAAGACAGTGCGAGAATCCGTGAACAACATTCTGCAACTTTCCATTCCTGTCAGCAAGTTCAACGACCCCATTAGGTAAGTCCATGTTGTTACCAAACACGCCGCCTTGAATATCTCTAACGTTGTGTTTCTTTATCAATATTGTCTCTGGTTCGGATTCCTCGCTCACTTCTTGCGCTTCCTCTATGTGGGTTGTTTGTTTTCTGTGGAAATGGGGATGATGACTACATTAAAAAAATAATTAGTCCGTCTTTTAGGTTATTAACCTGATCAAATACATAATGAAATACAAAGATACAGAGCATCGAAGTTACGGAGTGGCGTCACTCCTAGGTTAAAATCGTACTGAGGCGTGACGTCACGAGCAACTTCAACCCAGTGTATGTCATTTTTAGTTTAAGAGAAAAAAGAAAAAATACGTGTCGAATATTTCAAAATAATCTATGTGATGGACTAAAAAAAATTTTAGTCATCATTCCCATTATTCATTTATTAGTTATGCTTAATTAAAACTGCCTACTTATGGGCCTTTTACACGAAGTCTTGATGAGACAGTCCAGTGGGCCAGGCCAGTGTTGGCTTGTAATTGGCATAGCCAATCATTGGCCAGGCTTCTTGGATTGTCTTGTCTATTGGCCTCGTGTCTTCGTCTTCCGTCTTCGTCTAAAGTTCTTAAAAAGATAAGGACAGTTTACAGTTTGATGCAAAGAAATCACCAAGTTATACCTATTTGTTACGAATCAAAGGCGAGTTTTCAAAGCCTGTAAATTACTATGAGAGCAAACACACCCAAAAAACAAAAGACAAATCGCCAACGGATTATGCCGCCATCCTTATCACTACCGTATTTTAGACAGAGACGGGAAATATACAGGAACTATGATACTCCTGAAGTTTTTTCTATCTGAATCAAAATTCAAAAGAAAAATGTATACTTACAAAGCCTGAAACCGTTCCATATCAGAGCAAACGAGCAAATTCTTTAAGAAATTCTCCAAATGCTGTCCCTTTTCCTTCCTCAATCTATGCGCGACCGTTTGATACATATTAGCCAAGTCCGTACTGTTAGCGTTCATTGCCGACGCTTGTACGACGAGAGAGAAATCTCCGTCTACAGTTAGGAATAGGTGCAATAATTCGCTGGTTTGAAGTATTGTTTTCTGTAGTAACCTTTGTATGAAGTCTTCGTATTTATAGCGTAATGTCTCTAAGGGGCTGTTGTCTCTGTAATTTGAGATATTTTTGGTGTTAAGGTAAGTTATCTTTAGGCTCGGTTCATACATATCGGAGGATCTGTCGCTTAGCGCACGGAACAGGTAAACGTATAGAAAAACACCCGATCGTTCACACTCGACCGATGATACTAGTAAATTAGGTAATCGGTTGAGTGTGAAGGTCCTTTTAAACTTAAACCTTAAACTTTCATGGCCTTGTCTCTTTGGTATGAGAGAAGGCTTGTGCCCCTTCAGTAGGGACGTTAAAAAAGCACATTTACAGAAAACTACCTTAAATTTGGACCAAACCCTACCAGAAAAAAACTCCTAAACGTCACAGACTCAAAAACTTAGACACGAATCCAGAAAAAACATTAAAAAACCAACCTGCGACTCGGCAACGGCAGATGCTGCAGTAGATGTCCGTGGAACTCGTGCAGCTTGGCCCGCAGTAGATGGAAGTCGTGCTCGCTGCGCTCCACGGCCCAGAGCCGCGCGCCGCCCGCCGCCGCGCGGTGCACGGCTAGCGTAAACACGCGCACCGGGCCGCGACGGGGCGGGGCTTGCTGTCATACATATGTTATGCTCAATATTTATGGATAGCTCTTTTGAAATATCAATTTATTGTATACTAGTGGCTGCCCGCGACTTCGTACGCATTATACTATTATTATCTTGCTCGGCACTCGTGTCGCTTTTGCTTAACCTGCGCTATTGAAATCAAAAGTAGTTTCTCAGGCTATAGCCTATCTGTGTGCCAAATTTCGTTTTAATCGGTTCAGCCGTTTTAGCGTGAAAGCGAGACAGACAGACAGACAGACAGAGTTACTTTCGCATTTGTAATATATATAATAATATAATAATAATATTAGATAATAATAAAGTATGGATTTCTGTGTTTATACCTAAGATTTGTAAATTAAATTAAAAAGAGCAACCCTACAGAGTTTCTTGCTAGGTTCTTCTCTGGGGAAAACTGCACTCTTACGAATCTAACATTAACTTTAAAAATGACCCGTCCTAAGTGTTGTCAAAACCTACAGGATTAAATGATTTTTCATTTCATTTCAAAGATCGAAAACGCTCATTGAGCGGAGAAGTAACTCACAACGCGTTGTGGTAACAGTAAAACTACCTCATTGTGAAATTCGTTGTGTTGTGGCAATTAAAAAAGCCATGGTGTGCGGCCGAGCTTAGGGGGGTATAACACTATCATTTTTCTTTGTTCATTTGATTGAATGATCCTATTTTGGACCCAAGACAATTCACTATGAGAAAATGGATCAATGTTCTATATTACATTATCCAAAATCTTTGAAGTCACAGATGTATATGATTCAAGATATGTCCTTAATTCAAAGTATGAATGAAATTGATTTTTTTTTCTTAAGAATCGTGGAATAAAATTAGGATTATAAGTTATAAAAATGAAAGTAGGTCTTATTTGACATTTGAACTATTCTTCTTCTTATTTAAGAGCTTAGCTCTTGTCGGTGGAGTCTTTTCCATGCCTCCCTATTCTCTGCCTTTTTTCTAACATTATTAACTCAAAATACTCACCAATCTAGTTTCCACATGAGTCAAGACAACTTTACAAGTACTCAAATCCTGCTCGGCTCTGTCATCCGTAGCTATACTATCCAAGAAGTTAAGTATATCCATATTCTCTACACTATCGCCGTCTGACTCATTCGAATACGAGTCGAACACTTGGCCGTCTATCGCTTGAGATTTTAATGCTCCTTTTATTTTATTGCCCAGTTTTAATGCTGTTTGTAGTAGTTTTTCTTGTGGCCTGAAAATTGTTAATTGGCCGTTAGGGTTATTGACCTTCTCTGCAACTAGCGAAAAGTCATTTAACACCTTATCTAGACAAAAAGTGTGTCTGGCCAAGTTCGAGCAAAAGGAACTGGCTAGCCAGCGTTATGTGTAAGACGCTGTCTCCACGAACAAGAAAATCGCGGCGATAGTATCGCCGTGTGCAGACGGATCTAATGAGTGTGTAGAAATACGTGGCACGACGATAATATCGTCGTGGAGACAGCGCCTAAAATTATCTTAATAATCTGCCATACAAGTTAACTTACTTTCTCGCCATATGTTTATGGTATCCAGTTAAAACTCTCGATCCAATATAAATTGAATAAAACTGAAATAAAAGCAAAATATTTCTTATGTATTTTTTAAATAGTGAATTTAAAATGATATTGATTTTTTTAAAAATAACTTAGAAATACAGAAAGTTGCGAATCAGTCTTCATACATTTCTCTTAGTATAATGGCATAAAGCTTACCTCTTCACTATGTAAAAACTTTGGCAACATGATTTTCTCTAATTCCGCGTGAGATTGTCTCGCTGCTTGGTATAAAGCTCTACTTGTTTGCAATCTGGAATATACACATAAATATATTGAAAATATATAATTTACGCTCTTGGAAGTTGGAATAACTTGAAAATAATATTTCAGGTGATTTGAAAACCACCTTCTTTTTGGCTGGATTGTTTTAGTTTGAAATCGGTTAAAACACGGTTAACAATAAAGCAAACGTTTAAAAAAGAGGCAATTCGTTTTAATTCCCTTCTTCCCGGTCTCAAGGAACTGACTCCATCAGATTTCTATCTATTAGGCTCCCCTATTTTTCTTTCAGCTGTCCCTGAGGCAATCTCTACTCGGAAGCAGCTTTTACTAGCGGCTCAAAACCGACTAAAGTACCTTTCCTCTCATGTTGCTATTATGTTGTTGCGCATGTGCTTTGCTCTCCCAAAGATTACTTATTTGTTGCGGACCACCCCCACTTGGCTCTGTTCTGAGGAAGTCGCCTCGTTTGACGATGCCCTAAAATCAGTGGTGGAGTCAATCCTGAATGTGTCCCTAGATGAGACTCAGTGGAGTCAAGCGACATTGCCAATTCGATGTGGAGGTCTCGGGATACGTTGCGCGCATGACGTGGGCTTGCCAGCATTCTTGGCTTCGGCACATGGGGTCTCAAATCTCGTTGCTCTTTTACTCCATTCTAATGGTGGCGAGACGAGCATCCCTTTTGTGTCGGACGCCGTGTCGGCTTGGACGTCCCTCAACTCTGGTGCGGCTATCCCTGAGGCAACGCAGATTCAACACTCATGGGATGAGGTAGGAGTGAAGCAACTCCAAGATCAATTGGTAGAGAGAGCTGCAGGATCCGATAAGGCTAGACTGCGAGCTGTGTCGCAGCCGGAATCAGGGGCATGGTTTACCTTACCTTCACCTCATCTGGGCACTTTACTTGACGACGATTCTCTGCGTGTGGCGGTGGCTCTTCGCCTGGGCTGCAAGGTGTGTGAACCCCATATATGCACCTGTGGTTCTATGGTAGGGGCCGATGGCCATCATGCATTGAGTTGTCGGCGATGCGCAGGCAGGTTCTCGCGACACCATGCTCTGAACGATATAGTTCGTAGGGCCCTAATATCGGCCAACGTCCCTTGCACGTTGGAGCCCCCGGGACTCAGCAGATCTGATGGGAAGAGACCGGACGGGCTGACTTTGGTGCCTTGGAGGAACGGCAAGTGCCTTATTTGGGACGCAACATGCGTCTGCACGCTCGCCGCCAGCCACCTGAGTCGCACCATCCACTTTCCGTCGGCCGCCGCTGATGACGCCGGTTGCAGAAAGAGACTAAAGTACGCGTCTCTAGAGCTGCTGTACGAGTTCGTTCCGTTGGCTGTGGAGACTATGGGCAGTTGGAGTGGTGAGTGTAGGTCTTTTGTAAAGGAATTAGGTCGAAGACTGAGTGATAGAACTGGTGACCCCCGTTCGGCATCGTTTTTGGTGCAAAGGTTGGCCATCGCCATTCAACGTGGAAACGCGGCGAGCGTCATGGGCACCTTTGCACCGGGAACGACCAGGGGGGGTTTATTTGATTAATTATAAGTTTTGACATTTGTATTTTATTATAATAATTTGTGTTGAGTAATAAAGATTATTAAAAAGAGGCATGATATAACTTTGTCCCTGTCTTAAGTTTACTCACAGAACAGGACACGAAATAAATATCACGATGCGTTTGCTATAACTAATCGGAAATATCTACGCACCTCGCTGGAATGCGTTTTCGTCCATCCAGTACATTGACGAGTACATACGTATTGCATGACGTCACCAAAGGACATATTACACTATCATGCAATTAGATATTTAATTGTAATATAGGCCTATGACTTAATTTCAGTTAATGATCTTGGATCTAATATTATAATCATTTCAATGATCCAATAAAAATTATAGTGTAACACCCGACTACGCCAGATGTACAGATATTTCCGGCGGCTTTTATTTTAACTTACCTCTTCACACTATCAGGCTCACAATGAAATAATCCTTTAAGCTCTTCAGCCAAAGGTCTCAAGGACACAGGTACATTGACCTCGTGTGTGAAATACCTCTCGTACATAGCCTTAGCTTCTGCATGTAAGAATTGTACATCTGTCTTATCTAGTTCTGGATTCAGTATTTTAGTTTGGAATGTTTCTGTGAAGTTAATGTGAACGGTTTCATTAGAATTGATTGGCGACAGCCGGGCGATTTCGTACTTATTGTCAAACTAGAGGCTGCCCGCGACTTCATTCGCATTTATCGCTATATCTTGGAAAATTTACAAAATATCGGAAAATAATATAGCCTACGTTTTATTCTGAGGTGTAAGCTACAGCATTGCCAAGTTTCATCCAAATCCATTCAGTAATTTTCGTGTTATCAATTATTAGCCTGGTATACCTACAACTGGGCAAAGGCCTCCTCTGCATTCTTCCATCTTTCTCTATCCAAGGAAATTATGGCCAGTTTGCCAAGTGTGCATCCAGATCGTCGCATCGCTTAAGCAATTACGTATACTTATATTGTAAAATTTCATTGTGAACTGTTCAGTCGTTTTTGTGTGAAAAAGGAAAATATCCCTACATTCATCATTAACATTAGTGCTTCGTATAAAATCGAATTAGCTTCTCATAATGACTATTTCATTTCAAGGCCGACCCATGCTTTACTAGACCATTAAATAACACACCATAATGGTTCTATACGATGAAGGCACATTTGTTCAATTATTTGATGGTAAATCGATTCACGTGTCATGGTTTCAAGGTCGCTTATATTAAATTAATCTTTTATTATAATATTGATTTATTAATACCCTTTTTTCCCTTGCCTAAAAAGTTAACATGATAATACCAAAAATAAAAAATGAAAATATTATAAAAACAAAAAAAAATGAAAATAAAAAAATTAGTACTACCTAATGAAAATATATTTTTTAATTGATTACTCTAAATGAATGATATTTAGAATAATCAGTTTTTTTTTCAATAGGATTTCTAATTTGTGGACTTAAAGTACTCAGACCACACAGCGAGGGTAAGCGAACGAACTGCACCATTTTACATACTTCAGTTCACACTGTGAAGTACGTAAGCTAAGTCAATGATGCTTGGCAGAGCATAACACGATATGGTGTTTCCCAATCTCAAACAGAAAGTTTCCTTCTTGTCTTATCTAGCTCTCAATGTCCCACTGCTGGACAAATCTTCCTCTTTCTCCATGATTCTCTATCTACTTATGTAACAAAATAAACATGACCAAAGACTTTTAAATGGTCTCCGCGCGCTACGATTAGATAGCGCTCAATGAAGAAAAAACAGCATGGAAAATGCAACTCGGCGTAATGACTAGCGCGACTAGAGTGCTTTTCACGAAAGAAGTCCCCCGGATATTTTTGAAACTAAATTTGACAGGTCTATTTTCCCTATTTTCTGACCTTTTCCCTGATAGTAGGTAGAAAACTCCTTAGTTATCTTAATAAAAGTATACTTTTTACCAACAGAAATGTAGGTAAATAGATATTTTTATCAAAATGTATAACCAAACTACTCATGGAATGACTTGGACACTCGAAGTATGCAATAATTAGTAATATTTGATAAATTACAAATGAAATATAAATAATATAGGTAAACTTTGTACTCATAAATGGCAACATTGTCAATTTTGACTTGCTATACAGCGCCGCGGCTAGGGGACTTCTTTCGTGAAATGGACTTTACGTCCCGATCGTCATAGTATTTTTGTCGTATTTTCGAAGTATCTATACGTAGTAGTAGCGCGCGGAGACCAATTATTTATCTAAGTATAACTTACTAATATCTTTGTAGAACTGCAATAAATGTATGTGGCTTGTAGTTTTCATGTACTGCATGAAACTATAGAAATGATCTTGATCGTTTATGACGAAATCCAAGTCTAAATGTAGAAGCTTTGGCCTCTGAGCGTAAATTGAATCCGTTTGTCGAGCGAATGTCTCTAGAAATTCTACCTGTAAATATAAGTATCATTAATATTTATTTATTCTATATGTAAATGCGTGTGTGTAGAATGTTGAATTGAAAGAGGTTTGTTTGGGTCGTAGCGAGTGGAGGGAAGTTGTCTCTGCTTACTCCGAGAGGGAAAAGGCGTGATAGATATTTACCTACCTATGTGTAAATAAAAGAAATTTGAATATGTTTTGTTTTATAAGTACCTACTTATAATAAGAGTTCAAAAGCTCAACATTTAGTAAATAAGCGACAGTTTATATTATTTATAATTATAACACATTGGAATCAGAAAGTGTTCATCTTGCGAATCTAGCATTAGCTTTAAAAAATAAAGTGTTTTAGCTTATTGTAAAAATCCTATGAAGTTAAGATTATTTAACTATTGCTATTTGAGTATTCAATACAAAAATCGAATAATTGAATTTGGAACGAAATCAATCATTTTCATAAACAAAAGAGAAACAAAGTACCTACCTTATAATTAGGTGAAGTCGGTAGCTGGGCCATAGTTTCGTCGCCAGTCGCCAATATAATGAGGGTATTAAGTATATAAGGGTCTGCCAACACATCGGTTAAAGATAGCAGGACCCAGCCTGCAAATATCTCTCGTATTAACACTCGAAATACTCTGAAACGTGAATAAAGACTTTAGTTCCAAAGTTCTTGCAGTTTTTATCGTTTTTTATGAACCTCTGGTGAAGGAGAAAGTTAACGTCATGTCGTATCAAGAAGTCAAGGCACTGGCAGAGGATAGGCCTAAATGGCGAATGCTCCATTCACAAAAGTCTAACTCTTAAATGAGATGATGATATGGAGGCACATATTTCTGAGGATTTCCAAGATAGAACAGAACTTCTGTCCAGCTAGCTTAGCATACACTCCGTGACAAGACGTTGTCATGGGTTTGTCACGCTTACGTCTTTTTTCATAGTTTTAAATGTAATAAGGACAGCATGACGTGAGATAATTGTCGCAGCACGTATGCGAAGCCTCCAGGAAAACGCTAAAACTTGTAAAAGTCCAAGAAAACTTATCATAAAAGTTAAAGATGCTAGGTGCCTATAATTAGTACCTGATCTTTTTAAAGAAAATAATATAACGCACTGCTGTCAAATACCTAACTATTAAGTCCTAACTACAAACAATTGTTAGTAAATATACCTACCTATTTGTTAATTGAAGTAGTTATAACATTAGCCTAAGTCAGAATAATTTGTTACATGGATAATTAGAAAAACAACTTAGATCATCAAATTACTTAGGTACCTACTTACTTAAGTACTATTCATCATTAACCTCTCACATCCCTTTGACCCATTATAAACCCAAACACAATAGATTTTCTATTGTTCTTTTTTTTCTGGGATGTGAAAGATTAATATGTAAAGATAATAAATAAGTTTAAAGTGCGTATTGAAACAAACAATCAAGGATTCAATATTGAGTTCTCATATAACAAAGAAAAAAGGCCTTGAAAAGTATAAAAGATAGTCTGCTCGCGACTTCGTACGCATTAATTGTCATATCTTGGAAAAGTATCATAATATCTAAAAATAATAAAGCCTATATGTTATTCTGATGTGCAAGCTACAATATTACTAAGTTTCATCAAAATCTGTTCAGTAGTTTTTACGTGAAAGCGTAACAAACATCCACCCATTCATCGGCACAAGCATTGCCATTTATATTCATAGGATAATACTTACGAATTATTCAGCTCATTTTGCTTTAACAAATACGGCATTATGGCATTAGTGATGGCGCGAAGGTATCGCAATTCAGCATGGCGGCTTGCTGCGGCAGGATGGACGGCCATTTTGGTATCGAGCGGCGCGCCGTGCGGTCGGTCCGCGCATAACGTATAATGTCTCAACGCACATGGTAATAACCGCTCCGTTATAAAGCGGGAGTAATTTATCTAAAACATTTTGTTAATAAAAAACGATGGTTAAAAATGTGATTCAATATGGCGGCCGAAACGGCCATCTTGGTTTTGAGTAAAACTTTCTTAACCTTTTTTCTCAATGAATTGACCAATGTATCTGATTATGATTATAGGAGATGTATTTTTTAAATAGCCCTATATGTCCCACTTCCAGGCAAAGAACAATTAATGACAATTCTTCTTTCTTTTTTTTGTCTAAAGTACATGTTTTTAATAAAAATAAACAATTACTGTGTTTACCTGGATTTAACTTTTTGTATCTACATTTTAATAACTAAATAATTAAGCTGCTTACCTTCACAGCTCGTCTTAGTAAACTAGCAGAAGCATATCGCAACTGATGCCTCAATTCGTCTACAAAGAATGGCTGTAGCGTTATTTTACTATACCACGAGTTTATAAACTGGTCCAGTAATGTGTTGTAAAACTGAAACAATTTAAAAAATATTAAATATCAATTTAAAAATATAGGGTGACTTTAAATTAATAAACGATAGAAAAGGATATGCATGTACTCATGATAACAAACAACTTTTACTATGGGACCAAGGTCGAAATCATTCAAAAACTTTTGAACTCCCCATATAAAATGCACCAGCTGATAGTATGGGGGGAACAATTTTTTTTTTTGTGATTTTGACCTTGGTCCCACAGGAAAAGTTATTACATATTTTATAAATATATTTTTTTTAAATACATGGTAATTTATTAATTTTAATAATCATTAGTCATACTGTATAGCTTTTTAATTTAGGTACACACAATGCGAAACATAAGTCACTTTTTCTCAAGTCTACGTCTGTGACTGCATTCTAGATTTTTTTTGTTAGACTTTCAATATCTTTATCAATATCAATATTATTGAGTCTACTCTGGCTATGGTCCAGGCTTCCATTTCTCACATTCATCCATGAATCTTTCATCTTTATTAAAATAGGCAACCACGTCATACTAACTACCAAGTCTTATATCACAAAGAATATACACACCTACAAACATATATGTTGTAGTAAACATAAAGATACATATATGTACCTGTCACCCATCTTTCCCATCAGGGTAGACAGACCACTTTCACCCACTTGCTACGATCCAAAGTCGAATCACACTTCTCTCCACATTCATCAGTCTCATCATACAAAACATGCACATTGGTTTAGTAATCACAAGATAAATTTCACAAAATATGGAATTACACTGACTTACATCTTCTATGGCTAGATCGAGTTGTTTGTGTATTTGAAGACCAATCCACGGCTCCACGGACTCAGCGGGGTTGTGTCTGTTACATTCTGAAGAACCGCACGTCTCACAGCTCTGTGAAAATAAAATAAGATTATTTTAAAAGTTAATTAATCATGTCTATGATGTCTAAGTAACCACACACAGGACACGAACATTAAGAATTAAAATAAAACTAAATAAAATAATTAAATGAAAAAAAAAAATTATAAAATTATTATTAAGTTATTTTAATTTAAACTCCGCTAGGACTAACGCTGGTAAACGTGACCCTATATATAGAATTATGAACACATATAATGATTATCTTAACGCAATTGACCTATTCACTCTAAGTAAACCATCTTTCAAAAAAGAAGTTAGAAAGATAACTGTTTCCTTATAATGTTTTAGGAACTTACCCGCCAAATTTTTATTTGTCAATCATTTTTTTTTTGTTTTGTTTGTTAACTTCCTCTTTTTAACAAGTAGGTAATGGTTTGTATAATTTGTCTTGTTAAATTACTTACTTTCTTTCTATACCTAACTGTCTAAGCTTGTGAAAATTTATGAACGAAATTAAAACATTTTGTAATATGTGCATAACGGTGCTGGTTATACGATAAGTCTCTTATTTTATTACTTTACTATACACACTACATTGTATAACTGTTTGTTTTCCCAAATAAATAAAATAAAATAAAATAAAACGAAAAAATACAATTCAAGTGATAAGTTTCTATTGTTATTCAAAATATGTTTTACACGCAAAAAAGTATTTTTGATAAAAGAATCTAATCTAATGATCAAATAAAGTTACTGAGGCATTTGTCCAGTGGTAAACAATATTAATTACTAGTCATTGCAGTAAATTATCGTAATATTATTTAAAACCATTACAGTTCACGTGACGGGCGTGAACGACCGCGGATATTGACAGGTCAGCGCAAATATCGAACATAACAAGAACTTGACTCACAGATTCTACCACAACCTCCACTTCTTCTTTAGGAAACATTTTCAACAAATGGCACTTCCATTGTTCCACGTAACTCCGTAGAATACGTGAATTGAACCCGTAGTAACAAGCCACACATCCCAACACATAGCTAAACACGATAGTTATGAAGTGAAATCTGAGGAAAACAAATCTGGGTTACACACTGTTTTGCACAAGGACACATCACGATTTGTATGTTTATCTCACAGTTACCTGTAGAAATAAAGTATGGCTAATGATCCAACTACTAATCCGGCGTAAATAATATTATTTTCATTATCGTTTATTTGTGTAAACTTAAAATGACATCTTTCAGTCATGGTCGGGCGAATAAATAATGAAATGAAATGAAAGAATTGAATGACGTTGTTGACGCTTATTGACAAGATGACATTGACAGCTCAAATCTTTTTTTTTACGCGCCCATTCGGGACATGCAAGGACCAGAGACCATACAGCCTAATCGGCTGTCGACGTCAAAAGTTGGACGATTATATGTACATATTTCACAATTTAATTCGGCAAATATTTATTTAATTTTTTTCTTAATGTATTGCTTATATTTAGATGCATAATAACAGAGTCAGAATCCTTAAAGCTTGACACTTTAATTGTTACCTATCATTTTACTAAGGCGTTTGTTAATTTGTAGAACACTTCAAGTAGATAGCTACGTAATCTGAGTAAGGATTAGGTACCTACCTATTTCAAAGAGAAAAAACATCTAATCAGAACTTAATTAAAAAAACTCATCATACCTATCTCCTAAAGATAAATTGAATTTACGATTGTTCACTTCATTCGATCAATGCCTACCCAATGAACCTTTAACAAAAACTTCTTTTTCAAAAATGAATATTCACAAGCTGCTACTTTTTATACAAGTTTTATGGGTAACCAACGTTTTTACACAACAGATTTGTGGTACAGACCTTAAAACTTATAATTCAAGAGCCAGATTCTGGTTGGCAAAGGTAGGCAATCAAGAACTTAAAATATTTAATGCGGGGAAATGTCCTGAACGTTGCAAACAAAACTCGCCCGTATGTGGATCAGACAATCGCACTTACAAAAATTTATGTTTCTTAGAAGTTGCTCAGAAAGAAAATGAAAGATTGAAAATGCATCACCATGGTAAATGCAAGAAAAAACAGTTAGACATTAATATTAACCAAAATAATAAAGTCAACAACGAATTTGAAAATGCTGACAAAAATAGTTTTGAATTTGACAATCACAATAATGTAATTATTATCGATAATAATAAAAAAAAGAAAAAACGTCCAAGGTCGTCGAGTAGTGAGTCACAAAGTTCACCGGAATCAATCTCACTTTCTTCTGAAGAATCAGAAGAAAGTGTTCAAAGTGTTGAAACACAAAGGCCGACTAGACGACCGACTAGACGACCGACTAGACGACCGACTAAACGACCGACTAAACGACCGACTACCCGGCATACAACAAGACGAACGTCATCATCTTCATCGTCAGAGGAAATTCCCACAACAACGACAACGACTAAACCAACAACAACGACGACAACTACGGAACCAACAACAACAACTACGGAACCAACAACAACAACTACGGAACCAACAACAACAATGACTACGGAACCAACAACAACAACAACGACGACTACGGAACCAACGACAACAACTACGGAACCAACAACAACAACTACGGAACCAACAACAACAACGACTACGGAACCAACGACAACAACAACGACTACTACTAAACCTACAACAACAACGACTACTACTAAACCAACAACAACAACGACTACTACTAAACCTACTACAACAACAACGACGACGACGACGACGACGACTACTACTACTACTACTACTAAACCAACCACAACAACAAAAACGACGACTACGACAACAACTAAAAAGCCTACTACAACAACGAAAACCACACCACCATGTAATTGTATCAATTGGAGAAATAAGCAATTAAGGGATAAAACAAGGAAACCAAGGAGAAGAGTAGATAGTGAGTCAGACGACGATTATTAATACTTATAACATAGGTATAAATAAAGGGAACTAATTTTTTGAGCTGTTCTTTAATTATTCAAGCTGTTATTATGATCAGTTGAAAAACATATTGAGCAGTTATTTAATTTTATGACGGTTTATAAAATAAAACAACAGTAAAACATAAACGGTAATAAAAAAATAATTCTTCTGTTCTAAAAATATTTGACCGCAGTCCAAAATCTAAATGAGCGGTAAAAATGATGGAATGAGCGTAAAACTACGCGCGTCGTTATGCCGTGCTATCTACGTTACGCATACGCATCCGGTGTGTTTCAGTCTTTATTTATAATAAGAGTTCCTATGATATCTACTAGGTATTCATTTTTTTATTTAATTCCTTCAGTCAAAGTATATTACTGTTTTTTTATTTCATGTTACCACCTCATTGTTTATAGAATTGCTTCGAATGAGATTTCTTACCGACAAATTCCGATTTGTTACTGCCCGCACGTAACCGCTCATTCCGTCATTTTTTACCGCTCAATTAGATATTCACCTATCGTTTCGTTATTTTTTATTACTTATTTTTGGTTACTTTACTGCCTAGTTTTAACTGCTGAAATAGTTATTAAACGCGCCATTTATAATTTTAACTTACCAAAACTACTATTTTTAACTGCTTCTTTAAATCAGTGCCATTAATAAATACCTACAGGAGTGCGATAACCAATGTTCATCGATCTTTGAAAGAGGCAATCGGCTAATTTCGACATCGTACCTATAACCACTATTACGGTGGCTGTGGGCTATGGTCGCATTATCGCTACACAAGGACTTTTGTTTTTTTTAGTTGCGTTTCAAAATAACATTAAATTAGGTACCAGGCGCCCAAGTCTTTTAACTTTATAATGGCCTCTGTTGTGTGTCGGCAGAGTGTCATTGCATTTTTGACACATTTGGTGTAAGCCATTGTTTAGCTGAATACCAAATGTGTCAAAAAATGCCATTGACACTCAATAGTCACAAAACTGAGTCTATTATTTGGGTCATACAGACACAGAAAACATAAAATGTCTCTCCTGTTCCTGAAAGTTAAGGACATTGGATGCTAATTTCTAAACTTAATTTATATCCGCATAATCTGTGCCCAATGTAGTTTTGGCCTGCATAAACATTTTGAGGATTAGATGCTCCAATCTAGTCTGGAATAGGAAAGACAATTTTGAACCTAATTATGTGTATGACTCAATTAGCAGACTTTGGACCCCAGGTAGCACCTACTTAGTTCTCAATTCAAATTCTGATGAACGATTAAATGATAATTGATTGATATGTTAACTAACATAACACTGACCTACACGGAAATTAGCATTATATAATTAATTATATTTATTAGAAGATAGAAGATGTCTAGTAGTAATGTGCATTCTTTATCGTATCTTACTGTAGGTAATTAATTATGTTGGTACATTGATCAGTCCAGTCGTATAATAAAGTTTCTACATTATATGTGCACCTCCGTTTTGATTCATCCATAGTTTGTTACTATCCTTTTTATGTAAGTAAATATTCTTACTCAACGGTTAAATAAATGTCGTTAAATTATGTTTTATGATCCGATAGTAAGCGAAGTTTGAAGTAACTCATGTTACTTAATAGGTACAAAGCTAGGTTTTAGTTAGGTATAGGTCGCGCCACGTAAAAAGAACTTTAGAAACAAATGAAAATCACGTGTTTGCGTATGGGTACACTTACGCTCGAAAGTGCTAGGGCTATTTATCGTTTCATTCTTGTAAGAGTCTTTCGCACGCGGTTACGTATGTTGACTTATAGACTATACGTAGGGAATGATGATTCTGATTCCAAAGGTTATGAAAGTGACGAAAACGATGATAATAAAATGGCCACTTCTGGCATCAACACCGCGTCCTTATCTGGTTTTCGCGCCACCCATGAAGACCTAATGGAAGAACAATATGTTTTTTTTTAATTTTCGAATATTTTTTTACATTTTTACACATTTAACACTAAATCCAATATTGATTGGTAGTTGTGTATTTTCTTTATTTATATTCCACCTTACTAATACTACTAATAATATATTTCTTTCCTTTGTGCGTAAAACCATGACTGTAATTAAACACTTTTGTGCGCGATGGTATTTTAAAACAAATGTTAAACGTCAGACTGAAAAATTGTCTAATGCGCATCTGTCAGCTAGGGTTCATTTTACGTGGCGCGACCTATACCCACCTATTCATATTTTGTTCGGTTACGGGTTGACTTTTATAGTCGAAACCAATTATTTTGTGATTGGTAGGAAGTTATTTGAATTTATAATTAAACAGCTTTTGTTTTTTACTTTAAAATAAGTAGCTATATCTAATTAGGTACACGTAAGACCACGTAAGATATGAATTATTTTTGGTAAATACAATAATTTAAATCTTAGATTAAGAAAATGAGAATTATTGAAATCCTTCACGTGACCCAAATAGTTTTTTTAACAAATGTTATTTCGAAGCAGCCAAAAGGAAAGGGTGAACTGTGTGGAAATAATTTCAAAACTTTTTCTTCAAGAATCACCTTTTGGTTGGAAAAAATTAAAAACCCAAGCCTAAAAATACTTCACGCCGGAAAATGTGACAAACAATGTCAAGAAACCTCGCCAGTTTGTGGCTCCGATGGTCGTACGTATGAAAATATATGCTACTTTGAAAATGCAGCAAAAAATCGTTTGACATTATCTCTCAAACACCGTGGCAAATGCAATGCTCAAGACAGTGAAAAGTTCTTAATATTGGATAGAATAAATATTAATCAAGATAACGATATTACAAATAAGTTTAATAACAGTCATAAAAACATTTTTGACTTCAATAATAGTAACACAATAGTTGTTATAAATGATCATGAAAAACATCGTGACACAACAAAAAGACGTAAAAAGAGAAAAAAGACCACTACGTATGCTAACACTGACGATGTTGACAATGACTTTACAGCCACTGCTCATGCTCCCATTATCAATGCTGTCACTGCTGTCACTGATGTCGCTGATGTCACTGATGTTGCTGACACTGATGTTACTGACACTGACCATGCCACTACCATGGATGATATTATTATAATTGATTCTCAGAAAATCGTATTTCCTAATGAGTCAGAGGAAAGATCTACTAAAGATCCCGAACATATAATTTATCATGGTACTAAACCGCCCGAATTTTATGCAGAGTCGCAGGAGGAATTAAAACTTGGCGGTGTTAAAATTATACAAGATAACAAGAATAAAAATAAGATTGATAAAGGTAAGAAAAACGACATCACCAATGATAATAACAATGCTCTAGATATAGAATTACCTTCTGATGATTCTTCTTCTTCATCTTCTTCTTCGGACGAAAAAACGACGCCAACAACAACAACAACAAAAAAACGAGTCCGTAAAAGGAAAACTACTACTACTAGTTCCACTCCTACTACTACTACTATGGCACCCGAGCCTGAAGATGAACCAGAAAAGTCAAAAACATATGAAGAACCAGCAGAGTCAAGTAAATCTGATGAAGTGCCACGTTACGTGGACGACGTCTCTTGCAGTGATACATGTCACTCAGCTGGAGACAAGATTTGGAAACAGGGTATCTGGAAACGGGAGTACGGGAACCGGAAACCAGGGAATAATATTAAAATTGCAATTGATCAAAAATTCAGACACCATATTCAAGACAACAAATTTTATTTTAACAATAGAATGAACTATAAAAGGCGTCATTATAAGCGTCAAAAAAATTGACAAAATTGGCTCACATCACAACAGAAAGACGTATTCCTACTAAGACACTTAAATTAAGCGAAAAATGAAAAACAACCACGAGCATAACACGATCAGATTACGATGAAATTAATACATGGAAATGCTACAAATAGTTTTTGCGGAAAATGTCAAGAAATTTCAGCTTCTGTATAAATAATGAACGTTAGGTGGCTACTGTGGAAAAAAATAGGGTCCCTAATACCAATACTGAATTACATCTTTAAGTAAGTAGTAATAGGTCTATTATAGAAAAAAATGTAATTGTAAGTTACAAATAAAGTAGTAAAGTTTCAAAGCGGAACCTCAGTTATTTGGTTTAAATTAAATTAATACCTACAGACATTAAAGAGATAGACAAGAGCATGAACCACTAAAGAAAAGTCACCATCATAACATCAAGTAGATATAGGAGTTGACACAATTGTGGATAAAATAAAAAAAATGGGTCAGGCTGCACAATCGTAAAAATTATCCCCATCTCGAGTCAAAGTTTGTGTAAAAGTGCAAAGGATACTGGCAGCATTGCCACGCTGAATGGCCAGTGAAATTCGTTGCACCAAAAATGACTCGACACGGGGATCTGAATTACGATTCCTAAGGCGGCACCCCAGTTCCTTTATAAAAGTCTTGGCCTCAGATGGTAGTAAGTAACTAAACACGTCGTCGTCGTGTGTTCAATTAAAATTTACCTTACACAGAAATAGAACTCTTATGACTTTTAATTATCGTACTATTTATATAAGTCCTATTGCTGCTACATAAGACCTATTGCTTAAAAGACATAAATATTGTTAAAATCTGCTTTATGGTCCGATAATAAGCAAATTTTGAAGTAACTCAAGTTACCTAATACCAAGCTGGGTTTTAGCACAGATTACTAAATAGTTAGTGACGTTTTAGGTAGGTACTTACCTACCTATATCTATTCATTTTTGTTTGGTTACGGTTTGACTTTTATAGTCGAAATCAATTATTTTGTGATTATAAGGAAGTTATTAGAATTTATAATTGAACAGCTTTTGTATTTTACTTCATAAATAGGTAGCTATATCTAATTAGGTACACGTAAGTACTGCGTAAGACATGAATTATTTTTGGTAAATACAACAATTTAAATCTAGACTAAGAAAATGAGAATTATTGAGATTCTTCACGTGACCCAAATAGTTTTTGTAACAAATGTTATTTCGAAGCAGCCAAAAGAAAATGGGGAACTGTGCGCCACTAATTACAAAACTTTTACTTCAAGAATTACCTTTTGGTTGGAAAAAATTAATAACCCAAGCCTAAAAATACTTCACCCCGGAAGATGTGGAAAAGAATGTCAAGAAACCTCGC
This sequence comes from Anarsia innoxiella, assembly GCA_947563765.1. Taxonomy (NCBI): domain Eukaryota; kingdom Metazoa; phylum Arthropoda; class Insecta; order Lepidoptera; family Gelechiidae; genus Anarsia; species Anarsia innoxiella. The sequence goes on along the minus strand of OX387404.1, from coordinate 8,802,979 downwards.
CAGTTTGTGGCTCCGATGGTCGTACGTATGAAAATATGTGCTACTTTGAAAATGCTGCAAAAAACCAGTTAACATTGTCTATCAAACACCATGGCGAATGTAACTCACAAGGCTTAATGAAAAAAATGAAAAAAAAGAAAAAGAAAATAAAAATTATACAAAATAACGCAAATGACAATAAAATTAAAAAGGGTAAGAAAAACCGTATTATTAACAAAAATGACAACACATTAGTTATAAATGGGGATAAAAAACGTACCACAACAAAGAAACGTCCGACGAAGAAACGTCCAAAAAAGAAAACTACAAAAAAGAAACGTAGGCGTAAAACGACCACTACAAAGAAGGCACGGAAGACGCGTACCCCTGATGGTGTTGGTCCCATTGACGATACTGCCACTACCGATGCTCCTATCGACGATGCTTCTATCGACGATGCTCCTATCGACGATACTCCTATCGACGATACTCCTATCGACGATACTCCTATCGACGATACTCCTATCGACGATACTCCTATCGACGATACTCCTATCGACGAGGCTGCCTCTGCCGAAGAGCCCACTGACGAAGAAGACGATGCTGAAGATTCCAGTGAGGCTCCTGTCACTACTGATGCTGCTATTGATGCAGCAACTACTGCCGATGCTGTCACTGAGGCTGCTGTCACTGAGGCTGCCATCACTGAGGCTGCAGTCACTGAGGCTGCCGTCACTGAGGCTGCCGTCACTGAGGCTGCCGTCACTGAGGCTGCCGTCACTGAGGCTGCCGTCACTGAGGCTGCCGTCACTGAGGCTGCCGTCACTGAGGCCGCTGTCACTGAGGCTGCTGTCACTGACGATGCTGCCACTCCTGATGCTCCCGTTGACAATGCTGTCACTGACGCTGCCCCTGTCGATGCTGCCACTCTTGACGCTCCCGTTGACGATGCTGTCACTGACGCTGCCCCTGACGCCCCTGCCCCTGACAACGCTGCCCCTGATGACGCTGCCCCTGACGGTGCTGTCCTAATGACGCCTCAACATGATAATAAACCACCGAAGGAATTACTCTCATCAAGTCTTGGCAAAGGCAAAAAAAGTATTAAATTTATACAAAATAACGAAAACAAAAACGAAATAAGTTCAAAAAAGAAATCTAAGAACAACAACATTGTCAATAATAATAACAATGCTATAGATTTTAAGTATGAGAAGAAAACAACTACATCAAAAAAGAAGAAAAAGGAATCTTCTTCTGAGTCTAGTGAATCGTCGGATTCTTCGGAAGAAGCAACAACAAAGAAATCTACAAAGAAATCTAAAAAGACAACTACTGTGGAACCCGAATATGAGTCCTACGAGGATGATGATGAGGGTGATGATGAGGATGATAATCAATACTCAGGATCAGACGAGGAACCACCGGACTCAGGTGAATCGAATGATGAACAACCAAGTGAAGAAGATGACGAAGAACCGAACTCAGATGAAGATGATGATGGTGATGAAGAATCTTGGAGAGGAAAACCGAGAGGAAAAGGGAAATGGAAAAAAGGTGTCTCGATAAAGAAAAAGAAAAAACATAAAGTAAAATCGTCTGGTAAACAAAAATCCAGTATCCGTATACCGTATAACAATAGACTAAATGCTAAAAATGGTCATTATTGGTAGAGAGTTAAAAACGTAATAATTCGCCTCACAACAGAAAGATGTGTTCCTACTAAGAAAAATACGAAAGTAAGCAAAATTAAGCACAAAATTCTAAATAGCCATGAGAGCATAACACGATCAGATTCCGATGAAATTAATAGAAAGGCTGCAGATATCTAACAGTCAATTTTCTGCGGAGAATATCAAGAAATTTCAGCTTCTGCTATAGTTAATGAACGTTCTGTAGTCTGTAGATAACAGTTAGGCCTTACCTACTGCGAAAAAAATTGTGTCTACTTTTATTGAATAAAAATCTATACTTATGGTACTTATCTATATATGTATTAATATATCTGTTAGGTACGGAAAAAACGCAATTGTATCTAAGTTTCAAAATAAAGTTCTAGAAGTAAAGAAACACCTTTAAATAAATAAGTAGGTACCTATTTAAATAGATATGTGAGTTTATTTAGTTTGAAATAAATGAATAAGTATGATTTACGCGTTTATATTAAGCACCTACAGATATCAAAAAGAAAGACAACCCAGCTAACTCTTGAAGTAAAATCACCAAACCACCATCATGACAAAATTATGGATGGTAGATATAGATACTTACTTACTAGGGAATGCAATCCCGCAACAAAATTTCGATCCCGGTATTTGCGGGATCCCGCATCTTTCTGAAGAATTATTTGAAAAGAGAAATTCTGTATCATTTATGTATCTAAAACTAAAAATGAGACAAAAAAAACAACAATAAAAGAATCACCAATATTGATTTATAAACGACGAAGTTTTCAGCATAAAAATATACGGTCGAATCAAGAAACCTACTCCTTTTTTTGAAGTCGGTTAAGAATAAGATTTTTTGAACAAAAAAATAATAAAAGATGTAGGTACCTACTAAAAGTGTGTAATAAAAGACTAAAAATTATAAAAAAGAGACAATAAGTATTCTGAAAGTAACTACTGAAAGACATTGGTTCAGGCTCGGTAGATTTAACTTGCATCATCATCATGCAAGTCGTCAATCATCATGATCTTGAATGGAGGTCGAAGACGTCGTACAAGCATCTGATGAGATTAACGTTAATTCTGGGTGGTTGTTTGTTTCATTAAATTGTAATCTTTCTAAGATTTTTAGCCGTCTCTATCGTTTTATCCGTCCCTATCCCAATCCCGCAAATCCCGCGGGATCCCGCTCGATTTTTGTGCGGGATTAGTCCCGCAAAAATAGCGTGGGATTCCGGTATTACGGGATCCCGTTATCCCTGTATTGCATTCCCTATAACTTACCTACTTATATAATAATTAGGTACTTTATTTAATACTGAACACGTGTGGTTGTCTAATTAAAATTTATCTTTCACAGACAGATAAATAGAACTCTTATGATTGATTAACGTATTAGATACACCAACTGTTTAAATGATAATTTCACGAAGCAAGTCCACGCGTTATGACGCAGTTAAAAACCCCATTAATTTTTTAACAATGCCAATTTTCAGCATCATGACCTACGTTCAACTGCTTTTGTTAACAAATTTCTTTTCATTAACCGTAAAAGGAAAACCGGCGTCACTTTGTGGAACCGACTTTAAAACTTACACTTCAAGAACTAAATTTTGGTTAGCAAAAATAAACAAACCGGAACTTAAAATTTTCCACACGGGGGATTGTGATCAACAGTGTCAAGAAAATTCTCCAATTTGTGGTTCGGATGGTCGAACTTATGACAATATATGTTATTTAAAGCTGGCTACGAAAAAACAACTTAAATTATCCGTTCAGTATAGTGGAGAATGTAAATCAGGTGATTAATTAAATTATTCCATTTCTTAGCATCAAAATAATGGTGTAGGTAAATAAAGTTTTTAAGAGCTAACCACACATTTCGAACACGTCCCTGATGCCATACGGCTAATATCGGTTACGTACAAACTATATGAACTTGTTCACACAACTCCGTATCATACACAGTACAGCAGCTTTCATACGTATGTGGTATCATAGCGTCTATAGTGAAACGGACAACTCTGAACACGGACAGCCCTGACCCGGAAATGTGTGGATAGCCCTTTATAAGTAGAAGTAGGTAAATACTTAATACCTACTCATATAAATCATTTTATTATTAGCTTCAGAAATAAGCAAAGAATCGTGCGAGGAAGAAGAAATGTCGGCGAAAAAAATGCCCACAAAGAGGCCTAGGAAAAAGTCCTCGAGGAAACCTAAGAAGAAGGCCACAGCGAAGCCCACGGATGATACCACAATAATACCTAACACACCGACGAACAAAGAGTGTAATTGCAATAAGGACAAACAAAAACCAGTCTCATCAAATGAAACAATTACAGCCGAAGTGATATTCCTTAGCGGCAGTGAATCGGAAATTGTTTCTACTTCTTCGAGTGAATCGGGAATAGAGTGCCTAGCTGCCGGAAAATAACCTACCTATATATACAAGGTGACTTTAAATTAGTTACGATAGAAAAGGATATGCATGTACTCGTGATAACAAACAACTTTTACTATGGGGTCAAGGTCGAAATCACAAAAAAAATTGTTCTCTATCAGCTGGTGCATTTTGTATGGGGAATTCGAAAAATTTTGAATGATTTCGACCTTGGTCCTATAGTAAAAGTTGTTTGTTATCACGAGTTTATGCATATCCTATTCTATCGTTCACTAAATTTAAAGTCACCCTATACAGGGTGTAACAGAAAGGGGGTATAATGCCGAAACACAGCGATAGTCCTCGTGAAACTGAACAACTTTCCCAAAGGAACATGGATTGAAACTAGAAAAAAAAATTCGTCTCTCCATACAAATATTCCGATCAGCTGATCGAGTAAGTATGGGCGATCCAAAAAAATTTTTTCGTGTACCGACCCATGTTCCTTGGGGAAAGTTGTTCAGTTTTATGAGGACTATCGCTGTGTTTCAGCTTTTTACCCCCTTTCTGTTACACCCTGCATAGCTAAATAAATAAGTTAGAAACTTAGTAAGACACTCTAGTTCCCAAGCGTCAAATACCTACCTAATAAATCGGAAATACTTAGATTTAAGCTAAATAATATAATAAGCCGAAGAAAAAGTCCAAATGAACTTATTTTGCTTTTGAATAGAAGCCCAACTATAGCCCAACTTATTTTTTATCTGTTTTGAGGGATTTTAAGACAAATCAATTAAATAAAACCTAATTAATTCAAAACGCCTTTAAAGATGGCAACGTTGCCAAAAAATGTAGGTACTAAGGGAAGTTTATTATCAAGATTTGGCAGATGGCAGAGAAGGTTTTTGAAGAGAGAGAAGCGTTTGCTAAGCGACACCAATAGGAGATTGGTGTCGCTTAGCAAACGCTTTATTAATAATACCTAGGTAGGTACATAAGTAAGTAACACGGGTAAGTAATCAAATCACGAATAGCCACGTCGTTAATAATAATAATGGCGTGAAATATACCTTATAATTGATGAAATTCAAACATACGGAAAACACTACTACTCTTTTTCTCTGCTTCAGGACCTCTGAATTCAGGACAGATAAAATGAACGGACGAATGGATGTCAGCAATAAATATTTACTTACTTACATCTTTGTTACTATCCTCAGAGTTGTTAGGTTGTTACCTACTCTTTCACTCAAAAACCACTGAACAGATTTTAATAAAAAATTAAAATTTTCATTAGCACCTTGTATGTATATGTACTTATGTACCTACCTATAATCGTTCAAAAACCGATGGACGACGGGGCAGTAAGGTTCTCGATTGGCGACCTTTCTCCAAAATTACCCATTTGCTGATGCAGCGGAATCGGTATAAGATCATTAACACAAGATAGGAAAGACACTTACCGCAGTTTCGACGTAGGAACCTATAGTTTGTTTGAACCACAACAGGTTTGAACCTAAACGACGGACAAAAAAAAGCGACAGAAAATGTAATTCCGTGCACAAAAGAAGCTTGGACAATAGACAATAGGTTTGCTCTAAGGGGTAAGGTCCGGATGAGAATAATGAAGGAAATTTTCTCATTGTCATTTTGGCTGTATAGAATTTGGTTCCCTTTGCCTGCTCAACCGTCAGCTGTCGGAAACATATGACTGCTGGCTGTCAAACTGAAACTTAAAAATATAACCTGCATGGGATTTGCTATTTTAATCTGATTTTTTACCGAAAGTCGAGATATTTATAAACTTTTCAAAGCAAATATATGTACTATCAGTTATAATTGCTACAAACAAAAATACCAATAGCTGAAAAGTAAGTTATTTTTATCGATACATATGCATTTTTAATACCGCCGTACCTACCTAATCAAATAGACTGAAAAGCAGATTTCCTTTTTTTAATGCTTTTACTGTATTAACATACTTCTTGAAAACTTAATATAGGTACCGTAGTTATATTTATTTAATAAAATAGATACTTAAAGAAAGCTAGAACTTATAGGAATTACACTAATCTTTCATTAAAAATGTAGGTAAGCATATATCTCAGTCATCTTTGATACCTACATTTTCAATCTTGTTCATAAAGTATTCCAAAATCTCGTCAAGTGAACTATTAGTCATGTTTTTAAAAATATGGGCTTAATCTTAATGACATTTTATTATTGTCTAAGAAGCAATAATCACCATAGTTCAATAAGGTTATTGTTATCTTTATAGTTGTTTATTCTTGCCCTTATCTGTTTATTTCTGTGCTCAGTAAGCCACTGACATTGCTACAATGTGTTCTAAAACCTTGCTCTTAAGTTTTGTTGTTATTGTTTAATTTATTCAAATACTAGACTTTATTTTGTAAGTAGGTACCTACTTTTTTAGTCTATTACAAGTATTAGTAATAGAATTTTTTATTATTATAGGTACTTATACTGACATATTTTTTTGGATGTACCTATTAATAAACAATCTGAGGTATAGGTTTTGAAATTGCTAAAAACTTATTATTACATGAAAAGCTTTTACTTTACTCCGATATAGCAATTCATTGTTCAATTAATTAAATATTATGTTTGTTTATTTCAGGTTAAAATGGCACTGCAAAGGTGTTTATTTGGAACTAAGCAATACGCAATAAAATGTTACATCCTAACAAATCTGAAGCAATCATACTGTGCACTATATCATAAATACAGTAGTGGTCCACGAAAATACACTGATAGACACGAATGGGTCATAGTTCATGACGGCCACGGAACCGTGGGAATAAGTAAATACGCTCAAGAATCTTTAGGCGACATCGTATTCGCACAGCTACCAGACATAGGCACGAAATTGAAAGCTGGCGACGAATGTGGTGCGTTGGAGAGTGTGAAAGCGGCAAGTGAAATATATTCCCCTGTAAGTGGAACGGTTACGGAGAAAAACAAAGACGTAGAAGCTAAACCGGCACTTATTAACACTTCTTATTATGAAAAAGGTTGGTTGTATAAACTTAAATTGTCAACCCCAGACGAAATAGAAAGTCTTATGACAGAAGAACAGTACGATACGTTTTTAAAGACTGACGTGGAGACGGAGCACTGATTTTTTTTTGTTGTTTAGAAAAGTTTAAATTATGAATAAGTAGAGTTAATAAAGATTAATATTGTTTTATCTTTTGTTTCTGTTACATCTGATTTAGAATAAATTTTGAGAGAATGCAATAGGTACTCAATTCACCTTACAGCCACATTGCAAAGCATTATGGACCCTGTTGCAGAGCACCACAAAGAAAAATAAAATATACCTATCATGTCATCTAATTTCAAAGTTTAAAAGTTCAATCATTTTAAATTACTGTTGTTATTTTTCTTGTACCAATTAATGAACTATTTTTTTCATGGACAATAAGCAGCTCATACTTAATGGTTTTTGAAATGGCCCCCTAGTGGAATTCTCTTCTCTCTTAAATATTTAACAATGAATAATAACTTCAGCGTACAACAGATAAGGGAACAATAAAAAACACTTTTGTGCGTTAATTTATATTAGTGCAGTTTAAACTAAAGGACAATTCGTAACATAACTCACTTATTAAACTTTGGTTGGGATAACATTTATATCACGGTATATTAATTATTTAGTAGTTCAAATTACACCTCGCTTATATTGGGTGTAACAGAAAGGGGGTATAAAGCCGAAACTCAGCGATAGTCCTCATGAAACTGAATAACTTTCCCCAAGAAACATAGGTCGTAACTCGAAAAAAAAAAATTTCGCCTCCCCATACAATATGTCAGCTGATCCAAAAATGTTTTTCCTGTTACGATACATGTTCCTTGGGGAAAGTTGTTCAGTTTTTCGGGTTTATACCCCTTTTCTGATACACTCAGTATATAAAAAATCACCACAGCAGTATCATAATTACATTTTACATGGGCATACCTAGGGAAGTAGGGGGGTACTTAGTAATAATGTTGACATCATTACTAAGTATCTTAACTTGTACATAACAACATTAACAACTGGCAATAGGTATTTATTATTACGATGAAAATAAAATCAAAATAGTGTGGAAAAAATGGATGACTAAGCAATGGTCTGTTGGAAAGCGAAGGAACTGTGTTTGGTTCATAGCAAGTGGAGGGAAGAGGTCTCTGCCTACCCCAACGGGAGAGAGGCGTGACAGATATGTATGTACCTATGTATAAAAACAACTAGGTGCTTACTCGTACTTTAAGTTTTTTAAGCATTTAGCAACTGGCTTATAAAAAAAACTGTATTTTTCCCCCCTTGCCGAGTACCTGGGTACGTCCATGCATTTTGGTATTAATTACCATTATGTTATATGAAACGACTCTTAAACATACTATTTGGGCTTGAATCATAATTGTATATCTACCTTTATTCGAAGAATTGAATTCCGAGAAACAACTTGCAAAATATATAATGGTTCATTTTTTATCACATTTAAAAAAATACTAGATATCACAACTAATTGTATTGAGATATGTTTCTTGTACTTTTAAAGTAATTTTAGTATAGAAGTTTCATATATGAAAATTCAAAATCATGTTTAATGATTGAGCAAAAATATGTAGGAAATGAGAGCATTGATCTGGTCACAATAATATTAAAACATAATTACTTATGGGCACACCAATATTTCCCAAAATACGGAATAAAAAACTTATAACTAAAAGTTAAGAAATCAAACATTTTACTTACTTACAGAAAAAAACAATTTAAATGCAATAATATTTATAAAAAAAATACCTACCCAAAAATATTATTGCCTACACACCAATAAAAGAATTCTAAAAAGAAGCCAATAGCTTTTTTTTTAATATAAATACATGCAAGAAAAAAATGAAATGTATATTATGCTATGACAACTTCCTGGTGTTAAGTTTTTTTTTTTTTTAAGATTTGGGAAGAACATTATTTTAATAATTGAACAATCTTAAAATTTACATTATTTTTAATCTATCGATTGTTTTTATTTTTATTAAACAAGCTTCAGTTGTCATTGTTAATATTGCCACATATTGACAATTCTTCAAAAGGGAAAAGGTCATAATATAATTAATTATTGATTATTTATAATTTTAAAAAATCACACAAATACAATAAGATTAATATAATAAAAAATATACTCCTAAAATATGCAATTTTGATTGACTTTTAAAATAAATCTAAAGGACATGATTTGACTCGTCTTAAAATACATCCAAAATCAAAAACTAAAACCTAAAAAGTAGGTTCACAAATTCATAATTACTTCCTAAAAAGGAACTCTTAGTGGACTAAGTACCGATTAGATGTTTTGTACCAATTGACAAATGGCTCTAAAATATTGCAAGACAAATATTTTCGTGAACATTATGCTCAAGGCTTGCGCTCACTTTGGCTGCGTTTTCCGCACAAATTTCACTCGTGCGTATACGTACGAACACGCACGAATAATCCCGACCTTAGAAGTACTATGGGAGCGCTCAGACTGCGTGCGAGTCTATTCGCACGAGTGAAATTCGTACGAGAACGCAGCCAAAGTGAGCACAGCCCTAAACAGGCAAATGGGACAATCTCTACAGACTGCCCAGAAAGAATGACAGTCGATAAACGTCATTTTCATTTTTAGTTATATATCATGTGAAAATGTATTGCAATTCTTTATATCACGAAGATGTATAGCGAATAGCGATTCTATGTACATCTTCAATAATAAAATAATTTTTCAAAAAACGCGTGCGCATAACAAGATGACAAGTTTTTCGAGAAGCACAATGACAAGAGAACAATTTTCGCATTCTCATCCAGAGATTGTCCCAAATAATTTACAAATGCCATTTAGAGGGTCTTAGTACATTTATGTACTTTAAATATGGCAACACTTCAAAAAACTCCTTCCATAGACAATAATTCCTTCAAATATTATCAAACATGGTATCATTAATAACTTTATTGGAATACTTCCTAAACTTAGTTAAATACACCCATTTTACCGTAAAAGGTGCATCTAGGGACAAACTTAGGTTATAGATTTCTAGAACGTTCTTTTTTGATACGAAATCCGCTGTGTTGCCATTAACAAAAACTTTTTTAACCGGTGTTTGTATAAACACTGTAATGTTGTTTAGGGAGGGAACTCCATATCCCCACCATATAACTCTGCTTCGTAATTCGTCGTTTTTCAAAGTGAATTCTATGTTGCTGTATTTTTTCTCTTGGTAGCTATCTGCAAGAAAAATGTTTTTAGTAAGTTGGTCTTAAAACTGTAAAAAGGATGGGATAATAAGATTGTTTTGATATTGAACTAATGACCACATATTACATTTATTGTCATATCTTGGACAACTTTTACATTACTACAGGCTGCCCACGATTTCGTACGTCATAACTTGAAAAAAAAAATCGGTTGTCTGTAAAGTCGGTTTACTGACGATGGTTGAACGTGACAACGTCATTAATGCTGCCGAACGCGGCCAATTGTGCCTCTGCGTCGCCCGATCCGCGCTCTCGCTTGCACTTCAAGCCTTAAATGGAACGCCTCAGAGCGAGGTAACGCCGCATGAGTCATGTTTTTTCGTGCGTGCAGCCGGCTCCATCGAATTATAAGACGTTGTCACGTCAAAATACACTATAGGTATCTTAAATTAATATAGCCTATGTGTTATTCTGATATGCAAGCTATAATATTGTAAAGATTCATTACAATCTGTTCAGTAGTTTTTGCGTAACAAACATCCTTACTTCCATCGGGATATACATTGCCATTTATAAAATTTGTAGGATAATTACATATTTGAAAGTTTCATCAAAATCTGTTCATCAGTTTTTGCGTAAAAGAGTTCCATTCATCCATCTATCGGCACAAACATTGACATTCATAAAATTAGAAATTTTTTTTCATCAACCACCGACGCTATTCTACAACCTATTTAAGTACAAATAAGGTTATTTTTCGAATGCACTTACTCTGACTATCCCCGTCGTCCCAATACAGCTTTCCGTAGGCGGTCTTAGTGTCGTCAGGTACTACCAGTAGCTGCATGGGACCGCTGCGAGAATTTGTAGTCGTCACTGGTCCTGATAACGGGGGCTCTTGTAAAGGTAATATTGCTCCGCCCTGGAATAAAGTAGGTTTAAGAATATTGTAAATGTAAAAGAAATAATTTAAAAAAAATCAATGGTTCTTTTTTGTGGACGACAATCAAGGGACGAAATTAGCCTTTAAAACTAAAAAACCGGCCAAGTGCGAATCGGTCTCGCGCACGTAGGGTTCCGTACCATTCAGTAGGTTAACAATAGCCTAATAATAATGTCTACCAGTAGCCATTATTAATATCGAGCAAAAATCACGCGTGTTGTATGGGAGCCGCCCTTAATTATTATTATTAGTCTATTTTTAGTATTTGTTGTTATAGTGGCAACACGGTAATACACTTAAAACCGTCATTTTAAGAAGGTACTTGTAACTAGATATATTTATATAGATAGACAGATTGATAATATTGATGTCTTTTCATGGACACATTACGTCCCTTAACTTTCATAATAAAATTAAAAAAAAAACCATATAATACATACCCTAACAGCAACCATTTGTTCATCAGTAACATTCTTATATTCATTCGAAGCTAAATACTCTCCATCTCTGATATTATACCATTTGTCTGGCCCAGGGTAGTATGCTCGTACTGTAGAGGTATTTGGTTGCAAAATCGGTGTAATCATTATGTAGGAACCTATTAGGAATTGAGTGTCTATGTCCCGAAGTGTCAAGTCTTCTGGGTTTCTGGAATTGTGAAAAAATGTGTTAAAAGGTTTAATATTGATCATACTACTAACATCACCAACTGAGTAACTGTCATTAGGAACAGAGAAAAAACGTTATATTATACTGGGTGTAACAGAAAGGGGGTATAAAGCCGAAACACAGCGATAATCCTCATGAAACTGAACAACTTTTCCCAAGGAACATGGGTCGTAAGTCGTAACTCGAAAAAAAAATTGTCTCCTTATACAAAATGTCCGATCAGCTGATCGAGTAAGTAATGGCGATCCAAAAAATTTTTTCGATTGACGACCCATGTTCCTTGGGGAAAGTTGTTCAGTTTCATGAGGACTATCGCTGTGTTTCGGCTTTATACTCCCTTTCTGTTACTCCTTGTATAAGATCCAGAAGCGCATCCAGAGACCACTTCCTTCCACTTGCTACGATCCAAACACACCTCTTTCACTTCATCCACACTCATCAGTCGCCTCAAGTTGACGGCGATGTGGTTCGCGACATGTCACGTCTCGTTACTACCGGGGGCGAAAAGTGGTCCACTAAAAATACCTAAGCAATAACAAATAAAGCTACTTACTCAAAGAACAACGGCCGAGCAACAGTATCGCCATCGACGTGCGCGCGCCAGAACGCAGTATAGTAATACGGTAACAACACATAGCGCAGTCTCAACGCTTTTATACTCGCTTTTAGTACATCCCCGCCCATGCTTACTGGGTCTTGTGCCTGGAATAGAACGAATTATTATAAATACAGGATGTTTTTTTACACACATACCTATCTGTCACGCCTTTCTCCCATCGGGGTAGGCAGAGACCCACTTCTTTCGCTTCATACATGCACGTTGATTTAGGGTACTCCTGACTTGGCCTTTTCTTAACAAGTCCCTGATTTGATCGAGATCCATTAATCATGTCAGCCTATGGACGTCCACTGCTGGACAAAAGCCTCCCCCAAGGATCTCCACAACGACCGGTCTTGCGCTGCCCACATCCAACGGTTTCCAGCGACTTTAACCAAGTCGTCAGTCCACCTTGTTGGAGGCCTTCCCACACTGTGTCGTCCGGTGCGTGGTCGCCACTCGAGAACCTTTCTGCCCCATCGTCCATCGGTTCTACTCATCATTAATAGAATTTGAAAAACCGGCCAAGTGCGAGTAGGATATGAGTAGGATTCGCGTATGAAGGGTTCCGTACCATTGTATTGGAAAAATCGCTTTTGTTGTATGTGAGCCCCCTTCATTATTATTAGAATCTAATATTCTATTTTTAGTAATTGTTGTTATAGCAACAACGATAATGGATGATTTGTGAAAATTTCAACGCAATGGCTATAACGGTTCATGAGATACAGCGTGGTGACAGTCAGCTGAGCCTTAGTAAAACAGTCCCGTTTCCGCCCTCTGGGTACGGAACCCTAAAATTGTAACTTACCCTTGACGCCCTATCCGCATGGTTCCTAGAGAACGGATAGAAGGCGCCCAACTGCATCCATCGCTTGCAGAGATCTTCGTCTGCGTTGCCTGAGAACCCGCAGATATCGGAGCCCGTCATTGCCACCCCGAATAGACTGAATGATAGAATTTCTGGAAGTAATTTATTTATTTCATTTAAAACATTGTAACGTGACACTTAGTTAATACAAAAGCGTTACATGTTAGAACAAATTATTATTAGGCGGGTCCACGCAGAGCGAGCAGCCTCTCGAGCCAACCGTTTGGCCAATTAAAAGAGGCCCCTAAGAACTACCCAACTCAATAGGATAGCGAGGTCTTTCCTGAGCGGCCAAACATCTGCCTCGCGGCTGCTCACTCTGTGTGACCACGCCTATTGAATAGTATACAGGCATACGACTTTCAAGTGTTCTCTTACACTCTTCAAATAAGCATGTAAAAGAATAACGAAATAAGTCACCACACGGTGCATTTTTTAGCATGGAATTAAGTAGGCGTTGTGTGTGACAAGTGTTTTTCTAGACATATTGCTATGGAGCAGACGTCATAATGCGTTGCGTACGTGAAATCAATCTATTGCTAGCTTTAGCATTAGGGAAAGGGCATAAAGAAGCAAGTAAAATATGAAAGTTCAAGCTCGAATAACCCAGTCCAGGTAACCGGTACCGACCTCTACCGACTAGTACCGACCTGTTTCTTTGATAACATTGGGTTGTAAAAGGGGGTGGTGTGTGTAGTTGTAGTGGGTGGTCTTCGTCGGCCAAAGTAGATAGAAAAGACAGTAGGTACGTTTACATACGAAGTTTAATTACGAAGATAACAAATACAAAATCAGATAACTGAGCGACTTCACATAGAGCCATACACGTCACCTAGGCAAGCGAGTACGGGCACTATGGAAGGTTCTACACAACTCTTAGGTTGTATTAGGTTGGGGAAAAAGTCTCTTCGTATTTTATATGAAAATTCAAAAAGTTTTTTTTTATAGTTTATTTACATTTGACTAAAGTATGTAGGTGCCATTTTGTTCCATAACTTTTTGCCATCTTGTTGGTAGTGACATGATGATCCCATTGCTGTAAAAATTTTGAGGCTTCTGATCGAAAAACTGCGACAAGTGGTTTTGGCAGTCCTCTCGTGATGTTAACCTGACACTGCCTAAGGAATTCTGCAGAGACCGAAACAGATGAAAATCTGAAGGTGCAAGGTCAGGACTATACGGCGGATGCATTAATACCTCCCAGCCAAACTCTCGTAATTTTTGCTGAGTGGCTAAAGATGTGTGAGGTCTAGCGTTGTCATGGTGAAAAACCACACCCCTTCTGTTGATCAATTCTGGCCGCTTTCTCTCAATTTTTTGCTTCAATCTCATCAATTGTTCGCAATACAGTTCTGAATCGATGGTCCTGCCTGGCGGTAACAGCTCATAATGAATGATGCCCTTCCAATCCCACCATACACACAGCATTACCTTGTTGCGAGTTAACCCGGGTTTTGCCACAGTCTGTGAAGCTTGACCGGCCTTTGACCACGATCTTTTTCGCACGTTCTTGTCGTATGTGATCCACTTTTCATCACCAGTTATCAGCCTTTTCAAAAATGGTTCGGTTTCATTACGTCGTAATAAAGAATCACAAATGAGTACACGGTTCATTAGGGTTTCTTTCAGTGAGCTCATGAGGCACCCAAATATCGAGCTTTTTAGTGTACCCAGCTTTATTCAAATGAGTCAAAACCGTTTTGTGGTCAATTGCCAGTCCTTCAGCTACATCGTAACTACTAATATGCCGATCTTGCTCCACTTTTTCAAAAATGGCATCAATTTTGTCCGTAACAGGGCGACCAGAGCGAGATGCATCTTTGATATCAAAATTTCCGGCTTGAAAACGCTTAATTAAACCAAACTTGCGCTACTCTCACAGATACTGCATTAGGTCCATAAACATCACAAATTTTTTTCGCGGCTTGAGTTGCATTTTTACCTTTTTTATAGTAAAATTTTAAAATGTATCGAATTTCTTCTTTAGATTCACTCATTTTAACAACAACAATAACAAATGAAAATCACACAAATTCCTAATTTGAATTTGGAAGTGCCTTCTTTAAAATTAAAACTTTTTAATGATACCAAAACCAGCCAGATACAAATGGTATAGCCAAAGAGATTTTAATACAAGTTCATACATACTATATGCGAAAAGACTTTTTCCCCAACCTATTATAATAGTCACCGAAGCAAGCTATTAAACGGCAGAGCGTCAATAGGGTGGTCACTCGGGGCTTATAGCTAACAGCGTGACACAAGTCGATAGCGCGTTTCAGAGTTCAGATGGCGCCATCTATAAATTTTCGGTGGAACTAACGTTTGTATGGCGGAGTTGCGTTTCATTTGTTACAGGGTTATTTTACCTCTTCGATACCGACCCGCAACGACAAGTCCCTCCCTACTGGAAACCTGCTTCTTTATGTCTTTACCCTTAACCATCGTACTCACCCGGCATAGACATCTTATAGTCATCCCAGCTAGACGCCACGTCCCCGCCCCAGTGCCCCGCCCACCTCCCCAGCCCCGCGAACGACGCGCGCGAGATTATGAACGGACGCTTACCGCGGACTTCTTGCAGCACGCTGGAATACATAATACAAATACGCTGGAATATAGAATTTGTTGTAACAATGTGTAAAGCCCAATATTCATTAGCAAGATGTTACCGTAGCGAATGAATATAATATTATACAGTTCACCGCGCGAGCTTCAAGCAGTCGGGTCTCAACTGTTTGAAACAATCCGTGTCCGGCCGCCCCAACCAAAAACATAGTTCGTATGTTATTGTAAAAAACCGAACAAGTGCGAGTCGGACTCGCGCGGGAAGGGTTCCTTACAATTCACTAGGTTAACAATAGCAGCAGATACATATCATAATTATAGATAGACATGATATCGAGCAAAAAAAGGGCAAAAAAAAGTTTGTTGTATGGGAGCCCCCCCAGAGGTTTTTGATATTCAATTTTTACTATTTGTTATTATAGCGGCAACAGTAATACATCATTTATGAAAATTTCAACGCTCTAGCTTACGGTTCTTGGTATACAGCCCGGTGACAGACGGATGGACGGACCAGGACGGACATCCAAGTCTCAGTAATAGGGTCCCGTTTTCACCGTTTGGGAACGGAACTCTAAAAATCACTGATAAAACTATAATAAAACCAAATTACTTACAAATTAGTAGTAATAACTTCATACAACGCATACAAGTTATGTATATCGTAATGCAAGCCGGCGTGATGTTTCGCGTCCATACATAACGTGTAGTCTCTTAGTCCCATACTTGATATTGCTTTTGGTTTGTATGGGATATCTTGTAGACCGCACGAACCGTGTCTTTGGCCGCTTATGTGGTTTGAAGGCTCGTTCATGTCCTGAAATATATTTATAATATGAATCGCTGAATGTCTTGCTAAGTACTTACAAATCTCGAGAGCAGCCGAATCGATTTCGATAGTTTTTGTTGTGTTTGATATTGTCAGGAGACGGTTGTCATGAAATAAAAAAATACGAGTAGTTATCGAGGAATACATTCTGAACTATACGCATACCAAGTCGCGGGGAAAAGCTAGTTTATTATATATTTTTTATAATCAAGTGAAAGCGAGAAAGACTGTAAAAAGTTGTCAAGGCTATGCTAGTTCTACAACCGATACGCTGATGTATAAAGTTACGCGTCGATAAGATTTGAAGCATACGGACCGGAACGATTGGTTACACATAGTGCCATAGAAATCAATACAAAGCAACGAATCCTTCCGCTCCGTACGATCCCGATCCAGTCGACGCGTATCTTAATACTTACAAGCCACGCCCCATCAAAGGGCACTTTATCATGGAAATCCGTGAACATCTCCTTCCAATAAGCTGTCGCGTTAGGGTGGGTGAAGTCCGGGAATATTGTTACTTCTTGCCATACCTGTCATATTAAAATTTGTAGGTAATGTTACCGTAAATATTATAAACAAATATTGATAATTTGCAAATCTAGCTTTTTAAGGCCCACTTGCGCAGCCCAGAGTTAACGCAATAGACCCGGAGTTAGCAACATAGGGTTAAATAAATAATTTGTCCTGATTTAACCCTGTCTTAGCAGCATTCCGGGTTTATTGTGTTAGCAACAGACGTGCGTAGATGATTTCAGCATGTAGGAAGAATGACCGAAAAGAGATTAACAAAAGAGATATACAAGGCAAGAGTGGGTGGAAATGTTAGGAGTGGAAGGTCAAGGCGAACGTATCCCGATCAAATCGGGGATGTATTAAAGAAAGGCCAAGTCGAACCCCTCTAAGCCAACATGCATGTATGAGGCGACTGATGAATGTGGATGAAGCGAAAGAAGTGTGTTTGGTTCTCAGATGTGAGATCGTGACAGATATTTATATGTATGTAACATAAAATAACACGTTAATTATTAAAATAGGTACTCACACTGCCTTCAAACGGTTGATTGGTAGAATTCTTTACAAATACATCCATTTCCATTCCACGATCGAAAGGCGGGTACGTGCCGGGTTTCTCGCCACCTCCTACGCCTGGGTCTACAAATTATATAGGGTCAATTTATACTAGGGCAGAGTCGAAGCGAATTTCCGAAATTGAACATAAGAAAGACCTCGCGGCAGACCACGGAAAAGGTGGCGAGATGAACTGGACACCTTCACGAACGACTGGGCAGAGGCGGCTCAGGATAGAGAATCATGGAGGAGGAGGAGAGAGGCCTTTGCCCAGCAGTGGGACAACAACGGTTAGATAAGATAAGAACGTAAGAAATTCAACCTTAACTCAATGGCATAAAACACATATTGCCCTGATATTTTAGCGCGCACGAAGAAAAGACGCGCGAAATCAGACATGAATAATATCAGAAGTAATATTGCGTTATTATGCTGTTATTCTGATATTTAAGCTACTATATTGCCAAGTTTCATCAAAATCTGATAAATAGTTTTTGCGTGAAAGAGCAACACACATCCATTTGCACAAACATTGGCATTTATAATATTAAAAATAACTTACCAAACATGAAAACATAATGCATGCCGGCAGCATGAACTTTCTTTACAAACTCAGGCAGGCCTTTGTACCTTACGGGATCGTAGGTGAAATCGTTGTAGTTGTGCATTGCGTCGATATCGTTCCATTGGACATCCTGAGAAATAGGAAATATGCTTTATATTTAATATAACTTCTTAACATTTACTTACTGGTTTGCTGTGCAACCTTTTTTTAGTTTTTTTTTTCACCTTTTTTTTAGTTTTAAAAAGTAAAATGTCTGTCTGTTGTGTATCAGTTTGTTCTTTTTCTTTGCTTTGGCCTTTTTTTCTTGTATCCATCATTATTAATACTTATTTTCCATTAAACCAGCTAAATATAGTCCACCCTTATTATTTATTATTCCCCATTCTTTTCTCTTTAACAAACTTAGAAAACTTATTAGTAACGAAAACTTGTTAGGCAATTCTAACTTTGAATGAAATGAGTGAATGATGAATGAATAAATGATCGAGTCAAGTCATTCAACGGTTTTGTAGATCACTTTCATTAAAAACTAGTCTTAAATGACTAGTACATACTCTTGTTAAATAGGTAGTATTTAATTAGACTTACAAATGGTACGCCAGCATCCCGGTTCATTTTCCACACTCGCTGCGTCTCGTTCAAAGTTTCGTAACCAAATCTGAAATTCATTGTTACATTATTTATTAATCTATCAAGCTAAAATACTCTATTTTCGACCACAATAGCAAAGGTCTTTTTGAACATAATTTATTTTTAAAGAATGCTTAAACCTACCGTTTCACTACCTGTATAGTCGAAAGGAAGAACGGTAAAGAACCTAAGATGGGTCTACACTACACGAACCGAGCATGGCACATGACCCTACACTACCAGCTCGGGACTAATTAATAAGAATTTTGAAATAAAAGCGGCTTAAAACATATTCAAAACAAAATCAAGTTTTATAAAAAAATACCAACATTTCTATGTATCGAGGCCACTTACTTGCAAAGTTGAAACCCGAGCGCCCAATAAGGCGGCATGAAAGGACGTCCTATGACAGCTGTGTACTGAGCGGCCACGTGTTTCGGTGTTGGTCCCAGGAATATGTACGCACTTAACACCCCGCCTACAGTGCGGAACGTCAATGCTGGGGTTGGCTGCAGCGTCACGTCTGTGTGAGTGAATGAGTGAACGAATGGGTTAATGATCTCGTTTAATGTAGAGTGCTTTTCACGAAAGAAGTCCCCCGGATATTTTTGGAACTAAATTTGACAGGTCTATTTTCCCTATTTTCTGACCTTTTCCGTGATAGTAGGTAGAAAAACCCTTAGTTGTTTTAATAAAAAATATACTTTTTATATAACAGAAATGTAGATAAATAGATATTTTTATCAAAATGTATACCAACCTACTCATGGAATGACTAGGGCACTCGAAGTATGCAATAATTTGTATTATTTGATAAATTAAAAATGAAATACAAATAATATAGGTAAAATTTGTATTCATAAATGGCATCATTGTTAATTTTGACATGCTATACAGCGCCGCGGCTAGGGGACTTCTTTCGTGAAATGGACTCTAGAAAATAATGTTATGCTAATGTTAAATCTCGCTGCAGGTCGGGTCATAAAATGTGGGAGCAAGCGGTGCAGCGATTGTTTCTCATTCACAACACTATCTCTTTCTCTCTCTGTCTCGTACAGATCTTCCGAAATTATTTATGGCCCCGACTGCAGCGAGATTTTGAGACTACTAATATTTTCGAGGACAGCAGTAAAAGTAAAAATAAGAAGAAACAAAGAGCGTGTCCAGCCCGGGAAGGGGATATGCCTTACTAATCCGATGATTCATTCATTCGGTACGAATTAGTATGGGCGTGTCGCCCTTTGGGCCAACAGGGCGCATTTTATGCCGAGTAGCCTCCACTATATGTTGGAGTAACACTTTAACTGATCTGTGACGTCATTTCAACTATATTTATACAATTTATTATTTGTATAGGTAAACTACATCACATACCCATAGCATTAGAGTTATGAAGAAGCATTCCGTGACTCATTCCGTTCTTTTCCACTCCCATGTAGAATGGATGCGTTCCGTATTGATTTTCCTGTGAACGAATGAGTGAATGATTAATTTAAGCATGTTTCAGACTTGTACGTATTCTAGAATAGATTCAAAAGTTACTCCGTTGTCATTTCATGCTTAAACCACTAAACCGATTTCAATGCAACTCTGTATAAAATAGTTCAAGACATGGAAAGGTATAGATAGAGAATAAAGGGCACATTTCACATCAAAAAAATGCTTATACTCATTTAAGTCACATTTTTTTATTAGTCAGTTTTATTCCCATGCTGTGCTAAGGCCTTGCCTGCATCCATTCTTTAAAATTTAATCATCAAAACCAAATTATTGAACAACCTGTATGTACTTACTATATACAGGGTGTTAGGAAAAGCATCACTTTCCTTTTGACCAGGTATAGTGTTAGTGATGTAGAACACCAAAATAATTTTGAACTCATTTTTAATCAATAATTTCATTATTTTTGACGCGCTCTAACGCAAAGGTCATTCAACTCTCGGCGAGTAAGTAGGTCGGGCGCGTCGACCTTTGCGTTAGAGCGCGCGATTAATAATGAAATTCTTAATTAAAAATGAGTTCAAAAAAAGTTTTTTTTCCGTGGAATGTGTTCTACATCACTAACACTATACCTGGTTAAAAGGAAAGTGATAATTTTCCTAACACCCTGTATATTTAATAGTATTATTACTTACCCCATACTGCGGCGCCCGATCTCTGTTCCACATAGTCAAAGTGTTCCAATCAGTGTTCCTTCGTAAATGTGCTTTGTGCTCACCGAAACCGAATATATGATCCGAAGACAAAATGGCCGATAGTTGAAGGAATTTATCCGATAGAATCATTGCGCCTACGTTTGATGTGTTTATTCTGTAATATAATTCCACTTATATTATAAATGTCAATGGTTGTGCCGATGGATGGATGGATTTTTGTTACTCTTTTACGCAAAAACTACTAAATAGATTTTGATGACACTTTGCAGTATTGTAGCTTGCACATTACAATAACACATGGTAGGGCTGAGCTGTAGGCTACTATCGGGGTCCGTAGGTGGCGGATAATGGAACGGCCATCAGATATGATGGTTAGCTGCGAATATATTGAATAAGCAGTCCCCGACCACACAGCGACAAGATAATAGGATGTAGTGGGGAGCTTGGTGGGACGAGCTTCCCTATAAAAAGCTACAATATCCACAGACGATCTTGTGACATGGCGAGTCAATGCCGCCATTAACCAAAGCATTTCCCCTGGTGTCAGGCAGCAGTGGCACTAGTACTGGCTGGAGGCTGAAGAAACGCATTTCTGACTGGCTCCTGACCGGACATTTACTGGCGAGTAACATCGGCTGTAAAACTGCGGTGTGGAAGGCAAAGTGGGAAACCACCACACAAAAATTCCCTATAACGGAGTCATGAAGATGGAAAATTTGAATAACACATAGGTAGGCTATATTATTTTCAGATATTGTGTAAATGACAATAATTGCGTACGAAGTCGCGGGTAGCCTCTAGCTAGTATAATTATAATTAAGATTTAAGAATACATAAACAATCAGACTTACAATTGAAATCTCTGATCATCACAGCAATGCTAGTGTCTAGTGGGAATCGAACCCACGACCATACATACTTACATACATATCCGTCACGCTTCTCTCCCAGTGGGGTAGGCAGAGACCACTTCCCTCCACTTGCTACAATCCAAACACAACTCTTTCGCTTCATCCACAATTATCAGTCGCATTCGCATCATACATGCCTTTCTTTAACAAGTCCCCGATCGAAATACGTTCGCTTTGCTTAGCCTACCTCGCTTTGCCTCTTTCCTAACTGAATTTCTTTATAAAATAAGAAGAGATTCAAGAGTACCCTAAAGCGACGGGCATGTATTAGGCGATGAGGGTGGATGAAGCGAAAGAAGTGTGTTTGGATCATAGCAAGTGGAAGGAAGTGATCTATGCCTACCCCAACGGGAGAGAGGCGTGACGGATATACATATAGGGTGACTTTAAATTAGTGAACGATAGAAAAGGATATGCATGTACTCGTGAAAACAAACAACTTTTACTATGGAACCAAGGTCGAAATCATCCAAAATTTTTTGAACTCCCCATACAAAATGAACTAGCTGATAGTATGGAGGACCAATTATTTTTTAAGATTTCAACATTGGCCCCATAGTAAAAGTTGTTTGTTATCACAAGTACATACATATCCTTTTCTATAGTTCACTAATTAAAAGTCACCCTATTTGTATAAGAAATTACTTACACAGTAACATTGTCAGAGTTCCTTATAATCTTGAAGCCGACAGTAGCGCTGTCTATTTGTACTCGATATTTCAGTTTAGAGATAGGTCCCGCTACTGTAGGTATATCCGGTATCGGCACTTCAAATCTTCTGTTATTTGGGTCGTATACCTATGAAAAAATATATTTCTTTTTAAGACTTGAAAGTCTGTGTTTTCGTATTGAATAATAATGGAATAAATTCGATCCTCTAAATAGGAATACTTTTTTATAATGAAAAACAGTTTTCGTTATTAAATATCTTCAATATTACTGGAATAAAGGCGATCATATCTTCTGTGTTTTGAAAACATAATCTTCCTTTTGGCACACTCGGATAATAGAATTAATTGAAGCCAAACTTAATAAAAATCAGTACAGCAATTTAAACAGCATTTCAAGGCATAGGTAGATTTTTAGTATTTTTAATGTAGCAATACTTTAGAAAAAAAAACTCAATTAGACTAAGTTTTTTATATACTTAATTTAGTTTTATTTAATTTCTTAACTCATGACATATTTAAATCTTTATTATTTCTGTGCCGGATCTATTATTCGTATAATAAATGAATAAGTATTTGAACACAACAGAAAAGCGCATCCCCTACCTTTATATGTAGCGTATCATCAGACATATATTTCACATCCATAACCGCCATTTCAAAGTCGCCCGGGTAACCAGAATCCTTAGCTTTCATATACATTACTCGCATGCCGTGTTTATTCTCTGTCATGTTTACGAAGCGAAATAAATTGTAGTTCGGCGGATAGAAGCAGTATGGCGCGTTCTTTATGCTTGTTTCTTTCCAACAGCATCCTGAAATTGGTCGGTTAATAACTTTGGTACATTTTTTGGGATACAGTTAGGCTTAATTTCTACTGATGCAAAGACCGAACATAAGAAATTTAACCTTAACTCAACAGCATAACGCACATATTACTTCTCGCGCAATGTGCGAATTCAGAGCTTGGAAAACTCACACAATATCTTAAAATAATAAAGTAATGTGTTAGTCTGATGTATAAGCTACAATATTGCCAAGTTTCATCAAAATCTATCCAATAGTTTTTGCGTGAAAGAGCAAAGAAACATCGTCACATCCATCGGCACAAACATTAACATTTATAATATTAATAGGATTATTTGTTTGTTAGTCCATTATGATGTAGATAACTATTATATAATATTATATAATAGTTATCTACATCATTAATATTACTATTATATAATAAGTAGTTAATACTAGTTAAGCTTCTCTGTTATTATGATGTATAAACAGGCTATCAATTAAATAGCATGTAATACACCACCGTGTTTTATTGACATCTTAGTAAAATATATTATCTAGCCATCAGTGTCCCACTGCTGGACAAAGGCCTTAAATATCTAACAGTTTACAAATATAACAAATCAAGTCAGTCAGTCTTCTTAAACTAGTCCTACTCCAAAGGTTGTCTGGAAGAGATCACTTTTAGTGATAAGGCCGCCTTTGCTCACAATGTTTTAGTTTTAAGTTTTATTTGTATTTCTTTGTGTGCAATAAAGAATTTCTATATATCTATGACAAACCTCGGTTCAAGCAAACAGTCTCATTCTGATCCGGCCCGCAATCGAACCGCATCAAATCCGCAACATCCGCGCACACGTCCGCGCTATTTAGATCAGCGAAACTTTTCTTATTAAAGTCCTTCTTCTTGCTTTCTAACGTTGCGTTTTTGTTTTTTGTGCTCAGATTGTTGTGGTCGTGGTAGCGGTATTCCGGTATTACTGGAGGCTGGAAAAACATAAATATAAAAAAATAGGACATATAAATTGTAATAATAATTTAATTTATTTAATAGATTTAATAGAAGTCGTGTCGTCTCAGATGATCAAACGGACGGCGGAGAATAGAGCAGAGTGGCGAAGACTCCACCACCAAGAGCGACGCTCTTAACCTCTCACATCCCACTGACCCATTTATAAACCCAGACACGATAGATTTTCTATTGTTCTTTTTTTTCTGGGATGTGAAAGATTAAGTTTGATGATGATGAATAGATTTGCCGTCAAGTTCACATAGATTCCTAGCGTAAAACAAAGTAATAATCATAGTTCGCCATAGGCCCAATAACAGCAAACACAGATTAAAATTTTCACTTGTAATGTAAAGTATGTAATTTGAAAAGAATATTTATTAATTTACCTTCTCAAATACAACTGGTGATAATGGTTTCTTTATATTATCTGGATGAGCCCGTTCCCAAAGTTTTCTGTAATAGTTATCATATGCTCAACAAGTAGTAGTAATAAGAATATGGATGATGCGAAGGAAATGTGTTTGGAACGTAGCAAGTATTGGAGGGAAGTGGTGTCTGCCTACCTTATCCCGATGGGAGAGAGGAGTAACAGATATGTATGTATGTATGTAGTTATTCAAGTAGTAGCAGTAGTTGTTAAAGTAATAGAAGGTAAGTAGTTAAACCGTTTTGAGCACTTTACAATTAAATATGCTCAGTGTTGACTAGTATTTATACACACTAATAAATAATGAAATTTAACAATATGAAGGACTTTTTTAAAAGAATTTGGGGCTATTTCACCATCTGCTGATATTTATCTGACGGATATCTTACAGCTGTCTCTGTCTAAAACGTCGTGGTTTATGAAATAGACATAGGTTTATCTGTCATGTCAGTTAATATAAAACATACCGATAATGCTCATCCCCCCAAACACCGCCAATGGCACCACACACGGCCCAATAAACCGCCACGCACAAAGCACACACGAGTGCAACGCCAAGCATGTTGGCCCAGAGCATTGGCCAATTGTCACAGAAGCGTTGGCGCCAACTTCTTGCTGAGGAGAAGCGTTGGTATCTGAAAGGGAGGATTTGTTTGTAAGTAATGTGTTGCAATATGTATTGAAGAGGAATCTAAGGCAATCATGCTTAATAACATTAAGTTAATCTTTCTGATCAGTCTTTGTCCGATAAAAACATATTAAATATGAAAACCATCAGTAATTAATATAGCCGAAGCATTATATTTAGATTTCTTTCATATACAAACTATGTATGAGTACTTTACCTAAGTATTTTTCTAAAATACATAACTTTTTAACTATACCAGCCAACTTCACAATACATTGTAAAAACAAAACTATTTTTATATTTCTCAGACTCAATTTTGAATATTATGGAAAATGTTTTGTTTTATAGTTACAATTACAACATAATACAAGTACCTACTTATAAAATCAAATCTATACAAAACATACCTTAGTTCTTTATGTTTAGACTTCATTTTGAACAGAAATACTTAGAAATATATTTAATTGGACACTCCTTTATTTATATAAAACACAAAGCTTGTACACCCAGAATGAGTAATACAAAACAAATGACAGAAAATGTGATATCAGCAGTAAATTAAATTATGATTAAACAACAAATTTAGTTGCTGTGTGGACAGAATGATTAATTTGTTTAGAGCAAAGTACATTGCTGGCCAAAGGTTGTAAATAGAACAAAGATAAATAACAAATAATGCAGTGGAAGGGGTTTTTTACTTTCTAATCAATAAATTGAGTGTTCTTATGACAAGATTCTAAATTGTTATTTAAGTTATTAAATTGAAAGGTTGGGGAACATTAAAAGTCCTAAACATATACTTACATATGGCTACTTATAAATATTCTACGTTCTACTTATTATAAATGTTAATGTTTGTGCCGATGGATGGATGGATGTTTGTTACTCTTTCACACAAAAACTACTGAATAGATTTTGATGAAATTTGGCAATATTGTAGCTTATATGTCAGAATAACACATAGGCTACATTAATTTAAGATATTGTGTAAAATTTCCAAGATATGACGATAAATGAGAAGCCCCTAGCAATCAATAACTTGAAGTTTCTTAAGACATGATATTAATTCTAAATTGATATTTAAGTGCCTCAATTTAAATGTTGGGCTTAATAATAAAAGGTATAAACATATACTTACATATGGCTGCTTATAAATATAGTCCATAACATACAACTTTTAATTATATTCTATGCTTATATCTATATTAATTATATATTTTAAACACATAAACAAACTACATACTTACCATAAACTATCAATATTTATAACTAACATAAAAAGTAAGTAAGTTAATATGTTTTAAAGAATTTCAGTAATACAATGTATTTTGAAGTAGAATGTTTCCTGACAAGGTTAAAATTATTAAATCTTAATGTTTTTAAACGCTTATGTAAGTTATGCATGCTATTTGGTTCAAGGACTTTTTTAATGTCTAGAAAAGATTTTCAATAATAACAGAAGATTTATGTGACTAGTATGAAATATAGGTATATCGTTGGTGATACTGCAAAACCGCTAATCTACAATTTGCAATACTGCATAACTACAACCTGAAAAATTTTACAGGAGACAGTACGGGCGGGAGCAAATGACATCCATGTATGCCGCGGCGTGCTAATTTTAATTTCGCTATTTCTTGTATGTACGCGGTATTGCATATGGTACATCAGCAGTTTTGCAGTATCGTCGACGATATTTTTTTCTCTTTTATTAGCCATTTAGATCCCAAAAAAAAATGAAAGTAAAAAGATTTTTTTAAGATAAGAAGTTATTCAATAATAACACACACAATATTTACAAACACAATTAAGATAAAAATAAAAAAGTACTAAAAAGATTTACCTATGTTCTCGAGAGCCAGATCCACCTTCTCCATCCAACCTTTGTTTGGGAATGACCCCACTAAATAGAGATCCTTTTTGATTCTTCCCATTGGACCTCCCAAAAGGGGCAAACGCCCCAGGAGCCTTCCCTTTGAGGGGCGCATTTTTAACCCCACCTAGCGATGTCTCCGTGAGTGTTGGGTCCTTACTTGATCCCTCACCTTCAAACTCAAATTTAGATCCCTTATCGATCTCATAACAAAGACGATAATTGATATTATCATTCAACGTTAATAAATCAGTTTTAGAACCACGGGACTTGTCGCAAAAGTCTTCAAACGACACAATCTCGTAGTCCTCATCGTCCTCTGGCGATTTCTCCGGTTTGTAAGGTATTTTTGGCATTTTTCACGCGATCTAAATGCGTCGTTTCGAATCCATAAGTCTAATTTTAGAATTTTTCTTCACTTACGATAGCACAGAATCACTTAAACTAACATTTATATATAGTATTAAGAGTTCACTTATATTCTAATCAATATGGCACTATTTTAAGCGAAAATTAAGGGAATTCACTTGATTTTTGTGTTAATTTACAACGGTTTTGTCTGTCGTTTTTATTATTGTTTGAAGAGTGAATGAATGAATGATCAAAATTATCTCAAAATATTGACTATCTGTCAAAATCGGTTGCGTTTGGTTTCGATTTGAGCTGAAATTTTCAAAAAATATTGATCATTGATTTGATGATTTGGTTCTAATGAATAATCTAGTTATTTCCTTACTTTGATTAACATTAATAATTAAAAACAACAATATTATCAAATTCACACTTAAGACAAAAAATAATAATCGTTATTTTCAAAATTGAGAAAGTTAAAAAATGAGGGTAGTTCGTTCACTAGGGAAAACTTGCAGAATAAAATTCAATTTCAGATGCGTGAGTAACATGGTGGACTATTAGCTAAAAGAGGTTATAAAAGATTTGTGACGAGAAAACTACAATCATGGACTGGAAAAGTGCTAAAATAATTTTGGCGTCGACGGCCACTGTCGTCGTTGCTTCTCAAGTTGCGAAGAAACTTTACAAATATTTCTTCAAATCAAAAAATTCCACGTCTGACGTTGAGAAGTACAATGATGACGAGAGTAACGAAGTTTTAGATTGCAAAAATCGTGAAATTAACGATGTGATTTTGTTTTCTGACGATCTCGTTCGCCATATGATCAAAGTTCCCTCGAACAAAAATGGGAATATCTGTGAAAGCCGGGAGTTGAACTGCTTCAAACTGATCAAGTATATAAAGTCAGCACGTGAGACTTTAGATGTCTGTATGTATTTAATCACGAGCAGCGAAATCTCAGAACAAATCATCAGATTAGGTCAACGACATGTTTTGGTAAGAATCGTAGTTGACAGTGAAATGGCCGACACGCCTCCATCACAAATCAAAAAGTTAAAAGAATACAGTAAGTACCTACTAATTATTTTATAATACATAGCCCTTATCATTTTGCAAAATCTTTATTTCCATAGGTAATCAATCACTTATCAATCTATCATTTGATTTATTTTCAGGTTTTATTCAGGTACAGACAAACAATAAATCAATCCTCATGCATCACAAGTTCTGCATCATTGACGGACCTAAAGCTATAAAGCGGAAAAACTTGTTAAAGGCTTACGCAGAAAAACTGAATTTTCACGCACAGTACAAGAACGTAAAGCAACAGCCAAAACCAACAAGTGTGAAAGGTTTTGTAATGTCTGGCTCATTGAATTGGTCCACCCAGGCTATGGTGTCGAACCACGAAAGTGTTATTGTAACATCTCATCCAAATATTGTCAACAAATTTGAAAAGGAGTTCGAAAGTTTATGGGTGGAAAATGAGCCAGTAAGTATTTTTTGTACTCGATGATTGGGGTACCCAAAATTCAACTAACTTAAATGTTTTAAACATTTTTGTTACAGGCTTTCCTGACGATTCAATGACAAGTTTAGCAAATAAATTATTGACTGCACGTCAACATTCACGGTAAGCTAAGTATTTTTTTTTTAATTAATTCACAGGCAAGACAAACATACAATGTGAACAAACGAGCACATATTTTGTTGGCAATATGATTGATCAAGATAAACAGGATGAACTATCCGTCGTCAGTCTGGGATTTTTGTAGAAAATCTATTAGATCGATTCGGAATAAATCGAATCGAATTGAATCGATCATAGCACGTCGATTTTTTTTCCATTCAATCATTCGGTCACCACTGACCATAGACCATTTCCTGTAATAAAATAAAATGTTATTTTAAATCGACTCTTTAAACAGCATATATACTCAATACGAATATTTTTCTATTGAATTTAAATGCCCATTTTATTTAAATACAAAAATCTAATATTTTTGTTGTGTTTTGTTGTCGAGCGCCATCTACGATAACCAAGGTAACATTTCCGTTTTTTGACAGTAAGTAGTCGACCACAGACAATTCCATGTGCACTTCAATTTCGATCGATCATATGTTTTCTTTGTGTAGTTTTTTCAGCCGCTGTAATTCGAATTGGCTATAAAGATTATGTGTTATTAAGTTCAGGATACGAGTTTTCAGTGAACTTAGCTTTAACCAGTATTGCGTTGAAGTGAGCATTGTTTTCGGGGTATAAATAAATGGGTGCATACAACTGCATTTGTAAGTGCACGTGCTTGCACTTTTCAGGCTATTTTCTTTTGATTTCTTCATAAAGAAGGCTTGAAAAGTGATTTAAGGCGTAGATGCAACCTTTCTAAGGTAGACTAGGGTGGTTTTTAGGAAACTTGAGCCGGTTTTAGCTTGTAAACGTGCGCGAACTTTAATGTTAGGTCCGAGTTTGATTGGTTATTTTTCCATCGTGCTCTTATGATGGATATCTCTTCCTGGATTGGACTTCCACTGGATGAAGTGTTAGTGGTACGTACCAAAATTCCTCTTCACACAAAACTTCGAGAAAACAGAAAAAAATAATTTTCAAGGACCTTTCTCAAAGGTCATGTTATTATATTTTTTTCTTGAATTATCCATTTGTTTTTCAATTTTCTGAATATATAACATTGTTAAAGGTATTAAAATAAAATTTTCTGCTTTATTTAAATGATGAAAAAGTATTTTTAAATAACAGCACACCTTACTGAATTATTAACCTCTTTCACCATCAAAAGTATGGATTGCTCTTTGATTGTTTGCATTTATTATGATTCAATTTAATTTTAAATAACATTAAACATTGGATGGATTATAAAACCACAGACTTTAAACATATTTCTATAAAATATCCTCATGGAAAACAACGTATGATATTATAAAAATACAATGTGTCACTTTTCACAAATATCACTCAAGATTTATACCAGATAGCATGTTAGTTTTGAAACAAAAAACTAATCAGGTTATTAACACATGTTCATAATATAAGCATAAGCTTTGATTTGCATAAATAACATTAAATTACCAGCTGAGTTGAGTGGAGATAAATTTAAATAATTTGAAGCATTCACTATATTACCTAAAGGTTAATGTTTATGCTGAAATTATTTATATTGTTTTAGGTTTTAAGGTTACCTTATTTATTTGAATCCAAATGCTCATAATTGCAATGTCTGTGTGTTTTTCAAATACAGTTACATCTCCTCTTCACATTGATTTCATTTTATTGAGACAAAATGTTGGTTATGGTACAATGTGGCTTTTAGCACAAGAAATACAATTTTTAAATTAAGGGCAGATTTTCTAGAATAACCTGTGTACCAAATGCATTTAAAATATCATTTTTATTAACAAATTTGTTTACAAAAGTCATTGAATGTCCATTAAAATTATAGCTCGAATGATCTTTGCCAAGAGTAACTAATAAAAAAGAAAACTCAATATTAAATTAAAGGGATTTTCTGCATGCAAACCAAATGTAAAGTTTTTCATATAATATGGATAATTCTTCAAAATATGCTAATTCATATATCTGTACCTAGCATTCTACACTTTTGTGCCAAAATTATTGACGAGACAAAACAGTCCTTCTGACTAATTCTCTTTGACCCAGTTTCCAATTTTGGCCTGTGAAAACTGACATGCATTCTTTTAAGCATTACTCATCTGTTATGTGTGTTTTATAACTCATATTAAGTTATATGAGATCGTAAAAAAAAAATCTTGTTTTCTGGCAAAATTGTGCAATGCATGGGAATTTTAAAAGAGAATTGTGTACTAAATTAATATTACTGTAATAAAAGTTATTAAAAATATTTTATATTTATAATTAAAATAAAAAAAATAAAAAAAAATAATTAATAATATTAATTAAATAATAATCAAATAATATTTAATTAAAATTATTCTAAATTAATTTTAAATACCTGGAGGTAAATCTATCAAGATGTCAACAAGTGCGAGATCTTGTATGCAAGTTCAGACCTTCCTCTTTGGTTATACAATGTATGCCAGAAATATAAACGTATTCCAACATGGTAATTTTATAATTTATGTAGGTAATTTAAGTTGACAAGATCATTAAATAATATTTTTTTCTTTTGTTTCAGATTAAAAATATTTTACCAATTAAACAACACAACAAGTGTCAGTGTGTTTGTGTTGATAAATACTACCGTGTACAACAATACGGGATAAAAGTGCGTTTTAAACAAATTGTCGAAACGTGAAAAGTTTGTGTGAATGTTGTCAAGAAAAAAAAAGTTGTGGCAAACCATGTGCGTAGGTATTGGATGCAGTGTTTCGGCTAGATGGCGCTGTTTGGATTTTTGCTGGGCAATGTTGCTCTAGTTCAGCTATTCGACGCTAGGTGGCGCTGGTAAGTGAACTTTTGATTTATTCTCAGTAACGACATCTAGTGGTGAGTAGTAGAAGCTTTTGTTTCCTAATATTCGGCATAGATGTCGTTACTTGTTACGTTTCGAACTTTTCTAAGTAAGTTTATATTGGTTTTTTTTCGCGAAATCAATGAAATTTTCAACCATCAAGCGTTTAATCGGTAATTTATCTCCTTTTATATTTATTTTTGTAACAAATCAATCCAATGGTGGTGTTTGCATTTTACAAAAGTTGTGCAATACCTAAGTTTTCCTTAAAATTTGAAGCGCAGTAAGTGTATTTAGTCATGTGAATCAAGATTCAAGAATGTTTTTGCCTACCTACTTAAAATGAATTCGATAAAAACTAGCTACGACCAAAAATAACGCCTTTTCATTGAAATGTTTTCGACGTACCTACTTTAAGCAAAAATTATAAAGTTCCTTTATAATGTCATAAAATAAGAAGATTAGTGCTTATTTTAATTGGTAAATTAATAAAATTATCATTATATACCCTTAAAATAACCAGACAGAGTGGTCACTCACTTTGCCTTACGACAGCGTAGGGTGCGTTGTCATTTTCTCTAAAAAGAAACGAGGTTTTTTATAAAAAAAATAATGAAGTACCATTAAAGTAAATTCGATTAACAATAAGATCTAACAAGAAACTGATTGGCCGCTGCTTTCTTTAATTCTCTTTCCTTGCGCTTAGGTACCTCCAAGCTACAGTAAAACAAACATCAAAAACACCCAAAAACAGGTTGTTTAAAAAAAAAACTGTCACTCGTCCAAAACAAATACGGTAGTTAACCCTTGAAAGGGCAGCTTCGTATTAGTTATTCCATGCGACTCAAGATGATTGATGTAAACCGGCATACGTAATGCTACGTTGCTATGGTACGGCTTCACCCTTACATGAGTCATTGGCCTTATTTGGTACTATTTTTTGCCGAATTTCGCTCAATATTAGGTACTGGGTTACCTTATGAAAAGCTTGATGGACGCAAGAACGCAATTAGTGATTATAGGATCGTTTTATAATTTTATTTAGTGCCTTAACTGTTTGTTGGCTGGGCAAAAGCCTTCCTCAGCTTGTCCCTATACGAAACAAACTTATATTTTTTTTTTCATTTTTAATTTTCAGTTAAAAAATAGGTTCATAAAGTCTTCAGCCATAGGTAATATGGAATTCCTTACAGGAACTCCAATTGATGTCGTACATTAACATTTTCGTGTGGTCGTTATTAGAATAGTCTTAGGTAAATGTTACTGGATTTTCGTTTTTTTTTTACAAAAGCTACACTTCACTGTTTATTAAGATAGTAATTAGGGTACTTTCTTCCTCATATCTCTGGTATGAATATCGAATTACAATAATAACAACTTACAACCATTAATTAATTACCCAAACCGACTCCTACGTATCAATAAGCAGCTATAGTAAACAATTTTGTATACAAACAATACCAGGGGTCAATGACACTGCGAATGGAAGGAAGTATAACCCTAAATCGATGTTTTAAACATTAGTTTAATAAAAGCCCTGTTTTGTTATTCCTTAGGCAAAGGGGTTAACTTTGACATTTTGTGACGTGTGTATTTACATGCCGAATTTAAAGTCGGGTTTTTTTTTTCTGTAATATTTTTTTGATTTGAATTTAAAGGTTTTTTGTTGTTTAATAAACCGTTTTGGTAGGGTTAGGTTAATCATTTTATTGACGAAAGTTTAAGAAGGCTACTTGGCAGGTAAATTTAAATACTTCTAGCTTAATTCGTCCCACGAACAAGATTTGTTGGTGTGTGGTTTTATCGGTTTTCTCCATGCTTAAATAAGATATTCATATAGAAATTATATACTGGTAAGAATTATGCTTCCTATGGCAATCAATGAAAATGAGAAGAATTGCACTGAAGTTTACGTTCGAATAGATCACTTCACAATCTGGAGACTGCATTAAAAATAGAGTATTTTACTATTTATAGTTTTTGCAACGACTACCGATTGACGGTTCTTTATTATCTACAACCAACCTAACAGCGTTTTGATGACATTCAAAATGCGTTCAAATACTTCATTCACAGTTACTTACAAGTAGGCTATAAAAGTTGACGTTTACGACAGGATAACATACCATCGAAATGTACCTACTTACAATGCTCGGCATATAATAGACTTGCGTCTTACCAGCAACGTATTAACACTTAGTGCAGAATTTACGATCAATTTGTAAAAGTGGCCGTTTTATGGCGGCAAGGAAACAGCAGCTTGCATCTTCCCCACGGCCGTTGGCAACAGGATTAGAAACGCTCTAAATTCTTATTGTCAATAGCCGAATAATTGATTTTTTTCCTTTTCTATGACACTAACGTCACCTGCACATCGCAGAAAAGATTGTGAAAAAAATATAGAGCGGATCCCCTGCAATATTTGGCATCTCGTTACTCAATGTCTTGTGCCTTTGTGCGCGAGAGTGTATTGTCGCGATCCGTGCCATTTGCGCTTACCCATAGTTCCGTATTAAGCAATTATGCCCTTATTTATTGGGGGACAATGGTGATTTACGAGCGCACTATTTTGGCGGTTACGGCCGTTTGTGTTTGGGGCGCGGCGGCGTCTTCCCGCCAGGTGTGTTCGAATTTTAAATCTTTGTGCCAGTCTCACAATGGATGCAAGATTTGCACAAAAAAGGTTTTTTAAAGGGGGCTAAGAAAAAAATAGTGCGCTTGGTAACGCTAGCGGCCATCTGAAGGTATAGTTGGTCGCGTGCCGACATATTTTGAATTTGATTGTGTTTTTTTAAGTCTCGTCGCGTCTCGCAGCGTGATACAGCCGCACTTTTCATAATTGTGTTGTGCAAAACTACGTGAGTTGTTTGAGAACTGAACTCATTTTGTTATAATCCCTTAAGGAAATATCCTTTCTCGGGGCCGAAGGATTATCCGATGAAAGACTTTCTTTTTATCGGATTTTATCTGTCCCTTACTGTTTGTTGCCTGTCTAGAAGTTTTTAGACGATCAGAAAGTTCAGCTTCAATAAATCATTTTTTGTTTTAAACTATTGAAGTTAAAAGCTCTGACTACCTATAACAATAATACTATTCCAAAAAATACTTTTCCTTTTTAACGAAATCCTGACTGTGCTTGCGAATATTATAAAATAAAATAACTTATTTTAAAAACTGAAAACCGTAAAATCGTGTTGATATACAAGTAAAATAAGAATTGATACGCGTGGGAGACGAAATATCAATTGTACAAAGAGACACGTCAATCTGTCAATCAAGTTTATTGATATTTTTAACAATGCTTCCCGCGTTTGTGACTGAATGAATGAAATAAATGAATGGCGATTCGGTTGTTGAATGAGAATGTAATGCAAATAACGTCATATTTTATGTGACAGTTTACTCACGAAAATACGGATGCATTTTATAGTTTATAAATCGTTTTTTAAATCAGTGTGGAGTTCATATCATAAAATGTTGAATGTTATTTGATATGTTTCTTATTATTTATTGCGTAACGATTATAAAGTCTACTTTATAATATACTGAGCTCTAAGGTTACATATTTTATCCTAAATAGAATCCAGTAAGAAACTACGTGTTCTCTAAACGTTATCAAAAAATAAACCAACAAACTGAAATCGTATTACAAACATCTAACGGTAGAAAAAGAACAAGAACCAAACAACATGCGATGCAATTTTTCATTACAAAAGCAAATAAGAAATAGTTTTTTTGATTGCAATATCTTTTTAAATACGGCGGTAACTTCATAGTGATGATTCGCGCGCTTTTTTCGCCAAGCTCACATGTTGGAATGGCGTCCGTTATCTTTTTACAGGGAGGTAGTTGGGAACTTTCTGTGAGGGTGCTAATTCGTGATAATCTGCAGGAGTAACACATTTTGTCGTGACAAGAGTTCTTTGCTTTCTGGTATCATTCTACCCGAAATATTAGTATGTTTGAGTACCCTTAAACCGACATGCATGTTAGAGGAGAATGATGAATGTGGATTGAGTGAAGGAAGTATGTTTCGATCATAACAAGTGGAGGGAAGTGGTCTTAGCCTAACCCGATGGGAAAGAATCGTGATAGATTTTGTAATATCATTCTGACTTTTCATTCTGGCTTTTGTAAGTTGTCTAAAATACACTCGACGAGCAGGCACCAATCCGTTGCACCATAAGTTTTAAGGTTTTAACTTTTCAGAGGCACAAACCTGATGTTACTCGATAAAACAGCCCCTTATTTTTGTTGCTGATAATCTCTGCCTTCGTGTCAAGTATTAAGTTTATCCCTTAAGATCTTTGGCAAGTTTTTGAGCTTAGTAAGTTAGCGAGTCTGGTTTATGTTCGGTGGGGAATATGGCTAAATGTTGGGGTTTCCTGACTTGTCTTGCGTAATTTGTAGAATGAGAGCGACAAGAAACTTTTTAATGAATCTGCATTAAAAAGTTTCTTGTCGCTGGATCTGCTCTTGAATAATTAAATAAACCCTTCGCTGCTAGAAATCTTACTAGCAAGAATGAGCGATGGTACGTGCTAGTTGCGATCGATGAAAGTTTATGGAGACAGATTACAGCTAGCCACACAGCTAGCTTAGCATGGCACTCCGTGACAAGACGTTGTCATGCGTTTGTCACGCTTACGTCTCTGTCTATAGTTTTAAATGTGATAAGGACAGCATACGTGAGATAATTGTCGCGGCACGCCGTGCTAAGCCCCCAGGTCACATGAAATAATCGCGAAGTTAGGACAGGCCTTTATCCAGAAGTGAAATCCATATAATCGATGAAATCTTTGGCATAGATTGACGATGAAACCTTATGTGGTATTTTTTATGTTTGGAAGGGGTCTAATCCTCACTTAATCCGTCCACCCGATTAATTCAAGCTCGCAATGTCGGAATATTTGCGAAGTGGCGTCTCGCACGCGCACCCACAGTGGCCACGGCATACATCTTAGGGTTACCAGCTCAAAAGCAATATACCCTTAAATTTGACTGAAGAGATATCCTAAGGCTTTCCTTAAAAATGTGTTAAAATAAATTCATCAGAAATATACCTACTTGTTCATAATGAGATAGAACTTACTTGCTCATAATTGGATAGCACATTGGTCAGTAAGATCCTAAGAAGAAAAAAAGAACACACTTCAATCTAATAAGTCTTGAGTCACTCACTTATGGTAATATTTATACCTATCTATGTACATGTACGCCTATAAAGTACAAGCCCCAAAAAACACCCTAAATAAGGGGAGTAACCCTCATACGATGTGGAAACCCTGAAAGCTAGTTACATTTTTACAAGATAATGTAATTTATACTGCGGAAAAAGTGGCATTGCAATCCGAATCCAATGTTTTTGTTTGGTTTCAACCAGTTGCTTATTCTGTTTTGATATTTTAATTTTAGATGCCGGGTTTTTAAAGGCCAGTGAGTAACGAGCTTCGATATTATGTTGGCGAGAGAATTTTCTTTTGTTATTTAATCGTTGTACAATGTAGCACTTTATAGTAAAATGTGATAGAAATATTAGAATTACTCATGATCTCCTACATTTATTTAAAAACTTCAATGTTTGCGGCGATTTATAGATGAAATAGTCAAAAATACTTCGTAGTTAGATTCTAATATGTTTATTCTGCTTTGCAGACATTAATAATGTCGCTTATTGTGTACGTATTCTACTTTATATAGTCTACCTTCTGTTAAGCAATAAATAAAGCATGAATAATAATTAATGTCATTACTTATGTATTAACATATGTAAAAACAGAAAAATGAAACCAGTACCCTACCTAATCCATAATCTCTATTAAAAAAGTCTTATAAAATACAGTTTAGTAGTTTACATATTAATACAGTTCGTTAGCTCACGCGATTTGTCTAGACAGGAAGCTGTAAAATTTTTATGGAATGAATATAAACAGCTGAAATCTTAGGGGAGGTTAATGACGCAAAGTCCGTTATGATAAGTATGGTTGTTGGGTTTCTGGGACCAAGTCTGCTAATTTAAAATATGTTTAAAATAGCCTCAGTTGTGTGTCGGCAGAGTGTCAATGGCATTTTTTGACACATTTGGTATTCTGCTAAACAATGGCTTATAGATATAGCAAGTTATCTGTGAAATGAACGGCGGCGCTAGTAGTAATACAAAATTGTATTACATTTCCGTATTAGTGGCTGTAGTTCCATTAACGGCCGTTCACAGATAACTTAAGGTACACTGATTGCAAACAAATGTGTCAAAAATGCCATTGACACTCTGCCGACACACGACTGAGGATATTGTAAATTAGCAGACTTGGCCCCTAGTCTAGTGTTTTAGTTTAAAAGTTTCTGGGTTCGATTCCATGTTAGAGCGGTTGAATGAATGAATGAATCTGACCGATTTCGGTCACGGCGACCGCTTACGCCGAACTCTGCTGTCGTTGGTGTGCTCTCATGTGGCTGATGTAACCGATCTTTTACCGATCTTTTTTTTTTTTCTTTTTCTTTTTTTATGTTAGAGCGGTTACGCACTACTACAAGAAGGATTCAGTTATTTCTCTAGTTGTGTTCAAATATGAAATGCAAACGCGATGTTAAATATATATAAGTATCGGCTTATTGATTCCCAAAATCGGTAATTATTGCTATAAAATACTTTTTTTGTATCTACTTATAAATAATAAACAAATCTATTACGCTAAGTTACTTTAAACAGGCACGAAAAAAAACCTACAACGCTTATCAACTATAACATTTGCCTAAGCAACAAGAGGTTACCTACGATAGTTTTTGCACTGTAAAATAAAACTAGATTACATTTAATATGCCGGCTTTCATTTTATATTGTATGAAAAAACCAATTAACACGGTTCATTAGACACCGTCTAGACTTGCCGATGTTAATGTTTCTTTTTTTAAATTGCACCTCCGTTGCGTGGATTGGAACTCAAAATTTATTCTGCCTTATTGAATGTGCGATGGTTAATGTTGTCGGTGTGTTAACTTTTTGATTTTTTGAAATGAAATGAAAAAAGATTAAAATAAAAAAAAAATCTTTTTGAAAAATGATTAAGACTGAGTTTATTTTCTTTGGAAAGAAAAACAAAGGATAATTTTTGGCATAATGGTCCTTTTTAAATGTTTTTGGTGTATGTTGGTACTTGTTTAAGTTGAGCAAGTATTCGTAAATAAATAGGTACTAACCATAAATGGAAACTAAGCTACTTACATGAAAGCACTAAAAAAACATTGTTTCAAAAAAAAAAAAAGCTTTTCTAGATAAATCTCGCGGTCGAAGTCGCGGACAAAACCAAGTTTATAATAATTGAAGCAAACCATGTAGTTTTTTCAAAATAACGTTACGGTTCACGCTTTGTGCGTATGTAAATTTATTCCCATATCTTTATCGGATTAATGTGGATAATATAGATAATTATATTTGGTTTTTCTTAAACGAAAGTAAATAATGACTTGCCATTTTGTTTAAAAGGTTTTTTCTTTTGTTGTGATTGTTATCCCCCCCTCTAATGGTTAAATAAAAAAGGGAGACGCTTGCGTTCCTGTTTGTCTTGTTTGTGATTTCTTAATGGAGCTTAAAAGTTGTTCCAAAAATTAGGTATTTATAAAACACATTTAAAACTAATTCGCCTCATAATTTGCCCTCTTTAAGCCTAAAAATGATTGATTATTGAAGTCAAAGGTGATAAGGGGAAAGATACATCATTTGCAGAATAAGTCGTTTCAATTTCGCGCTCAAATTCAAAATGAGAACGCGTGAGAAAGACCGGCCAGTTCGAATTACGACGCCCGAGAATGTGAATGAACCGCTTTTTTGTAAAAAGAAAAAAGTTTGCAATCTACTTTTTTGCTTGTTAAAAGGTTCGTTCGAAAACCGCAGCGCGGCCAGTGTTTATAGAATTTGGGCGCGTTCGCGAAGCGCCTCTTTAATTATTTTCACATTAAATAAAATTCCACATATAAACGGAAAATGTCTTGGTAAGGACACAGATACCGAGATGGTACACTTAAAATTCTTTTGTATGAGTAGTTTTTTGAAGCGAGCTCTGTGGAATCTTGGAAACTGGAGACGTGTGATAATGAAACAAGGCGCACATCGTTCCGATTACTCCTAGTTTACGACACTAATAGAGGAAGATGAGTCAAGCTTATTGATTGCTGCTATAAAACTACCATCTGTGGGAACTAATGGAAACTATGTTTTAAACTCTGTGACTAGCTTCTTAGTAAATGATAGATACTCGTACCTAGAAAAATATCTGTATTTTAGCCCTATATTTATCTTTATTCAAGCTATTAAAAAGTAGAATTCATTTGCATATTTACAATGTCATTATCTCAATACGTATTACAGTATGTTGCTTGTATTAAAATTAAAAATAAGCATATAGAAGTCATAGCAATATGTGAAGGAGTATTTATTTAAATTCAATTGGCCCTATATTAGTATTATATCAGGCCTTGTATACAGCCAAAAGCCTCCAGAAAAAAAAATCATTTCCACCTTAATTACCAAAAGTTCACTGTCCCCGACCACCCATGATTAAAAATTAAAATGTAATAACTTTTTCGCTCGAATTCTTTTAATGTTACAGTTATGTTAAACCTTTAGTTACGTTACGATTCTGATGTGGCGGTTGGAAAAAAATTGCACGGCAACAGAGCCGAATGCGCGACCTGTCAATTTGGCGGAGTGGCAGAAATCGTTGCACGACGACCGGTCTCAGATGTAGCGTGTACAAAAAATACAGATTTTTCTTTATTTGGTCTGACTGATTAAAGGTTTTTGGTGTCGTCGGTAGCTTCTATATTATCTTGCTCGTTATTAGCCTAAGGTAGGTGCTATGGTGATATGTGTATACCAATACACATCATAAAAACATTTTTAAAAACATATTAAAATTTTTATGATGTTTATAATATATGCATTTGATAGCATGTTAAAGCAAAAGTTTAGCAGTGGAACTTTCACGCAAAATTAGTTTATACTTTGTGTATTTCCAATGGCTTGCCAATACTTTGCAATTTAAAAACTTCAAATAACCTTACTTGTCAAAAACAATTCTAATTATAATAAATGTATTTGAAATTTATTTTTTAAAATTTACCTTGCTGACGCTACTTTCTCAACCAGTTGACTCAAGTACGTCCAAAGGTTTCAATGTCTCACTGGAAATATGCAGTTTTAAGCAGTTGCCCGCAACTCGGTGACTGACACTTAACACATGCTTTTTAAAAGTGGAGCAAAAAGATTTTATTACAATATTTTTTTTATGACATATTCGAAAGAATTTTGACCCTTTTTTTAAATGCCGCTTTCGTCGTTATGCGCTGATTGGTTTCGAATTTTGAAGTTTGCATCGAACGGCGTCCAATATTGGAGAATTCGTATTAAAACTGTTTCATTTCTGATTAGCAACATCGTGCGCATAACCTACTTAATCAGATTGTAACTCAAAAGTTGACTTTGAAATGCCTCATAAATTAAGTAATTATGTTTTCTTATGATGTATAGCTTCAATTGATAGGAATATGGAATTTTTCATTACCTTTTTGTAAATTATAGATTGAAAGGAGTACCAGCCATTTTCAAATTACGAATTTGAAAAAAAAAACGTTTGCAAAGGACTAGAATATTTTGAAAAATAAACTTTCGAAATAATTGCACCATTGTATTTTTTATATAAAAACTTTTCTTCGTTATGAATACGTTTAGGATAGAACTGTTTGACATGCAACGTCTTCACAAATCAAGATAATATAGCGAGAGGATAATCCCCATACAATTCTCTATGACAGTCGGGTGTATTGTTTTTTTTTCGAGTCTTTTTTTAAATTGCGCTATCTATTCGATGCAACACGTGCTGTTCAGAAATTACGGGTCTTTGTTACTAGTTTCGATATGATGTAGCGTGTAAAGAGTAGGGTGGCTATGGATTAATAGAGAAATAGGATATGGTGTGAAGTTTTTGGTTCGTGTTTAATCGAGCTTGTGTTTAATCGGATTTTGGATTTTGTCGTGATGCGGTAAATGTGTGATTGTTTGTTTTTGCCTTTAGGTCGATGTATAAATTATAGTATTATTGGATCTAGAAATGTTAGTTTTGAAACACTGAGCAAATCGTTCCTAATGACTATTTCCAGTTATTTGTTTTGTTTATTGTAATTGTATTTAAAATAATGCATTTACTAGGTCGGAAAAAATACTTAAAATGGTTACTTAACATACGATTTTTGTAATAAGTTATTATTTAAAAGTAAAAGCATTATGTGTTTGTGGCCTTATCATTTACATAATAAACCCTCTCAAGAGTCCGAACGAACGTACTAAAAGTCAATTTATAATTCCACATTCATACAAGCAGTAACTTTAAATGGTTATAGTATAATCGTACAATAAGAGTACATCGTAAGAAATAAGCGTAGTAACCGCAAAGTCCCAAGAAATGGCGTCGTTTGGTCGCATTATACGTAAGGAAACCGACGCCGGGTGCGCCAGATGGGCACATGGTCCCTTTTCAATTACCCATCTTAGTTCACTTGTTTTTTTCTCTCTCTCAATTTTTTTTCATAAGCCAGCTCGCCACGTTCGATTGTAATCGCTCCTATTGTATCCACTGCATTGTTGGATTCCAAGATTCGCCGATTTCTTTAGGCAAATTGGAAATTTTCTATTGCAATTTCTAGGGATTTGACTCGCAGACGTAGTGTGGGAATGGCTTAGGATTAGGGTT
The DNA here is from genome assembly GCA_947563765.1 of Anarsia innoxiella. Taxonomy (NCBI): domain Eukaryota; kingdom Metazoa; phylum Arthropoda; class Insecta; order Lepidoptera; family Gelechiidae; genus Anarsia; species Anarsia innoxiella. The sequence goes on along the minus strand of OX387404.1, from coordinate 8,759,962 downwards.
CAACAATGAGGATTTGATGAGTTTGTAAGTCGGGATTTTGTTGAATTTATGGAGGTTGTACTTTTACGTTGGTGGTAACAAGTGATTTTAAGAAATATATTGTTGTTGTAAAAATGTTTGTTTTTGTTAGAATGTTGGTGGGAAATACCACCTACTAAGTATTAAAACATTTTTTCGTTTTTATTGTTATTGATACGATGTAGGTACCATAATAGCATCGTCTCAGTTAAATCAATATCTAATGGCCGCCACAAAAAAAAAAAAACACTAGGTACTAGTTAAAGCACGCGAAAAAAGTTTTTAAATCCGAGTAAATATTACTTTTGAATTTATACACTTTCTTAAACTAAAATCGCTACAAAATAAAACAAATTCCTTTCAAATAAATACAATAATGAAACTGTCGTCAATTTAAACTCTATTCGTTGCTTACCAAAACAGGTCACGTACACACTATAATATTGGAGGCCACATCTGTGTATGCCAATAGGTGCTGAACTACCGATTTACACTAAAACTCTATTATATTGAAGTAAATTGTGTTATTTATAGAGGTAATTTTGTTTATTGTGAACGCGTTGAAAGTTTTCTACGTTATTTGTCATAAAGGGTTAGCTAGTAATGTTTATTTTGACGGTTTATTGTTTTATTTAATACTAAAGATATATATCTATAGATATCTTCTGTAAAATATATACTCATGAAATTAAAGCTTTATGCTTGACCATTTCGGGAAAGATGCGGCACATGATACACTGGAAAAAGAAGAAAGACGTATTGTAAATATATATCAATGTTTGTGCCGATGCCGATTGATGGATGGATGGATATAAGGATATTTATTACTCTTTCACGCAAAAAACTACTAAAGAGATTTGATTGAAACTTTTCAAAACTGTAGCTTGCACATCAGAGTAACACATAATATATGCTATAGTATTTCAAAATATTGCCTAATTTTAATTTATTATTTAATATTTTTAAAACATGCTATCTTAAAATAATATAGCCTACGTGTTATTCTGATTAATTAGCTATTATATTGCCAAGTTTCATCAAAATCTGTTCAGTAGTTTTGCGTGAACAAACATCAATCAGTACAAACATTGTCATTTTATAATATTAAAGTAGAAGTTGGATATAAATACATGTAAAGCCATCAGATTCTCGATCATAACCTTCCAACCTCCCACCCTTTAGCCCTTCAATTACTTCAAACGCCCCGAGGGAAACTTTCAACTAATGTCGAATTAATATGTCTCGTAACGACCGAATTGAGTAATAAATCGTTGCAAATGTCTTCATTTGAATTTCCACCGGAAAAATTAGCACTTTTTAGTCGCCATATTTGAATGCGTATCACGTTTTGTACGTTCAGTGCATGCGATGCATAGTTTCTTGCGTTTTATAGTTTTTAGTTGATAGTAGTTGTAGGATGTTAAACGGTTTTGATGTTTTCTGAATTTATGAAAGAATTTAATCAAAAAAATCTGTTCAATGGTTTTGGCGTAAAAGAGTAACAAATATCACCCTAACATTGACATCGTATCAAATATTAGGTTTGCGATATCCATAGCATTATAAAAACTTATAGATGGCTCGATTGTTTGTGTGTAAAGAAATGAAATGAATGAATTAATGAGTGATTTGTTGTTGAAATTGAAAATATTGACGAAAAGTAACTTACTTCAATTTTTTTGTAACTCGTAAGTTGTTAATATTTTGTTTTTTTTCATTGACATAATTATTTTGTATTTTGCTGATACTCGTGTAGATTATAGAAATAACACTTTTCCCTAGTAAAATATAACAGCTCATCATCACGATTGTAAAATTTAAAATAATCGGCGAATAAAATGAAACGATAAATACAAAGTCACATTTAATTTCATTTCCATTTTTCTCCTAACTTTAAGGGCTGCAAGTCTAGCCTATCTTTAATCTCGCTGGAATGTCTAGTGCTCATAACCAGTTCAGAATTATAGCCCAATAAACATGAGGAGTCTGAATGTGGCTGTCGCGACGAACACTATGTGTATGAAGCTACAAATGTACTGCTTAAACTTGTACTAAGGGCTATATGATTGTCACTTAAGATGTAGACTTCTATACTTATTTGTGTTAAATGATATCTATTCAAGTATTTTCAGCTAGCTTAGCATACACTCCGTGACAAGACGTTGTCATGGGTTTGTCACGCTTACGTCTCTGTCCATAGTTTTAAATGTGATAAGGACAGCATGACGTGAGATAATTGTCGCGGCACTTATGCTAAGCCTACTGGTTAATAACTTTCGGCTTATTATACTCTTTCTTATTAATGATATATATGTGTAATATCTTTCTGTTATACAACAAAATAATTGCAAAATTCTTTTTTTTTTTAATGGCAATGTTCTTGCTTACCCCGATGAGAAAGAGGCGTGATGGATTTGTATGTGTATATAAGTACTATTCATGTTTAAGACTGTCCACTCCATGAAACAAATAATCAAAATATCGTGGGAAAACTATAACATTAGCTCAATCTAAGCGCCAAAACACACGGTGAAACGCAAATGCAACGCAACTGAAACTGCTACTTTTGAGACGCAACTGAAACGAAACGTTTCAAACTAGTTGCGTCGTGTGTGGTTTTCTAAGGAAGTCTATAGCAGAAACTGCGATGCAACTCAAAAGTAACTAGCAGTTTCAGTTGCGTTTCACCGTGTGTTCTGGGTCTTAAACTCACACGTTTTTAACAGTTTCTTATTACGCAACACTACAAAAGCGTAATGATACCTAAAACGGTCAAATAACCCGGATGATAGATTACACGCAGCAACTGTAGGTAGTGACTATCAGGTAGCATGAATTTATTTACATAGCTTGGTTTTAAAAAGGCCCAACCAATGATAAGCGTCGGGAACGGTTGATAAATGTGATTTTACGACATTTAGTTGCTATGGAATTTTTTTGTTTGATAACGTACTTGATAAGTTGAGGGGGCTTAGTTGATGAGTGCTGTTTTTATATAAGACCTATGTAATCAATAAGGAAAATATAGCCGTATATTGTTTTTTCTTAAGGATCTTCTTGTTTACAAGCATAGAGATGAAGCCTTATGTACCTATTTTTTTAAAAAGGAAGGAAGGAAGGTCGATGAAGTAGAGTTCGATCTACGATTTTTAGTCATGAACTAATCATCACAATGAAGATTTGACAGAAACCCACCCAAAATGTCAAAATTATTTCTTGCAACGTTGTTTATTTCATATTTTTATGCACACATCAATATTGCATCGTGTCCGTTAGGATTTCTATAGAACATTTTCTGAAAGGCCCTGTAGCTGAACCAAAACGGTCTTTATCATCTAGGTAATAGCCTCGATAAATTATCTGAATAAATGCATTAAAATTACAAATACCATAAAAACTCCTTCAACAGCCTTTTCGACCTAAAAGACCTTCAAATGACACCCATGGACGTTCCCCTTTTTCACCCTAAACTATCCGTATTCCAGTCAGACATCTAAATATTCTAGCAGACTCCTTAATTGCGTATTGTTGTAAGTTAAGTCCGCCACAGCCCGTATTTTACCCCATTTTATGGATAAAACTCCCATTATATATGGTACCACTTTATTTAATGACTTAAGGATTATATTTTTACAGAATAATGTGATAATAGTTTTACTTTAAATGAAGAATAAACATATACCCTCTTACAACAAAACTAGTTTTAAAGATAGTTCGACGTAAGTTCATTTAGTATGACATTTTGTCCATAGCCGAAACGACAAACTAAACGAACTAACATCGAATTATCTTTAAACCTCGTTTTGTAATAAGGGGGTTAGAGAACATAAAAAAAAAAATATCAGCTTTACGAACTTTATGGTGATTAAAAATTCGTATGTTTAAGAAATTAATTTCATCATATTCAAGTTCAAATTATTCAAGTTGTGTAAGTAGATTTGCTTAAAACCTAAAATGACAATAAAAAGACAACACATATTATACGGAATAATATGTGTACTTTTAAGTTTTTATTAAAACACTTACAAAATTAACATTAACGTCAGAACATTACACTGTGCATTACTATGGTGCATTTATTTAACTATCGGACAGTAAAATAAACGATTCGGTTAATAACAATAACAGACTTAGGGGCGCAGTTTATGAGCCAAATATAACCTGGAAGACTCAACTTGATACGTAGGTTTTATAAACTCGAGTATTACTCAAGTCTCGAGTTAAGTATAACATGTTTTTATTGTGCAATAAATGCAGTTATCAAATCATTGGATGGATTGCATTGCGTGTTAGTTTCGGCATACAATGTTTGTTTTTGATGGCATTATAGATTTGGCCCGTCGTCTGTTGTCGTAAAACCGCGTTGCATAAAAATTGAATTAGATTCGTTATTGTTTTTCGTGGAATGTTTATGTTGTTCGTTTTACTAGATTTTCTAACTGCGTGTTGGAAGTGGCTAAGGAAATCCAACAATGAAAAAGTACCTACGCGCGATTCCAAATTTTAGTGCCCGTTTCAACATCCACAGATAAAATATAACTGATAGATAAACCTATGTCTATTTCATAAAACATGACGTTTTAGACAGAGACAGGTATAAAATATCTGTTAGATAAATTTTACCTGCAGATGATGAAACAGCCTCTTAAACTACTTATAATATTGACAAAATAATAAATCTTATCAATCAGAATATTGTTTTATGTCGTAGTAATATTACTTACTATACGTCTCGTATCATATCAAAAGTGTTATGAAAGATTACCTGAATCTGCTCTATGCGAAAGGGAAACCAAACACAACGATATAAAATCATTATTTTGACGAAAATATCTATCCGAAACCGCCTGTTGTTAGGCACCTTTTTGTTAAAGAATGTTTTAAGTAAATATTAGTATTTGGAATTAGATGTGGCACGATCGACCTCCCTCGGCGATCACGAATTGTTACCTTTACTACAATGAGGCCGGATGTGCTAGTCAAAATACACCCCAGCTTTATAAAATGTAGGATCCAAGCTACTACGTTCTTATGAAAATTGGTTCGGGGAGCAGAACTTGATAGTGTTTTGTTTTTTGGGGAATTCTATTGGCTTTGTTTAGTTTGAAGAAGTCCTAGAACACACGGTGAAACGCAAATGCAACGCAACTGAAACTGCTAGTTACTTTTGAGTTGCATCGAAGTTTCTGCTATAGACTTCCTTAGAAAATCACACACGACACAACTAGTTTGAAACGTTTCGTTTCAGTTACGTGTGTTTTGGCGCTAACTTTGCATGAACTTCTAAAAAAGTGTTGTATTTCCAAGCAAACATATTCAATTGCCATCGTCATAGTAATCAATCACATTTCTTAATAGGGCCAACGTTAACCTTTTCCTACACTTGAGACGAAGTAGGTGTCTTACCCTCAACCTTTCCTATAATTACATTATCCCATTATCTCATTCTCACAAATTCATTCAAACGTCAAAACAAACAGTAATCCTTTATCTACTAGAACCTAATTATTTCTTTAATTACCTACTATTTATCTTACCGGGCACCTATTAATTATGCTACATATAACACGTGACGAACGTAAAAGTATTTGAGTAAAGATAATGTATAAAATAAATCAATTATTCATGACAGGTATGGTGTCTAGATATCAAGTCGTTAAACGTTAAAAAAGTTTGGTTAAGGCTCATTGTTCAAGTAAGTTCGTACGATTAATATTTATGTTTTAAAGTCTTGAAGTTGTGTCGTAAGAAGTGCTCAGAGGACGGCGGAGAATAGAGCAGAGTGGCGTAGACTTCACCGACCACAGCGACGCTCTTAAATATATATAGTCTTATGGTGCTCCCACACTAAATGTTATAAAATGTTAGTAAACATTTTGTATACCCAAAGTTTGTTATAAAATGTTATAGAACATGTTATCGACAGTTTACTATCAGTAAAGGACAACGCATTTCTCTTTGTTTTTCCTTTGTGCCTATAATCTCCATCAAACGTTAATTCTTGTACTACTCCCTAAACAACTCTTCACGCCTTTAACTCTTCGCTCCACCTTCTCCACGGCTTCATGTAATATTCAATTGCCGTAAATGTCATGTCCTCACCTGCCGCTGTCTCATCGTATCATATTACCTAATGAACATTGAGCTTAAGACCCAGAACACAGTGAAACGCAACTGCAACTGCTAGTTACTTTTGAACTAATCTAAAACGTTTCAAACTAGTTGCGTCGTGTGTGGTTTTCTAAAGGAGTCTATAGCAGAAACTTAGATGCGACTCAAAAGTAACTAGTTGCAGTTGGGTTTCCCCGTGTGTTCTAGGCCTTAGTCTGACACCTCGTGACGTCAATGGTCACAAGTCAGCGCTCCTGCCAACGGCCCATAAGTGAGGCAATATGCCTCTTTAATTAATCTTTAGCGTGCTTTTAATGAGTAGGTACTCATTAACAAAACTATATAATATGAAGTCATTTTTCACGGTCCCCATACTTCAAACAATGAAGAGACATTCAAGTTGAGATTGCGGTGGCTAATTGCTTTTTTGGTGCTCCCGTTTTCGTATTGTTTGTATTTTTTTTGTTATTTTGAAGCGGAATTACTATACTTACACAATTATCTTACAGATTCTATGTTATTATTTCGCGTTAAAACAATAAAAAACATTTAAGTACAATAGTACTTTTCGTTTTGTGTTTTTTTTTGTTAAATATTCCGGTACCCCATCATCTTACGTCATGCTTGAATCTTTGAAATTATTCTTAACAATTTATAAGTACTACTTGAAAAAAAAACTATATCGTAAGATAAGGGTGCAAAGTTTTGTGCCAAATTTCCTATCACAGCAGGTATTTTAATTGATTTTGTTCCCTAAAACAAACGAAACGCATTACAATCATAAACCAAACCAGACGTTACCAAACGCATCTCATAAAATACAGTTTAAATTTTTTAATCTCATTGAAACCAAACATTCCAAGACCCCATTCAAAACGTGAACACGTTAAATTATCGCTTGAAATAAATTTGGCAAGATGCGCCCCCTGCATAATACGTCAAGGAATTTATGATAGCAAACCGAGCGATAAACTTCGAAATAAATTGGACTGTCTTTTTAATAGAGGTTGAAGTGCTTAGATTCTTTTCATTTCTCAAAAGTAAATGTACTGAAGGAGGCTATGGCGATGCTTAAAATATTGTTCGCACGCCGTTTCGATGGAGTTATTGTCAATGGGATTAGGGGTGGGAGGTGTGTGTGTTTTGATATCGATAAATTTCCAGATAGATAGATTTATGTCTGGTGGTAGTGTATGTAGTTGCATGGTGGAAGTTTTAAAAACTTTTAGGTACTGATTTTTGGACTGTTTGTTAATCATTCCAGAATTAAATAACACTTTTTGAATGCTTACTAATTATTTATTTTGAATATTGCGTATTTTCATAAACGCGACATTATATAAATAAATATCTTTATCAGATATTAACAGGTAAATGCATAGAGTTTCAGGTTTGAAAATCTGTTCTTAAAACATTACTATTTTATATTTCATTTAGTACATAACATATTCTTGTTTTCGATATCGATAGTATTTACATGAACATCCCTACAGTTTATTGTTCGTTTGTAAAGCCCCCTGCTTTTGCAGTTTCGCTAGAAGCTGCCCAGACGGCAGTAAATTTGAGTAAATAGCTCCGAGATTGCGTTTATTGAAGTGCTATCGTTCTCGAGTACACTTCACATGATAGCTTTTTAAATATTCCTGTTAAGGCTTAGAGTACTTTAAATTAAATATCTATTGCAATTTAAAACACTTGAAATCTGTTTGAAGTAGTTTTCATATTTCTATCTATTTATATACCAACACGTACATACTTATAGGTAATCTTAACAATCTAAGATTAGCTTTAAAAAATAACACTATACCTACGAAATAAAGATGTAATTTGTTGATCTATGATCTAAACTAAAACGTTGGCCCAATGAGGATTTTATAGTCCAATTTCGCAGCGAGTAGAGGTCTCCTCGCAATGATGTTTCCCTTAACCGTTAGTGTTTATCTAATAAATATAACCATTTCATACATGAGAATTGATCGTAAGGCCAATTGTCCACGGAACCGCACGTCAAACGCACGTTTTCGTCAATTTACACTTGTAAGACGAATGCTTGACGAATTCTTGCATCTTGCGTAAAAACAATCAAACCTATGTCCACAAAGCGGCGGACGCGACGTTTTCGCGGTTCCGTAGACTAGTGTTTTTCAAACTGTGAATAGCGACCCTCTGGGGGGTCATTTTTCAACCCGAATAGGGTCACGATATCAAAAAGATTGCAAAACACTGCCGTAGACAATGGGGATGATGACTACATTCAAAAATTCAAAAAATAATTAGTCCGTCTTTTAGGCTATTAAAAAATATTTGAAACACATTTTTTACCTGATCAAATACATAAATAAATACAAAGATACAGAGCATCAAAGTTATTGAGTGGGGGGTATTGACGTTACTCCTAGGTTAAAATCGTACTGAGGCGTGACGTCACGAGCAACTTCAACCCAGTGTATCTTTGTCATTTTTAGTTTAAGAGAAAAAAGAAAAAATACGTGTCGAATATTTTAAAATAATCTATGTGATGGACTAAAAAATTTTTTTTAGTCATGCCCATTGGCCTAAAGTCCCGAAAAGGACACTATGACACTCTTGTTCAATCCACCCCCTATTTGCCCCATCCTTACACGTAGCAATGCGTTTTATCTCACGTTATAAATCTAGTGTTTATCGCCGGTTTATTGTGAGTAATCAAATCTGAATTGCTTCGGTAATGCAATGTAAACAACGGCGCGCGTGTTATTACTAGTTTTGTTTCGCAGGGATGGACTTTAATTTAGTAAACAGTTAATAAATCTGTAGAAATGGAGATCGTATTTATAGCGCTATATTTATAGTTTTTAGGTCTGTGAAACTAAAAATCAATTCTGTAAACGTTGATATCAGTTCGTTTTTTTAAAAGTAATAGTGTAAGGAATAAATCGAAAACAATCTTAGTTTAAAAAGATTAAGGCCCATAACAGCCGTAGATTTCAAAACCTGCGGTTGCGGTGCGGTAACGGAGCGTTTTCCGCCATTGAAACGCGCCTCGACTGCAGCCTTATGACAATCTCGAAAATATTATGATTTTAGCAACCTCAAAGTAAAGTTACAAGTAGGTACTGTTTATAGCAAAGTTAGTATTAAAGATTAGTGAAAAAGTACGAAATTACTAAAAGTAGACGTCAGTTTTTAAAAGAGGGTAATTTCTCTCTATTCCGGCCCTGTCTATGATTAAATGGTCCAACTTTAGTGTAAGGTACTTTCATTTCCTTTATTAATGTGTATAGATAGACGAGCCTATAAACTAGGTGCGAAGTGAAATGATGCATATATTTCATACAAGAGTATCTCTTGTTTATATTTATACTTTATTGCTTTAAATGACTATTTGTTTATGAATGAATGTATTAATATGCTAATTTCTAATTTGAAATTAGAATAAGTAAGTCGAACGCGAGAAGTTTTTTGTTAGATATTTTCTTATTAGAAAAACTGTTTTACGGAAACGGATGTACGTTTCATTTTATTGCTCATTTAAAACATTAGTATGTAGTAATAATTATGATGAAGAAAACTGTTAATATATCGCCATTCATTCATTCATATATTTAAGAGCCAGGCTCTTGTCGGTGGAGTAAACGCCAACTCTGCCTCTCTTCTTTGTTTTTCCTTTATCGCCATTAAAATAAAAATATTTTTAGGTTACCTACAGATTTACATTAAAGTTGGTTTAAGAAAACAATAGGTACCTATCAAAAATCTTCAATCAGAAAGCAAACCCAGTTAAAACTTCAAATAAGTTTTAAAACTAGAAGTACATATTTATAAATACGTAATCGTATCATAAGACACGAGAGGACCAAACAGGTATACCGTATAAGCGGGCAGCATAGCAACGAAAAGGAAAGCATCTAGTAGGTGGCCTCTAGCCCAGACGGTTACCTGCATCCTGTCCCAATTACCAAGGACCGGCTCGAAACCGCTTCGATCCGCTCCTAACCAGTTCCAGGCAAGCTGTCTGCAACAGCTGTCTAGACTAGACTTACCGCTTTTTCAAACACTAGGGTAAGGAGTTCGAATTGTTAAAGGTAACGGGTTTAAGAATGCGAAAGGGAAAGCCCTGCAGATTTTTTAGCTGCGATATTTTGGAGCACTGACCTACGGTAAATGCTATGTTCTTTTTTTGGGGTGTGTGTATGTTCTGATTTTGTTTAATACTCTTTGCATGATACAATAACATACTACTGAAAAACTATTTTTTGTTTGAAAATTTGTTTTGGCTGTGAGTAAGATCATTTTTATCAATTTACATACATATATCCGTCACGCCTCTCACCCATTGAGGTAAGCAAAGACCACTTCCTTCCACTTGCTACGATCCAAATACACTTCTTACTTCTTCTTATCAAGTTACGACGGTATGAAATTTTGCGATTTGAATTCTAGCCGTTTTTTGCCGTGTCTATGATTCTCGGAAATCAAAAGTCAATCCTACGCAATTCTAAATATTCAAAAGCCCTCAACATTAACACCCGACGTGCCAAAATAAAGACTATTAAGCGAATCTTTTATAGAACAAACGCGGAATGAGGAAAGCGAAACGCCTTGGACATACGATCCGAAATAGACATTATGCTACTAAATAAATCACTTGGGTTGTAATACGCCTGTTTTAAATAAACTTTAAGAATTTATTCGCGGTTTTTATTGCGTTGTAGGAGAGTTGGAAATTGTCTTGCGGCCGTCCCCAATATTCTATCTATCTCTGGTTTTGCCCTACTGGAGATAGAAATAGTTATCTGTCTTACGGCTGTTCCCAAAATTTAAAGAAAGATAGCTATCCGAGATCGGCATGTCATTGATGTCACGTAGCTGTCAATTCTGATCTATCCTTCAGAAGAATCCCAAAAATTCTAACGGCCGTTTCTAATATTCAATCTATCTCTGGTTTTGTCCTACTGGAGATAGAAATAGTAATCTGTCTTAGAATTTTTCGTCCCCATAAACGTACCGCTGTCAAATAATGAGATTCTTCTGAAGGATAAATCAGAAGTGACAGCTACGTGACATCCGTGACATGCCGATCTCAGACAGTTATCTGTCTTTGAATATTGGGAACGGCCGTAAGAAGTTAGTCATCATTTATACTAGGTTTATATTCTATTCAGTGTTTCCCGCCTACTTTGATATTGAGGTTTGGCTACGATGTTATAAGATGCTTTAAAACAAGACTGGATGTAGAAAGGTGGCTTTATTGCTTACTGCTGAGTACGAGTGCTTGTTAAGTTGGATTTCTTAAGTTATTAGTTGTAGACTTTCGCTATTGTTATAAGGAACCTGAATAGTAAAGACAATCTAGTAGACTATCAATTGTTTATTTCATAAAGACGAAAAGAGATAATACGAATGATAATGCATAAGCTACATACTTACAGCATATTTATAAATGTAATTTCTTTCCGTAGACCTCGTTTTTTAATTTCTTTGTCTTATTTTATTCGTTTAACAAATATAATTAAATATCTTGTATTCAAGATTTTCCCGGCGAAATCTGAATTGAATTCTACCATGTAATAAATTCTGTGATTTTTTATTTAAATCGCAAAAAGCCAGACGGAAGCTTGGCATAGCAATTATCTCGAATCCACTAAATACTTCATCTAGGTTATTCTAGCGTTAGCTCGAAACCTAAGTTTAGTCTAGGCTATTTAGTATCCGCCGACAATGTTACGGACTGCTCAGTGCGTGTTTCCATTTTTAGTTTCGTTTTATTAGGGTTACGCGTATTTAGGTTATGATCCTTTTTATATCTTGTTTAAAAATGTTTTGTGTAAAATATATAACTTTATCTTTAAAGCTTTTCCTCATGCAACTACGTTAAATTTTGGTGTTTTGCAAGTAACCTTATACTAATGAAATGAGCATATCCAGAAATAATAAATGCTTATTGTTATAATATTACTTACTTTATTTTCTTACATTCGCTAAAAATAATAAGAATTCTAAATAAGATTTGATGGATTAGTAATTGAAGTATTGTGTCATTGTATTTGTATTGTATCGTATTGTCATTTATTTTTTATTTATTTATTTTATATTATTTATTTATTTTATATTTATTTATTCTATATTAGTCATTGTATTTAATTAAATATTCATCAAGTTTTGCCCAACTTTAACCTTCGCTACTGCATAATCTTTTAAATTTTATCTATTACGATGAAATCAAATGTAGTAGTTTAATTCATAGTTTGAACTACAATAAAATAAACCATGAATCATTTAAAAACCACATTAGAATTTGTGTCATGGAACCGCCCATTCTTAGCCTACAGAACCCTTATCACGCAAATACAGCACGCACATGTCTCGTTTTATCATATAATGAATGGTTATCGCGTGATTCCTATCTCAATGTCACGTTTTTTTTTATTCCGCACATCTTGTGCCAATTTTCCGATACGTTTTCAAGGTCTGGGAAATTGTGTTAATGGGTTAAGAAAGGAGGAAGTTTCCTACGGGTGTATTTATTGTGATTGATTGGATTTTGGGATGGTAAAATAGTTTTTTTGAATCCCGGCTGGTCTTGTATTATGCCACTTCATGTTTTTAAAAAATTAAAAAAATATACTTGACTGATCTTATAGTATAAAATCGGTAACGTATTTGCTTTTAATCGGCTCTCCCGCTCTGTACCAATTACGATAAAATGCTGACTTTATCTAATTGGGATGAAAACAATTTTTTTCGAATTTTTCTGCCAAAGTACGAAATCATTTTAATCCCTAAATAATCTTTTTAATCCCAAAACTTCTGTCTGTTACCACAAATACTCTGAAATCTATACTAAATCAAATCTAACATGAAACCTTATTTCGTAACGATAAGCACCAAAACACACGGTGAAACGCAACTGCAACGCAACTGAAACTTTTGAGTTGCATCGAAGTTTCTGCTATTTCGTGTGTTGTTTTCTAAGGAAGTCTATAGCAGAAACTTCGATGCAACTCAAAAGTTTCAGTTGCGTTGCAGTTGCGTTTCACCGTGTGTTCTGGGTCTAACATAACTGCTCACTTGACGTAGGTAATGGCTGATGTGTGATGCCCTTTTGTTTGCGTTTCCTATATCGCAGGTATGATTTCGTCATGTTTGATCTTTAATCCTGTAATAGATAGTCAAGGTTAACCAAACGCTTTTATTCAATCAATGTCTAACGTCACTCAGCGAAGATCGGTCTTAGAGATGTAGAACGTCTATGAATTTACAGCAACGTAATTTTTTTATTTATTTACTAACTAGAGGCTGCCCGTAACTTAGTACATCGTCATATCTTAGAAAAAATACACAATGTCTTAAAATTGTATAGCCTATGTCTGTTAAATAAGCTACAATATTGCCAAAGATGAAAATCTATTCAGTAGTTTTTGCGTGAAAGAGTAACAAACATCCATCCATCGGTGCACAAACATTTACCTTTTTAATATTTGTAGGATTCGGCTTAAGGGTGCCATCACATGTCATGCCATTTTAACATGAAAGCTTTTTGTACTTAGAATAGTATTGTGAATTGAAATAGTTTTAAAACAATATTAACCGAACAAATTTATATCTCTACGCAATCTTTTCTTTATCAGCCCATATATGTCCCCACCGAGGGGCACGAGTCTACTCTCATACAGAGAGTGATTAGGCCGTAATCCACCACGCTGGCCAAGTGCGTGTTGGCGGATTTCACATACACCTTCGAATTTCTTCTCTGGTGTATGCAGGTTTCCTCACGATGTTTCCTTCACCGTTAGCAAGTGGTAATCGAATAAATTGATCCGTACATGAGAAATAAACTCAGAGGTACGTGCCCGCGCCAGGATTCGAACCCGCGCCCTCAGAATTCGAGGCAAGCGTTCTACTAACTGGGCTACCACCGCTTTCCTCTACGCAATAATTCATTGAAATTTATAACTAGCTACAATTCTTAATTAGGTTAATGAGTGCCATGACCTTTCCCCTATAATTAACATAAACACAGAATGTTCTCTCCAAAATTATCTTCTAAAGTGTCAAGTATCATGTTACTTTAATAAAATAATTAATTGTTAATACAATAGCTATGAAAAGGCAAGTTCCGGAATTTTGTATCTATGATCCTTGTTTTAAGGGATTCATATTTTGTATAAATACGAGTAGTTTAGAATTTCCAGACGTACCTATAACATTCTTCTAAAATGATTTTAAGTTCTTGACATCACAATTGATGACATTAGCCTAAGTAAGATGACATTTAATAACTTTTTAGTATTCTGGTACGTCAAATACCTACCTAGTAATTTTAAAATTGATTTTGAAAAATGAAAACGAAAAGTATTTATCCAAAAATATTCAAAATTCATTACACTTTTTTTATGTCAATTTTTTGATCTAAAACTGCCGGTTCGCTACCTGTATAGCCGAGAGAAAGAAAACGGCAAGAAACCTACGGCTTTTTCAATTGTCAAAGGCAGAAAATTACTAAGGATTTATTGGACGAACCAGGGGGGATAAAATGAATAGAAATATATATATATAGTCATTTTAGCCCGGCAAATGTCAAAGTACATAGAAAACCTATGCCATCAGTCAGTGTTTCCTTGACTTCCTTAATGACTCGTATAATACTAACGAGAAGATTTTAGATAAAAACTGTTCCCACTCCACACAGAAACATCGCAAGTATCATTCACACATCTTTTGCCGTAGTATCTAGCTCATTTAGCCTTTATCATAATACCCGACCTAAATACCTCCCTTAAACGGTCAACGCAATATTTTCCAGCTCAAATTCTATGCTCTAAATGTCATCTAGATCGCCTAGACTTTCAAGCCTCCCGGCGGATTAACGTAGTGGTTAGAAATTAATAAGAAACTACGTAGACCTATTTCTCATTCGCCTTAGGGTAGTATTAATAATATTTACAAGGGTCTAATAGATTAGTAGGGAAAAATATGGATTTGAGAAAGCTGTGCTTTGTTGGCTTAATCCATAACTAATCAAAACCTTGAGGGTGGAAGAAAGTGTAGCATATGCCAGCCACGGTTCACATTCGTATGATATGGTATTTTACCGTTTATTTAATGTTTGATCTAAGTATGGGCTGAACGAATAGGTGTCACAGTCTAAAAACCTGTAATTTTCTATGATAAAATGATCCCTCAAGCACTGTTCAACCTTGAAACGTTTTCCGACCCCATTCCCAGTCAGATCTTCAGTTCTTCATGACGTCATAACCCATTTCATAACTCAAATTCCTAAAATCTTTTAGCGGTAGATCAGAAGAAAAGCGAACAAGTTTAGAATAAACACATGGCACATTGTTTCTCGTTACCCAGCCGTTGTGTTAACAGGAAAACTTGTGTTCTTAGAACGTTGTAGTGTAGTTACGAGATGTGTTAACCTTTTGCACGCCAGCCATTTTTGACGTTGCTACACGCCCGACGCCGCTGAGCCTAGTATTATATCAATTATATTATATCAATTAACACAGGCGGTAGGGCATCTTATATAAAACAAAATTATTGTTATAAAAATGGCCAAATTTAGACGACTTAAGGCCAGCGGCGTCTCAGCCACGCGAACAATTTGCGACTAAAGTGGTCATTGGCGTCCAAAGGGTTAAACTTTGTGTTTGCGGGACTAATGTCGTATGTAGTAGGGATGTGACTTATAGACTGAGTTTAGTAGAACACTGGCTTTTAACCGGTAGCGAAAACCGATATAGAATTAAATAAAATCAATCAAGCGCGTGGTCTTGTTGGATGCCAGTCGCGCTGGAGAATCATTGGAGATGGTTATGCTCAGCAGTGGGCAGCTATAGGCTGAAATGATGATATATCAAGCACGTAAGATAATTTACACCCAGAACATGCAACTAATCTGAAACGTTTCAAACTAGTTGCGTCGTGTGTGGTTTTCTAAAGAAGTCTATAGCAGAAACTTCGATGCAACTCAAAAGTAACTAGCAGTTTCAGTTGCGTTTCATCGTGTGTTCTGGTGTTTCTATTCGAAAAAAATAATATTATAACGTTAGGTATACCACAATTTTGTTACATCAATTATTATGTCACATATCATAAGTTTTTTATTTAAATACTTGAACTTTTTCTTCTCTAACAACTACCTAAAACCCTAGTTTATACTTGAAACCTGACAACACTAAACACTATATTTAACTTGCAGTCATCGTGTAAGACAACACTGTTGCATATGCCAAGATGCCATTCTCACGCAATGCCCTCCAAATAGCCCATTGATTCATGCGTTAAGAACTTTAGGACTTCTATTACGTTTCCGGTGTATTTTCAGTTTGGCGCCTGTTTTATGGCGGGGTTTTGATTACATGGTTCCTAATGTTTGGCAGAACTACTAGTAAAACTGCCTTGTACACCGAAATGTTTTTTTAAAATCATAAATTATGGACCTAATAAATAAGTGTATATATATTTATTTTATTGATATCAATTGACATAAATATCTGGTGATGTTGAGGAAAATTTTAGAATACAGACAGAACAAAATCGTGTCTATCTTTGAGGCCTTTGTCCAGCAATGAATTGTTTCATGTAGTAACATGATGATGGTTTCAAAGTTAAGTGCAGTTGTTAAGAAACGACAAATATGTAGGTAATGCCGAAATACCTAAATCGCGTTAAGCTTCAGGTTTTGGTTAAGATATTAATAATAAGATAGTTTGTTATTTGTATTAGTTTGACGCGGTATTTCGCAAGAAGTTGTCTTATCCAAATGCAATCTTTAAGTAAACGTATGATTGAAAAAACCCCGGTTACAAATGCAAATACACTGATAAGTAAGTAGAATTAGAATCGACTGCATTTTCCTGTTTTGTGGTGAATATATTATGAATAAGTAATCAAGGAATGCGGTACTTTATTAGAATTTTCTTTAAGTTTTAATACATACATAGAAACTTTCGTTTCGTTCTGGATAGAAGCTGTATAAGTTTCTGCAGTAAGCTGTAATTCTGGTGTTACAAGTTTTACGCACTTCGTGTAGAGTTTTAGAGGTAATTATTTATTATATCCAAAAATATTTGTTTTACATTTTTTTTTATGCAAAAAATAAAAGTTAAAAGTGTTTATTTTACCTACTTAAACTTTTACGGGCGTTTTGACACATTACTGTTATTGCCAATTCTATACAAGCTACAAATTGATACAATATCTTCTAAATATACTTTAGTTACGAGACCTCTTGCAGAATGGAAACTCCCGGCTAAAGCAGCTGAAAATTATAAATCAAGTTTTCCCGCGCAAAGAAAAACCCAAGAAAATCGAATAACGTTATAGATCTAGAATCACGTGAGTGCTTTACGCGGCGCCCGCGCATCTCGGTCAGTGTGTCGAGCACGTGGTTGTATCACGCGCGGTACTGGCGCTATGCTCTGTCGTCATCGCTCGGTAATAGGTAGATTAGGTTCGGTGCGGGTGCGATGATGGTGTAGGTTAGGTTCGGATATTCTTAGGAATAGGTACTTTTTCTAAATACCCATTTGAATCCGATTAATATTATAAATATCAATGTTTGTGCCGATAGATGGATGGATGGATGTTTGTTACTTCATCACGTAAAATACACTGAATAGATTTTGATAAAATTTGGCAGTATTGTAGCTTGCACATCAGAATAACACATAGACTATATTATTTTACGATATCATGATTTTTTCCCAAGAAATAACAATAAATGCGTACGAAATCGCGGACTGCCTCTAGGCATACATATTAGGGTCCAAAATTGTCTTTCCTGTTCCTGATGATTAAAATATCTTATTTTTATACAGGCTAAAAACACACAAATGACGCAGTTATACCTATGTTCAGAATTTAGCTTATAGTATCCTTAACTATTGGGAACAGGAGAGATTTTTTGAGTGTCTGTAGGTCATCCTACTATATTATTTAATTTAAATGATAGAATGATCGCGCTTCGGGCTTTATTCGTCTCTTAAGTCGCGATTTCCTGTTTTTCAAAAGCATTGGCTCTCAAAACGTATCTACCGTAATTGTATAATAGTCAGCAGTGGTTAAGAAGAACCTCTCTCTTTACAATAATTCTGGATAAAATGGTATTATTTTGTTTTTCATAATTTAATTTGCAATAATTTCACATGTCATAATGTTCTACAGTCATAAAGTTCATATGCTATATTATTATTTATACTAACAACGATGGACATAATGGTTCAGTAGTCATAATTAACATTAGCCATAGTATTATGTTTCATAAACAACAAGGGCCATAATTATAATTTTCTATAACTATTAAATACATAATCTACAGATGACATATTATAATTATGCCATCGTGTGCGTATTATTATACTAGATGAGATGAATGTACTTACAATACAAAAAAACCTGACGTGACAGAGGGGGCCCGGGGGCGGAGCCCCCGAGGGGGGGCTCGGGGGGCGAAGCCCCCCGCAGAGAAAAAACAAAATACCAGGCAACCCCGATAGGATAGGTTAGGTTAGGTTAGAACATGATTTTTGCATCCCTGCTTGCTTGCATGCTGCATGCTTGCCTGAATGCTGCATGCTTGCTTGCATGCTGCATGTTTGCTTGCATGTTGCACGCTGGCATGCATGCTGCACGCTTGCTTGCATGCTGCATGCTTGCTTGCATGCTGCATGTTTGCTTGCATGTTGCACGCTGGCATGCATGCTGCACGCTTGCTTGCATGCTGCATGCTTGCTTGCATGCTGCATGCTTGCTTGCATGCTGCATGCTTGCTTGCATGCTGCATGCTTGCTTGCATGCTGCATGCTTGCTTGCATGCTGCATGCTTGCTTGCATGCTGCATGTTTGCTTGCATGCTGCATGCTTGCTTACCTGCTGCATGCTTGCTTGCTTGCTGGCATGCATTGCATGCTGCTTGCTTTACCTGCTAGAGTAATAAATAGGTCAAATAAAACAGAGATTGACTAATCAAATCAAATATGTAATAAAAGAAATATAAATAGGCGGTTAGAAGTTTTACAATAAGCTCAAATTTGAGGCTAAAGCTCTTAAGAATTCGCATCTATTTCTTTAAATAGCTTCTTTAATTAAAATTATCTCATTTGTATTGTATGTAATGTAAAATTATTTATTATGAAGATTATGTCTTTCTATTAGTTATGAATATTAAAGTTATTGCAAATAATTTTATTGCTTTCGTTAGTTATAGCACCTAAATCATTATGTCAAATAAAATTATGGCTAATGAAATTATAGCCAATGAAATTATTGCAAATTAAGTTATGTCAAACATTAGTAAACCGGATAAAATATTACCTATCAGAATTAAGAATTATTAATTCTTATTTATTGAGCAATAAAACGAAATGATGTAATAAAAGATATAACGCCTCATTGAACTCATTATCAATACGTATATGTATTTCACGCTACGCAGTGATATGATAAAAATTGGCGCAAAAAGAGATATTGTTTCGTTCCTAAATTTACTTCAAGGACATTATGGGTATAACTCGACTATTTCTCATATTATTGTTGATATTTTTTCTGAGCTGTGGGCTAAAGCTTGGACAGTATCTGTCCCTAACAGAAGATGCGGCAGATCAGGAATGTTGAAGAGATGAACTGGACCGTTTTTCCACCTCACTGGATGAGGACAGCTAGGGACTGTTCGCTGGAAAAATATGAGGAAGACCTTTGCTTAGCAGTGGGACACTTTCAAACATACGCGCATATCTGTCACGTCTCTCATCTATCGGGGCAGGCAGAAACAACTTCGCTCCACTTGCTACGACCCAAACACACATCTTTCACTTCATCCACATTCATCAGTCGTCTTTATAGGCACGTTAGTTTAGGTTGCCCTTGACTGGCATTTCAGGCTCTAAATAGTTATAATTTTTATAGTATAGCTAGGGTTTATATACGCCAAAGTTACCGCTTATTTTCGACCTGAAACAAAAATAAATAACATTTTCTCGTGCCGGTCATCATAGCTCGCAAGATTAATAAGTGATTAGCCACAGTTATTAACTAATTTGAGGAATGCGGGTAAGTCAAGGCCAGGAATAGGAGTGGACGTCTTTTCTTTCGATTAATTTGATAAAGGAAGTATGATAGTGTAATCAAAATTATGCGACGTGTTACTATGCTATGTATTTTATTTGTAGTATTTCTATAAATAGAGTTCTGATATTAGGTAGACTGCAAAGTCTTATATTAAATCTTTTTAGTGATTTTTGCATGGAAAAGACAAACATCTTCACTTCCATCCATAGAAAAAAACATTGACATTAATTGTAAATAATAGTAAAATTTCTTATTCAGCACACCTCTTAACTAAAGGAATGCAACGCTTTTGAGTGAGAAACCATAGGTTTTATGCTACTCGTATCACAGCTGAAATTCTCAAGCAATTATAGTCCTACAACTGAATTAAAATAGTACATTAGTCATTGATAATGGCGCGGCAAGAATTCAATAAAACCTCATAGTAACAAAGCGTTAAACGACGTATAGAGTTACGTAGTTGTCTGTGGGTGTAGCACGTGGTCGCGTCATACTGTTGCCATGGCGATTCGCGATGATCGTGCTATTATAGGCCGGGGGATATACGAAGATATTAGTTGAAAAAATATGAAGTCGTGATTTGTACTAAAAGTGTTAGCTTGAGACTGAATTTGAATTTAATTGTCTAATTAGATCAATAGAGGCAATACGGTTAACGTCTTTTTTAATAAGATGTATTTTCACATTAACAGTACCTGTTTGAATATTCTAAAATCAAATTCTATACTTTAAAAATGTAATACTTTATATAATCTTTAAAAATTCAAATAGTAAAGCATTAATTTTCCTTTTTAAGAACAGATTTATCGGGTTCAAAAGAATCAAATCATTTGTGTGGCCTACATTCCGAAATGCGATTTCGTAATGAAAGAAAATCATCCGACATTTTACGATATCTTTTCACGTGTATCGCCCGGACTATAACGACAACTAGACAGTACATTTTTAGAATACAAGTAGGTATTATAATCGAGTCGCCGCCTTCGTATTATAACGTCACGTGTTATATAAAAGTGTGCTTTATTTAATCAAGAATTATGGCGACAGATTATTTCTTCTACCATTGATAAAGTTTTTTTTACACTTTCAAGGCCTTTTTTTAGGATCAAAGTTCGAAATTTTGTGATAATTTGGAATGTAGAATTGTTGAAATACATTCAAATGCTTATCAATTTATTTTATAATTTATTGCAAGAAAAAAAGCTTATTATATTAATACATGTAAAGTTAGAACAAAATGTAAATCATAAAGAAATTCTTTCCTGTAGACCACACAGAGAGAAGTGAAATCTAGAAAGCAGGATAGTCATAAAGCGAACTGTAAACTAAGATATTAATGTACCTATAAATTATTAAAACTACATATGTATGTATTTGTAGTTATTGTTGTTTCGAGTTGAATACTGACAATAACCATTAAATTTAAAAAAAAATCTTGGCTTTCATTATAACTTCCCAATATTTTCAAAGGTGAACGTACTTTTAAAAAGAAACATATCATGTAATAGACATTTTGGCAGTAACTCAAAACATGATTTTCTCATTTATATAAACATTGCTGAGAAAAGAAATAGAGGAATCAAATTAGTCACTGGTTTAGCCCTTTGGGACGACAATGCGTAGGTTTGCTTGAGTCATACTGAAATTAGCGTTTTGGTTGCTACCGTGTATGTGCATCTATTATTTGGTATTCTGTGGTATGTGTATGATTGACAGTTTAAATAGTTTGCTAAATAAACGAAGAACTTATTACTTCAAGTACTATTCCATTGGTATCTTATTTTTAGGCGACTGTCTGAGACATTAATTATTTTTCTGTCTAAAATGTGGCAACACTGATTGTACTAATGTTCTCTTTCCCTTTGGTTTGTGCTTCAATAAAAGCACGGTCGAGCACAAGTTCCTGCATTTTTATTTAATTATACAGTCCACCCAATTAAGCTAAATTGAAGCAAGACCGCTACAGCGACATAGAATCGAAACTACGCGAAATTAACTGCAGAACTGATGATGCGTATTCGGTAGCCTAGTTGGGGCAATATGGTCATCATTCCGAACTGATTCTTTAAGGGTTGTAGGTTCGAAACCCAGCTGGGCAGATATTTGACGAGTTTAAATATCTGTTTCAGATCTGGATATTTGTGTATCTTCGTTCATGGCACCCATAAGCCGTTGGGCTTATCATCTGAATTTTTCTAATAAAACTAGAACTAACAAATTAAGTATTAGTCCATTTCTAAGCTGAGTTTAAACCAGATCTCACAAAACTAGTTAGTTAGTAGTTAGTTGGGGATCTCCTTAAATTGGCTGAACACTTACATGACGTGGCTGTTTTAAGTGTGGAAATACCTACCCTCCTTTTACTCAATTTCCGCTAAGGCGCCTCAGAAGAGGTCAGACGTGAAACCGACTATTTAACTTTTATTCGTTTTTAACTGCAAGTGATCACAGATACCACTATCTAGATGGCAATGTGAAAACTTTATTGCGACAAAAGTACCTAGTGATTGTTTAAAATAAGACGTTTGTTGCTAAAAATATATTCAGAAGGTAATTTTATTTAAATACTACGCAATGTTTTAATCATATTGTTTGTTTAACAATGAGAACGTTGGTTTATGAGGTGGTTTAATATAGCTATTAGGTGGTGCTGCGACGCGCGTTATGCAAGGGATCTGTAGAGGTGCCATCGTTTTTGCTGGTACAGGACCTTTTTTGCAAATTTTATTTCGGTTTGATAACTTTCCACTGAATGCATTTTCACGGGAATGGCGAGACGCCACCAGAGACCGTGTTAAATGGAAAGTCGCGGGGAAGCCTTTGCCCAGCAGTGGGATCTTAATGGCTAGCAAAAAAAAGCTTTCTACGTTATTGCGTTTATTTATAATATTTTTATATGCCAAGAATGCTATGACAGAGGTCAAAAAATAAAACTTAACTTTAGTTTTCAAATATACGGACCGTAACTGATTGTATTTACAAAAGCGACGTAAAAGTTGTACCTACTAAAATTAAAATTCTTTTAACGAGTTAGTGATATTGAAAATTTGTGAGGCTATAAATGTATTTCTGGTCCAACAGTGGAGGTCCACAAGCTGACAACTTAATAAAATGTACCGAAGATGATCGGATCTTATACTGAACGGATACCTATTAGAGGTGCATTAAATCGGTCAAAGGATTTCGTATCAGTAGTTCCGTCATTTTGAAGTAGACACTTGGATTTTAGATAAATATCTAGAGATATAACCGATAAGGCGATATCTTTTTATATTTTATCTGTAAGATACCTATAGTCTCTAGTCTAGTCACAAAATTTTGTTTTCTGTACTGTGTGACAGGATTTACCATTCTTCCCGAATAGCGGTCGTTTCCAATATTCAAAGACAGATAAGCTATCTGAGATCGGCAGTACTTAACTGTCACGTAGATGTCACTTGATCTATACTTCAGTAGAATCTATTTCTATCTCCTATAGATTTCCTATAATATCTAGATTCTTCTCTGGGGAAAACTGCACTCTTGCGAATCTAGCATTAACTTTAAAAAATGACCCGTCTTATGTGATGTCAAACTCGTCCTACAAGATTAAATAAACATTTCATTTCATTTCATCTCCAGTAGGGCAAAACCAGATATAGATATAATATTGGGAACGGTCGCAAGTCAAACTGGTCTGGTCTCGCCATCTTCGCCTAGGTGTGCCGCGTTGTCATATCCTTTTAAACACAATGACTCTTACAAGAATATCTGGATTTTAAGTTCGTAGCTGCGCTACACGACAATGCCGTTCCCTAATCAGGGTCCATAGTTAGCACTATCATTGCCTTAGACCCATTATGTAAACCTATGGCGTGCAATAAAAATTTAAGTGTTAAGTATTTTAATTAACTTTATCCGCAATTTCCCCAAACGCCTACTCTCTGTACTAACAGACGGGAGATAACACGACCAATTTACAGATGTAATACGCAGCCCCATATTACTAACGTTAGCGACGCCCACTCGCTTTGACTGATGGGACCAACTGTACTTGTACGCGTATATTCCATCCCTTTGTAATTTGCTTTCCTTTTATGTTTGCTGTCGTAGTTATCTGTTGATCTTTTTGGCAGCTATTTAGTAGTTTTCCGAGTTAAATTGATGCTTTCATTTATGTTACGAAGTAATTACTTGCTTGATCGAAATGGGCTATCTGTAATTACTTATTAGGTACTTACCTAACGTTTTCTAAATCGTGGATATATTTTATTTAGACAAATTATAATTCAGCTCGAAAAGGTAAAAAGTGACATAAAATCTGTACGTATGTAATTTTAGACATATTAACATTTAAGTACAATACATAAGCAATCACCCAATCAAGACAATCATTTATTTTTACCTCGGTAACTAAGCAAAATGATTCTTTTTACGTAATATTGTACAAAAATAGAATGTGCTCGTACTTCTGTTTATAAAGAATCACAAAAGAAAAACCTGAAACCCAAACAAGAAACCATCCAGACATCCTATTTAAGGGACTATTGTGCTCCAAATAGTCTAGTTCTCCAGAATGTAATTCCGACATACTATCGCCAAACGATATGTGGAGCTTATCGCCAATCTCAGACGTTTGCTAATGACAGCGAGGGTTGCTGCGATATTTGAAACAGATTACTTGCCACAGAACCTATTTGAGGGACCAAAATGGGATTTTCTCAGGTTTTAGCAAGGTTCAAAGGTTTTTTTTAGGGGGGGCAATGTGTGACGTAGGTGTACAGGTTTTTAGATGACTATACATGTAAATGTTAACTGATCGTTATGCTCGATTAGATGAACATTAAATTATTTGACGTTTTACTTTTCTACAAAAAATAAATTATGAAAACACATCAAGGTTAGGTTCCCAAATTAGGAGATAAGCCTAGAAACACTTCGAGCGACTAGAGTCTGTCATCTTACCGCAACATTCGGTTTTGCAGGCGAGACGAAATATGAAACACCTAATTCGACCTCTTACGAGAAAACAGTGTTAGGCTTTCTGATCAAGCTTAATAAATTTTGCAATTGCATTTATACAATTTTGTATCTACACACCAAAGCCGCCGGCTTTTGTGACAGCTGCCATTCGTATGACATAAAGCCGTCAGCCTAGCCCGGCGGCATGCCGGCGGCTTTGATGTGTAGACTGCATAATATTGTCTTAATTATAAAATATTACGCTAGAATTATACCTTAAAATAATTGGTTTTTTTTTTAATAACTTCAAATAGAACTTTCATGTTGGCAAAGTAAATATTTCTTAAACCACTCCAACAAGGGACACCACGGGCCTAATTCAAGTACACGCTTAGGCAAAGTCCCTAGACAAATTAATAGTACGACGTCCGGTCTAGACTTGAGCTGAGTGGACTTAAGTAAACTAACATTTTGATTGTGTACTCATGTTAGAGACCCTTACAATTATTGTCAGTGCCTTTTCGTGCTCAAGACTAATCTTGGATAGTTATGGGTGTTGTTGGGTTCAGGCAATGGGACTTTGAAGTTTCGCTTGAATTTGGATTTCAATTGTGTAGCTGTTATTACGCTCTACGCTTTTCTGCGGCTACATGTAACACCTTAATATTTCTAGTAGATCTTTTGTAACGGAATTAGAACTAAAAGACTTATCTTTGTTGTTTTAAATACATTTTCTATTTTAAAATCGTTTATGAAGTTGAACAATAGACAAAAGTGTTTGTACGCTAGTATTTTGAGAGATAGATATTGAGAGACGAGTACTCTCAAGATAGGTACTCTTGTCATGTAGTAGAATACTTAAGGTGCCTTTCCACCAGAGATGTGCTATGCTACGTTGCTATGGATGCGTTTGATATCCACAAATCGTCTTCATTCAATATGACGGCACTCTGAATATGATTGGCGGATATCAAACGCATCCATAGCAACGTAGCATAGCACATCTCTGGTGGAAAGGCACCCTTAAACTGTGTACCTAACATGTCGAAATAATACCAAATTCTTTAGTACTGAATAGTGCGAGCATCAAGAAACTATACTCGTAGGCATAGAATAGTCTACGAGTATAGGTTCTTAAGAAAAAACGCGGAAATAATCTAGGCACATAACGCAATAAGCAGACCCCTTTATCCCGCGATGACGTCACGTTAACAAGTCACGTACAGTCTGTTCTTCCCCTTTTATTCAACTTATAAGATGCGAAATTAAACTTATAATGCGAATTCCATGTTCCCCATTCGCCTTTATTGCGCAGTCTATTGTTTTTGGATGATACCACCAAACTGTCTTCTATATTGAGAAGGGTTGCGAAAATATTTTTTTAAAGAATTTGTCCAAGGACTTTTTAGGTGGTTTCCTTTTGTGATATTGCCTTTTGAAGTTTATGTTGTGCCGTTTTAGAAAATAGAAAGTTTTTATTAAAATACTTGGTGTAACATAGAAAACTATAAAACCCCTAGGTTTTCACGTACCTATCTTTTATTTCGTTAATTGATAAATTTACCTGATTCAGAATACTGTCTTATCATTGTCTATTTCATCATGATTACGCAACAAATTAACTTATACATTTTATATTGTGTAATGTCTTCAAGCGTTTCTAGCTTTAATATTGTTACAAAGCACGAAGAAACTAGTTAATAAAGTAATCAAGAGTCAGCAGGTCTTTCTCTCCAAATTATTTGAACCCTAGCACGTAACAATATCCTTAGAAGGATATGTTATAGAAAATGTCAAGTCAAAATCTGAATAACGCTTACGTAATAACAATTATTATTTGCCGCTATATTTAGCACGAATAAACAGTCATTTATTTCAGGACCGCAGTTCTTTTTGTGTCTGTCTTACCATCCGCTTTTTATATACTTCCTGCGAATCCATTTCAAAGATCACACAAGAAATTTCACAATTTCCGCCAATTATCAAAGACATTGATTCAAATCAAACATTGAAAGCTAATTAACAAAAGAAGAATAGCCAAATATTCAGTCGGTACTGGCAACCTTCGAATATTGATGTCGTACTATAAATATACCTATTTAACCTTGTAAAATACATTGCCTTGTTTACTAACAAATTAGCGTATGACGCCGACCCTTTGACGTAACTGCGATCGATTTGTGAATACAACGAATGTATTTTTAGTATTTTTCGCGGAAATCTCGACGGGTTTCCGAGAAAAGGGTGTTGTGACGATTATTGGGGTAGGTGGATGAAATCGATCTGAATCTTTGTTTATGGAACAGTCTTTCTATAATTGCTTATTAATTTAGGATTAAGCTCCGTTCTCAGATACGGTATAACTCGATAGTTTTACTCGAAGTCAAGTAAAACTTAGGCGAGCTCTAAACGGTCAATTATATTGCACAATATTGAACATTGTGCAATATTATTGACCGTTTAGGGTTAATATTGAAGATTGCGCAATGATTGATCGAAAGTTTGAGGGAGTTTAATTTTTATTGATCAATATTTTTCCATTGCATCGTGTAGGGTCAGTATTGCGCAATATTTTTTAGTCTGTGATTAGTCGTCACGAAGTGTACACCCCCTGGCATTTATTCTAATCTGTAGTGCACACACGCGCGTTCAAAATGGCGGAAAAAGTGAATCCAAAAGTAAAGGAAAGAGAGTTTATCAGCGAATATATCCAATTGTACAGAGAATTGCCGTATTTCTGCCTTTTCTTGTACCAATCTTTCGACCAGCGACGTGTTCGTTTCTGTTTCCGTTTCGCCAGAAGCAACAACACTACAGCTGCAGCTAAATCTTGTTCGGACATATTGATCGCACGGTGCACACGGACGGGATCAATACTATTCTCGGATATTGTTTCGTATTATTGTGCAATAAAATTGCTCGTTTGGATTCAGAGCGCCTTTCAATCTTATTGTACAATAAAAAGTATTGTACAAAGTTATTGTAGGTCTAGGGGCCGCCTTACAGCTTTTTGCGGTCCACCCACACGTTGATTTTTACTCGGCTTAGGCCTACTTGCGCAGCCCTGAGTTAACGCAATAAAGTTAGCTGCTAACACAGGGTTAAATCAAGATAAATCAATACAAATGATTTATTTAACCCTGTGTTAGCAGCTTACTCCGGGTTTATTTGGCTGCGCAAGTGGGCCTTAGAATAAACCAACGAATAATATCGTATGTGAGTATGAAGCTTTAAACATTGCGATGATATTTTCTTAATCAATCTTTTAATGTCTAAAAAGTTTTGTTTTAATCGTAAGGCCTAGAACACACGGGGTAACGCAACAGCAACTGTTACACGGCGCAACCACTAGTTGCATCGTGTGTGGTTTTCTAAAGGAGTCTATAGCAGGAACTTAGATGCAACTCAAAATTAACTAGGAGTTGGAGTTGCGTAGCAGTTGCGTTTCCTCGTGTGTTCTGGGTATAACAACTAAAAAGTTGTAGTTTGTAGACTCTGATAAAAAAGAGGTATGGGAAACAGATAGATGTCTTAAAATATTGTATAGGTTTGGTTATCTTAACATACTTTTTATTAAAAAGACGCCAACTCAAATGTAATGAGACCAAGTGATAAGAAAGAGATAAAATCTAGATCGCTTACACGTGTGGTCTAGATTTTAAAGGCCTAGAAAATAATGAACACTAGGTAACACAGACGGATATACGTAAATTACCAAACGAACGTAAACCATAAACCATTCGCAAATAGCTTAGTTTCTTCCTCAATATGGCGATATATGGCGACCACATAATTATGGTGTTTTGAACTGGTTTGTACGGTCCTACTTATATTATAATGTCGATCTTTGCGCCAATAGATGGATGGATGGATGTATGTGTCTCTTTCACGCAAAAACTACTGAATAGATTTTGATGAAATTTGGCAATATTGTAGATTAAATATCAGATTAACACTGTTCTGTATAGTTCTGTACATTTGTCGCAGTTCTGTATAATATAACCGAATTTATTGTAACATAACATACTCGAATAAATCTCTTAAAAACTTCGTTATTTAAATAGCTTACTTTAATTTGCAATGTTATATAGTAATTGAGTTTATAAATAGGTTTTTTATCAGGTGTGACTTGTAGGTATTGGAGTTAAGGTTTAAATTACTTTATTTCAAATGCTTATTTTGCCATTCCCAAACGTTAGAAGATTTCGATGTTCCGATTGGCTAAAATTACTTCATTCATATTTAAATATAATTTGAAAATAATATGATTAATGTGCGATGTTCATTTATTTAATACTAGCTGTACCCGCGACTTCGTCCGCGTGGAATACTGAAAATCAGTATCTATAGCCTATCTGTGTGCCAAATTTCGTTTTAATCGGTTCAGCCGTTTTAGCGTGAAAGCGAGACAGACAGACAGAGTTACTTTTGCATTTATAATATTAGTATTGATAGTAAGAATAGTTCAAAAGTCATAGATTTATGTATATGTTACCGGAAATGTATGAAATCAAGGAATTGTATACAAATCCTAGGAAATGTATAAAATATTGTTTGAAAATCTATTTAATGCATAGATATCCTAGGAAATGTGTACATTTCCTCGGCATAAGTAAGCAGCTATTGCTTACAGTTGCTCGATAAAGTAAATTCTACGCCGATCGTAGATTGTTTCTTCAAATAATCACATCTTCAATTCCATATTTCAAAAACTTTACAATATTGAAACTGCATACCCTAGTCCTTGACACGGCACGGCGTCAGTAACAACCACAAACAATACCCGACTTTATAACCAGTTTGAAAGATTCATGTTCCACCGAGCGATTCCAATTCCACGATAATGGTCTGTCTAGTAATAACATAGTATTGTAGTCCAAGTAGAAATCATTCATGAAATGCGCTATTTGATTTAGGACTAGTGGTGGGATGAGGTGATACTTTTGTAACTGGTATTTAATAGCTAGTATTTTGCTTTTCTGTTGTGTAGAATACTTATGCTATGCTACTACTACTTATGCTAATATTGGCCGAAATAAAATAAAGATGAGCGGAAGCAAGTCTGCCTAAAATGCGAATATTATTCAATTTCCTTTATAATCACGTCAAAACTGAAATCAAATTTTAATAAAACCTTAAATGATGAAATCGTCTAGATTTTTATGTTTTATTCAAAGTATCTATTTGTATTACTAATAATATAGGTTATGTGAATCTATTTATTTGATATTTTTTCACTTTCGATTAATGTGTTTTTGTCTTTTGTTTCAGGTCAGTATAAATTCTTTTTTTTTTTCATCCCCTCCGACAATGGTAACGTTATTGATCATATTATGTTATTAACTTTATAAATTAAGGATGAAGTTTATTTATTTAAACGATTCGTAATAATGAGCGAGGTATTGCTGATGCGAAAACTGATATATTTTTGCAAGACGTTTCAGTTGTATAAAACTTGAGCTTATCTCTTTAATGCGTATACCCGCAGGTTACCCCCAATTTTAAGTAACTAATACAAACACGCGTTACAATTTGTCCGCCCCAACCCTACGTATAAACGGCGACTTATGTTTACACAGAATTATTGCGTTTCAAGGTAGATTCTAACGGTTCCATTGATTTATGTTCTGGAGCGTATGGTTTTGTTAAACGATGTAATAATAAGTAGCAAGGTATGCTATGTTTAACTTCCGTTTTTATAGCTCCAGCATTTCGTGAATGTTTCTAGATTTAGATAAATAGATAAACAAGTTTTTTTTTTATGGAGTGACGACCTACGCTCATTCAGGGAAGATTGGTGGGAAGCAGCTAATAACAGGAGTGTTTGGAGGGGTATGGGAGAGGCTTTTGCCCAGCAGTGGGACGAAATAGGCTAAAAAAAAAACAAGTTGAAGAATCTTACATGAACATACGTACGTATATTAGTCACGCCTCACGCCTCTTTCCCATCGGGGTAGGCAGAAAATACTTCCCTCCACTTACTACGATTCAAATGCAACCCCTTTTGCATTAAGAAGAAGAAAAACGTTTTCACTAGCTAAAGGATAGTGTTTAAAATAACCCGTTAGCTCATTACGTCATTCCTAAACAAACTACTTCCAAAAATTTTAAAAAAATCAGTACATAGACCAACCAAACCCCATTATACTGAAAGCCACAATGTTGTTGATTTTCACAAGCATCCTTCCGTCTGTTGCGGAGCTAAAGCTAGGACGTGACTTTAGTGCTCAAGTTGCTTCAGTCTTATTGGATGCGAAGAGGAATAGACGGGAGAACAGTTAGGTTTTGCCTTTTAAATTATACTTGTATTTTTAATGCTTAGTGAAAATCACTACGTAACGAATAGTACTCACTGTTTAGTAGTATCTAGTCGAGAGATGCAAGCGAGAAACAAAAGAGGATCGGTCTGAGGTAAAAACAATTTAGCGTTCAAAGTGTTCCAATGTTCCAATTTTAAACACAGATATTTTAACTTTTGTAAAGAGCGGATAGTAGCGTCTTTCTAAATACAAACGTACATACATACTCGTGTCACGCTACTCTCCCAACGGGGTAGACAGAGACCACTTCCGTGTCTGATAAATACCGTATTTTGATCGCCAATTGACTTACCAAGTGGGAGTAATTATTACCATTCTTCTTAAGCTTTAAGTAGACCCCTTGTTCAGCAGTAGCTGCCTTAACCTCTCACATCCCACTGACCCATTATAAACCCAGACACAATAGATTTTCTATTGTTCTTTTTTTTCTGGAATGTGAAAGATTAAAGGCTCCTTATGGACCCAAAAGCATTTAGAGTAGGAGACAGATATAGAAAGGACAGCAGAATAAGATGAAGAACAAGGAGTGAGGCCTTTGCCTAGCAGTATGACGTGACAGGCTGACTGACAGATAACTAAGGGCAGGCTGGCTTTGCGTAGTTGATACAAGTTGTATCTGTAAACGTCAAGAAATCACTTCTCAGTTGTATAAATAAATCAAAAGTTTAATCATAGTGCTTCAAATACAACTAAATAGTTATCGACAGTTCAAGGATGCTACTTCGGAATTCTCTCACAAACTTTCAAATTGTTTTACCAAGTTGCACTTCCTAATTCGTGATTCTGTAAAACATCTGACCGGACAAAGTATTCCCAAATCACTGGCTACTTTTGCCTTGCAGCCATTCGCATGCACCTCGAAAATACTGCAATGAATACGTTAGACTTACTAGAGTACTTTATCCGAACAGTAAGCGCCAAAACACACGGTGAAACGCAACTGAAACTTTTGAGTTGCATCGAAGTTTCTGCTATAGACTTTCTTAGAAAACCACACACGACGCAACTGAAACGAAACGTTTCAAACTAGTTGCGTTGTGTGTGATGCAATGATGCAATTCAAAAGTTACTAGCAGTTTCAGTTGCATTGCATTTGCGTTTCACCATGTGTTCTGGGTTTAAAAGCGAGATATTACAGTCAGCCGTTTGTCTGACCATTGCTTGTGACTACTACTTTGTGAAATTTTTACAGATGATGTATTTCTTTTGCGTTTAAAAGCATGAAATCGGAAACTATTAAATAATTTAACATGGGTATTGTGTGTATTATATTTTAAAAGTGTGATAGCAAAATCATTTACAGGTAGTTAATTTTCGGCGACTTAGATCGATATGAAGTCAGGAGACAACAGTGTTCTAAACAAAACCGTTAAGTTTAGTCCTTCAATCACTCAAAAGCATCACAACTTCGATGAACAAATTATTTCTTTCGACTAAAATTATATACAGAACCGTCCTTCCGCAAGCCATGGTATACCTACCTACCTACATAATACATATCCTTTCCTAGATTTTGTTTTTTGAATCTCCGCCGTATAAAGTATTCAGATACGCCAGCGCTTTTGGCAAAATCCTGTATTTGTACTGAACGCTATGCGCTGGATTTAGCGTGTTTCGTATTCAGGATATATTTGGTGCTTCTACGTGATCTTCTTTGCTATTCTTATTTGTGGGCGCTATGTGATTTTTTGGGGTAGCTAGTTAATGTTGAGTACGATCGGTTCTTCTGTATTATTTTGGAAAAATATTAGTTGTGATAGTTCTTTATTACCCGACTGCGTCAGAAGGGGGGTTATATTTTTCGACAGTATGTAAGTATGTTTGTATGTATAATTTTTTGCCACGCCCTACAGTCTAAACGGCTTGATGGATTTTAGCCTGAGAGGTGTCGTTAGATTCGTATTTACTGTGAGGGTAACACTGTCGTGTTTATTTTTTTAATAAATAGGTTAGGTTAGTTTTATTTTTAAGATTTAAATGTCTTGTCAGTTATACGGTGTGTCACTTTTTATATACCTTGTCCATTAATTGTACCATATTAGGAACGCTTTTGACAGTTCTGTCGGTTCAGTTCTGCCTTTAAATAGACTTTAAATAAATATTAAACGCAAAATAATAAGCTTTTATTTATATTTGCAGGGCCAAAAATATAGTTCATAGTAGGTAGTTAGTGACAACTTCCCTCCACTTGCTACGATCCAAACACACTTCCATCGATTCATCCACATTCATCACTCGCCTCGTACATGCACGTTCGTTTAGGGTACTCCTGATTACTTTCTTTAACAAGTCCCTGATTAAATAGAGATAAGTTTGTAAATAATGGCGACTCGAGATAAACCTTTTTCACTTAACTTCAAATACTTAGTTAAATTCTCAAATATTATAACTCAAGTCCTATTCCACGTGTATTTTAGTTACGAAGGTACAAGTACTCAAAAACAACCCCAAATTCTAGAAAATTATTACACGAAACCAATTATTTCGTGAATGTTATTTCGTGTAACAACTTCGATGTAATTATGTTTTAGAACAACCTTAATTAGGATCTGGAGTTTAATATAAACAGAATTGTAATTCTAATGTTATGTGAAATTGCATGTTTTCTTTTATTAACTTTATTTAGTCAGTATTATTAATATAGACTTATGGGCTAAAACAGCTACCCAATGGCTACCAACTGCCAAACGGCGTCGCGGCGGACCACGGAAAAGGTGGCGGGACGAGTTGGACACCTTCTTAAGTAGCTGGGCGGAGGAAGCTCGAGACAGAAAGTCATGGCGGATGAGGAGAGAGGCCTTTGCTCAGCAGTGGGACACAGATGGCTAAATTAGATTAGATTATTAATGGTAACAAAATTATTAATACGATTCCGAACGGCATTTCAAAAGATCTTTTCACAATTTGCACTAATAGTTCGAACAGAATACATTATCAAAAGTCGATACACAAACTAAGAATACGCAACCACAAAAAGACATCTAGCTATCTATTCTTAACCATCCTTCTGTATTTATTCATGTCATCATTAATTACAAACAAAACTCGTCCATAAGTCACGAATGACACTAAAAAGTCAGTAACTGTATCGAGTACAATACAAAATGTGGTTTCACGCGTGTGCTTCATACAAATTGGTGCGGTTGTATGGCCGAGTTCATTAATCATTGGCTATGGCGGGAAAATCTCAAAGGGCTCTAAATCCACTACTTATCGGTAGCCGGTTGGTTGATCTAGTTTTGGTTGGTCTGTGTTATGAGCGATTTGAAGAATCTTATTTGGTATAGAAATTTCAATTTATTTCTGGTTTGTGTTTTACTGCTACATAAAGCATTCTACAGATTCTACCTATAATAGCTGAGGAATCTCTTTCCTTTTTTTTCTTTTTAATTTTCTTTTTAAAGGTTCAATCGTAAGCTTCATTTTACGATAACTGTATTGTTGGAAATGTTTAAGACGCTATTTTAAACTTAGCAGAATATTTGTTTCTATAGATAGATTATGCTTGTATTTATTCATTTGATTGAATAATGTACGTATCTGTTTCATTTTATGACTTTCAAATAGGTACGTTAGTTTCGCTTCATCTTACGATTTAAGCCAAAGCCAATATCCTGTTGCGCCCCTTCAAAAACCAAGTGACAAATGATGTTCAATATTGGAAAAAACACCCCGTATTGTCGCAAACTCATAACCGAAAATCTGCGCTTATTCTAATAGTTTAACGGCCATTTTGAATATTGTTCCATTCTTAAGTCGGGCGCCATATTGTTCTTTATTCAAATTTTGAACGACGGAATTTCCCGGCATCGTTCGATGAGCTTGGGCTCGTAGTTTTTTCTTTATTAATATTGTGTGCCTAGCAACCAGTTTGTCAAATATTATTAGGCCTGGATGAGTCGTTTCGTATGATTATTTATTAACATTACTTAAAAAAGTGGTGTCAAGGGACGGTCCTTACTGTCTCATTATGCGTAATGAATATTTTTATCAGTTTGTGTTGGCTACCTTATATCGTGCTGCAAAAATATTTAGTTGGAATTTTGTTACTAAAGAGCTGTGTTAATAAGTTTTATGTTAGTTTTAAACAGTTCCTGACCTCTGAAATACTCTGAATTATAAAATATTTAAATGAAACGATTACTGTAGCTTCAAATAGTTCAAATATAAATTATAATATTTATGTATGTGTATTTATCGAATATATATGTGTAGGTTTATACATATTTATTGTTTATTGTAGGTTAAGTGACTATCCTGCCTTCATGCTATCACTTCTCTCTCTGTGGGGTCTGCAGGAAGAAATTTCTTTTAGAAATATGCTGTACCTTTTGTAAAACTTTTCTTTTATTTCTGTCTTTATGTATTATCATCTTACAATAAACTGTTAAATAAATAGTTTGATATAAACAAAATTAATCACACAGTAAACCCAGACAAGTTTTTGTTCAGTAAATGCCAGTATCGTCATATCTCACCCAACTCTCCCCTATAAGGCATATAATCATATGTTAGCAAATTATATATGAAGTAGCTGTATTAAACTTTGTATAGGATGGTTTTATTTTGACTGAATCTTGTTTTTTTCTTTTACCAAGTATGTGTCTTACTATATTTATATCTGCTTATTTAAATGTCGTCTAAACACTTGTAATTTGTTGACTATTTTTAACCTTCAAACTAAAATCCATAAAAAAGAGGTGGTTCTCATTTCGAGAGTTTTTTTTTACGTAACCATTCCTACTGGCAACTTTTGCTGAGAGCATATATATACGCCTTTACGTACATATATGTCTTTACGTAGTCCAAAGAAATAGGTATTTCTCAGAGTAGATTTCTTCAAATGTATTTAAGAACAAATCTGTTTCAAATAAAAACTTTCCTCCGCCGACATCACCAAAAATAGTTACAATAAATGCAATTTTTATCGTTTTATTACACATTTTACGATCGCGTCCTGTATTATACGCCGCATAAAATTCGGTGGCGTATGGTTGCAATTTTTTTGTCGAGCATACATGGGGGCTATGAGTCATAACACTGCAGTTTCAATCATGCTAATTATGTTTAAATTGACTCAAATTGCTCGCAACTGCTCGTAAAGATGTTATCAAAGTCATATTCAAAATGTTTTGCTTTCGGCTCCCGTGCTAGCTAGAAATACAATTATGTAATCTTGTATTGCTAATTTAATTAGTGTTGTTGACCTGAGTTTTTGTAGTCTTTTATGGATCTAGGTTTTATTGGATTTTTAATCTAGCTTTGTCTTAGACCCAGAACACACGAAAACGCAACTGCAACGAAACTGCAACTGCTAGGGACTTTTGAGTTTAATTTAAATTTCTGCTATCTAGACTCCTTTAGAAAAACGTAAACTTAGGGCCTAAACTAATAGACTGAATATATAAGCTTATTAGAATAGATTCTCTATCATAACTATTTTGATTTTCTTTGCAATTATATGCAGAGTCCTCATAATTTTCCAAATTGTTTCTGACCACTACTACTTACTTATTGGTCCCTTAATTTATTAACCTCTCACATCCCACTGACCCATTATAAACCCAGACAATAGATTTTCTATTGTTTTTTTTCTGGGACGTGAAAAATTAAAACGATGAAAATCGTGGAGATCTCTTTACAAGTAGGTACCTACCTACGTCCCAAATAGAATAAAGCATTCGTTCCTAGCGATATTAATTTTAAAAACCATAATAACGATTTTAGAATAAAGTTGAAACAGGGGTGTGTATGTCATATAATATCGTGTGAATAGGGGTCTATTCCAAATGGAATGACTGGCTGATCGCAATTAAGTTATTATTGTGCAATGGTACAGGGATCAACGCAAGTTGAGTGTGGTTTGTGTTTGACTTGGAATTTGTATTGCTTATGCGAATGTTGTATTCGATAAATTTTAGTGTTAAGTGTAAGTTTTCATGATAGTTAGACCCAGAACACACAGGGAAACGCAACTTCAACGAAACTGCAACTGCTAGTTGTTTTTGAGTTGCGTCTAAGTTTCTGCTAAACCACACACGACGCAACTCAAAAGTAACTAGCAGTTGCAGTTTCGTTGCAGTTGCTTTTCCCCGTGTGTTCTGGCCCTAAATTTGTGATAAAAGCTAAACGCGACAGTGTTTATGTCATATCATAAGATTGTTCTATTACATGATTGCAGCATAAATTCTCTGCAATAGACGTAAGGCTTTCATATTTATTACAAACACGAAAAAACTGCAAAGTTTGTCCATCGTACAGTACGTTTATTTCAGTGTTTAAGCATGTGCATACCAAGTTCAAACATACCTACAAATGAAGATCGAAAATCTTTGCCATTATTAGAAGCAGAGATCGCGTCCAAAGTTTGAAATAAGGATTTGTAGCAGGACTGTACATTTTTTTCTGTCATTCGAAAAGCCACCCGCATATATGATGCATCGCACGCGTCTCTAACGGACTGTGGAATCGGACCCTTCATTTGTTTTTTTACTCTCCTTTAATTTGAGGCACCGGGCACGCGCCTCGTAATTCCTTTATTGATTTAGATTTAAATAGGTTGCATCTATGCGTGCTGCATGTCAATAGAACAATAGAAGAAACCAGTTTGAAGCGGTTATGTTTTGGATTTAAAGGGTTGTTACAATACTAATTGGAGTTTTTGAACACCTTTAGGGTTTTTAGTGAGACCTAAATAGAATGTTCTAGGTTTTAAATGTTAGGGTTTGCTTATTTAACAATACTTTGGCTTGTTCGTTGTGTTTGTTTACGGTGTTATGTTAGCTATGTAATAAAAATGGACTGTATTGTATACCTACGCGCATTATAGAAAATAATGCAATGATTTTACTTATAGAAGTACTAGTAAACTTCGACCGTAACCACATAGTTCGTACTACTACAGTAAGCCACAGATATACCTGACCCCTCAAAAAAAGTAATGCCTTTTATCCAAATATACATGACACCCTGAAAATAAAATACTAAGCGCCATCTTCGAAAGAGTTAGTTGGCGCATTGGATCAGAGTAAAAATGTAATTTACTTTTTAAAAGTCGGGAGGTCAGGTTAGTCTTCTTAATGTACATTGGTAAAGTGTAAACTGTCAAAGTTCTTTTACTACCCGCATTATTGTTATATCAAACCATAAAAATGCTATACCAAATCAAACTTAAAAACAACTGCAATAGAGATGTAAACATTGTAAAGAATTCTTATACGAACCGGTAATTTCAGACTTTGTTATTTAAGTGGTTCCGTGTACCAAATACGAATACAATATACGCAACATTGTTAGTTTTAGAATAAGCTGAGTTTCTACTTTGCTGTAACTAAAGGTTCTATGTACTAGGAAATTTTACTATTTGATGGAAATACATATTTTGGTTGAAATAGGTAAACCCACGTTGTGGTAGTAAATCTCTTCTTATATGGCTTATTTATGCTCTGAGAGTATATCCAGTTTAGGTCCCCATTTGTATAACATATATGCTCTCAACTGTACAGTTATATTGAAAATTGATTTCATAAAGGTTGATCTGCTATTGACTGTACTTATAAGTGTTGCCTTTTGGATTCCGTATATCTTGTTTTTAATAACGTCAATCGGCTACATTTTTTTATAGTACCTAGATAAACTATTTTAAAGGTTCTATTTTAGCTTGTTCTTTAATTTTGCAGTACGTGATCTCTTTTGTGTTTTTAAAATCATGCGATCGCAGTCTATATTTTGCAAAGCCTAGTAATAACGAAAATCTCTTTATAGTTGTAATATTATATAGTTTTTTTTCCTGAAGTCAATTAGCCGAGCTGTCAAGGGAATCACACTAGCCACATTTATTAAAAACTCCTTTAACATTAAAGTCACGAAAGGGTAAGAGTATTGTGTGTTTTTTTTTTAATTTATCGCCCCTTTGGGAGTCCATCCGCCGTGCCAAAAACGCCGCATTCAAATTTAGTAGATGATTGTAAACAAACCACGATCACTGTACTGGCAAGTGTGTTGCTTAGATTTTTACTATGATTCCGTACAGTATAATGAATTAGTATCGAGTTAACCTTTACGTAAAATACCCCTCCTGGTTTCGTACCAAATAGCTAGTCGCTGAGGCGTATCCAGTTAATCATCAGATGTGAACCAAAAATATAATTATAAGTTGCTAGCCGTTCGTGTAGATTATTTAGAAATTTATTGACTGTGAGTTAAGTTTAAACCTACAACAGTTCGGATATCACCAAAATTAGAAGCCTTACTGATAAGTTGTACAATTAAAAAAATAATAAGGTTTTCCGACAAGCAAAGCGGAACCCTAAAACTCGAAAACCGGAAACGGTGCCAGTGTCAACACTGTCCTTCTGCGAAACACAAATTAGTAGGTTTTTATCAAGTTTTAAAGCTTTTGTAACTTCACGTGGTCCTTAAATAAATACCGTAAGGAATACCCTTTTGTTTTGACGGTTTCACGGTTTGAAATATATACAAAGTAAACTATTGTTCGTTGGATTTTATCATTTTAACTGTCGTTGCTGAAATGCGAATGATTTAAGATTTTAATGAGTAGGTACAGTTAAGTTTTTTTTTTGATCTGTAAGACCCACTGTTTCCCATTTACTTACCTTACTTTTTCCTGGATATTGCGGGGTCAAATTTTTATTGTTTATTTATGGATAGCTCTTTTGAAATATTAATTTTATTATATGTTTCTGTGTTTATGCCTGAGATTTGTAAAACTAAAATTGAAAAGAGCAACCCTACAGAGTTTCTTGCTAGGTTCTTCTCTGGGGAAAAACTGCACTCTTGCAAATCTAGCATTAACTTTAAAAAAATGACCCGTCCTATGTGATGTCAAAACCTACAGGATTAAATGATTTTTTATTTCATTTAATTTTCATTTCATTTCATTCATTTCACTTGCGCAGTGAAATACATCCGGAGTTAGCTGCCAACACAGGGTTAAATAAATAATTTGTATTGATTTATTTTGTTTTAACCCTGTGTTAGCTTTTAACTCCGGGTTTATTGCTTTAACTCTGGGCTGCGAAAGTGGGCCTTACTAGGTTAAAAAGCTTACTGTCTAGTAGCGGACGTCCAATCGCTAATGATGAGAGTCAAAGACACGTGCACATTTGGCTGCCACCATAATCAGCTTTAGGTTAGGACTTTCACTTGTTGTATACTTTGTCGTCCCCAAATAAGAGTACATACTTACATACATACATATCCGTCACGCCTCTCACCCGTTGGGGGCAGAGACCACTTCTTTCCACTTGCTAGGATCCAAACACACCTCTTTCGATTCATCCACACTCATCAGTCGCCTCATACATGCCCGTCATACTTGGTCCTCAATATGTGAAAAACAAATGAAACACCAATAAATTTTTAATCCATACATCAATCACATTACAGTTTTATTTTCGCTTTTGGTAATGTTCGTCTTCATAACCCAAGTTTTATAGCAAGTAGGGATGTTAACCGTTTTATTACCAGATTCTAAATCGATGTTACAAAGGGCAATGATAAAACAATGACAACACTAAAGGTCAAACCGTGAACTGCTGACCTTTAGGCAATAAACAGTTTTTATCGCTTTTTTGAACTTGGTATCGAAAGGCGTAAATATAAATGTAGAACTAGTTATTAGATAAAGGATTGGGTGGTCGTTTAAAAATATCACCCATCCTTAGAACTCTTAGGGCCGGCGCAGAGCTGACGGAGCGCAGCGCAGAGCATTTTTGATTTATTTATTTATCTATGGAAGATTTGCAGCAGAATAAAGTCATTAAATCAATTTCTATGTTCAACAATGCCAATTACAAATATTCACCTATGAAATTGATTGATTGTCATATTATTATCAACATTGTTCTCATTAGATTAAAATTAACTTTACACAACATTCGCATGAAGTCGCTTCGATGCTAATTTTTTTCCGTTTTGAATTTTTTTGTTTGCGTTTTTCTTGTCGATGGAGTCTTCACCTCTCTGTTGAATTTGCTGAATTTTGCTTCATGAATAAATAAATCAATTAGCCATTTCTTTACTTTGAAATAAGCGAATCACAGCATTACTTAAAGATGCGTAGAAGATAAACTCTTGTACTTAACATTGCGTGTCGAAAGAAGCCCTTACCAACAAATGCCTTACTCAGCTAAAAATAAATCAAAACTTTTGCAATCTTCACTCGCAAAGTGATCCATCAAAAACTTGCATTGGTTATCACGTTGATAGCTAGACGGGTTATTGGCTCTTAAGGATTTTTTGGCAGTTGGATGACCGATTGCGCTGCATAATCTTTAAGGCGGTTGCTAAGTGATGT
Organism: Anarsia innoxiella; assembly: GCA_947563765.1. Taxonomy (NCBI): domain Eukaryota; kingdom Metazoa; phylum Arthropoda; class Insecta; order Lepidoptera; family Gelechiidae; genus Anarsia; species Anarsia innoxiella. The sequence continues at coordinate 8,718,199 of OX387404.1, read as the reverse complement.
TATTTATAGTTTTAGCCGACTTTAGATAAAGTGGGGGTATTCAATTCGTCTGAATATTTTTAACGTCTCTTAAACTTCGCTTTAGTATAAGAAAAAAGTGATTGGAAAGTATTGTCATTTTTATATTAGGCTATGATGAACAGCCGTTATTAACAATTCTTAGTATCAAGACAACACTTCGTCGTATTTTATCGATAGAGTAAACATTTCTACCTATATTCCTTCCAATAACTTCACACAAATAGCCTTTCATATTCGAACTCGCCCAACTTTTACTTTTCTATCTAACAATCCGAAAATGTCTCATAAATTCAGTGATACAGAAGGAACGTCGTACAATTTATAGATCATGCACGAGTGGTTGTTTCTTTCCAAGTATCGTTTTCTTTTTAAAAATATCTTAAGCATAGACTGTTTCTTTCAAACACTAAATCCATCTAAAGCTAACTTATTTTATAAGAAAGTTGCTATTCAAACCTTAATTGAAATCTGAGTAAAGAGCTTAGAGGATCAGGAATCTTATTAAAATTAGTTTTTGAAGAATATTCTATGTAAGATTCTATTAAGTAGGTATTTATAAGCTCCAAGAAATGATGTCCAGTTTACGTAGTCTAAAGAACGACTGAAAGGTTTATTTATATGACTGGCTGATTAGTTTCGTTTTCAAATAAATTCTTCGTTTAACATCTACAGAGAAGAAATCTAAAATATTGATTGTACTAACATTTCAAAAAAGAACTTCGAACCGTAACTGAATATGGATGGCGAAGTCCCAAATTAATTTAGTCCTTAACAAAATTTAAGGCCTTAATAAGGGATGATATTTCGTTGTCTATCAAATTTTGGGCGCCTAAATAAAATTAGACTAAGCCCAAAGTCAAGGCGAGGTGAAATTCCGACAATCTAGTTATGAAAATGTTCTTGATCCAGACATTTCACGAAATATTTGACACGTTATCCCCTTGCGACTTTTAATAAAGTTTTCTTTGCCGTCTAGAATGTATAAATCAAGTTGAGGGCTGAAATATTTCGTGGGTTTAAAGATTTCTTTGTTTGAAGAACGTTTTTGACCATTGAACTTTGGCGTGAGGTCCATGAATTTTGAAGTGCGCACGTAGGGGCCAAAAGACAGATAACTGAGCAAGTTTGCGTTGGATGCTCTCGACTAAAAGTGTAAGGACACATTCGACCTTGCTTTGCCTAAAACTTAGTCTTGAAACTTTAAAGAAAATAGCATTAAATGTCTTGCGGGTGATGTATTTCTTTCTCGCAAACCCTTTGAGATAGAGTCTTTGCCTTTGAAAGAACTTTAACTTTTTGCAAGACACGTTTTCTTTATATTCTATTCTTAATGAATTCAAATAAACGACACTCGTGATGAATTGTATAAAAAAGAAAATCTCTGGTGACAAATAACTGAGGAAAAACTCCAGTTCATTACAATTTCATCTGCCATCTTCAAGTTACTGAATTGAAATGAAATGAAATGTTTATTTAATCTTGTAGGACGAGTTTGACATCACATAAGACGGGTCATTTTTTTTCAATTAAACTCGATGATCCTAAAACGTTCGCTCAAAAGCTCAAATGTGTTTTGGTAGCGTAATATCGTAATCAGAATAAATTGAGGAGATATATTGAATCTCCGCGGAATAATCCGACTGGTTCTTAAAGCTCCCTCGAAACTAACATCTAGATAAGAAACCAGGTCCTTGCGATTTTGGCTGGATAAAGGACAAGGGCATCAGACAATGTCACTTCTATTCGCCTTTGGGCGAGGTAAACAAACTAATACGCACTCAGATTTCGTAAATGGAGTGTTTCTGTACCTGATATTAAATTTAAATGTCAGCGTGTACCACACTCGTTTTACTTACCGCTGTTGTTTATTGAGGAACTTTGAAAAACACTTGGCTCGTGAGAATAAAGTTATATTTCGTCTGGAAGGTAAATTAAGACTTAATTCTAAAAGATTGGGGAAAGAAAGACTGATAATTAATTTATTATCTAATTCCTATTTGTAGCAAGATCTGATATAACAAAATTTTGCTGTCTTGTTTCAAACTATCAAACCTTAAAACGTTATAAGTCTGGACGAAAAAATGTTGACATGAAAGAATTGAATATCTATTTCTAAGATTTCCATTTCCTAGAGATTTTGCTCGACGACGCAGAAGTTTTCCATAGCTACGATTTTATTTGTTTTTTTGCTGATTGTATAACAATTGTTGATATAATGTATTCTTGAATGTATTCTCTTGTATAGCTCCATCTAGATCTTTGAAAATGGTTACTGTGTGCTATGTAGTTACTTTGTTTGGATCGTAACAAGAGGAGGGAAGTGGTATCTGCCTAACCCGATTAGAGAGAGGCATGGCAGATATGTATGTATGTACATTGTACGTACATGAATCAACTTTCGTTTAGTTTTGTAGATGACTTTCCTTGCTTTGGTTCTTACAACTTTTTCTGCTCTTTTCTTTTAGTCTGGTTGTTTACAATTTTCATGTGCTTATTTTTTTTAAATAATAGTACTTTCAACAGCTACAATTTCAACAGGGTTGATTTGAAATTTGCAGCGTACACTCTACGTAAATTTCTACTTAATATTCCAAAACACGAACGACATTGACCCCGTTGGGCTGTCGCAAACTAAATTGAATCTCGTTTCCAAGGCAAATGTCCTAAATATGATTGACCCCCTACGTCTTCCTGTTATTCCATTCCAAATGTCTTGAAGCCCAAAACACGGGCGGAGGGAACGCGAGAAAAAGTAAATTGACTCGATCTCGAAAGCTATGGACGTTTGGAATTGCGTCATTTTGCGAGACGCATAACTTCATGATTTGCAAACGGGTGTTTTATAATTTGTATAGGTCAGAAGGCTTTTGTTATTCGTCCTGGAGCGCTATGAAGAGACAGAAATGTAGCTTAATATAGTTTTTATCCATTCCGGTATTTATTTGTAGCCACAACCATAATGTTCCGGCAAAAAATACACCTTATAAGTACTTATTGGGACAAGAGTATTCATCGATGAAAAACAGACTTTTATAAAACAATTTATTGGACAAGATGACCAAAAAAGCAAATTGGCATGGTTCTACTTGGCAAATTACACACCTAAAGGTCTTTTAAGAAGAGTTGCGTTCCATAAAGTTTAACTTAAAGACAGTTATTGTGGGAATCAAGTAGTGCCTGCGTAAGCGCACCCACCAATAACAATTCCGAATTACTTATGTTTTATGTATGGAAAAAATTAACTACGTTGTTTTGGGGGCAATCGGGAATACATATTGTTGTTAATGAGATTGAAGGCATTGGCCTTAACGTCGTTACTCAATAAAAAATAATGGAATTGCGTCGGTTGGTGTGTGTGAATGATTCTGAACGGATTTGGGTGGGGCATGGCTTGTTTCATATATATGTGTAATTTAGGTGTCATCTTGTTTGGCTTTTATACCAGTTGTAACATATCTTCTTTAACTAAATAAATCTGCTGATTGAAGTGGCGTAGCGTACAAATAGAGCTTGGTACGTAAATTATACAAGGTGAATCGACGACCTGAAAGTCGCGGGAAGCCGTTGGATGTGGGCAGCGCAAGACCGGTCGTTGTGGAGATCCTTAAGGGAGGCTTTTGGCCAGCAGTGGACGTCCATAAGCTAACATGATGATGATGATGACGTAAATTATGACGATTCTGCATGCTCCCAATTTTAGAAAACTTTAATTCTTGAAAAAGTCCCATTTAATTTTCTAACCCACAGTAATTACTAAAGTTAATTCTTCAACCGTATAAAACGAGCTCCATCAAAATTGCCCCAAACTTCCTGAGTGCGTATCTGTGCGTACCGCTGGAATTTGCAACGTCTCGTCATTAAGCTTAGTGTTTGTGGTTATGTTCACATTGTACTCAGTTTGAAGCGCTTTGAAGTTAGATAGGTACCTAACATCTTGGAGGTAACCTCTCGTCCTTGGACGTTCAAGGAGATTTCAAGTGTTTTTCTTTTGTTTGAACGCAGTTTTAGGACGAGTGTACTGATTTATGTGGGCGTAACGGCAACATATGATGCGTCAATGTGTATTTTGGGTTATTGATGTGGGAAGAAGTCTTTATACGTCTGAGAGTATTCAGGGGCAAAAGTCTTCCTAATTCGACAGACTTCTGCATTAAATACGTTGATTAAACTTCAATCTAATCTTATTTAATCTAATCTAGCTACTTGTGGATGAAGCGTATGAGGTGTGTTTGGATCGTAATGGGAGAAAGGTTTGATGGAGATGTATATATGTATGTAACCACTTGTGTCCCACTGTTGGGCAAAAGCCTCTCTCCTCATCCGCCAACTTGCTGTCTCGAGCTTCAATGTATTTTATTTTTGTTTTTTGAGTAAAACACCTAGTAATGATTATTTTTATCAACGGACTTATTTCCCGTCGCTTCTTTGACAATAGCACATTTGATTTCAAGTTCATGGCAAAACATTTGAATTAAGATAATCTTATTGAGATTTCTTATTCAAACGATCACAATTTGTGGAGCAATTTTTGCTCGAGTCCAATATAATCACACGATTTTTATTCCCTCGTTGATGTGTTCTTTTGGCATTTTATTCCGTGCGTCAAATACTGAATACATAATACTTAACGATTTGGTATTATGTTTTCACTCGATTTAAAACACAAACGAGCCGCCGATGCAAGACATTTGTCGGGCGAGAATTTTGGTTGGTTTTTACTTTTCTTTTTGCTTTCTTTGTATATTGGATACTTGATAATCATATTTTTTTGACCAGATGCTTATCAAGATAACTGAAATCGACGTCATCATTTCTTTTAGAAATTATATACCTTTATGGCTATTATATGCACTTGCGAAGCTTATCTTGAACATTTTTTTGATTATGAAGGGAGTCGTAATTGGAACTATTACTATACCTACGCCAAAAAATATATAAAGTAAACAAATTTAAACACTAATCTATTCGTTCTAGAATCCCCAAAATGTATAGTAGACATTTCAGCTCCATTTAAATATTTCAAAAAGAACTTTTTATTTGTAGATGTAATTTCACCTGTCTAAAGCGTGCGTGACATAGAAATTAGTTGTAATTTTCGTTTCATGCTAATTTCGTTGGTATCTGGTGCCAAAGTTTTTGTCTAGTTTTTTCCAGGGTTGTTGCTCTCTCCTTCAGCGTCCTCTAGCTTTGTGCGTGCCCTCTTAACCTTCGTTTCCAAGAAAGGCTTTCATATTTTTTTACATTGTAAGGGGAATCGTGTAATAACAGTTTTTTAATTAAATTAATGTCGGTGGATTTGGTGGAAATGGTTTCTAAGAAAGTGGAAAGGGCGCTTGGCGGCATTTTTCGTCTTAGTTGTTCAGCTATTGTATTCTACACGAAATTATTAGGGTTTCACGCTTGCAAAAGGTTATGTTTTTGTTCAGGAATTAGAAAGAAATTATGTGTTCAGTTGTAGTCTGTTTTGTTGTGATTAAAATAAAGTTTTTCGAATAGATGTAAGTGAATTGTTTGCTGTGTGAAAAGTGTCGTTATTTTATTTATGACGTAACGTAATAAACAACAAGCACGTCAAAATAAAGTGAAATTATCAGTTTTCTTGAACTCAACTAAACCTTACAAATTGTCTGCCGATAAAAACAATTATCAGCACAAGAGTACAGCGAACGATAATAAAATTTCGCCTGTTGCTAATCACGTTATTATCGAGTATAATAAGCATAGGCATATGTAAATTGGAATAAAAAAAACTGCGATAGCGAACCCCACAAAGGTCAATAACCAGTAATTGGTTGCCGCAAAGCTGCAGCCGAATTCTCGCGTGTTTTGTTTTGGAAACGAAGCAGCGATTCGCACGCAAAACGCATCGAGCATGTGCCTAAGTGAGACACTTTAAGACACGCCGATTTTAGTCGAAGTTTTTCTTTTCATTCTTGACGCCGATTTTATTCAAAGTGGTTTTGTTTTTAATTTTGAAGATATTTATAACAATCGCAAAGGTTTTCAACATCTCTAGATACAATATTATAGTAATACCTACATACTCGTATTATACATAGAAATCCGTCACGTTTCTTTCCAATCGGGGCAGGCAGAGACCACTTAATTCCTCCACGCTGCTATCCAATCACGCTTCTTTCGCTTCATCCACATTCATCAATGATCTCAATATTACCGTAATACTTAACTGTCTATACAATAAATCTTTTGAGAAATACGTAAACTGCCGAATTGTTTATATACATACAAATTTTAAGTCGATGAGCCATGCTTTTGCGATGTTTACACTACTAATATAGACGACAGAAAGCTATCCAATGTCCAAAAATATCTAAAAGACGTTCTTGAGCCACCTGCATCCATTGGCTGGCTAGCTGCAGTTTTTGTAAGCCATCTGTCAGCTTAACGGGAAGCCATCGACCAACACTTTCTTCCCAGTGAGCGGTCTTGGCTTCCAAATATATGCTTAATTTATTTTTAATAAAGAACTCAAAAATATATTTTTTATTCCATAGTATGCGGTTTTTTCTGTATGCGTTTTGAATGAAAGGCATAGTCAGGAAAGTAGGCACAAAATTGTGATAAAAAGTATGCCTTATGTAAGTCCAGATTTTAAACTATCTCTGTGTGAAATATTATAATAATCTGACCAGTAGTTATTGCGATATACAGGAGCTGGAGGTGGCTCTAGACCGAAAGTAATGGCGGATGAGGAGAGAGGCCTTTACATAGCAGTGGGACACAAATGGCTAGATTACATTCCTTATTCAATCGTGTTATCGAAACACAGATTTTATAAAACAAGTAGGCTATAATTTTCTATTATTTGACAAACAAACAATCTTCACCTTAAAACCCTTTTCTCCTCTAAACTGTTCCAAGTCAATGTTTCGAAAACATTTTCGTCAAACGAGTGATATATGTAATTTGCATTACGGCGGGCGGCGAACATAAACAACGATTGCAGTGCCGCCCTGCACTTTACTGCATTGCAGTACATGCAACGGGTTACTGCCATAATCATTCAGCTTGCTAATAAAGAAAATTCGAATATTGAATCTTCGGTTTTCGTCGGCTATTTTCGGTAATCTTCGGATCGTTGTTATATTTTGTTTATGTTTTGTTTCTCAATAACGCAAAAACTACTGACTGTATTTTTATCAAATTTTAAAGATGGTTTACAAATTGTAGGTAAGCACACTTACCTACCATATTGGATACTTATTATTTTATTTAAGATTAAAAGCGTGGGTACGGCACCTAATTGAATTTATTCTGTATGTCTCAATACCAGACATTTTTAAATAAGGCATTTGAATACGGTGAATACCAACAAATTATCGACCAAAATTTTAACGATTGAGTAATCGGGAATCTTGGAATCTCTATCTAAATATAATTATCATGTTTAATTAGGTATGCGAGTTACGTTACGTCATAGGGAAAGCAATGTTTCAAGACTGGTTTATATTTAGGTCGGAGCGAGAATATTTTGTATCGGGTAGACTGACATATGGAATATCTAAGCTATACTAACGACGAGAGCATTGATCTTAAGTTGAATATAGAATAACATCAAATAAAAAGGAATTTATAAATCGATACGTACCTATGTTTATGTTACAAAAACTAAAGCTGGAGTCTAAGCGCCAAAACACACGGTGAAACGCAACTGAAACTGCTAGTTACTTTTGAGTTGCATCGCAGTTTCTGCTATAGACTTCCTTAGAAAACCACACACGACGCAACTAGTTTAAAATGTTTCGTTTCAGTTGCATTTGCGTTTCACCATGTATTCTTTTTCAAGATAAATAAATAGTCAACAGTGTCAATACTTCACAAACTGACAAAACCTGTGCATAGCTTATCATTTTAACTGCAGGAACTGATAATGCGTTTTTGTGGTTCCAGCCAACTATTAGTCAAAACATCAAGAAAGTTTTATGAAAAAAAAAATAGTGTGAACAAAATTCCCAGCCATTCGTCACATGTGAACGTGTCGAGATAACCTATCGGTCGTCGAACGCGACTTTTTAAATTAGGAACGCACCGATTTCGAATTTAGATAACGTTTTATTTGAGGGTAATTGGAAATTTACGAGCGATATTCTTTATTTGAAATTGGGAAATCGTTATTCAAACTTGTAGGTGCTTGTAGATTGTAGACGTTTGCTTTATCCCCGTCTTACGTAAGGGCCTTGACAACTTTCTAATGGGAATATAGAAATTTTTTTGGTACACTCGACTTGAACCAGACTCTTGTCCATCGCGTGCTTTATGAGTCTATTTACTGTCTTGTTGTAAGTCTCAATTATTTTGATTTAAATCAATTATTTGTAGAATTTATACTACGACGCTTAGTATAGGTAATTCCTACAAATCGGGCTGTTTCACCATCTTCAGATAAAATTTATCTGACAGATATTTTATACCTGTCTGTGTCTAAAACGTCATGTTTTATGAAAGTGACATAGGTTTATGTGTCAGTAAAATTTTATCTATAGGTGGTGAAAAGGGCACTTAGACTTTATTTTTTTTTATTTATTGCTTGTAAGAATTTGAACACTGCTAAATTACTTTCAATATTTAATCATTGTAATTAAGGCTTGTAGTTAGGTTTTCATCGTTAGTTTTTAAAATCGTGATATCACTATATCTGTTAACTTTACGTTACGCCTATTTACGTCCGGCGCGAGTGTGACCAAAAGCCATCAAAAACTTTACCCACAAAATGATATCATCATTTAATTTAAGAGTTAGACTTTTGTCGGTGGATTTTTCGCCATTTAGGCCTATCCTCTGCTAGTGCTTTAACAAAATGTCTTCTTCTTATTTAAGAGCTAAGCTCTTGTCGGTGGAGCCTCTTCCATCCCTCCCTATTTTCTGCCTTCTTTTTAACATCTTGATACGACATGACACCCGCCTAGAGGAAAGATGCTAGGACATTTGATACGACATGATTCCTTCATAAAAACATCATAGAAGGAAAAATTGAAGGGAAAAGGAAGAGAGGAAGACCCAGACGGACGTTCCTAGAACAGGTGAAGGAAAAGGCGGATGTCATGTCGTATCAAGATGTTAACAAAATGTACCTATCCTTAATACCCACCAAAATTTCCTTCAATGATGCAATATAATTTATTTCAAATTTCTCCTTGTTACAGATGATGGGGTTCATTACCCGATAAACGGCGATAGCACGTGAGTACTTACACAAACGGTAGACGATAACGTTTCGGCGCTGATTTTGTTGCTATGCCAATTTTTTTACAATAGCTATAGTTACGTGCGAATATCACGTGGGGTCCTGTATTTCCTAACAGTGCCTATGCTTTAAGATTAGTAGCGTCACTTTTTAGTAGGTTTATTTATTAACTTTAAGAAGAAAGTACACAGAAACAGAAAAAAGGAGTAGTTAGGTTTAGTGAATTGCGTGTTTTCTTTACAATTTCAGATAAGTTTAGTTTACGTAGAACGCAATGTATTAAATAATGAGTGTTACAATTTTATGGCATAGCAACTGTCCTAAAACCAATATAATTATTCTTAGTTCTTAATCTTTAATCTCGATATTTTTTGGACGCTGATTAGTGGTGCCCATTTAAAGTACATTAAGTACTTTTAGGCTAATTGATGAAGTAAGATAAAACTTGTATACTTTTATCGTGAAAGAAATTATTTGTTTTTGTTGTTTACTAGAAAGAAGACGTTATTTCTTTAATGTAAAACGTATTTTAAGGTTATGAGATAAAATCGAGGGAGAACGACCCATTAAGTGGGTCGCTTCGCAAAATTTCTTAATTATTATTAGCTTGCAGATTTTTTTTCACAATATTTCTCCTATCGATAGCCGTTATCGTTGGTTTACTCCTGTTTTGCTATTTCGCGTAAGTTAATTTTTTAAAGTAATATTTACAATGGCCAACATTTGAACCATGCCGTTTAAGATAGTCGTATTTATCAATTGGATTTATAACGCACTGCAGTTAGACAACTAGGAGTTCAAAAATCTCACATCATACTAGTTCAGGAAGAGGATAACAGAGTACCAGATGGTTGGACGAGCATAAGGTTTCTTATCATACTTTCTACACGTGAAGATGATTTTGAAATGCATTTTTCACTATGTAATGGGATCTTATCCGTAAAATAATTTAGTTGCGTAATATAAAAAGAATTGAAGCTACTCTCTATTGTCTAGAAGCGATGATAAGGCAGCCTTTGCGTACTGTATACTTAGCTTTCAGTTTCTTCTTTGTATTTGGTGTGTGCATAGAATATCTATCTATCTCTATCTACTGTAAATGTTCTCAAACGTTCCACCATCAATTCACGGTATAACGGCGAGTAATTAGGAATACGCCTCGTTCATATAGTGTCGGTAATAAATCAGGGCGGCTGCAAATTTGAGCGGTTCGCGGAACACCCCATTGTTCGCCTTGATGGATGGGATCGGGCTCTGTAATACCACCGTGGTATTGCCACGAGATATGGGATTTGTGGGATTGGTACTCGGTCATCTTTGATTGTTGAATTAAGATTTTGGATTAGACGTGTTTTTTTTGTTTTTCGTGGAGTTGTTTTTAGTTTTTGGAAGGTTTTGTAGTTACTGTTCCGAGTGGGACGATGCATTCAGCAAGCTGATGGCAGATCTCCAGTAATGGAGAGCTACTATAATAAAAAGAAGTAAGCTACTGGTGATATCATTATTGTATAGGATTAAAGAACTTAAACTTAATCTATTCATGACTGCTTTGGGACATAATTTATTGCCTACAAGGATAAAAATCAGTTTTGTCCATCTACTATATGTGCTTAAGAAAAAAAAAACTATGGACATATAAATTTAAAAATTTTTGAAAACCACAAAATAATACCTTCTGATTTTGAACTTCGGTGCATTGCGTTCCATTCTTAAAATGAAACGATTAAGTTAAAATGACGCAACTAATAAATCAAAACTATTTCCAATAACAAATAGTCGTACAGGTAAAACCTATTCAAAAACCTGTCACACAGTCAATTTTAGTGTTAATTGAATGAAGTTCTGTTGCTAGCTCATTCTTCATAATTTCTTAGAACATCTTCGAACAAGAATGAATGGATTTTTTGCAAGCCTCCTTATATATAGATATAGATGCCGCTGTTTTCCTAGAATTTTGTGCGTCATTGCGTTCGTACTTCCTTTTTCGTTCTTCTATATTAACATATTGGTTTTTAAGTTATTTATCTTGTACTTTCTGGATGTTTTCTTCTGAGTGTATTTTACGAGTATTATCTATTGTAAAATGATTTCTTTCTGTAGATAAGCAGGACTATTTTCAGGTGGACTGACGACTTGGTTAAAGTCGCTGGAAACCGTTGGATATGGGTAGCGCAAGACCGGTCATGGGGACATGATTCTTATTTCTTAAAAGACATATATTTTTGCAGTAGCATTTAGTATCATTTGACTGTAATTAGATAATACGTTTTAATGAGGTAACAGGTTGCCATTCCATCATCAATGCTTTTCTATCCTTCACTTTAATAGTATTAATACCTATTACTCATCATAAAATTAGTTTTTATCCTTTGAATCTTTACATTTTTTATAACATTCTCATATGATTATCTAGAAATATTCTGTACCTTTTGTATAACTTCTCTTTTTTTCTGTCTCTATGTGCTATCATCTTACAATAAACTGTTAAATAAATAAATAAATAAATAAATATATTAGTACTATAGACTGCCTGCGACTTCGTACGCATTTATCGTCATATCTTGGAAAAAGATAACTTAAAATAATATAGCCGTTTCATTAATATAGTAATATAGACGTTTTATTCCGATATATTAGCAACAACATTGCCAAGTTTCATCAAAATCTGTCCAGTGGTTTTTGTGTGAAAGAGTAACAAACATCCATCCATCGGTACAAACATTGACATTAATAATATAAATAGGATTTAAAGTTGTAACTACCTTTGATTATTGTACTCTGAAAACTTTCCTAAAAACGTGACTAATCGCGCCATAAATATTCCATATACAAGTAAATATATCTTGTACTGGGCTATCACAGAGAATGTCAATATTTCCCCTTATCGGAGCGAATGGAAACACGATATCGTATGCCGAGTTGAGTATGGGGTGAATAATGTGTGCTAACGTACTTTAACGGTCTTTCGCCGTCTTATTTTTACTTGGTTTTGCTACAGGAACTCTGTGAGATTCTGCGGCAAAATTACTGTGAACATGTATTTTTCTAAGTAGATAGTGTTTAGAGTAAAACAAAGTTAGAATACGAGTATAATAGAAAGTTAAGTTAAAGTTTAAGTTTGTAGTTTGTTAGGTATATGCTTCGTATTTGAACAACATTCGGTGTTATACTTATATGACGTAAATTATAGTAAATCAATCAATCAATCTGTTGATTCGTTTATTTAGTCCGACAAGAGCCTAAGTTTTAAATTTAATGGTGATGATGAGTTAATGTTAGGTTAGGTTTTTTTTTTTACTTTTTGTACAGCAGTCTATCAACTTTCTTCAGTTTGCTTTTTCTGCAAAACCCTTGTTTATACTCTCATTTGTCCAAACCTAGACGTATTTTCTATTAATTGTTAATTCAATATGTTTAAAGATTTGTTTAGGCAATCTAAATCAGAGATTGAGAAGGATCTTAAAAATAGGTAATTTGGCCATGGAAGTCGAAAGTAATAGTTCATTTTGGAAAAGGGGTCGCTTGTCCAAAATAGTTTGGGAATCCGTGATCTAAATGATACCTACATTTACAAGTTATTATAAAGTCTTGTAGATTTGTTTATTATTGGTCCTTACCCACTGCGCAAGTACAAACATTTTACGTAAACTTCGAATAATTTGTTGGCGGGAGGTAAACAAATGAAAGCATTAAAGAACAGTACCTAATGCGAAGACATGATAATGTTTGAATAAATGAATGGATAATTCTCTATTACTTGTAGGAGGCGCAGGTTCGACGCCGGCGCCGTGCAAACAAGGGGATTGTGATTTATTTCGCTAACGACCCGACTTTTTAGTTTTAGAGGTCCTTGAGTTTGATAACTAAACCTCTAAACATTTTTCAGGCCTGTGTCGTCCCACTGCTGGTCAAAAGCTTCTCCCATGCCTCCACAGATTTCTGTCGGTGGCTGCATCCCACCAATCTTCCTTAAACATTAAAGACATATAATATGAAAACTTTTTAAGAGTATGAGGTCAGCTGATAAAATGTTAAGATGCTAATCTATAACCATAGAGAAAAATATCAACGCAATATTAAGTAGTCTGATCTAGGAGCACAAACTTGTATCGAAATTAAATAAATCTATAAGGGAAAGGTTAAACCCCTAGTGCTTTCTTTTACATAAAAATAAAGGAAAGCTATAAGGTTTGATAAAACAATATTTAAATTAAATGTTGTTTTTGGCAACAACGCCATAAATATCGGAAACATAGAATGTTATTGAAAGTGTAGGATATCGTAAATCTAATTCATTACGCCTTTTAAACTACCTACCTACAGAACCCTATCCAAAAAATGAAAAAGATCGCACTTGACGATATTAAAAAAAAAAACATTCTTTATGCGTTCAATTTACAGCTGCCGTTTTTAAAATTAATAGGGGGTGGTTGGTTTTTGATTAATTGGCTTTTTGATTGCGAAATTTATTGACGCGACATTAACACCCTGTTTGTATAAGATGCTTAGTGCACTGCGACGTCGGTTTAATAGATGGTTATTAATGGTAAGATAGATCAGGTTTTATTTTATAAAATGTTATTCTTTATATTTTATCGTTAGTCATAATGGTGCTCCCACTCTGCATGTTTAGTAACGTTTTATAACATTTTATAACAAACTAGCTGTCCCGGCGAACTTTGTCCCGCCTTAGAATGAACTTTATTGTGTAGGAATAAAGTTCAAATTGACTCTACATTTTAGTAAGAAAACATTTGTATGGGAAAAAGAAAAGGTCTGTTGTAGGGCTTTCCCGGCAATTATTCGAATTTTTCTCACCGTAAAAACCATCCTTGGACTTCAATGAACATTTTAAAAAAAAGAATTAGCGAAATCGGTCTAGGCGTGATGCCGTGACAACGGAAAACGGGTTTCATTTTTATATATATAGATGTAAACAAACAAACAGTATACTAATGCTTAAACATTGGTAATGGGAGTATTACGCTGGTAATGTCTAACATATAAGCGTGTTGGTCTTGTATTGTTATGCTTATATTATATTGGAACCATAAATACATAATTCACAAATCCTTATTGTTAATTCATAGTAGGTACTGCTCTGTCAAAAGTGTCTTTTTACTTTTCTAAGGGGTTAAGTAAGATTATTTAAATTAACAGTAATTTTCAGAAAAAGTCGTAAAACAAAAGACTCTATTAAGCTTATACCAAACATTTTCGCAGTGGAAAATCAGGAGAAAATGCTAGTTTGTTTACTGCGTAATTATTTTTAACTGCCTTATTGTTGGAACTAAGTAAATCACAAGATTTTATGCAGGCATGACAAACCCAAAACTGACAATCATAACCCGGTCACAAAGAAACCTGCCACGAACTCTATTTATATCCGGAACCCATTATTAAATATGCATATCCGTAATCTAATAAGACCACGTCTGACCTGTTAAGATCAAAATGATAAAACAAACAAGATCGTACGAAGTGCACCCAAATTATTTACCTAATTGAAACTTTTCATAGCCGTGGCTAGCTACTTGGAAATACAAACAAATGTAATTAAAAGGCGATATCACTATAAACAAGCTAGGAATTACACAAAATTACTAGTTACATTGTTTTTTAATGTGTCATTATTGTGATCGCCCTACGTTTTACTGTGTTTTGTTAAACTAATTACACTTTATAAACGAAATTCGCTCCTAAAACATCGCTAATAGAAGTCAATATTTATTTGTTATTTATTACGACGAAAACACCTTTTAGATATCAAATTGTTTTTCGACTGCATTTGATAGCGTGGTGAAAAAATGTTGCCATTGAAATTTTGAACGTAGGTTTTATGTAATAACAGTCATTTTGGATTTATGAATTGTTTGTCAATTGTTTTTTTTTTTCATAGTAGGTCAGTTTTAGGGGCACGTGCTTTTTGATACACACGGTGCGATGAGTCGGTCTGATAAATTGTGAGGCTGATGTTGGATTCGATCTGTTTTAATGGATATTACAATTTATATTCAATAGTTGGTTTATGGGATCGCTCCTAGGGGGTGTGTACTGTGTACAAATCTTACTTACCTTTAAGCCTTTGAAAGTTCAATAAATACTTACGAGTGAAAATATTGTCACTGAAGTTCTTTTGAAGCGCAGCATTACTTAATTAGAAAATTATATATTTGTTTAGAAGAATCATCACAATTAATTATGTACTTAGAGTTATTCGACATACATTCGCGAAAAAAAAATTCGCCTCCCCATACAAAATGTCCGATCAGCTGATCGAATAAGTATGGGCGATCTAAATTTTTTTTCGAGTTACGACCCATGTTCCTTGGGGAAAGTTGTTCAGTTTCATGGGTTCTATCGCTGTGTTTCGGCTTTATATCCCCTTTCTGTTACACCTAATATAGGTCAGTTAAAACAGTGTCTTGTTTTGTACATTGGTGGTTTGATAGTTGCGTTACAATAGTCTAACTTATCCTTTGTCAAAATATTGTTAATCGCTGTGTTTCGGCTTTATACCCCCTTTCTGTTACACCCTGTATAACATAATTTTGAATTAACATTCTAGAGTATAAAAATAAAACACACGGTAATGCAAATTATCCACCACCGATTTATCGAGCAGTGTGTAGTTCCCAAACAATAATATTAGGATTGCTATCCTAAGCTTTTATATTGTATAATTGGAACGGATTCCTGATTACATCAAACTACTGGGTGGTCATTGTTTGATACCAAATTGATTTCTTATCGATCAAACTTTGTAAAAGGTGGATTTTCAACTGTCACGATTTTCATAATTTACCGCAAGTTTTTTTTAATTTGTATTATTAAATACTATAGGGTCTTGCGATTTAATCGTCAAGGATTAGACGTAGGGTTAATTATTTCCTTCTTGTAATTCTTTGAATTATAATACTTTGAGTTTAAAGATTTTTTGAATACTGGAATGTTTTGTAACGATGCCGCTAAGGTGTTGGCATCTGCCAAGCTATATTTAATAGGATTGTGGCTTAGAAAGACACTGTCGCCGATGTCTCTCCAAATATTGCTACCAGGTATTTAAAAAGCTCTGTATACCGATACGTTAATTTTAATATCTAATTTAATCTAGCCATTTTTGTCCCACTGCTGGGCAAATGCTTCTCTCCTCATTCGCCATGACTTTTTCTCGAGCTTTCTCCGCCCAGGTAGCTGTTTTAGCCCATATTTCAATATCACAAATGTCAAATAACTGCATATAACACAAAAAGATCAAAAATCCCGTTGCATGACACTGCGCACCTGCCAAACTATTCCAACATTAATTTACAACCACAAATCTTTAAAGAGGCCCCGCAAAAAGTTTAACTACCGATAGAGGGATATTAAAAAGACATCGTGAGGTTATTAACAAATGTTTAGGGCCTCATTATGGGGGGGGGACTTTAATTTATGGACTAGGGACCCTCCACCTGTTTGATAGGAAAAAATATTCGTCAATCTTAATAGGATTCCTTTGTTATGATGTTTTAGTGATCTGATGATATTTTGGTTATGTTATTCGATTGGGGGGACTTTTTGTAGTGCCCTATGTAAATTGTGAGATTACCTATCCATCCACAGATATTCTATTTTAGTTATACTTACCTATTTTTTTCTGTTCAATATGATTTCAAAACTTACATTGAAAAGATAAAATAAAGACTTAAGTTTTTTTTATGACTGACAGATTAAATATAATTTAGTTTGTATGTATAAACAGTTCAAAACAAAGCCTTGATATCGGATTTGTAGTTAAGGAAATATCATTCTAAATAATCTCTTTAATACATTACAATGTAGTTTTATCAATGAAATTATTCTAACCGAGCTCACTACGCTGTTTACTAAACGATTTCGTAACATCATAATAAACAATAACAAAGATGGTTATACGAATCAAATCGCAATACCGTCAACATAATCAATTCACTACGACTCGTGATGTCATTATATCATGGCCGGGTTATTGTTTACTTGATTGTTCTGGTAAATACTGGTAATAGACAACGATTACCAATTAAATGGCTGTTGAATTAATACGTTTATTAGCCGACAGGTGACAGTTATAAATAGTTAGTATTGTAGGAGCGGAGGTGAACAAACTGTCCTAGAAAAGTTTGTACGGAAATAAACTCTGTGCCTAACTTCTCTCGTACGTACCGTGGTTGAAAGCCAAATGAGTAAGCGACGTTTTAGTGAGATTTGATTTCTTAAAATAGTACGAGGTTTTCTTTTTGTGTTTCGGACGTGTGACGGGATAGTTTGTATGGCAGTAACTACTTACTCAAAGGTCTTAAATTAGATTGAGAGATTAATTCTTTTTATAGGTCTGGTGAAGATGTAAGAAAGACACTCGTAAGGAAAGACACAACTGAGATCTTATTAATGACATTTATTTTCAAAATATAACATTTGTTTAGGTATTTAATCTGTTAGTTAGATTTCCGTATCAACACGTAAGAAGCTACCGTCGTCATACAATTTCACAACAATATTACCTAAAAAATACATAATTTACACATATCTAGTCACATAACTCAAAATTTTATTCAAATAACAATAACAGTTCATAACAAAGACCCATTTATTTAAAGTCTTTACCTACCCGTCCATGTAACAATGACATGTCCGATTATTAAAACAATTTGTTCCTTGACTTCTGAACATTCTAATCTGTTATTTCGAAGGACATCAGAACAAGGCACCAGCAGGTGATAGCGATTATAATAGCCCGAGTACAGATGAAACAAAGGCTCCAAGTTGCCTCGCCTTTGCCTCGCGTTGCACCTTTCTTAAACAGCTGCCGGTAAAAAAAAAAAAGTGCTATAAACGACACCTTCTTAAGTTTGTTTTATAATAGTCATTGCTTTTGTAATGGGATGGCGTTCTCAAAATTTTGGTGTTTTAATCTTATTTGGTTTTTGTTACATTTTGTCTCTATTTGAGGTGGGCGAATACGAAAACTGTATTCACACTCGTATGGAGTGTGAATTTTACATAACTTTAATTAAAAACAGTTTTAATTGCTATATTAAGTGCCCGTTTCACCATCTATAGATAAAATATATCTGACAGATATTTCATATCTGTCAATGTCTAAAAATCGTAAATATTATCAAGGGTTTGTGCTAAGCCCAAAGCTTATGTTAATACTGAATATTACTTACATTGAGAGTATCATTCTAAGTGTAGGTGATAAACAAGACTACAACACAAATGAAGGACACAACAACACTTTGAGAGCCACAAAACTGGACAATAGAAAGCAATGTTATTATTTCATAATAGATAAAAATAACGCCTCCACGGCCGCTTAGACTCCACCATAAAGGCGGCTTTCACAATAACGCCATTGTTCCACCATTCCCTCTTTTAAGGGATGGTGAAATGACTGCAAAGATTCCCTTGATGAATAAATTTTTATTATAAACCCCCAACGAACAATGGTAGAGGAAACCTTTGAGCAAGGCGCGATTGTTTACCGGACAGTTTGCATTTTACAATTGCGGTTCCAGGAACTTGTCGTTTTGTCCCAACTTTTCATTAACAAAACGCCATTTGTCTCGATTTCGATACGGTCACTTGACTAATTGTTAAACTTTGTTTATAGATTTGTTGATTTGAAACCGTTGTTTGATTCAAGTGGATTGGACAGTTTATTTTTATGGAGTTATCAAAATGATCCATGTTGGTGGTCGGTTTTGACAGGTCACTAATTCTTATCACATTTCTGCAACATTTGCTTTTATTTTAGGTTATCTATTAATTCCATCAATTTAGGTAACTTTCTCTGAGTCAAACGGAAAATGATGCTTCTGTCGTAAAATAGACTCTCTGGACTTTAAAATCACGCCTAGTGGAAATGGCAATATTCAAAAAGAACCCGAGTTTATGATGTGTGTTAAAGAGATTTCAAATCATAAAAACGCCCGCAAAGAGCAAATCTTTGTCAACACACTGCAACATACCACATCTCAATCTGAACACAAAAATTGTGTATATCACGATCATTTTTTCATCTCCCCTTTATCTCCATATCGATAATGCTCAAATAACAGACTCCAAGAGAATGCAAAGTAAAAAAACCGGTTTGTTATCGTAAAATTGTTATACCTCGAACAATTTGGGTGCATCGGTTCGTAAAACCGTTTCATCTCCCGACAGTTTTAGGTTTATGGCTTTTTTCATTCATTCCCCGTTCTAAGAATGGCGGCTTTTTTTCCCGGCGGCTTTTTGGCGCCTCGAAAAACCGAGTTTTTTTATTCGGCTTGCATTGCATCGCGCTGGAAGAAAACCTCTTATTAGATAAATCAGTTTTAGATCTGACAGCCGAGGACGGTTTTCTTGGAAACTTAGGTTCTGCTAATTAAGTTAAATAGTCGTTGATTAAAAGGCTTATTTTCGACAAGGTAAATGAATTGATGCGTTTTGCATTGAAGGAACCAAGCTAAAAACTCTCAGAAGAGGATACGTTTTCGCTGATAAAAACAAAAAAAATAAAACATTTTACGTTGCCTGAAGACAATAATACTTTTTCTTTCGTATTGCTAATTATCTCAACAATCACATAACATTAATTAGCTCACACAACACAACCGTAATTAACTTTTCTCTTTCAAAAATCGCACAAAACAACGACTTAAGTATTACAAACGTCAAAATGTTTAAAAAAATCATTCACGTCAACAGGAACATTAATAATTTCGCCGACAAACATGCGCGCGCGCAATCTGACTTATTGGACGTGTTTGATCGAAAATTGATGCGCAAATAATTGCAGGGTTCGTTCGAATTCCGAAACTTGCGATTTTGTAAGTTAGTTCATCTTTGGGTCATCTATGTTTTGGCCTCTCAATTACTGAGAGGAATTGCTGAATCATTAGCTTGTTAATGGACTTCTATAAGTTCTTAGATGAGAATTTCTGTTACAAATGGACTTAGAAATAGATAATGCTCATCTGAATGTCACAAAAAAATGTGCTTTTCTAGCAAATCCCTAAAAGTCTTACTGCGTCTGATTTTTATATTAGAGTCACGAAACCAGGTTTCCTGCAAAATATCTGTTGTTTCAAAATTTGGAGCACCTTATCCGAAAAAAAAGACTACTTATTAAATAAATTACGCTATATACAAATCTGTTGTCGTATTATCGTTATTATAACCTTTTAAAAAAAAAGTTAAAAGTGTTTAACGTAATTTCTACCATATAAGACTAGGACATTTACACGGCGCGCGTTTTTATTTAAGGTTGAAACAAACTGATCGCAACGCATGCAACGCCATATGAAGATCTGTTCCATACAAATATTATGATTAGAAACACACTTGTAGGATAGAGTTGCGTGTGACAAGTGTACTCCTAATCATAATATTTATATAGAGTCATCATCACCATTATCATCGATAGATCATTTATTTACTTAAAAAAGACATTATCCTAAAATTAAAAGTATTACAAAAGCGTCAATCCGCAACAGGCTTCGTCATTATCATATTTAAGAGTTAGACTCTTGTCGGTGGAGTATTCGCCATTTAGGCCTATCCTCTGCCAGTGCCTGTGTATGTGTGTGTGTGTGTGTCTTTATATGGAGTAGACGGTCATAATGCGTCGCGTATATGAGACCAGTCTGTTTCTGCCCTTAAACTTATTAACAACAACCACCTTTCTTTTCCATTTATTTATCTGTCTACGTTCTACCGCCAACAATTACCGAGTGTATAATTCGCGTTTTTTGCAAAGGGTTAAATACCCTAAACAATAAGGCGATTACCAACCCTCTTGTAAACGGTGGAATTGCTTCGAGGAAACCAACCGCGATGTGTTGATAAGCTGGGGTTTTGTTTAAGGGATTGTGAGGTTTTTGAGTTTTACAATTAGGATATAAAGGAAAATTTTGTTGACTTGATGTGTCACCCGTCGTCTAGCCTGCACAGATCAACAAGTTTAGACTGACATAAAAAAGATGTGATATGTAGTCAAAGCTATCTCCTTAAAAATGTTTATATCAAAAGCACAGATAATTATTTAAATTTTAAAACATATACTGATGAATTTACGTAGATTATTATCAAAGAAAACAGCTACTTAATGTAAATTGACAACTTTTGAGATATAGTTCGTTTACATTGTCGAAAAGTTATCATATGCTTACTCCTGCATAATACGAGTAGGTACTTATGACATCTTTGCCTTGACTACTTTTGTAAATGTTAATTGATAGTAATAAGTTTAACAAAATAATTGATATTCATTGTATAGTTATTTAAACGGTATGCAGAAAATAACTTTCATATTTGCATAGCATCGTTCATTTTCATATACTTTCTTAAATCTGATTAATCGAGAGATCAGAATTTTGAAAGTAAATATGCAATTAATTGGCAGTCTCTGTATTCAGATATAAATCTATTTTATATACATTGTAGTGTGTATTCGATTATAAAGTTATAAAGACTCGATTATTGTAATATAAAGTGTGCCTGCGAATAAATACGCGTTGATTGTCGTATCTTGGATATTTTGCCGATTTTTCAAAATAATATAGTCTCAGCGGCAAAACACACGGGAAACGCAATTGCAACGCAACTGAAACTGCTAGTAACTTTTGCGTTTCATTGCAGTTTCTGCTATAGACTCCTTTAGAAAACCCCACACGACGCAACTGAAACGAAACGTTTCAAACTTGTTGCGTCGTTTGTGGTTTTCTGAGGAAGTCTATAGCAGAAACTGCGATGAAACTCATCGTGTGTTCTGGGTCTAAGAGTGATTCTAAAGTAACTACAATATTGTAAAATTTCATTGAAATCTTTTCGATGCTTTTTGCGTGAAAGATTAACAAACATCCAAGCATCGACACAAACATATTATTAGGATAAAGAAGCTGCATTCCAGTAGTGTTATTAGTATTTATTAGCAACGTCCTTGTAGTCAAAACTTAAGGAAAAATTTGTAACACCAATCTCTGACATTCAATATAGTGGAGTGCCGTAAGGCATAAAAATGGTCAAACCTCGGAATCCAGGGCCAGTCAATGAATCTTAATATAAACCTTGAAAACATGTTTTTCATAGTTTATAGAAAAATGTTAAAAAAAAAATTCTCCCCGCTCTCAATTTTTTTTTAATTTTTTTTTTTTTTTTTGCCTAATTCGTCCCACTGCTGGGCAAAAGATTCATTGACTGGCCCTGGATTCCGAGGTATAAACCTAACGGCGCCCCACTAGTAGAGTGCCGTAAGGCATAAAAATGGTCAAACCTCGGAACCCAGGGCCAGTCAATTATTCTGTATATCAAGTATGAGACTGCATTATTAAAACCTCAAATAAAAAAGTTAAAAAAAAATTTGACCGATCTCGATTTACAACAATTTTTAACAACAATTTACTGAAAAATGAGAGGCGGAAGGGGGAAAAAGTGTTTATTTATCATTGTACATTATTGTCGTCGTCGTCGATCTCGCTGATATAGATTGTAGGCGAAGGTAGATGGACTTAAGGTGCATCAAATAAGCCTTACATGCCCATAGAAAAGTCTTATGAGTATCGAGTTAGACCCGTTTTAGTGATTTTTGAAAAAAGAACCACTTTTTGATGGTTTTTGTATCAGAGAGCGATTAATATTCAATTAATTAAAAAGAAAAGTATGTTAACGGCTTCTTCGATAGTTACTTATGATATGGCGAAAACAATTCGTTGATGATTAAAGTGGAACATCGACAAATTAACTGTCAAAGTTAATTTTAATTCTCTCCAAAAACAATAGCTCGACTTTGAGCAGCTGCCACGAAAAAAATTTACTCTGAACTTAATGAACAAATGTTTTTAAAAACTGCCTTGTGCTATTCCGAATCCAGAATGGTATAACATGTATTGCAAAAACAACAAATTCGGGGTATTAGACATCGAAGACTTACCTAAGTCGGATTATTTCAAAAACTTAGAAGTTGAGTTAAGGTGGTTAAATTGACAAAATCGAGTAGTTAAGAGAAGTAATCTAGTAGGGCGTTTGTTTTTCAGCCTGACTAAGAAATAGGGAGTGATAAAGGCAAAAACTAAGTCGCTGTTTAAAGCAAAATAGTCTAATGGACCAAAACAGGTAGTATTTGACTGGTGCATCGGTATACCTGCAGTCCCTAAAGATCCAAGATCAAGTTTTCAAGTTTGTAATAGTTGTTCTTTTTAAAATATGACTTTTGACTAATATAAATCAATGAAAACTCCAAAAAATTAATAATTGTTTATAATAATTTTAGGCCCAAAAAACGATGGAGTGACGACCTACGCTCATTTAGGGACGATTGGTGGGAAGCAGCTAATAATAGGAGTGTTTGGAGAGGCATGGGAGAGGCTTTTGCCCAGCAGTGGGACGAATTAGGCTAAAAAAAAAAAAAAAATTGAGTGCGGGGAGAAATTTTTTTTTAACATTTTTCTATATACTATTAAAAACATATTTTCAAGGTTTATATTAAGATTCATTGACTGGCCCTGGATTCCGAGGTATAAACCTTAAGGCACTCCACTAATAGACTGTTGTCAAGGTTTAATAAGTTTAGCTTCAGTTGCTAACCATTTTATCTATGACCAGTCTCAATGACCCAAATAATTAGTGTATTCTTGAAACGTTGTTGCCTAATTAAAAGAAACACTTCCACATTTCAGTGCCAAATTGTGATAAGAGACGCCATTATGTTATGTTTGTACAATTCGCGGCTGTTTATTTTACACGTCAGATTATATTCCTGTCTCAGTCTCACGCATAGGTGTCAAAGGTGATAGACAGAGATGGAAATTAAAATGTGTAGATTATTGTACCAATTTATTTTATTATTAAGGTTTGTTATCTGCGTGGTTACCAGAGCGGGCCAAGGCGAGGCACGGTCGAGTAATCAAAATCACTTGACTTTTGTATCATTTTGAAACTAATTAGCAGAATGGGGCCGCCTTTTATTCCTTTTTGGGACCAAAGAGATGCGATGCCTCCGCAAAAGGACAATTATAGATATTGCAGAAAACCCCGTTAAAATACCTACCATTAAAAATGGTGCCGTCTTCTTCTGTTATTTGACAACGAATGTGACAGATATTGTTATGTTTAATATTTATATTTAATGGAACTTTTCTGCAACTTAAAGTTAGTGCGTCGCATGCGAGAATTGTTGTTTAAAGTTTGACAGACCATTATGAATTAATTCTTAAAAGACACAAACGCAAGGCGTCCGGTTTATTTGCATTCCGAAAGGATTTGGTATATAAATATTTGGACCACCTTCGTCTGAATGGATTAATGTCTCTGTTTTTATAAAGATTATATTACTTTTATGCTTTATCTTTGCACTGACTTGGTACTGATATTTGGGGTGTTTTAATTATTTTGTTTAAGTTCCTTTTAAAGATTTAGAGGAAATAAAGTTTTAGTGTTTTGGATAGTTAAAATAGCATTATAATATGTGTTAAAGATACGTTTATTTTAGCAATTCTAAATACGTATACATTAATTTATTAATTTGAATCGGGACTGATCAACATACGAAGATATTTTATGCGAAAATATTTGCATATGTGAATAATTTACTAATACCATTTATATAGGGTGAAATCCAAGAAAATACATTCAGCTAATTACATGGTTAGGCATATCGTAAAAATCGATTAATTAAGAGTCTTAATTTGAGAGATAGTGTCTTTTATTCGAACAGGCTGTCTTCAGATAGCTAAATCTACATATCTGATAGCAAATTAAAGTGTTAGTTTGCACCTATTAGGCGTTTGCAATTAGAACATCTGACTGTTTAATGTTTAAATTAACCACTTAACCATTTCGTTTTTCAACTCTTCTATATAAGCAGACCTTTTTTTAAAGTGAGGCCAAAGGAGCGTAATTTTGTAAATCGTGAGTCGCAGAATTTCGGCCGCAGAAATTCTGCTCCATTCAGTTTCATACAAAAATTGCAATTGGTACCAAACGACGACGCAAAATGAGCTGTCGAATTCAGTTGAACGTAAAGTAAGTGACCGAAAATACGCGAGTAAAATTACGCTCGCTTTATGTATTTTTCTTGTTTATAATCTATATACAAACATTGCTACGTATATGAAGATATAAATTCAAATATGTAAAATGGAAGTCGCTAAACTAAATTCTGTACCCTAAACACGCGGGATCAATCTTTCTAAAAATTTAAGATCAGCATAAATATGGCTACATAACATGAATACATAGCTATCTAGCGACATTCATTTAGAATGCTAACCATTTTCTAAAAGTCTTAAGCTCGACTACCAACCCTAATTCTCAACACACTCGTAATCCAACACCACGTATAGGGCCAGTGGAAAGGTCGGTCGTTCCCCGTCTACAAAGGTATGGAAGTAATTAAAGCAGGGTACATTGATTAGGAGCCCCAGACGTTTACCAATCAAACCTACTGATTCGTTTGACCGAACGTTTAGGAATTGAGATGTTTTTCTTTGCATGCTCCGTGAATAGGTACTTACTTGATTCAGATGGTAAAAGGTCGTATGGTTAATCTGTTTTATTGAGTTTGATACTTTTAGACCCGGACAGAACACACGATGAAACGCAACTGCAACGCAACTGAAACTGCTAGTTACTTTTGAGTTGCATCTAAGTTTCTGCTATAGACTCCTTTAGAAAACCGCACACGATACAACTAATCTGAAACGTTTAACTAGTTTTTGTTAATCTGTATTCTGTTGTTTTTGCACAGTAACGACAGTTGACAGTTCTCAATATTCTATCTATCTCTGGTTTTGCCCTACCGGAGATAGAAATTGTTATCTATCTTAATTTTTTCGTCCCTATAAATAAACCTACTGGTGTCAAAAAATCTATGGAATTCTTCTGAAGGATAGATCAAAAGTGACAGATACGTGACAGTTAATTACTGCCGATCTCAGATAGCTATCCTTCTTTGAATATTGGTGACCTATTTTTCCTACAGAATTCAAAATGACATCCTTTTAGATGTAAGTATGATACAAATAAACAGACACGTTCCAATTTACGCAGACTAAGTACTTTAGGGCTGTAACCAAACCCAAATATTCGATGACGACTAACAATATTCAGCTAAAGCTACAAATGAACTAGTTATCCATCCGTCTAATACAAGATCAAAGGGCGTCAAACTTCAAGAAACGAATACATGTAGAATAGAACTAATTTACTTGGCACGCGGCTGTTCTATTCCATTGCCAAGGATTGTCTTTTGGCGGGAATCTTTAAAGTTTGTTGACCTGAGCCCTGAGGTTTGAGTTTATCGCCCTTCTAACTTTCACTTGTTATCTATGGTGTGAGAGAGATGTTTAGGAAAGTGTCGTGTGATATATCGAGGTCTTGTAGGGTTGGTAGATTTGTTGACGGATATGTTGGTCTTGAAGTTTTGGTTTGTGTTGTTACATTGTATGAAATAATAACTGCAGTTCGCAATTAAGAAAAAAACATGCTATCTCAAAATAATATCGCCTATGTGTTATACTGCTAATAAGCTAATATTGCCAAAATTCATCTAAATCTATTTAGTAGTTTTTGCGCGAAAGAGTAACAAACATCCATCAATCGGCACAACATTGACATTTATAATATTGGTAGGATTGTCTGTTCTCGATTTTAAATGCATTTATCGTCTTAGGAATACTTATACAATAAAATAATAATAATATAGTCTCTGTATTATTCTGATATAAGTATAAGCTACAACATTGGAAAGTTAAATTAAATTCAGTGGGTTTTCCGTGTAAAAGTTACAAACACCCTCACATCCATCGGCTCAAACTTTGACGTTTCTAATTAGGATGACTTAAGTATTTACAAACCATGTTACCTATGACAATGTTTAGCATATTTTGTTTTGATAGAAATAACTTTACTGTTCCTTTTGAAAATGTGGGTCGAGGGATATGAGAATGTTGAAAATGTTTGTATGGAGTTGAATGTATGTAAGATAAAATTGTGTGACTTATTATTCGGAAAATTTGTTTGCATTTTAATCAATCCTTTAAACATTCGTAAAATAATAGAGTAAGACTGTATCTCTCACACCTAAGAGACCTTAGACACTAAGACCTAGAACACACGGGGAAACGAAACTGCAACTGCTAGTTACTTTTGAGTTGCATCTAAGTTTCTGCTATAGACTCCTTTAGAAAACCACACACAACGCAACTAGTTTGTTGCAGTTGCGTTTCCCCGTGTGTTTTAAGCCTAAGAAATAGTAGTACCCAACATTCAATTAAATTTCAAGTAGTCAGTAGTGGCTAGTAGTCAGTAGAATAAGAAGTCAAATTAGGTATAAGTTCTAAACGATTTTAAATTTGATAGATTAATTAATTTCTTCGATGTTTTATCAAATTCTCTACTTCTCAAAAGAATCAAACCAAAAATAAATCGCTAGTTGAACATTTCCAGGCGATGAGTTAACGAGTGGTTCACATTACAATCGTGTGACATAACTTTTCCGCACCATATAAGTCAAGTGGCTGTGGACATTTTGTGGCGGTGTCTATTACGGTGTCAGTGTTGGGTGCCGCGACAGAAATATCTTACTGTTTAATGCGACGGTTTGTTACACCGATATGATTGATTTGGAAATATTTAAATGAGGTGTTTTTGGAAAAAGTGCGAATAAAATATGAAAAG
Organism: Anarsia innoxiella; assembly: GCA_947563765.1. Taxonomy (NCBI): domain Eukaryota; kingdom Metazoa; phylum Arthropoda; class Insecta; order Lepidoptera; family Gelechiidae; genus Anarsia; species Anarsia innoxiella. Next base: position 8,690,292 of record OX387404.1, on the reverse strand, counting down.
TTGAAAGAAAAGCGCTTCGTCATCATTTTTGTTAGATACATGAACAATTAAATCGTGATTTTTTAAGATATTCGAACGACAGAACGATATATATATATATTTCTACTTATAATAGGTTTGGGTATCTACATATCTATTATAGAAAATACGCAATTCCCTAATGAACCCAAAATGAACGTCACCTTAATTGGCACTCTGTAATACCATCAAAGCTATATTTGGCTCGACTAAGTACTCGTAGATAAGTATCTATCAGACTATTTGTTAGTACCTAAGCTTTTTCATTATACATAGTACTAAAATAGATTACCCAATACCTAAATAAAGCCTGAAATAGAACCGAAACGCGCAAGTGTTTAATGAACGATGCGATCTAATTTCCCACCACTAATCTTAGTCATCCAAAACACATAAAACTCAAACACAGTTGTTCCTAAAATTTCTCATTCGTCTAACTAACAACTTGCGTAAATCAATGAATTACGACACAGTGTAACAGTCGTCCGATTTAGTCGTTTAAGCTGTCCCTATCTACTTTTTGTCCCGGGTTATTTCTAAATCCGTCCACCGTGGCCGGCTAAATCCGGACCTGGCGTCTTCCTGTTGCGTAACCAATGACAATGCCCGCTGATTTCCTAATACGATTAATGAATACTTATGTGGTTGAAGAGGGAAGATGGGAAACAATGTTTGTTATGTTATTCGTGAGGGTTGAATAATTTCTCTATATTGTGCAGTATATAATCATGACGTCTGAAATGAGTCGCGTTATTTATAAACACTCAAGTATTAGTCCTTTCCTACATGTCTTCTAAGTAGCTTAGAAGTTGTATTTGTAAAGAGTGAGGATTTCTCTTTTAAGAAGTCAAAGATTCTCCCAGAATTTATCCTAGTAAAGGGATGGAAAATCTTAGTTGCAGAAGATAAGCAAAAAAAGATTAGCTTCCTTTAGAGATTTCCAATAATTACCTATATATCCTTTCAGCATAAAACTGTTCCGTCAGAAGAGGTCGTTCACGTATTATGGTCTATCTACACACATCCGGGCCGTTTCCGGGCCGTGTCCGGGACGTGTCAGGGAAAAAATATAATTCCATAAATTTTCTATGGATTCGTTTACACACGTTGTCATGACGACGTATGTTTTTCCCTCCTGACGGTCCACAGCCCGGACCTGTGTAAATAGACCTTAAAAGATATTAAGTAATCAGAATCTCATTAAAGTAAGGAACAAAGAAATTTAAGAAAGAAGGAACTAATCACAATGCAGTTATAAAAACAATTACCTCTTAACAACAGCATTATAAAATTCCCAATTAAAACACTTCATAGCAACGGGAAGTATTAGGAATCATTTGTATGAACACAAAGCGTGTGCCATGCGCGGTATCGACGCGCAAGAGCGTATAAAAAAGCGTCTGCACACTAATCAAGAACTGGAAGGGCATGTATTAATTACGTGGCGCTTTGCGCACGCGCACGTACTGTTGTTTGCAAAAGGCTTACTTGAGGAAAATTTACAATGTACTCGTATATTCGTTGTAAAAAATATAAATAAATTTTACAAAGGTAAGCAGAATATTACCTACTATGTTGAAACTATTCGTCGAATAGTACTAGTCATTGATTTGTCGATGTTATTCGTTGATTCGTCTAGTTAATGTTAATAGTGAGTTTCTTAAGAGAAGTAAAGCGTCTACTTTACTAAAACATGTTATAGTATTTTATTAAAATTCCTGCCCAAAATGTAGCGATTGTGGAAATTCACCAAAAATTTTTTAAAATAACCTAAAAATGTATTTAGTTCTAATGTCATTTGTTGTCCCACTACTGGGCAAAAGCCATTCTCAAGCTTCTCCATAGATTTCTGTTGGTGGCGGTTAAAAAAATGACATTTGTCTTGTTTAAAGATTTTACAGTAAACATAGGTAGGTATGCTCTGTTGTATTTGTATTTCTTTGTGTGCAATAAAGAATTTCTATCTATCTATCTATCTCTTTTCGAAGCCACAGTACCCAGTTCTACGAATGTCATGGTTCAGGTACCCTAACGTGTTTGTTTCTTAGACTAGTGCTTCTTATTTATAGCGGTTTGGGTTTGATACATTATTTATTTGACTATAAAAACCTTGGCGGTTTCTTCAGTTGAATGTTTTTAACGTCTATGTCTAGTTAAAGTTATACGACTGTTATAGAATATTGAAGTAGAATTTGTTGTTTGATTCATGACCGTACATAGATAGTATTAACTACATTACAGGCAGCAGACTGTATGATGAATGTAAACGAGAAAGAAAGTAAAACAAAATTATTACTTATAATGAAACGCAACCCGCACTTGGCCAGCGTGGTGGATTACGGCCTAATCACTCTCTGTATGAGAGTAGGCTCGTGCCCCTCGGTGGGGACATATATGGGCTGATAAAGAAGAAGAAGAATGAAACGCAACTAAACTTAAAAGATATTCGCGACATTTTTAATCTAAACTAAATTAATTTTATTTATAATGCCACAATTACAGTTTATAGTCCTAAGTGCCAATTTCACCATCTACAGATAAAATTTTACTGACAGATAAACCTGTCTATTTCAAAAAACATGACCTTTTAGACAGTGACAGGTATAGAGTATCGGAATTAATTTTATCTGTAAGTGGTAAAACAGGACCTAAGAGATCGCTACGTTTTTACACTACACTTCAACCCATGATGATATTAAGGGCCTCCCAAAAGTAAATGATACGCACCCATCAACTTTTTTGGCATCGGTAAGGTGTAAACGACCTAGAGATACGTTCATAACTACTCAATTAATATTCCATTCATCGTCTTCTCACTCACATTCAACTGTCATCTTTATCAATTTAAATTTATCTACGATCAACACCAAAAGGGCTATCCATCAATTTGACACGTTAGATTTCACTGCCTTTATAAGGGTAGAAGGAAAATCTTGGCTTTACAAGTATATTGGAATATAGATATATAGTTTTAAACTAAGACTTTTCTAAAGACGCTCCCTTCTGATGCTTTGATGACGTAAGCAAAATGCCTTCCAAAGTGGTCCTATATTTAGGAGGCAGTTTGTGTAATGCCGATTTCAGGTCGCGTTCTTTTCTGTCATAAGTAGATGGAATGCATTATGCTTGTCATATAATTTGTTGTGTCAGCTTGGATACGTGTCCAGCAGTGGACGCCCACTGCTGGACAAAAGTCTCCCCTAAGGAGCTACATAACGACCGGCCGTATAATTTAGATTGTGAAGAATATTATGTTAGAAAGCGAAAGAAGTGTGTTTGGATCGTAGCAAGTGGAAAGAAGTGGTCTCTGTCTACCCCAATGGGAGAGAGGCGTGACGGATGTGTATGTATGTATTATGTCAGATTTTGTTGTCATATCGTCTTCATAATCTTGGGCATAGTCTTGTACATATATTACAATTTCTACATCCTGGTCGACCAATTTATAACTCAAACCGCCAGTAATGCTTTAGATTCCTTTATCTTCTATAAAGAACAACCAGAACAATGGTAATAGAACCATTCCAAGCCATCAAACTACAAGCTTTTTTGTGTCTCCCATCAATAAACATTGATAAAACTAGATAAAGCTATTGTAAAGGCAGGTGTCGTCAACCTTTGACGCGAAAAAAATGCAAAATAAAAACATAGGCACGTGATTGCAACGGTTCATTGGTTAGGGGAGCAGCATCTTGGTGCCTCGAAGATAATTAATTCTCTTAACTTTTCATTGGAAGTGTAGATTGTAAAGTGAGTGTTATTAGCAAAAAGTTGCACGTGTTTTAGGTTGGACGATGAACTACGATTGGTTGGACTGATACTGTTTAGTGCAAACTCAGTGCTGTAGGGTTGTCTACGAATTGTTTAACTTTATTTCTTAATTTTAATACACCAACACTTCATTAGCTGATTCTTAGCCAGATCTTCAAATAAAAGTAATTCTAACTCTTGTTTCATATGTCGATAATTGATTAAGGTAGGTTTTTATGTTTGTTACGTGTGGATATGAATTGTCATATTTGTATTGTATCATAATGTGCTAGGAAAGTCATTCCTTATGTTATTTCCATAAGGTCCCTTGTAAGTATTTACATAAGACCTAAAAGTAAGGTTTGTTTAAGAACTTGCGTAACACTTTCCTTAGAAGAACTTCGTAACAGCAAAAAACACAAAATTCTCATTTTACCAACCCTGAGTAACGGACGATGTGCGAAATCACGACTTGGACGACTAAACGCTTTGAGTTCGACTCGATACCGGTAACCGGTACTATCACAAAGACACTGCTAATTTCACTGCCGCTATCTGCTCCAGCTACAAACATTTCCAAGGTACTAACTATCAAAGTATTGGCGATTATAATCTGCGGGAAAAAATCGCGATGGGTGCGCGATACGATGAGATGGATTAGGATGCCAAGATGTACTTCAAATAATAATGAATAGTAGTGCTCCAAGGACGGCAGAAAACAGAGCAGAGTGGCGCAGACTGCTAATAATAATGATGAGTAGTTAGGATTTTCTATAAAAATGCAGATGCTTTTTTGAAAACATGTCAAAATTGCAATGCAGACGAATGATGGTTCCTTTCAGGCTAAAATGAAGATAAATCTCACATATTCAAACATGTGTTACGAAAATTATAAGTCTTATGAAGATAGAGAAATATTATTAGAAAGTTGACTTGTTGAAACCCTGAAAACAGTGCTACAAACGGTTGTATATATAAAGTGACTGCACTGGTTTACAAAGCAACTCATCTAACTTGCAAAATCATCTTCACTATTGTATATACCGTCACATTACGCAATAATAGCCGGCACACTTCAATATCGGAAGTATATTTCCTGTGTCGGTACATGCCTGTCTCAAGTAACACCATACTTAGTCAGGTAGTACGTGGGTGGATGTAGCCATTTAAACAGTCAAGGCCTCAACTCCGAACATTCTCAAGGTCACAACCATGACTTTGACCGAGAATACCAAGAAATTATTCGTACGAAGTGTCACAGAGGTTTTTATCTCGGGAATATATTAGCTGGCGGTCTGACTGATTCATTTATATAAAGTGATTTATTTGCGTGAGAGTTACTGTATGGATTTTTCGCTAACGAATGCGGTCTTGCGTGTGTTTTATTTTCGGGCTTCTTGTTGTGCTGCTTTTAATTTTTGCTTTAAGTATCTTATCTCTTAAATTACGAAGAAATTGATTTAAGTACCGTATTTCTTTAAGGGTCAAAGAAAGTTGGATGGCATTTTGGAATTTTGGAATTTTTTGGCTGATTCGATAAAAAAAAGAAAACTCCTTAAACTTACAATACCTATATTACATCAATAATTAACAATTTCAGAAAAAATAATGGAATAGACGCATAAACGCAGTTGTTGCAGCAAGACTATAACGCGTCACGCGTCATGGTAATAATTGACAAAAACATGAAACACTATTACTTGTCAGCAATTTACGGTAAAGCAACCAACGGACATGATCACAGATTAAAAAACAATTCACTCCAACGATGTGTACTTTAATAACAAAATTGGAGTTCCGACGTGTCATTATAATGGATCCAACGTAGGTTTTTTAATTCTACCTGCGTTACTTTGTTGCTATATACGTAATAGCGAGGGAGATAGCTATCGTTATTTAATGGTCGTATTATTGTTTGGTGTTCACCGCTTCTTGTTTGATAACACCTAGCCTTAGGCTTTTGGAGCTTATAGCAGTTGCTCCAGAAAAAGATCGAATTGCCATCGCTTTGCGAACTTGGTATGGTAACTTGGTAAAATGTTCAAGTAAAAATTTAAAAAATGCCATTCTGCCGTTCAAAGGTCTCACGGCCGTTCCCAATATACTGTTTTTGCTCTATTGGAGATAGAAATAGTTAACTATCTGAAAATTTTTCGTCCCTATAAACTTACCGATGTCAAAAAGTATGGGATGTTTCTGAAGGATAGATCAGAAGTGACTGCTACGTGACAGATTGATCTCGGTTACCTATCTGTCTTTTAATATTGGGACCGGCAAATGTGCAACTTAATACAGAAAGCCGTTCTCTAAACTCAACAATCTTGCACCACATTTCACCAAGGTTCTCAAATCAATCAATTACATCAGCGCACTGAAATGTCTAAAGATAGCTTCAGTACAGTTTCCTCGTAAATGTTACATCGGGTTGGCAGTGGAAACGTATTAATTGGTTGCGGGGGTAGCTGTAGCCTGTAGCCTTTATTACTATCGATCGGTGAGTTCAAAGTTGAAGGTCGGCTGTTCAACATGAGGTTGGTATAATGGCTCTTTTCTGGTGTCGAACGACCAAATTGCCTTTTACCTCTATCAAGTGGAACGTGTAGGTATTGTGAAGCAATGGAGCATCGCTTGGTGTTTTGTTAGCGTTTTCCTTTACCAATAATGAAACGGTGAAAGTGGATGATGTTGGTGTAATTGGTCCTTTTGAAGGGTTGTGCTAGGACTGGGCTAGGTAATGTTCAGTCTATCTTCTTGTATCTTTAGAATTGGGTTAGGCCAATTCAACTATTTCAAATGACTGTCAAATTACGCCATGCTAGAGATTTTAATCATAGAATGCTTTTGTTCTATAAAAAGGACTTTGAAACCTACCAGGGTGTTGAAAACTGTTTTTATATTGCGATTTTTTTATATGTAACTAGGTATTTCCATTGCAAAACATTGACAGTATTTAGTTTAAAAAAAAAATAAAGCAACCAATAAATCGTACGTTTACGATCAAAAGACAAACTATAAAACCCTTAAAATATTAACGTTAATTTATGAATTAGCGTAGGAAGCCATTGTTTATGAGTATTGAAGGGAGGATTATCCGCCAACATGGCCGACGTATAAGGTAAATACGAAATACCAAATTGGACTCGGTCACCTCAAACCTAATTCATGTGGGAGACTGATTACACATCAACATATTTAACTTGTTAAATTAAGTCGAGTCTTGTAGGCACTTACTTTGAATTATAGTTGTTATAATTATTCTTTTATTTATTTTGTTTTGCATTTAACTATTGCAAATGACATTTAATCATATAGACAAGAAACAAATTTTATAAGCAACTTTATATACTGGTTATAGATTTTTATAGGGTCATCTTGACAACTCCTATCTCCTTATTACAAAACGAGTTTTATTTATTTTTATAGTCCTAGAATAAACTCATAAAAATTACGTTTCGGCTATAGAAAAAACGTCAAAAAATTACATTCGTTGTAGAACTATATTTAAAATAAAACGCGTTTTGTAATAACGGGGACCAAAGTCTTCTTTTGTTATTTTATTATACACCTTGGGATCTCACTATCATTACACCACCTTTCTGCGTCAAACATTTATTAATTCAAAATAAACATACGTATTTTAATTTCAGCGTTTCTGCCAAATCCTATCGTTTGTCACGTAAAAACTCCAAAAAAATCCAGGAACGCAAATCAACGGTTCATTTGTCAGGATTTCCGCAAAATGTCTGAGATTAGGTACTCAGTAAAAGTACTTACTTACAGTCTAAATATACTGAATGTATATTGACCCCACGATGGTTGGTTGCCAAAAATAATACTTGACAGCACGCTAACCGATGCCACGTCAGCAAACTTCTGAACGGCTAAAATGTTGCTGATGGAGTTAGGAGACTTTTTTTTTGCTTTAGGTTCGATTTTGATTTTATCGAATATACAAATTCATATTATCAACATGGTTCTTGATTCAGGCTACTATATTACAATTATTACTATATTACAGTAGACACTTATCTATTAAAAATTCAGCTGTTCAGCATTTTTACTTTATATTTAACTAGTGGCTGCTCGCGACTTCGTACACATTTATCGTCATATCTTGCAAAATTAACGCAATATCTCAAAATTACATAGCTTATGTGTTATTCTGATGTCCAAGCTAAGGTATTGTAAAATGTCATTAAAATCTGTCCAGTGGTTTTTACGTGATGAAGTAACAAACATCCATCCATCCATCCATCGGCACAAACATTGACATTTATAATATTATTAGGACTACTTAATTATTATAGGTATAAATAAGCAAATCAAGATTTAAGTAGGGACTGCCCAGTTTGAAGTCTAATATGTTAACATAAAGTGGGTGCTTAATTTAAACGAAATTATTATCGTAAAGATCTAATCGCAAATGTATTCACGAGTAACGTAAAGATTAATTTTATTTACATCATTTCCGGCAGCAATTATAATTTCTTTAATTTATATAATAAGTCTGTACTTCCTGTTTCGACTTTTTCCCATCGAATTTAGAATAACATAACATTTTCCTCAAATAACGCTTCCTTAATAACATACTCGCAGAGAAGGCGTGGATTTTTCCTACGTTTTCTCTTTATATTTGTAAAGCGTATTCAGTGGCATTTTATCTGCCCACGTCTATTGGCTTGGCAGCTTTAATGCTGGGTTCAAGGCCGATCGCGTCATAGGAAACAGGCTGCGAATAAAGAAAGACCTAAGACTGATGGCTAGGGCATAGAATACATAAGTAATTGAGTCTTACGTAAGAACGAAATGAGGAACTTCATCCTCCATTCTTTAGCTTTTTGATATCTTGATATTAAACGATATAGGTACTCTTCCTAATTCATTGCAATTTGATGTGAATCTTCGTATATGTTTCTATAGCATTATATCATCGGTTAAGCTGATTATAATGATTATGAATTTATAATTTTATAGAGTTTTTTAATAATCATTCACTGAATTTCAAAGACTTCTTCTTCTTCTTCTTTATCAGCCCATATATGTCCCCACCGAGGGGCACGAGCCTACTCTCATACAGAGAGTGATTAGGCCGTAATCCACCACGCTGGCCAAGTGCGGGTTGGCGGATTTTACATACACCTTCGAATTTCTTCTCTAGTGTATGCAGGTTTCCTCACGATGTTTTCCTTCACCGTTAGCAAGTGGTAATCGAATAAATTGATCCGTACATGAGAAATAAACTCAGAGGTACCTGCCCGCACCAGGATTCGAACCCGCGCTCTCGGAGTTCGAGGCAAGCGTTCTACCAACTGGGCTACCACCGCATTAAGACTATATTTTAAATATGAACGATCTTAGTTAGTCCCATGTCATCATTACCGTTTTAGTCAGCTGCGATGTATCCTTCAACTTTCCAAGTCCATCGGGTAGATATTTTGACGCAATCTCACGTGGGACGCTACGGACAAGGCAATTAATATAATGCTAAAATAAAATAGAAGTTTTTTGCGCCTAGACTTGCCTTGATCAGGTCTTTGATCTTCCTGATTAGTTAGTTGGACGATATTCAAATGACAATGTACTGTTCACTTTTACATCATTCTACGAAGATAGTATCCAAAACAAACATTTATTTGGCTGTATATCATAGTCCAGTTCGTGTTAGTTTTTTTTAAGTTCAAGGTTAGGTATTTCGATCTATTTTGTGTTTTATTACCGAATGGATTCGTGTGGAACGTTCACAATTCTGTTGCTAGAAGTTTCTTAGACTTTGCTTTATTATTTATTTCAATAGTACAGCCAAAAACAACACCACCATTACGAGAGACTATCCCAAATCGATGGTATTATTTGCTAGATATACTTTTACACAAAAAATAATTTAAAAAAACACTAAAATTAAGTACTTAATACCTAATTGAGATCATAAATCTTATATGTATTTATCTCTTTAGATTTGTTAGTTAAATGGGGTCTATGTCTCACTTATTAACTTTAATATGAAAAGGCCAAGTTCCATGGTATATGATGTTAACATACAATATACATGTACTTATATAATATATAAGCTATATAAGCTAATGAGCTTTGGCGAAACACCGATCAATAGAATATCGATTAACGCCTCTGCTTGCGTCGCAATATGTTTTAAAGGTCACAGTCACTGCAAATACAAGCTAAAAACCCCGTGTTTTCATATATCTTAAGAATAATTTCAAAAAGTTTTGCTATTTTTAAGGTAACTAGCAAAGAGATTTATATAATATGTCGACTTAAGTTAAAGACGTTATATGCAAATACATACATCATCAATAAGGCTGAAAAAGATCACCCACTCAATTTAATCTTATGGTGTTCCCACATTGAATGAAAGTTTAGTATGCAAATAACATTTGTTATATATAACAAACATTTTGTATACTAAAAGTTAAGTTAGTCAAAAAAAAAAGGAAAGTAAAGTAAAGAAAAAAAAAGAGGTAAAGTTAGTTAGAAATTAGAAATTATTTATTGCATACCATGTTACAAAAACTATAGGTCTTACAATTAGGTATAAGTGGTAAACATGGACCCGGATTGGGCACAGCAAAAGAATAACATAATTAAATGTGTAACTTATTTCATATTACAATAAACATACTTATTACTATTGATTAGTTGAAAATTTAAAATAAATGTTTTATTATTAGGTGGCTCTTACAGATAAATACTCTTGCAGGGTATAATGGCACTTTTGTAGCAATAACGCTTTTAAACTTTTTTTGAATTTGTTTGGATCTGCTTCGGCCTTTATAATAGTAGGTAGATTATTATAAATCTTTGCTGACATTGAAAATGCACTATTTTGTACGATAGTCATATTAGAGAAGGGAAGTGCTAGCCTAGTACGCGGTCTTAGGTGATGGGGTCTTGAATACAATGGGAATAGATCAGGGTGCTTTTTTACAAAGGTACATGATTCCAGGATATATAAATCCTGCAAAGTTAAAATTTTGTACTTTTTGAAATATGGTCTACAGCTTGTTCTGTTATTTATATTCGCTATAATTCTAATACAACGTTTCTGGAGCAGGAATATATCAGGGGCGTTTGTGCTATTTCCCCATAACAATATACCGTATTGGAGCAAAGAGTGTGCATATGCGTAGTAGGCTGTTAGGGCTGTCTTTACATCAGAATTTTTTTTTAGTTCATAAAGCGCGTAAGTAAAACGTGACAGTTTTGTGATTAGTAATGTTATATGTTCTTTCCAGTCAATATTTTTGTCTATGGTTATACCTAAGAGCGGAAATGTATCTACTAACTCTATTTTTATATTTTGATAGTGGTAATCTATCATTAGGGGAGTTTTTTGGCGTGGCCTGAATTGCATTAATTTCGTTTTAGAGAAGTTTATCTGCAAATTATGTTCTTGTAGCCAGTTAACAATTTTATGCATTATTGTATCTAAATCAACCTTGACTTCGTTGGCGTTGGTTGCGGGAAGAATAATTGAAATGTCATCTGCGAATAGCGTACATGTCTCGTCTATTATTTTTGGTAGGTCGTTAATATATAACAGAAACAATATGCAACCCAGGACGCTACCTTGCGGGATAGATTTCGTTACTTGTGCCTCGGGTGATCTTAGCCTGGTAATTTCTCCTGTTATATGTTTATAGTATTCAATCTCTACTCTTTGTGAGCGGTTTTGGAAATATGATTTGAACCATTGAAGTGCAATGCCTCTTATTCCTATACCATTAAGTTTAACAAGAAGGATTTCGTGTATGACTCTTTCATAAGCTTTGCTCATATCGAGTAAGACTCCGATGGCGTAATTTCTTTTATTTATTATTTTAAGCGCTTCTGAGATGTAGTTAAATACGGCGAGGGTAGTGGAGTGATTCTTCCGAAATCCGTTTTGAGATTGGCTCAATATGTTGTGTCTCTCACAGAAAGTATAAATCCGATTTGCCATTGCAGTCTCAAAAATTTTCGCAAATGTGGGGAGCAGGGCTATTGGACGATAATTGTTTATATTATTTCGATCGCCCTTTTTATATATTGGCTTTATAATAGATCTTTTCAGGAGGTTTGGAAACGTACCTTCTGAAAATGACTTATTTATTAGGAAGGCCAGAATTGGGGCTAATTCTTCTGAACAGTACTTTACTAGTAAGGGAGGTATCTCGTCGTGTCCAAAGCTACGTTTATTTTTCATTTTTTGTATAATTTTGGTAATTTCCAAGGTTGAAACGGGACTTAAAAACATTGAGTTCTCAGTAGTTTGTATTACTGGAAGGCCTTTAGGTAATGTATTTGGACTGGTGGCGTCAGGCACAGATATAAAAAAATCATTAAATTCTTTTGCTATATACAATGGGTTTTCGATAACTTTATTGTCTAAAGTAAGTTTTATATTGCTCATCAGTTTCGGTTTTATTTTGTTTGTATTTTCCCAACTATTTGCCAAGTAGTGTTTACGATATTGCCAGATGCTCTTATCCGCCTTATATTGCTGTTACGTTTGGATGTTCTTACTGCCCTTTTCAACATTTTCTCGTATTGTTTGTAGTTATTTAAAAGAAGCTGATTATTTGTTTTACTAATAAAAAATTTTTCAAGTCTCTTATTTTGACAAGATTTCCTTATTCCAGGAGTGAGCCAATATTTTTTATTTTTGGATTTTAATTTGGCCCTTATTCTAGGTATACATTTGTTTAAAATAGACGCTATGACCTCATTAAATGAGTTGTAATTTGTATCTATATTTTCTTCTACAAGAATAAAGTTTGAAAAGTCAACAATTGCTAAGCGTGATTTGAATTTTTGCAAGTTACTTTTGTTAAAAAATCTCTTCTCAGTATACCAAGTTTTATTAACATCTACATTTGTGATAGGTATTTCAATGTGCACACCCATGTGGTCAGAGAAGCCATATTCATGAGTGTATATATTCGATTGTATTATATTGAAGTTCGTAAAGATCAGGTCAACACAAGTTTTGCTAGTTTTTGCAATCCTAGTAGGTTCTTTTACATGCTGGTGGAAGTTATACATTTTCATTAAGTTTAACAGGTTTTTGGATGTGGTGGAGTATACCAACATGTTGGCATTGAAATCCCCGCCCAATACAATGTTATATCTATTATATTTTTTCTTTAAATGTTGCAAGAGTTTAGACAGTGACTCGAAAAACAGGTCAGGCATTCTTTGACTATTTGGCCAGTACAAAGTCATTACAATTATGTTATGAGCCTTGATTTGAATAGCACATACTTCGAAAACGAACTCTACACTTAAGCCTGAAATATCATGTAATTCTATACAATCCAATTCCTGTTTAATAAACATTTATATATATAACGTTAGTTTAAGTTAGTTAGTTTATGTTATTATATAACATGCATTGTGGGATCACCATTACAGATTTACTAATCACAGTGGATCAAAACACTTTTGAAGACAACAACAACAAAACGCCGCCGCCGTCGTAGTTGCCGGCGTCCATTTTGTTTGAAAACAAATAAAGTGAAGGTGGCGAGTATCGCGGCCCCACGTGCCTGAAGTTCAAGGGCATCAGACCGGTCGTTACTCTCAAATTTTTTGCGCAATTGCGCAGCTAGACCTCAGACGCATAGATACATGACTAATGTATAAAAATGACGAGGCGCTTTATTTTGTTGCCCACTATTTCATCTCGAAGCCCGACTACACTTGGCACGGAAATCTGAAAGAAGATTTTTTCACCCGTTCGTGTATTCCTCTTTATTAACCACTTTAGTTTATTTTTCGAGGCGTTTAATTTGTTGTAATTAGTAGTTTATAGACTGTGTTTTTGTTTTTGTGAGTAATTTTAGTGTCTTAATTACGTAAATGTATTATCTAATGGTCGTGTTATGAGCTCAAGATGGTGCTTTATGGGAGAGGCCCAGAATTAAGTTACTCTCAATCTATTCAAAAACTTTTTGCTATATCACGAGGTAGCAGAGTGATAGTATGTTTGTTGCTTTAATTAATCCTACTAATATTATTAATTTTTGTGCCTATAGATGGATGTTTGTTACTCTTACACACAAAAACTATTAAATAGATTTGATGAAATTTGGCAATATTGTAGCTGAATGTATCGGAATAACATATAGCTATAAATTATTTTAAGATGTATCATTTTTTTCTAAGATATGGCGAGAAAATAATGCGTACGAAGTCACAGGCAGCCCCTAGTTAATTTATAAAAGCATAAAAATTATAATTAGTTCACGAAATCCTCCGAATTAGTTTTTGTTGCTTATTTTCTAGTAAAAATAACTCTCAGACTATGCAGATATTCGAGACCAGACGAAACGGAAATTGAGGAATTTAACAGACCAAAGTCTCAAGGTTGCGTCGACGCATGATTTGATGACTATTCGAATATTTTATACGTGTTTCTGTAGAAGCCGGTATGTTAATCAGCTACCGAATACGTACCAAAAATGTCTATATACACTAGAAGTTACGTTTCTGTCAGTAGAGCTCTTCCCACTTAAATATATTTTTCAAATTCTTTATTTAACATATAATTCTGGGTCATACAGACAGAAAAAACAAAAAATGTCTCTCCTGTTCCCGAAAGTTAAGAACACTGGAAACTAATTTCCCAACTTAATGCATATCCGAATAATCTGTGCCCGATGTACTTTTGGCCTGTATAAACATTTTGAGGATTGGCTGCTCCAGTATCCTTAATCATCGGGAACAGGAAAGACAATTTTGAACTTAATTCTGTGTATGACTCTTCTACTTCTTTCTTCAAAGACATATCCGTCACGCCTCACTCCCATTGGGGTAGGCAGAGACCACATACTTCCACTTGCTACGATCTACAAATAATTCTTTCGCTTCATCTACACTCATCAGTCGCCTCATACATGCCCATCGTTTTGGGGACTCTTGACTCGGCCTTTCTTGAACAAGTCCCCGTTTTGATCAGACAAAACTAAAAATATTATGATAATATCACTTTTTTTTTTTTTGAAAATATTATCTTTTTTTATCACGATTATTTCTAAAACAAGCTTAACAAAGTACTAGTCTTTGTTAAAACTACTCTGTTCTCTATTCACTGAGAACATCCTGGCCGCCACTCTTTATTTAAATATGAATTATAAGGTTGCCTGGAAGATATTGCTACCTAGCAATAAGGCCGCCTGTTGCTTTTTATATTCTTGTTTGTGTCTGTACCTTATATCTTTTGTGCAATAAAGAATATTTGTAGTGTATTGAATTATATTCTATCTGACAACTCTCTTGTCACTATCTAATTTTGATGACACTCTGTAAATAACAATATTTACCTACGATCTAATTAAAAATACATTTGGCTCAAGAAACAAGCTTTATTATTTATCCTACAGTAATAGTAGTCTTCCATACACGAGTTTTAGCCATAGGCTACATGATAATAGGTTGGGGAAAAAGTCTTTTCGCATATAGTATGTATGAACTTGTATTAAAATCTCTTTGGCTATACCATTTGTATCTGGCTGGTTTTGGTATCATTAAAAAGTTTTAATTTTAAAGAAGGCACTTCCAAATTCAAATTAGGAATTTGTGTGATTTTCATTTGTTATTGTTGTTGTTAAAATGAGTGAATCTAAAGAAGAAATTCGATACATTTTAAAATTTTACTATAAAAAAGGTAAAAATGCAACTCAAGCCGCGAAAAAAATTTGTGATGTTTATGGACCTAATGCAGTATCTGTGAGAGTAGCGCAAGTTTGGTTTAAGCGTTTTCAAGCCGGAAATTTTGATATTAAAGATGCATCTCGCTCTGGTCGCCCTGTTACGGACAAAATTGATGCCATTTTTGAAAAAGTGGAGCAAGATCGGCATATTAGTAGTTACGATGTAGCTGAAGAACTGGCAATTGACCACAAAACGGTTTTGACTCATTTGAATAAAGCTGGGTACACTAAAAAGCTCGATATTTGGGTGCCTCATGAGCTCACTGAAAGAAACCTAATGAACCGTGTACTCATTTGTGATTCTTTATTACGACGTAATGAAACCGAACCATTTTTGAAAAAGCTGATAACTGGTGATGAAAAGTGGATCACATACGACAAGAACGTGCGAAAAAGATCGTGGTCAAAGGCCGGTCAAGCTTCACAGACTGTGGCAAAACCCGGGTTAACTCGCAACAAGGTAATGCTGTGTGTATGGTGGGATTGGAAGGGCATCATTCATTATGAGCTGTTACCGCCAGGCAGGACCATCGATTCAGAACTGTATTGCGAACAATTGATGAGATTGAAGCAAAAAATTGAGAGAAAGCGGCCAGAATTGATCAACAGAAGGGGTGTGGTTTTTCACCATGACAACGCTAGACCTCACACATCTTTAGCCACTCAGCAAAAATTACGAGAGTTTGGCTGGGAGGTATTAATGCATCCGCCGTATAGTCCTGACCTTGCACCTTCAGATTTTCATCTGTTTCGGTCTCTGCAGAATTCCTTAGGCAGTGTCAGGTTAACATCACGAGAGGACTGCCAAAACCACTTGTCGCAGTTTTTCGATCAGAAGCCTCAAAATTTTTACAGCAATGGGATCATGTCACTACCAACAAGATGGCAAAAAGTTATGGAACAAAATGGCACCTACATACTTTAGTCAAATGTAAATAAACTATAAAAAAAAACTTTGTGAATTTTCATATAAAATACGAAGAAACTTTTTCCCCAACCTAATATTACAATTCAGTACAAAGACCTTTCCAATGCATATTCATTCATTTATCGTTATGCCTCGTGCTTACGCGAAATTGCTTTGTTAGTACACGCTAAATATTATACCTACGTCTAACAAACAAATTATTCTAAAGGAATTGCTTAGGCTTAAGTAGACTGTTTTTTTATGTTGTTATTATTGCGATACTATTTTTGGAATAGGCAAATGCCTACTTTATTCAAAGAGGTAGTTAATGTATGTTTATGAAGTTGAAACGCTTGTTATTTACTTACCTATCTGCTTAGCAAATTGTCTTATACTATAGCAAGTTAAAAAAACCGGCCAAGTGCGAGTCGGACTCGCGCAGGAAAGGTTCCGTACAATTCACTATTGATATCGCGCAAAAAGGCAAAATATCACGTTTATGATATATTTAGTTCGTAGTATTTATTTTTACTATTTTAGTATTTGTTGTTAAAGCGGCAACGGTAATACATAATCTTCAAAAATTTCAACGCTCTAGCTATAACGGTTCATGAGATACAGCCTAGTGACAGACAGACGGACGGATGGGCAGGTGGACAGCCAAGTCTCAGTAATAGGGTCCCGTTTTCACCCTTTGGGTACGGAACCCTAAAAAAGAGATGTGATAGTCCGGGTCTTTTAAGTATAGAACATGATGTTAGTCGGAAAATAATTATCCTTAGACGTAGGTAGTTATTCGAGTTTCTACTTAAACCGAATGCGAAATAACAGATAGGTATGTAAGTAAGTCGTTAATCTATGGCTTTTCATAGAGCATTGGTCTTAAGGTGACACATAGCGCTGTAGGCGTGTGAATCAGCAAGCCAAAGTCCTATCTCAATGGTTTCCAAGGCCGTTTCAAGACCTACGCGCAATCAAAACTTTATGGCCCCATTGTGGCGGCTCTAACTAAATATAGACGATCATACGCGAGGCCTTCTAAGGGGTTTGCTAAAGTTTTACAAATATTTCGTATATTTTGTGTTTGGGTGGCACGGCACAGGATGTGAAGATACAGCCTATAACGCTGTCAAAGCGCTCCGTCGAAGTTTAAGTTATCAATGAAACTAAACATGAAATGAAATGATATGAACTGAAAATGAAATGAAGTCATTTAATCCTGTAGGTTTTGACAACACCTAGGACGGGTCATTTTTTAAAGTTTATGCTAGATTCGCAAGAGTGCAGTTTTCCCCAGAGAAGAACCTAGCAAAAAACTCTGTAGGGTTGCTATTTTCAATTTAAGTTTCACAAATCTCAGGCATATACACTGAAACATACAATAAAATTTATATGTCAAAAGAGCTATCCATAAATACAAATAACATTCATTTAATTTAAGGAATGTAATGTTATTAAGAACTACATATAATTAACAACTACAATATCTTTTTAGATTCCTATAAAAAAGAAAACGATAAATATGACTTTTTTAACCATAATGCTAGTAGTCTTTTCTGTATGATGAAATATTTTTTTAATTTTCCTTTTCAATTTTATTACAAGATAATTCTTTAATTACAGCATACAAAATATGTCATGAAACAGCAACAGTGGCTATTTAAAACCACCCTGTATACACTAAGAATGCTTATTTACATTATAAAGTAGTTAAGACTGATTGATCGATTGACATCGCACGTACGTCGGTAATGCGATGTTTTACAACATACATTCTTGTATAGGTATTTGAACTCAGTAACACTTAGATGAATGAGCCTAAGACCCGGAACACACGGGGAAACGCAACTGCAACTGCTAGGTACTTTTGAGTTGCATCTAAGTTTCTGCTATAGACTCCTTTAGAAAGCCACACACGACGGAACTAGTTCGAAACGATTCAGATTAGTTGCATCGTGAGTGGTTTTCTAAAGGAGTCTATAGCAGAAACTCAAAAGTAGGTAACTAGCAGTTGCGTTTCCCCGTGTGTTCTAGGCCTAAGGACATGTTTAACCATCTATAGATAACTTTAACTGACAGATATTTTATAGCTGTCAATTTCCAAAACGTCATATTTTATAAAATAGACATAGGTTTATCTAACAGTTAAATTTTATCTGTAGGTGGTAAATCGAGTAATAAATAAAGAAAAAGGTTCGTATAAAGAGGTGATAATTAAACCATTATAGACAATGACAGTTATAAAATATCTGCAAGTGTTGAAACGGGCTTTAAAGCTTTAGATTCACGCTCCATGTACCTATGAGTAAATGCATACGGCAGATACACGTCACGTAGTATCTACAGATTACTACCAACACGAAGTGGGTATAGTAGGTATGGTAATCCATACTCCATACTAATATTATAAATGCGAAAGTAACTCTGTCTGTCTGTCTGTCTCGCTTTCACGCTAAAACGGCTGGACCGATTAAAACGAAATTTGGCACACAGATAGGCTATAAGCCTGAGAAAGGACATAGGCTACTTTTGATTTCAATAGCGCAGGTTATGCAAACGCGACGCGAGCGCCGCGCAAGATAATAATAGTATAATGCGTACGAAGTCACGGGCAGCCACTAGTATAGTATAATACAACATATTTGAATAGTAATAATCATAGTGATTCAGTTATTCCGACGGCGCCGCGTCCGTTCTAGGAACTCCGGAGCAGACATCCGCCAACATCCGTCGCTTGCGCCGGTCTGAGCTATACTTACGTCATAGGTCAAAGATCGTACTATTTATTTGAGGAATTTACGTATTAGACGTAGATTAAAAAAAAAACCGGTGTTTTTTTATTGACCGGTGTCAAGTGCGAGTCGGACTCGCGCTATAGCTGACGGCCGAATGGACAGACAGACAGCCCATAGTAATGGGGGTCTCTTTTTACCCTTTGGGTATGAAACCCTAAAAAGGGGTCCTATTTCTGCAGCTTGGCAAGAATCCTAGGCCAATGTAAGCCAAAACATTACAAAACGAATTGAGCATTTGAGATTCTAGATCTGGAGAGTAATTAGGTCAAAGATCGTACTATTAGTATTTGTGGATTTAGGATTTGAACGTGGATTAAGAAGTAAGTCTTACTTTTTGGCTTGGCGAGAATGCTGGGCCAATGTTGGCTAATTCAAGATTAATGGATCATTTGAGAGGAATGCAATAAGAGTCTATATCTGCAGAGTATTTGATTAGTTTATTAACCATAATAAAATAGAATGGATAGTGAGAGGTGGTTCTATTTAGCACAAAATTGTAATTAATTGAGAAATCTCGGTATTCACTTAAGTACTTACAGTAAAATATGAATCGTGTTGAAAAACAATACTCAAAAATAAAAGATAAAAATCGTGACTAAACAAATACAATAATAACAAATGGCTTCATAATAAATACTCAAAATTAATGATTATATCGACAATAACATGATACTACACTTTAATTCTTATATCTAGAGTAATATGTAATATATTTTATCAATGCATTTTCCCCATGAGCAGTTTTCCTCGAATACTCGTGTGCAATGTGTGAGTCAACGTCGTATAATGTTATGGCGGATCGGATTAGCATTAATGATTCAAAGTTATTTATAAATGTTTAGTTAGGAATTGAAATCATACATTTATACATACCCGTCACGCCTTTCTCCTATTGGGGTAGGCAGAGACCACTTCCTTCCACTTGCTACGATCCAAACACACTTCTTTCGCTTCATCCACACTCATCAGTCGCTTCATACATGCCCGGCGGTTTAGGGTATTCTTTGACTTGGCCCTTCTTGAACAAGTCCCTGGTTTGATCGAGGTTTGAAATCAGCTTAGCATAAAACAATGTTCTAAGGGCTAACCACACATTTTCGGGAACAGGTTCCTGACGGAACACGACAAAAATCGGTTACGTACAAATTGTATGAACTTGTTCACACACAGCTCTGTGTCAGGCGTCTATACTGGAACGGACAACCCGGAACACGTATTGTCCTGACCCCGAAATGTGTGGATAGCCCTATAATGTTGTGGATGTAGAAAGAGGTGTGTTTTGATCGTAGCAAGTGGAGGGAAGAGGTCTCTGCCTACCCCGAAGGGAAGGAGACATGACAGAGACGTTCGTTGTGTGTAGGTATAATGTTATAAGTAAATAATTTACATAAAGAAACAATGTTTTTCACATTAAGCTATTTGTATCTTAACGTTATAATAAACCTATTTAAATCCATGTTGTCAATCCATAAAACCGCACCTTAGTTAATTCAATAACGTCATAAGAAAAACACGTAACAAGGATTACCATAAATATTTTGTACAGAGAGCGTTAACCTGACTTTTTTTGATGTTTTTTTCGCCATCCTAGTTTATCGACTTGGATTTGACAGCCTCTGATGTTAAGTGATTAGCGTGCTTATATAGTTAGCTTTGTGTTTGTTATTTTTTTAAATTGATAGTTACTACGCTATCCGTAATAGGTATCTAAGTACGTTTGTCTAGAGATTTTCATGTGGAAAACTAATCAGCCTACTATCATTACTAAAGGGCATTAGTTCATGTTTAACTAAAATAAGGATCAAACGCTTAGATATTTAGATAGACTTGTCTAATGAGAATTGCATCGTCTAGACGCCGCCATCTTTGTCTCGCAATGCGCGCGGACTTCATAACATGACATTTCCATACTAATTCTAGCTTCACTGTTACGTGAAGTTAGCTACAATCGTAATTCTATATTTTATCAGTCGAAAGAAGTTTGGATCATAGCGAGTGGAAAATCATTGGAGTGACCTTTGCCCAGCTGTTCACAGCTATAGATGCTATGATGATGATAAGTGGAAACCTGGTCTCTGTCTCAAAGAGGCGTGATAATTATATATGTATATAAGTATATATGTTCATTCAAAACGCGTGTAAGAATTTCTTCCTTGCTATTACGAATGATTTAAAACCACAAAACCCAGTTCAAAAGTCAAAGTTTTAACCACAAAACCACAGCCGCATTCACTCACAACTGTGACGTAACTATACAAAACTTAATTGTTATTCAAAAACAGTAGTACATTACGAAGAGCAAGTTTATATTATTTCCCGTGTCGTTATACTGTATTTGGTTAGTTCCTTCCGATCTTACTGTCATTGTATGCAATGACTTTGATATACAAACTTAAGTATCGATTCATACTTAAAATACAAGAAAGGGGACGTCTGCAAAATGCGTGAAAAGGTTAGCTACTCGCATAATTAATATTATACTATATTATGTAATACATACAGTTCAGTTATAAGTACACACATAAGTATTTTACACACAATTACACCAGACTTAAGACAAACATCTCTAAACATCACAGCAATGTCTCGACTTAGGGTTAAAAGATATTCTTTTCATAGATAGATACGATATTTTTCTTCTTTTCATTCGGCCTTCTTCTCAGTTGCAAGAAAGTCCATTAAAGTTCTTTATCCATTTAAAATAGTACCAGCTTCTTCTAATTTTTGTAATGAAACTGCCGGCTATAGGTTTAATTGTGTTAGTAAAATGACTTGCTGTGCAATTGAGTCTTAATTAATTTTGAATTCATGTTTTAAAAGTTTCCTATGCTTATTTTCAGATCGTGCAGTTACGAGTACCTACTATATCAACAACTGTAAGTGTGAAAGCTATTTATATCGCTATCATAATATTTCCTCGAAAAAACGATTACCTAACCCTGAAACAATTGAATCATTACGTCAATACAGTCTGCAACCCGTTTCTCCTTTATACCAAAACGGAAAACATGTTTTTTTACTGTCAATCGTCGGTCTGATCTTTATTTAACGTATCCACTAAATATACAGTTACGTACGAAATTTACGATATTAGCAAAACAATCTTTTTGGTGAAGTTGATTTCTTTTTTAAGACAGTTGCACTTTTTTGCACGAATCTCCTTCGACATGTTTATGTTTGTAATGAAACAATAACGGAAATGGTGAATGACGGCTTTATTTTACGAATTAAATGGAAATTCATCTGAATTATTTACGTTTCGTACTTGTTCATGAACTTGAACCTTTAAAACGTTTTGTTCTGTGTTTTACGTAGGTATAGAGAATTGCTCTCGGTTGTGTACAATTTGCCGTTTAATTTATACTAGATATATCTTTAAACATCGTGCTACACTCTTCTAACCTTTGACAATGACAGAGTCAAATATATGTTTAATGGCCTGGCTTTAACGAAATTTTCTGCAACTAAATGTCATACATATAAAACTTAGTAATAAAATATGACTTCTAGCTTCGTCTTGTTATAAGAAGCGCATAAACAATAACAAATGTATCAATGAACTAATTTTTTTATCAAAAAAACGAAATAAGAACATAATTTTATGACTTGTTGCTGCCAAGTTATTTTTATGTTACTAACAGTTTTATGTCAACAATATTTATTAGAGCATCAAGTAATTAATTGCGGGGTCAATCAACATGCGCTTGGGCAATGATTATCGAATTGACATAACAAACAACATATCACGTTTTCAAATTAGTTACTTTGTATTCTCTGTTTGCTATTTATAGATTAATAAAAAATGGGACGAATGTTCGTAACCTGCCAGTTTTTCCTTAAAGGGTGAGCAGATTTTTTGGTTACATAATACCTATGACACATAAGTCAAATAAATATTTACTATTATATCGTAAGAAGTCTATCTATATTATTTTGATAGGAGCTATATTATTAAAAATGACAAATTTCGTTAAAATCTATTTAGTGGTTTTTTACGTTTGTTACCATTTCACGGTAACAAACATCTTCGGTCACCTTTTCACCTTCACAAACATTAACGTCTATAATATTAGGATATTTCATTCACTACATCAGAATATACCAAACGCCGTCCATGACCCATAATTTCGGAAACAGTTCTCAATCCACCCGTTTATCGTGGTAATGTCGACAGTGTATCGATAACCCCGCTCTTCCGCAAAGGGCGGCCTCCGATAACCTCAAATATACCCAATGATAGGGTAAACGTTCAGTGATGAACGGTTTTGTCAATGGGCTGTAAAAACTAATACAAATACGTTTAATATACATACCTACAAATTTACTTATTTATGAATAAATGTAACAAAGTACATTATTTATGTAAAGATCATAAAAGAAGTACCTAAATCGTACAACTGCAAAAGATTCAAGTAAATTATCTATAGTTTGTATTTCTGATGAATGTGTATGATGCGTAAGAAGTATAAATCGTAGCAAATGGAGAGAAATGGTATATGCCTACCCCGATAGGAAAGAAGCGTGTAGGTGATTAGATTCCGGACGATTTTTCCAATTTCGGGATTATAAAAAGTGAATCCCGGGACTCGGGATCCCGAGATCGAATTCTCTGGGCTTGAAAAATTCGTAGGTAGAATGCTGTTTCCTTTATTTGTACTATTACGAGCTCCATTCGTACTTAGACAATCTTTATCAAAGAACTTAACAAGAAACCCAAATGATTACTTGTCTTAACACAAGATAACTCCAAATAAGCCTAAATTAGGCTTGTTATGCTGCCTAATACCACCAATATAATAACCATTGTCCTCAAAGCAAAAACAGCGCAATAAAAAAAGGACTTACACGGCGTTATCCTTTAGTTTTCAGACCAGTTTTATACCTGGTCCTTTAAAAAGGGGCAACAACAAAAAATTTCGGCTCGAACTATTCTCCCGGAACCAAAAACCCGTTTACCGTTTTTGTCTCGTTCCGAAATACCGCTAGGTTTGTATACAGGATGGTTGCTATAAGGATAATATCCTTGTAAAGAACCATTTGTAATAAAATAAAGAGTTTCACTGTTTTACTTCCAACTTAAGATATCGTATGCTTGTGTCGGTTTTAAATCTACAAGCTAGCTAGTAGGGTACAAAATTGATCACCAATGAAGTTAATAATATGTTTCTTTACTACAAATAACCTCGTTTTTGCTTTGCCATAGTCGGGTAAAAAAAACATAAAATGCTTAATAAACTTGGCGTTTTTTTTTTTAAAGAAAAATTACTCGAAATATAGTAAAATATTTAGGTGACGAGTAGTTCATTTGATAGCCAGAATAAAATAGAAATATGTCAAATCACAGTTCACTAAAACATCCTGTACCAATAAGTTTGTATTTTTTTTTCTTGTCTCGTCATTAGCCCGTGCCTATGACAACACATCCCGAATACTTAAATTAAAAAGTCATTAGAAAATATTTTTTATTCCGGAAACGTAGTCAAGTGACTGATTTATAGTCATCTTCGTATAATGATAGGATTATAATATTATGTCAGTTGTTAGTTTCTTAACCCTTAGAACATCTGGTCAAGGGTTGGTGTCAGAATTGTATATTTTTTGTTGTGACTTTTGCTTGATATATTTTTGTTATTGTTGTCTCAAAATTTCTACAAAAAGAAGGTGTTTCTCTATTTGGCTATTTTAATTAAAGTTAATACGTCTGTTTTTGTAGATTAGCATGTTAGGTTAATGAATTTCAACCAAAAACAGCTGGATTGATTTTGATGAAACTTACACACTAGAATAACACTGATCGTGATTTCTTTAATGTACAAAGCATGTCAAGTTGAATACAATACATTTAAGCTCTATTATTTTGATATAAAGTTTTCTAGGATTAAGCGATAAAGCTTACGAATCGCAGATAAATAGCTCTAGTCTAAAAATAAACTAAAAGCTTACCTCTTAACAAATGTCAATCTAGGCCTTTCTCATTTTAGTCTAAGTCTAGATTGATAGTCTTTTTGTTTTAAGCTAAGCTGGATTACCGAAATATCAAACTCATTACAGGAAGTCAATATAAACTATCAGTGAAAGTTTTATCGGAACCGGTCTAGTGACATTTAGTATGGCGACAGACAATGGCCGGCAAACAACTTTCATGACATGATTCATAATTACTCGTTATTTATTTATTGTAAGTAGCTTTATTGGTTAATGCGTAGGTTTCTTAAAGTAGTTTTTCTACTCATAGTATGAATACATTGGGATGAATATTAATTTATAAGTTACCCTGAAAGACGCTTGATAGAACCTACTTATTTATTTTACTACTTATTTCGTAAAAATATAATCAATTAATTTTGATTATTTTTATCTTTTACATACATACATATCCGTCACGCCTCTCTCCCATTGGGGTAGGCAGAGACCACTTCCTTCCACTAGCTTCGATCCAAACACACCTCTTTCGCTTCATCCACACTCATCAGTCGCCTCTTTTATAAAGCATATTAACAAGGCAAACAGCAACACCGTAAATAATCAATAATAAGGCAAAAATGGCTAAAAATAGTTAAGAAACTGAAACCATTCTAAACTCATTACCTTCTTTGACATTGTTTACAAACACTTGAAAACGAGATTTAATTTAAAATGGCTGGATTCACTTTGATATAACACTATTAATTATTTTGATCGGCACAAAATAAGTATTCCGGTCGTAATAATAATTGATAGGTACAAAGATCTTAAACAGCAATATACAATTTCTGACTAATCACAACTTTATCATACATACCCCATTCGGTTCCTTAAACGAACGGAAATGACTCATACATACAGTTTTATCAATATTCGTGTGTGACGTCACTATCTAACTTCCCCAAATAAAACGCAACTTGGAAGTAAGTTAGTGTGACCCTCTGGACTAAAAATAGGACTTTTTGAGCTCTTATTAGTCACCAAAAACAGTGCGTGTTGATGACTCATTTTTTTGACTTATGGGATTCCCGAAAATACTCATCTTGCTATGAAACAAAACAACTTATTCGATCGATTTATTCCTAAAATAGCATTATAAACCTGACTCATTGAACTTCGGACTGCTTAAACCTTTTAATAATTCCAACGGGCATTTTAAAAGTTACCAAATTTCTTTAAATTTTAAATCAAACACTTAAAAAGTTGTATAAACCAATTAAAAGAATCTTCGTTTAACAAAGGAATAAGCGATTAAATGAAAACTTTTTTTATTGTTTGAATTTAATATCTGGACATAAATGGACGATTTCATTCATTTGATTACACTGTATTAATTATATTGTTTAGGAGTCTTTGGAGAAGCATGGGAGAGGCTTTTTACCAGCAGTGGGACGAAATATTGTTTGAAATCTTGAATGTAATCCTAATAATATTATAAATGTCAATGTTTGTGCCGATGGATGGATGTTTGTTACTTCATCACGCAAAAATTACTGAAAAGATTTTGATGAAACTTTGCAATATTGTAGCTTGCACATCAGAATAACAAATAAGTAGGTTATATTATTTTGAGATACCATGATTATTTTCCAAGATATGTTGATAAATGCGTACGAAGTCGCGGGCAGCCACTAGTGCTAAATAAAAGACACAAACTAAGTACAATATACTAAGAAGACTAGATGAGAAGTCTTATAGGTATATCATAGACATTAAGAGCGGTTTCGCACTACATCCTATCCGAGACTATAATATAG
Organism: Anarsia innoxiella; assembly: GCA_947563765.1. Taxonomy (NCBI): domain Eukaryota; kingdom Metazoa; phylum Arthropoda; class Insecta; order Lepidoptera; family Gelechiidae; genus Anarsia; species Anarsia innoxiella. The sequence continues at coordinate 8,663,393 of OX387404.1, read as the reverse complement.
ATCCGAGAACTATTTCTATGGTAATTATCGAAACGGATTCGGATCGGATGTAGTGCGTAACGGCTGTAATGTACCTCTGTGTATGGTTCTTGTATTGTTTTTAATCTTATGTCAGCCAGTATAATACTAATTCAACTCTCGTCTTTATCTTTTTTACCCGACTTCGCCAGGAGAAGGGTTATGTTTTTCAAGAGTATGTATGTTTGTACCTATATATGTATAATTCTTTGGCACGCCCTACAGCCTAAACGGCTTGACGGATTTCAGCTTGGGAGGTGTCGTTAGATTCGTATTTACATTGAGAGTGACACTGGCTACATCAACATTTAAAAAATCATTTTATAAACGCAGTCGGGTTTTTTTTAAATAAAAATGTTAGGTAATGTACAATTTTACAGAAATAAAGAATTTTCGATTGGATCATCATTTCGTTGCATATTATAGTCCCGATCTTTGACAACATATATTTAAAACTCAAGAGTTGCTAACCTTCATGGAATGCTGAAACTTTTACGTCCTCCTTCGACTTGCGGTTTAACATTTACTTTCAACATTTATTATTGCTTATTACGACCAATTATTGGAAATTTCAACCAGTTACAACCATGATTATAACCACGAGTCTGGTTGGAAATCAATAAAAAAACACATAGCCTCACGTTCTTTTGGCAAGGAAAACGGCATTTTAATTAAGATATAAATTAAATAAGTCGTAAATGTAAGAATTGCTGTGGTTTGAAAAGTTGTAACTGATGCAAAATTTGACATCTTTACATAGTTGTTACCAGCAAGTAAGGTTTCGCAATTGATATCTTTTTGGACTACTTACATTATGTAGGGTCATGGTCTAAATAAATAAGACAAAAAGTCTCATATAATGTTGCACCCAATTTTACAAATCTGTTAAAAACTATAGATATCGCTAAATAAACTGTTGTTGTTATCAGCCCATATATGTCCCCACCGAGGGGCACGAGCCTTCTCTCATACAGAGAGTGATTATGCCGTAATCCACCACGCTGGCCAAGTGCGGGTTGGCAGATTTCACATATACCTTCGAATTTCTTCTCTGGTGTATGCAGGTTTCCTCACGATGTTTTCCTTCAATAAATGAAAGATGAATTTTAATACAAACTAATTACGGAAAAATTGTTATAAGACATCCAACTAAAACAGTTATATAGGTAAGTAGGTTTGTGTAATGGCTAAATTAACTTAGCTATGCAACTGATGTTTATAACTTACCATTGCAATATATTCTCCTATAACTTTAATATGGTTTCCTGTGTTGGTTTACACAGGCTGTTGTTGTATTCTCGGAAACGTAATATGCCTAAAACCTGAATCTTCAAAACAAACTTTAACCCAAGAAATATGGGTTGAAAATATTTAAATATGAAAAAAAAATCGTACAAACTGCCCGATTGGCTGATCGAAATCAGAAGATTTTTTTTGCCGTAATTAGATCTATGTTTCTTACAGTTAGTTGGTCACTTTGGTAAATTTATGTCTCTTGATTTGTAATGAAATGATACATCAACCTGTATATGTCTAGTTCCCGTCGGCTGTGTGAACCGGGTCACAGGCTGAGTCACGTATGCAATGCATATGCAGACTTAGGGTGCATGCTGTAATTCGCATGCGTCTGCGCATATGCGTTTGTGAATTGTGAATTTTGTCGACTGATTCATATTTTTACATGTTTTCATGTTTCATTTTATAAAGGTAAAAGTATTTTAAAGGATCTATTATTTGTTACAATATTGTACTACCTAATTAAGACAGGCAAAATATTATAGTTGCCGACTAAATAATAAACTACTACTAACTAGTAGTAATAACTATTAGGAATAACTATTCCTATTTCTTCCTTAGTTGTGTATAAGAATATTTAATAAATCAATTTCCCTAATCATTGGTAGGTATTTAGTACATTTCTGTTTATATATTGCGGTTAAAATGACGTCATTATGGTATAAAGTGTAATGAGTTGCTATTTACAGCTACAAACAAGGATATGTCTCATTACTTTATTAATAAATATTAAATACCTATTATAATATTCTTACTTGCATACAGGATGTTTTTATACTGAAGAAAATCAAGAGACGTTAAGGCGCGTACTTATAGCGAGGTGTAACCGTAAGCGCCAAAACACGCGGTGAAACGCAAATGCAACGCAACTGAAACTCCTAGTTACTTTTGAGTTTCATCGCAGTTTCTGAACGCAACTAGTTGCGATGCAACTCAAAAGTAACTAGCAGTTTCAGTTGCGTTGCATTTGCGTTTCACCGGGTGTTCTGGATCTAACTGTTTCATGCAATGTAACCAGTGTGTACATTGTAAGCTACTGGGTCGCGAACCAGCTGCGAGCACAAACCCTATGTTTTTTGGTTACAGTGCACGCTGAATATGCGCCCTTATGTGCCCAATTTACTGATTAACTTTTTACATGGGTTAAAATATGTTTCTATTTTTTACCCAAATTTCTCATTGAGCTGAAGATTATTGTTTATTACTTTTCGATTATTCTTAGACACAGTTGTTCTGTTTTATCCGCAGATACATTACCTAGATTTTTATTTATGAGCAAATAAACACCCTGTACAAACGTTTTGTGCAACTTTGCCTACCTTCCTCGAAAAGGACAGCATCAAAGCTATTGAATGCAGCAAATAATTCATAAAATATTGTAAGGATTTGAATGAACGTATTGAGAAAGACTATCTCGTCCACACAGTCGGTTGCACTTAACCAGTTTACGCTTTTGTTAGTGTAGAAATGCTATTTTCTCCGGTGCATATTATATAGGACATTTATTTATTCGCATCCATAAATCTGTAAGTAACGTATCGCTTTTTCTCCTCTCCGCAGGTGACCGGACCGTCTCCCAAGGTCCATTGTCACCTATTCACCTGTCCAACTTATTATCCTTCCAATAGTAAACGACAGACACTCCTTACATCCTTTGAACACAATCCAACTATCATCTTCGGCCGGGTTATACTCTAAATTCGCTTCAGAATTTTGATGTGTATGTGTTTGTAATAAAGATGATTTTGCAGTGTTGGCTCCACCGGATGGTAAAACGAGATGCTGTAATTTGTTCGTACAATACCGTGCAGTAATAATTGTGTGTGTAATTGCGACGACATCCGTTGAACAAGATGTACGCGTCGTGTGAAAGTTCGGAAAGGTTTGGAGCTATGCGTTATCATATCACAACCGGTTTGTATGCATTTCGGATATACAGGGTCTCTGGGCACTATACTAATATAAGCTAATTACTTCCCAATATTCTATCTATCTCTGGTTTTGCCCTACTGGAGACAGAAATAGTTATCTGCCTTAGAATTTTTCGTCTCTATAAACCTACCGCTGTCAAAAAATTTATGGGATTTTTCTCAAGGATAAATCAAAAGTGACAGCTAAGTGACATGTATGTACGGAGAGCTTGTGTCATTACGTGGGATCAGACTATTTTTAGCTTTATACTTTATTGTAATCATGATGATAGACAATGTCAAAAAAGTATCTTAATAGTAATATGTCAATCGGTTGATTAGGTTTGACTATTTTCCTTTATACCTAGCTTCCATATAAAAGTTATCTATTTAACACGAGTATGGTAATTTTTTAAAGCTGATTAAAAGACACCCTGTATACGTACACTGGACTCAACCGCCGCGGCTCGATACTTAAGATAACTCATTACTTGACTTTTATTGCTTTTTAAATTGACAGCCACTTTCTTTTCAAATATGTAATCGCTTTGAAGCTAGTACGGTCTAAATACACGGTACGGTTTTTTATGTCGCAAACCCATATAATCTATGAGGAATCTATCGCGAATAAATATAGCTATAATTACATTTTTATGTAAAAAATTTACGCTACATAATAACATGCATAGAGATTCAGAGATTATGTTTTCATATCACAAATATCTTTAGCAAGAATAAAATATTTTCCGCATTATAATTTTAACTAGTTTTGAGCTCATTCTAAGTGTCATGGTGACGTTTGAAATATGTTTGATAGTATTCCATGAAAGAATTATGTCTGCCTGTTGATACAGTACAGAAATGTTTTTGGTGATAGACGGACGGACGAATAGCGAAGCCTCAGTAATAGGGTCCCACTTTTTTCTTTTACGTACAGAATCCTAAAATTGAATGCGTAACAAAAGACACGTGTACATAATTTCATTTCTATAGACAGATACAAAATATTTTAACTTCAGTTTTTTTATAAACACAATTTCACACCTAATATTTTTCGCTAAGTACCTACGAAAAAAACTCGACAATACGCCATAGGCCATATGGCTACTTTTGTACGATAAAAGTTTCTACGAAGCCGCTTTTTTTTCTCTTTTTTTCAAGCGGAAGGAAGTGTCATTGTGGCGGCTCGTGTGGCCAGTTCCACAGATTTGTGTGTTTTGACAATCGCCCCGTTAGATAAATGGCCGGCGACAATCGATTCGCCTTCATCCAGTTACATCCGGATTTATCCGCTTCAATTTCCGACAGAAGAAAAGAAAATGTATTGTGCAAATTCAGGTAAAGATGCGTCAAAGGAATATACGAAAAAAAGTTCTGTAATTGTAGAGATTTGATTAAAATTGATCCCCTATCCCGCCCCCTCGAAAGAGGTTTTTACAAGTGTATAATTCTATCATGAATTGTCCTGTTTTTAATAGCTTTTTGTTACTTTCATGTCGTAACGTGGGCGTGGGATCGGGCACTATAAAAAACCGGATATCCTTCTGTTTTGTATCAAACTTATATTTAAGTCGTTATGGAAATAAAAAGGTACTTTACCCTTTTTGGGACAAATAATTCAAGTGAATAAGATACCTTCATGATATCCTTTTGTGTTGGTATTTAAACGATACATCCGCTCTCGGGAATTTTATGCGTAAAAATATTTCTTTTGCTTTTTTGCCTCAAAAGTTGAGTTTGAAGGAAAATAAACGTAAAGTACAGTAATTTTACAAAAAGTATTATAAAACAGGAAAACACTGTTATGTATTTGGTACCTACAGACAAAGTTGTTTTGTATACCTACTATAAGAAACATCTTTGAATTTTCGATCGATTTGCAAATACCCTTTCCAACGACACAAACGTGGTTTTGTTCAATTGCCTATAATTATCAAAAAGTATTATTTACTCATCAGATGAAATGACTCACTTATTCAATGTATACTTAGACACACTAATAGAAAACTCAAAGCTAAGTGATAATTCATTTCGTGGAATTAACATCGAAACTGGACAATCAAATAACATTATGATTAGCATTAAGAGATCGTTCAACCCATCAGACGTTTCATAATCATTAAGTACACATAATCACGTGATTTACAACAATTTACTTTTTATCCAGCACCTATACTAATCGACTTTGATGTATGCTTGACAGAACGAACCATGCTTTATACTAAATCTTTAAAAAAAACTAATAAGCATCTATTAGATGAAAAAAAAAACGATTAATGTACTCATACAGCTATCAGTATATTTGTCGGTTCGAAGATTCAATCACAGACGCTTCTGAGAAAAGGCTGAGGTTTTTGTTCCGGCCCACGATTGGGGTCCCACGGGTGGGGTCGTCGGATCACTTTGTACGTGGCTCCCATTGTTGCTGTTATCTTTTTTCGGTTTTCTCGAAATTTTAATTTTGGATGCAAATTGTTGGGTAACAACTTTTTTGGAAGAATCTGTTTTTAGAACTCGCAAGTTTTTGTTTGCTTTAGATAACTTTGTTAATGCAGAGTTTAAGGAAGTCTTGAGTTCTTAAGTTAATTTAAGATTGATTCTTAAGCCTCTCTTAAGCTTGTTTAAAAAATGATTACAAACAAACAAGACAACCCACTCAGTTTCCAATAAGTTGTACCTATACATCGAAATAGGTAACTTCGTTGTCAATACAAAATAAACTAGCTATTTACTCTATACGGAACCACAAGAAGCCGAACCCAATTCTCACTGTGTAACATTTTTTCTTTGCCACCCAATCACTCGGGAGTCGTGAGATGTGCTTTTTTACACGAGACCCGTTACTGACCCGTACCTCACTTTAAAACTACAAAATCGTGATAAAAAACAACTAATCACTATACATTGCTTGCTGACAACACTTCTATCACTTGCTAAATGATATAAAACGGCGATGGATGGTACAATCACATATGTTTCGTATATTCAGTTCCGGGTGGCAACAAAATCGGTCAGTTATAGTTTATGAGCATATGAAGTGCTAAGTGAGTGTGCCTTTTTTGCTGAAATCATTTCACATGGTTTTTAGACCACCTCGCGTATGTTTGAATGAGTTTGCTGGTAGTACCTGATCCGTTAAGGGTTATAGGAGTTATATTAATTTTTATGTTGACCTCTTATATTGATGAGAAATTAGATATTACGTTATTAAAAATGGTTGTTACGATCTTTTTCCATTAGAGATTGAGAGAATTAAGATAAGCGCCTTTTTCCGCACTGATTTTCTTTTCTTTTCTTCAACCAAAAATCAATCTTTAATATTTATTTATTATTCAGTGTGGAGAAATATGGAGGAGAGAGGCCTTTGCCCAGCCCAGTGGTTCATGGCTAGATAAGAGAAGATAAGTGGAGATATATACTGAAACATTTCGATTTTAAGCCAATCATTTTCTTTTTTTAAATATGAATGAGTTCTAAATACAAAAAAATATGTGTAATAAAAATATTAAATAAGTACGTATACTTACTAACTGACGATTATTCAGAAAGATAAATCGTCATAAAGTCATCAACAGATGTAATTTATTCGAGTGATTGCTTCATTTGATAAGGGGATTCCTTTGCAATTATGTCATAGGTTTGTACGTTTTATGCCATTGTTACATATTATATTCAGTTATATTCATACAGGCCAGTTAGCGTAGTCGGTAGTGAGTCTGCCTCATATGCACGGGTCGCGGGTTCGATCCCCGCCGGTAAACAAACATTTGTGTGATGAGCATAAATGTTTGTTCCGTGTCTGGGTGTTATATATTTATCTATATAAGTTTATCAGTCCCTGATACCCATAGTACAGGATTTGCCTAGTTTGGGGTCAGGTGACCGTGTGTGAAATGTCCCCCAATATTTATTTATTTATTTATATTTGAACTGTAGTATCTTTATTAGGTACATTATCTGTGGGGTTGTTTAATTTCCTTTATAAATACCCACATACTTAGGTGATGGAGAAAGTTACCGTCGTGTCGTATCAAGAAGTCAAAGCATTAGCAGAAGACAGGCCTAAATGGCCGATGCTTCACCGACTAGAGTCTAACTCTTAAATATGATGATGGAGTACTTAGGTCTACAATGGGTTGTGTAAATTAAAGTTAATGTATTAACTATTAGTACATACACATACATACATATCCATTACGCCTCTCTCCCATCGAATTCACTAGATTCCGTATTATATTAGTATTTTCAGTGGTGTTTGTGTGAAAGAATAACAAACATCCATCTGTTAATTGCCGTTTATTTTAACATTTATAATAGAAGTAGAATTTACTTTGGCGCCATATTTCGGGTAAGTATTTCCGGTTGCATTAAGTAGGTAATGTTTTGTGATAAGTATGTGTAACTAGACAATATAGATAAAAGATAAGTGATATGAATGGTAGCTTAAATATTTACCCGTATTTGCCTGCTAATACTTTTTAATTTTATGCAATAACTTTATATACCAAGGGCCTAAGTCTGCTAAAATCTTAAATTGCCTCAGTTGTGTATCAATGGCATTTTTGACGCATTTGGTATTCTGCTAAACAACGGCTTACACTGATTGCGACCAATTGGGTCAAAAAATGTCATTTACACACTCATAGACAGGCTGCCGACACACAAATGAGATTAAAAAAATTAAAAAAATTCGGTTCCTGGTTTAGGTAATAACAGTATTTAAGACATAAGACATAAGACATTTATTTCCAAAAACAGTACAAATAAACACTGTGTGCGAAAAAATGCTAGTAACAGCTAACTTACAAACTAAGAATTAAGTAGGAACTTTTTGTCCAAACTGAGAAAAAAGTTGTCATTTTTAATTAAAAAAATAAATTAAGAATAATTTAACCACATGTTGTTTCAAAGGCCTTTAAAATTATTTATCTATTATTAGAATAGGTATATTATAGAGAAGTTTACTAAAATCTATTGAGAACAGAAGAGGAAAGATGCTAGGACATTTGATACGACATGATTCCTTCATAAAAAACATCATAGAAGGAAAAATTGAAGGGAAAAGGAAGAGAGGAAGACCCAGACGGACGTTCCTAGAACAGGTGAAGGAAAAGGCGGGTGTCATGTCGTATCAAGATCTTAAAAGGAAGGCAGAGAATAGGGAGGGATGGAGGAGGCTCCACCGACAAAAGCTTAGCTCTTAAATAAGAAGAAGAAGAAGGTTAGGTATATCATACCGTTGTCGTAGTAGACCTTAAGGTTTAATCACATTTTCTGCAACGGGAATTAAAGAAATATGCACAACAAACTAAGCGCCGGCGCATAAGGGGGCGTGTACGTGTACGTACACACGTTTAGCTGCAGCCGCCACTTAGTTACGTTCGTCACGGTGTGCGCACGAGTTGATGTCCTACGTCCACTGTGATGGGATGAAAGGACCTATGTGACATACTGGGTGTTGTATGATCCTTTTTACCCAACTGCGTCAGAAGGAGGTTTATCCTTTTCGAGAGTATGTACCTGTGTACATGTATATTATTTGTGGCACGCTCTACCATAAAGCCTAAGCTGAAAACTATGAAACGCAGTCACTTTTTTTAAATTAAAGGTAAGAATTTGTAGGATTCCATCTTATAGTAGGAAAGTAAGATGTAGGTACATAGATTTTAGAAGTCTGTTTAGCGTCTATCGATTTGCAATTGTTTTCCATCAAATATGAAACGTCGAAAAAGGACAATTTAAAAAATATACGAAACAAAACATAATAATTGTTTTAGCAATTTCATTGTTTTGACATCGAATTATAGACTTGTAGAAGAGTAACTTAACTCCATTCGCTTTGCGTGTACACTGTATGCATTGACCAAGTAACATAAGACTTTTTTGAAATCACAACGATTGCATGCGAAAACGTTTCTCTGAATGAAACGTTTAAGGTAATCGCTACAGAAAATTATGGGCTAAAATTCATTTGTACGGGAAGCGCAGGGTATTTACTAGGGTCTAGAATTTAATAGAATGCCTGTGTAAGTGAAATAGGCTAAACGTTATTTTGTATTTAGATTTTAATATTGGTGATTTTATTTACCCGACTGCGCCAGAAGGAGGGTTATGTTTTTCGAGAGTATGTATGTACATATAATTCTTAAGCACGCCCTATAGCCTAAACGGCTTGACGGATTTTAGCTTGAGCGGTGTCGTTAGATTCGTATTTACAATGTGAGTCACACTGGGTACATCAAAATATATAAAAACGTATTTTTTAAACGCAGTCGGGTTTTTTTAAATAAAAAGGTAGGTTATCAGTTTAGAACAGTCGCGTCGCGTCTCTGCAAGAATGAAACTGAATAAATTATTAGTCAAAATATGAATGGCAATTTTGTAAACAATAACTTTTTTCAATATTCTTTTGACATTGTTATGTAAGACTCATGCAGGTAATGTAAAGCGTATATTATTTGCGATAGTCTTCTTTTTTTGTCTACTACGCCAGAAGAATGGGTTATGTTTAAGACTCATGCATATGTTTATATTGTAATTAGTCATTTTTCTGGCGTAGTTTTTTCTGAACTGTTCGAGAAGGAGGGTTATGTTTTTGGAGAGTATATTTGTATGACGAACTACGTATATAAAACGTTTTCTAACACCGATATGGTATGAGAATAGCAAACTGATCCATCTAAATACAAATTCAGGTGGCGCAATACCGCAATTTAACTTTGCGCATCACTCAAAACACACAAGCATTAAAAGTGACATAACAACGAAATGCTAATCCAAGAATCCCGTACGCAATCAAACTCGGCCTGTAATGATAGCACTATCGCGACATGTTATCATTACGGGCGCCAAGACCGTCGCTTGCGCAACTCTCGACGCTTCCTTCAACGTCGTAATTGTAATACTATGTTATACTTCAAAGATATGGTGGTCCTTGGAAATATTTTAGATGTTTAGATAAGAGGTGTCGTTGTAATGCATGTGTGCTGAATAGATAAAAAGATTTCTGCAGCCTAGTTCTTTTAGTGCATTATTTGTCGATTGTAAAACATTGTAGATAATTTACATATACAATATATGCCTCTGATGAAGCATTGGATCAGAACAATAATCAGAATTGTCTCTTTTTTATCATTTTTTTAAACGACTTCAAAAAAAGGAGGAGCGATCGACTTCAAAAAAAGGAGGAGTTTCTCAATTCGACCGTATATATATATTTTTTTTTTGTTTTATGTGTGTCCACGCAAAACTTCGTCGTTTATAAACCGATTTTGATGATTCTTTTTTTGTTGGAAAGGGGGTATCCCGAGGGTGGTCCCATGGTAAGGAAACCAGGATCTGATGATGGAATCCTGGAGAAATCGAGGGAAACTCTCGAAAAAACTGTATTTTCGACTAGTCTGTTTCTTATGTTTCTTCACACAACTTCGTCGTCCATCAACCGATTTTGATGATTCTTTTTTTGTTAGAAAGGGAGTATCCTAAGGGTGGTCCCGTGGTAAGGAAACCAGGACCTGATGGTGGAAACCTGGAGATATCGAGGGAAACACTCGAAAAAATTGCATCGCGACTAGTGCGTTTCTTAATATTATGCAATAATAAGAATTTTAAAGCCCTAATATTTAATGAGGGCCTGACGTTGACCTGATGATGGAGCGGAAAGGCAGTCGAGGGAACTCGACAACGGCTTACAGCAAGTACTTTGTGTTTGGGCTTGATTAACTTCTATTATTGAGACCTTTCATCTAAATGGGTGTCTAAGTGAATCTAAGTGACTGTTATAAGGGGTCTGATAATGAAAATGAAAGACAGTCAATGGAAACAAAAAAATGTGAAATAAAAAATTTTTGCCAAAAAAGAAACAACTTCAAAACGGAAACTAAAAAGTATGAAATAAATTAACTTGTACAGAAATTTCGAGTTTATAAGTGATTAAAAGAAACATAAACAATTAAATAATTTTATTATGTCTTTAAAATTTTTGAAGACGGTGCCACCTGTTTCCTTGAGATGTGAAAAAGATTGATTATAAGTACCTATATTACCTATATCTAGTTATTGTTTTACTTGGCACCGTCTTCAAAAATTTTAAAGACATAATAAAATTATTTAACCTATTTTAGTACCTATTTTAGTGCATTAGTTTAAGATGTTTGTAAATATAAATACAACAATATGGCAATTATGACGTGTAGGTGCGTGCGTGTTTATGTTACTACACACATAATCAATGCATAAGTGCTTTGTCAATACTTTATTATGTTTCTATTTGTGAAAACCTGTAATTGGCTCCTTTGTTAATTTATAAATTTCTATTTTGTATATTGAAGCTGTTGGTTTTCCAATAAATAAATAAATAAATAAATAAATAAATAAATAAATAAATAAATAAATAAATAAATAAATAAATAAATAAATAAATAAATAAATAAATAAATAATTGTTTATGTTTCTTTTAATCACTTATAAACTCGAAATTTCTGTACAAGTTAATTTATTTCATACTTTTTAGTTTCCGTTTTGAAGTTGTTTCTTTTTTGGCAAAATTTTTTTTATCATCAAGTAGGTTCTTAATAGCTATGATTTACATCAAAAATACCTAATTGTTACTTAATTGTAGAGACAACTTTTTAATCCTGTCAGTCAATCGGAAATGATTACAAACTAGTCTACTACATCAAAAACAAGCTATCATTATATTTAAAGTAAGCAAACACAAGTACATACTGATGTCTCCGTATAACAAGAGCTAACCTCACAATAGTGCTCGACGTCTCAACTTACTCAGTAAATACATTAGCAACAAGAGAATAACCGAGTTACACGAACAATCGATTCAACTCGACACCAACTCAACATCGATACAACTTCCCGCCAACTGCATTAACTGCACCCAACTTAATCGCTACCTTATCTCTATAAATAGAACCGTCTGACTTTCCAGACACCGCCATTTTGCCGCGAAACATCCTATTTCACTAACCCAAAGGAAAATCCACTCTATAGTCTACAGTTTACGATTTTAAATTCCGAACGAGAAACAAATGAACAGAGTTCTAAATTGGAATGAATATTGTGCCGTAGCGCGGGAAAATAAAGTTCACAGTTGTATGACGTGACGACTGCAAAGTTGGCGCGGAAAATGAACTTCGTTTATACTACGAGCGAGTACTATCGTAGTACTAGTGTGCGTAGTCAATGGATGGGAGTGCACTGCACTGCATTCGTATGTGTGCAGCTATACTTTATGAATGGTTCGAGTGCTCGACTGCAGAGGTTGTGGCTTTATTGATTTTTCTCTGCGCTTTTGTTTTTTATTTTTTTCTTCTGCACTTTGACATGACGCCGTTTCAGCCAGTGTTTTGCGGAGTTTTTATTTTTTAAACTCAATTATGTTACGTCACTGTTGCAGATTTTTGTTTTACAATTGAAATTGTAAACTCGACGTCCGCTAAAAGTGAGCCTTTGCGGTATTTTTCGTTTCATGACTTTATTTTGCATGTTTTCGGTTAAAAGCGTCATTTGGGTAGCGTTATTCGTTAGTAACATTTTTAATATGTTTTTTTAAACAAACGATGGCAAGATGACACCAATTGTGTAATTTTCCTCCATTCAAATAGGAATAAAACATTTCTATTGCAATTTCATTCACGTATTAAAAAACCTCGGTATTCGGACCTTAGCTATTCGCCAGGATAATATTGACTTCGGCTATTTGTTTAGGATTGCTTTGTCCCATTACGAACACCCAACAATATTATACAATACATAATTTTTTCATAATTCTTTTTTTTGTGGACATTTTTGTGGCGTTTTGTTGCTTTAATGAGAAGAGACCATAGAATTAATATGTGTTTAGTACCAAAGGAAATAATAAAAGTAAGAATTACATTATAATCTTTTTTTCCATACTATCCCACTACTCGCTTAATGTTATCGGGACAATCTTCAGAAAATGACCCGGAATGACGACCGTTACTCGTCATTATCACTTTTAGTTATATATCCTGTAGAAAATGTAATTATATTTCTTTATTTCACGAAGATGTTTGGCGATTCTACAATAATAAAATCATTTTTCAAAAAACGCGTGCGCATAACAAGACGACAAGTTTTCCGTAAAGCATAATGACGATGAGAACAATTTGTGTCATTGTTATCATCCGGAGATTGTCCCTATCCTCCGTAGTTAGAACTTTGTGATAGGAAAATATACCTAGAACGTATTGAAATTATTGCCAACATTTAGGAAATTTATATATATTTTTTAAATATATAACGCATCTATGGTATTATAGCTATTAGTAATATAATCATTCGATACATGTTTTAGCTTGGATACTTGAAGTAGTTAATACAATGTTTATTATATAGGTATACTGGGTGTAACAGAAAGGGGGTATAAAGCCGAAACACAGCGATAGTCCTCATGAAACTGAACAACTTTTCCCAAGGAACACGGATGGTAACTCGAAAAAAAAATTTCGCCTCCCCATACAAAATGTCCGATCAGCTGATCGAGTAAGTATGGGCAATCCAAAAATTTTTTTCGAGTTACGACCCATGTTCCTTGGGGAAAGTTGTTTAGTTTCATGGGGACTATCGCTGTGCTTCGGCTTTATACCCCCTTCCTGTGACACCCTGTATATTTATTTGTTGTTTGTTATACATTTTCTTTGTGTATAATTTACTTATATTATTTTATTCTGTTTCAGATCACGGTTCCAATGTCAGTGCTGCCTAATCTACTGCTTACAGCAATGGTAAACTTCTTTTTTATAATTACCTGAATATAACCTAAGTCTCGAATTAGAGTGCCTTCCCACCATAGATGTGCTATGCTACGTTGCTATAAATGCGTTTGATATCCACCAATCATATTCAGAGTGCCGTCATAATGAAAGAAGATGATTGGTGGATATCAAACGCATCCATAGCAACGTAGCATAGCACATCTCTGGTGGAAAGGCCTTAGAGTAAGCTTCTGCCACTGTAGTGGGGACGTTAAAAAGGCTGATGATGATGAACCTAAGTACATACCTACAGATAGAAACATTGAAACACTTCAGTCGTAAAAATGTGATATTATTTTATAAAATAACAAATATTTAACATAATTTAAAAAACAGAGTTGTACTATACGAATCAACTCATCATTAAATTTAAGAGCGTCGCTCTTATCGGTGGAGTCTACGCCACTCTGTTCTATTTTCTGCCGTCCTTTTGAGCACCTGATACGACACAACTTCTTTGCCCTCTTTTATTTGATCTATGTAAGTTCTTAGTGGTCTCCCCCCTCTCTTCCGTTTTCCTTCAATTTTTCCTTCCATGATCATCTAAATACTTCCATTTTATACCCAAATCGTCCTTCAAGCCTATAATGCCCCTTTTTGTGCATCAGGGGTTAATAAGACATGAAAGACAACAATTTAACATGAATTTAAAGTTTTAACATACTTTTTACTATAATTTAATATGACTATTACAAGTCTAAGTATACGTTACAAGGTGTCATTATATCACTGATCATATTTGATAGATCGCTTCTAATCACAATCAAAAATCGAAAACCATAATTAATTCGTAATTTAAAGACACTTGTTATCAAGAGTATCAAAACCTTGTACATAATCAGGCATATAGATAACAGATATCGATCCATTTACAAAATCCCACAGACTTCAAAAGAACTGTCTACGTTATCTTAATTGCAGCATAAATCTTTCGAGTGCTTATTAGATTTTATAATCGTTATCTAATACAGGGGGTGTTGGCTTTAATTCCAGTTACATTGTAATATAATTCACTAAAAGGTGTTGTTTTATTATTTCTCTAGAGGTTGCCCGCGACTTCAAACGCTTTTATCGTCATAATAACCTAACGATTTTCCTTGGAACACCATTTTCTAGACAAACTTTTAATTTTTTCTTTGAAAGAATTAGTTTTGTCTCGAACTCTAGACTTACGAAAAAAAATCATTTGGTACATATATTTTTTTTAAATACAAATGACAAACGTTTAAAAACCAAATTAAATAAACAGCATTGTGCTGAGTCCTAATCAATTTTATAGCTTAAATACATAGATTCTTTAAAATTTTACCTGTGTACGTATTTACGTATCTTTTGTTGGGTTGTAAATAAATGTCCTTTTATTTATACTTATTATTTATATTTAATTAAAAATATAACATCCTATAAGCGTTTTAAACCTTCAATATGGATGAGTAACAGTGTGTTATCGTTATCGATGAACTATCGATAAAGTCGTCGATAAATGAGGCCACACGGTAGCGTGTTTTACTTACTCGTTTAATAAATATTTAACTATAATTCATATTATATTCGGTAATACATTTATAAGCTATTTATTTTGTATACTTAATATTATCTCTTTGCTAAAACCTAATTCGGATTAGGTAGCTTATTTTATTGCTATAGTCCAATGTACTTTTACGATTAGCACTTATTTTGTAAATTCATTACCCCTAGTTGCAGAAATCATTGTTATAGTTAATCGTCCATTAAAATTTACGTAGTTCTCTACCCAAAAAGTTATATCAGGTTGCACCACAAATTTCGTTTAAAAATTCGTAAAATACTCTTCAATTTTAAGACATAGGTGGTTTGCGCATTTTTTTAAGAATTTGTAAAATATAAGCTCTTTTAATACTTAGTTAAGTGCTTACTGAACAAATAAAATGCACTTTGTAATTAAAAATAAACCATCAGATTCTACATAAACCTCGAAATAAATCAAAACCAATATTTGTATTTAATATAATACTCGTTTTAAATAAATAAACCCAGAATTCTACCCTAAGGCAACCCAAGGGGCCTCTAGATTAAAGTAGGTACTCTTTAAAATTTGCAAATTACATATATAATATTGAAAAATTAACGTTAACAATGTAAATAAGTCTGGCGCGAGGCAACCACTTGCGTCATAAAAGTATTAACATGTAACTTTAAGTGATGTGCACTATTTAACTATTATTTTGTACTTAGTACTTTGTGCGTACGTGTTAATTTATTAGTTATTACTTGCGTTAAAATGATGATAGTAAGATTCTAGCTAGCTTAGCATAAAATCCGTGACAACACGTTGTTATGGGTTTGTCACGCTTACGTCTCTGTCCATAGTTTTAAATGTGATAAGGACAGCATGACGTGAGATGATTGTCGCGGCACGTATGCTAAGCTAGTTTACAGTTTATTAGCTTGATTTTTTGAATAGATTCTTTAAATCGGCGCTATAGGTTAGTTCATTATTTTCTTAACTAAAACATTCGTTGTACTCATTTCACTTTTGCAACAGACGAGCCCTCAAAACGCTTGAAAATCTTGAATAATGATTTCATGCAGTAATCCCCGCGGTTTGCTAGATTCTCGATTGAATGTTCTAGAACAGCCATGAAAGACGCTAAAAGAAGTAATCATGAAAAAGAGGAAAAAAATTGATTAAGTAACCTGCATCTTTCTTCATTCGTTGTTCCCTTTTTTTAACTTTAGAGTCCTTAAAGCAAAAGTTTTATATAACTTCATCTAATTTAAGGCTATTAAGCTAGTGCTTATTCTATAAGACATCGCTGGTTTATAACATTAGAAAATCAAAATCCTAGATCTTTGATTGGCGCCAGTCAAATCGTAGCGTCCGTTACTTGTTTTATAAAATACAACCTTATCTCCATTTTAACGCGTAAAATACTAGTTATAAAACGCAGTGATAACACCAACCCTACCATCAATGTGGAAGTGTCAATTTGCTCAGCCGGTTTCTAAGAGGTACCCGAATACAATGGGCTCTAAATGTATATCTATGTCAATGGGACGAGACGAGACTGGTTACTAACTAATGTGTAACTTCATCGGTTAATCGGTACTTAAGTGACGTCAATGATTCATGAATTTAAAGTCTTTTCTTTTACTAAACCGCCAAGTTTTTAATTTTTCATGTAATCCTGCATTGCAACGTTGTTCTATTCTGTTAGAATTCTCATTAAAACATATATTGGTTATTAGTAGCTTGGTATTAAAATAGGCCGTAAAAATGTAGACCAATTTTCAAGCTAGGGCTAGATTTAAAAATTGTCGGTTATCCCAGAAATGTAACCAGTAAGAGAAATCAATCTTAACATTGACAAAACTTTACAAAGGTCTTAAATATCGGCTGCATATTTTAGCTGAGATAAAATGAAAATGAATAAAAGTGTAGGTACCTATAATGTTTTGGTTCAAAGATTATTTACAAAATCGAATAGGTACTAACATTTTGACAGTCAACTCGTTCCCTTTCATATAAATTAACATGAAATACAGTTAGGGGAAAGTATGGCATTCTGTATTTTTATTTTTCGCAACTACTGAAAAATATACGTATTATTTGGTCAAGTTGACAACCGGCACCCAAATATGCATTAAGATACCTGTCACTGTAAATTTCCAAGTAATTTGTCGCAGTTTTTAAAATTAAAATGTGAAAGAAAGCTATAAGTATGTTGATTTCAATCTACGGGCGCGGTCTGAAAGTGTTGGACATTCCAACACGATTGCTTTATTTATACTTTACTTTTACGACAATTAAAATATGAGATTGACAGTTGAAACGCTTTATCTTGAGACCCCATTTTTATAAATGTGGTTACAGCATAAGTTTCAAGTTTTATAAATAATGATTCGTCTTGAAAAATGTAGATCCAGTGATAGGAAAGTTTTGTCACATAAATCAGTAAGAAACTTGTTATTTATATCTTAGCCCTAACATACGTCACTTTCTGTCTGTTAAAATACATATAATTACTTAAATTAAAAAAGAAAGGTCATTTTTACGGCTTTATAATTACATCCTATCGTTTTATGTAGCGCAACGTCATTTATTTATAAAAAGCGTCGTCTAACGTAAAACTGAATAATGACTTGTAACTTTTTTCGATTTACCAATGATATAAGAAAAAGACATTGTAATGTTGTAGTTTATTTCGAACAAAGAAGCAGTTAAAATTCAATGACGTACTCTCAGTAGATGGGTTGCTATGCCGAACTTTTAATATCCCCAAATTTATACATCGTTAAAATCAATTTCGACTCCCAACATATTGCAATTCATTATAGGCCAATTCCCAAGCCGCCGAACCCAGAATAATTTAAGAAAAAATACGATAAAATTTCCATGGTACCGCCATAACCGAGATAACATCTAAAAAGTTTTAAAACTGTCGCTGCTTTACAATTTAAAACCCTATTACAATAGCTATTGAGGACGACACGAATATTAAAGCCGAATTAAATGGAAGTCGTAATCAGGAAAAGGGATATTCTTGGCAATAGTGTCGATACCTAAACCAAGCAAAAATATCCCTCAAATCTACATCATTTCAACCAAACGTATGTCCGTCTACATTGGTTGATGGGACAAACCGCAAAGACCTCCGGTCCTTTTAAAAATAGCCGTAATGAAAGGTCGAATCGAATTGGTGAGCAGTAATGTATGGGATTAAGGAATGGGGTAAATCGTAGAGATTAGCCGTGGGTGTGGGCGAATCGAGGCCATGACGAAACTCTGATTGATAACGGCCACTGTGCGTATTCTGATTATCAGATACACTCGATGTTGCTATGTCAACCATCGCCAAGACAGACTACAATAGCTTAAAACCCATTGTTATCGATTATAATAGAAAAGACGAAACAGATAAGAAATAGAAACAAAATTGATTAGCTGTATCTAATGTTAAGGCGGAGGTTCGTGTAAGGTGTCGTATTATAGATAAAGATGTTGTAGCTACGCAAAATGTAGCTCGAGGTCGATCGCCGAATAAAACTGTAATGGATGATTATAAAATTGGATTTTATTTATCTGCCAACAGTTTGTAAAAGCTTTAGCTTCTATTTGCTTCTATAAAACAGACTTTCTGACTTTCGAGTAGCTATTTCAGAATTATCTTTATTTATCATTGCATTAAACATGACTATTTTAGGTGTGATGTATTCGTCATGAAAATCTTTAGACCGTGCCAGAAATTACAAAGTATCATCTGAATAATAGGATCTTTGTCTCCACAGAAGGAGTTCAAGGGCTTGAAGTTAATGACTTCAATCTAGTTGTAATAATACAAATGGCGCCATAACATCAAATGCAGAGGAATTTACAATGGTATAGATTCAGATACGTTATAATATATCAGGCCAAGGCACCCCACGAAGATATTATGCTATTCTCGAGCATTGAACGAACAGTCTGCGCCGTTGTCCACACCAAAAGTATCGATCCGAAAGTGGTAAAGCGCCAAGTCATCAACATAGCATCAATCTAACCACCCACAGATTACCGAATTCGTCACACTCGGCATTCACTGCATTTCATTCTAAAATTCGCACTAGTTCCAACAATACAATTTAAGTATATTAACTTTAATGCTCTGTCATCACATCGCCTCGTCTATGTATCTATAACATGTTTTGTAATGATTTGCAAGTTTGACTAAAACGTTGAGTGCGCGGATTTTTTCATCTTCACTGCAGATGTTTTTATTCGGTTATACTTCAGATTAAAAGACTTCATTATCTTTTGTGCATCTTTTATGACGGGGCCGATGTACTCAAGGGAGTTAGATGGTTCTTTTATGGTGTTTGTAAAAATTCTTATTACTTTAACATCCTCGTTTCGGTTGTAAAATTACGTTTCTAACACTTTTAGAATGGATAAATTATCTTGTTCTTTAAACGAAAAAACTGTAGTGAACAAAAACAAAAGAATATTATCTATACGAATTATCTATAATCCAGTTTTTGTTTTGACCTTTCCCAACAATGCAAATAGTAATGTTTTAATGTTTTTTGTTACAGATCCGGCAAGTCGCGTCTGATGCAGGATTTCAAATAAAACATCTATAACCTCGTCCACCTTTATAACGTTATATTTTACAATTACATTCTTTGATTTTATATTACAAACGACAATCCTAGAAGTTGAGAGATGTATGAAACTTTCAGTATAGTTTATCACTGAATCAAAATCAAAACTCATTGCAGCTATTATTTTAAAAATTGACGACTAATCCATTGAGAATTAATTTATTATTTCTTTCACTAAATGGATGGTTCTATGCACAAAGTAATTCATCTTAAACCACGTGATATTTTATAACTATAGTTTCATTTAATCTTAGGACAGAAAGTCATTGTAAAATATAACCAATTTAGTTTATTTTTTATTGTATTGTTTTATTTATATGTTAAGTTGTTATAACTTCTACAATGTGAAAATGAGGTTCAGATGGGAATTTCAAAATCGCTCCCGTAGCTGTAAGATTTGACTCAAAATCTCCTGTGATCTTTTCAACGATTTTAGAATTCCCTTCTGAAGCTTTGGACTCGCGATAATTTATATTTATACAAGTTTTATACTGTTATACATTACGGATCTTATAAAAACTGTGTTTGTATAATTTGTGTTGTCTAGTTTTGAAATACATTGACTAACAGTTACTAAACATTCTAACGCATGACTATTTTTAAATTTTACATATTCAACTCGCGAGTGTGCATGACTTTGAATAATTTTAATATATTTATCTCATTTTGTTATAACTTGGAATATAGACTTGTTATATTGACATTTGCGTCATTGTTAATTGATTATTGTGTACATTTAATGATTATGAAATGTTTACTTCAACAATTGTATTTTAATTAATGTAAAATGGGATTATAATCAAATTGATTATATAATATTGAATCGCAATTGTCGTACGCCTTGCTTAAAACTTGTTTTTAGGTCACGATTAATTGAACCAAACCAAGTTTTGTTCTCTGCATGGCAATCAATACCCGGGGATTGCATTCTTGATTTTTTATTTAAGGAAAAGTTTTGATTATGCAATCTGATTATAATAAAATCGATATAATTTATAGTTTTATTCAATTTGATTATTTAATAAACATTTCGGCATGAACTTTGTTGTTTGTCATTCTTCATCCTATAAAAGTAACATATCATAACGTCGCAGCAACGTTTAGTTAATAAATTACACATTACAACAATGAATACCACTTTTCTAAACTGTAAGTCTTGTGGCATCCAATCGGAATAGATCAAACGACAGAATCTTATTCTGCGGATGCTACAGAAACAGACAGGTCAAATGTAAATGACATGGCTCGTTCCCACAGCCTGCAGACTCGATTGAATGTCGTCCCGAGGTCACTTTGAAGTCATTTTTCAATTAGTTCAATGTCACCAGGACAGACTAAATTACGCACAAGATATGAGTCGATCGAACTCATCTTAGTTCTAGGAAGTGATCCTTTGGTACTTTCTTAGACCATTTATGTCAGTTACTTATGAATATATTCCCCTTATTACAAAACGAGTTTCAAAGATAGTTCGACTTTAGTTTTGTACATAGCCAAAACGTCAAACTAAATGAACTAACGTCGAACTATCTTTAAAACTCGTTTTGTAATAAGGGGTTTATGTTCTTCATGATAAGGGTAAAATTTTCTGTGGCATGATTCAGTTCTTAATTTTATTTTCAATAAAATGCTTGGAGTTGGAAAAGTTCTGAAATGAAGATATTGGATCGGCAAATGCAGCATCAGACATCCACTAATTAAGAAGGTCGTTTATCTTCAATTTTATAGAGGTACAAGACACGACAACTAACTATAAGTAGTACATTACAAAGGTAAGTAGCTTTTTCAATTTATAACAGGTCAGCTAACCAATAAACTCGAAAAGAAACACACAGAATCTCTAAAACACACAAGGTCAACAAATCTATCAACAAGAACGCATAGTAACAAAGATTTTTAAACAAAAAAGCGATTTCCAAAGAGATTTATCCACCCTCCTACGCGAGTCTGCCTAGAGACTGTATATTCACAAAAAACTATCAAATCAGCTGTGTCCTAGTAACATGCTCTGAAATGCCGTGGACTAGAAACGTGGCTTATTTCCGGAAATATCGCTCAATTTATTAGTAGGTAGAGTTTGGAATATGGTAAATGCTTTTGCTTTTAACCTGAAATATAAATTTTGAGGTAAACAGGAAAATAGAGGTACCTATGCACTTCTTACATCTTTTTGTGTTTTTTTTTTATTTAGGTAAAACGCAAGCGACGACGAAAGATGTAAGCAACGTAAATGGACACTAACTGAACTGTTTTTAACTAAATTGGCTATTAAGAGTAATATATTATTAAGAAGAATTAAATTAAGAAGCTCTTAGTTACATAGACAGAGATGACCACGTATTATGTATTGTACTATGTATATAATGATGGATACAAATCAAATAGATTAATCTACTTATCTTGTCATTTTCCTAACAATTAAATACTGCCAAAGTATAATCGTGCATTTGCTCGGGTTTTAATTAGTATTTTAATTAATCAGATATTTTAACGAGGTGGGTTTATAAGTAATCAGTACCGAGATCAAACTGATCGCTCGAGCCTTATCGAAAACGATCTAGCGGTTGTTCACCGCTAGTACAGTTTACGGGGAATATAATAGCTAAATATTATAGTTAGTGTAACAAGGCATGAATGCGGATGAAGTGAAAGAAGTGTATTTGGATCGTAGCAAGTGGAGGGATGTCTCTTCCTACCCCGATGGGAGAGAGCTGTGAAAGATATGTATGTATATTGTAGTTTCGTACTCCACGAGAGGCAAATTGGATCTCAGCTGACATTCCTTCCTAAATAAAGACTAGACAAAGATGGTGGAATAAGCTCGACTCATTCAGTGATGCTGGCAAATCCTGTAGCACAGAAGAACCGATCCAAATGCACCTCTTTTGCAGCGATTTCCACAGACTTAAAATTTGAATTAAAAAAAACTGGACATGAGGCAATCCTTTAAAAAAATGGACAGTTATACACAGCCGACTATACAGCCTATTTGATATAAAGTGCGATGACCATTGATAGAGATTAATATTTGTATGACATGCAATTTTCTGGTGACTTGACATAAAAATTAGTTGATTCATCCAACCGGTTGTAACTGAACGCGTCAAATAGTACAAACGAACTTTTTGGTAGTACCAAATAGTACATTTTGCGATTTAAAAAGGTTGTAATTGTGGGAATAGGAACGAATGATCTAAGTTGAAACTCATAAAATCTTTATTTCAAAGTATAGGCACATATAAGTACGTATAGGTACATAACACTTGAAATACTCAAGTTGAAATGTCATTAATAATGTTTCTCTCAAGTCTCTCAACAACAGTTAGATTCACAAGGTTGTCCCCAGAGAAGAATCTAGCGAGAAACTCTGTTGGGTCGCTCTTTTCGATTTTGCAACTTTGCAAATGTTTTTGTCGGTAACATATATTTGTAGATCTACTTATTATTAGTTTTTAGTTACTACTCTCTCTATCCTATACTGGTATTGTAACTAATGATCTACCAAATAAAGATAAATAAATATAATTTACTCTGGTCTGGTTCGATCCAATTTCACCAAAGTTTGTTTTAAGTACCAAACAAAATAACCAAATATATCTTTGGTTTTCCATGCGTCACCTTAATAGTATGGGTTGCAATTTCGACCAAAGCCGGATGTCCATTGTATGTGAATACGATGTGGTTGTGAACATATCGATTATTTTATCGATGTTTTAAGTTCGTATTGTTTTTCATCCTCTTCCTATTCCAGAGGAAGAAATCACTCTTAATGATAAGGCCGCATTTCACTAATTGCAAACTTGTTATCTTTGTATTTTGCACTTTTTTCAATCTACAATTAACTATGTTTGCATATTTTTATTTTATTGAAATATAGTGTTTCTCTCAACTGTTATGCTACAGTAGCTATTTTCATTCGAATTAGACATAGAGATTTTTTGTGAGCTAGTTAATTTACGACAAACAAATCTGTATTCGTTTCTGATTGAACGCAAAAACCACCAGACTAAAGGGATCAGAACCTTATAAATAATAAGTGTTATTTGGATTCAAAATACAAAAATAAGCACTTTGTAAAATTCCAGACTTTTAGTATATCATATTTATGACAGTTACAAATGCTTCTTTTATGATTTATTGTAACTGGTAACAGCTTGTAGTTTAAATTCAAGATAAAATGTATTTTGGTGACATAGGATTTATCAAAACTGTAAGATATGCTTTTCGGTGACATTTAGTTTAAAGTACTTATATATTTTCTTCAAACAAAACTATTAAAGAAAAGTAAGGTCTTAAATAGCTTACTAGTACACTTGCTATGATCCAAACACACCTCTTTCGTCTCATCCACATTTATCAGTCGCCTCATACATACGCTTCGGTTTAGTTAAGAGTACCCTAAATCGACAAAAGTATCGATATCGATACCAAGCCATCACTATTGAGCTGATCAGATAACGTCGTTAATATGATTGGGTGTCAGGTTGAAAAATATCAAACTGGGTGCGCAAGAGTGCAGTTCCAAGAAAACGCAGTCAAGTAAATAATGTTGTGATGTATAACGAAATGTTTTGCTTTATAAGATAACAATCTTATTTTGGGTACTTCACGATTTCCTTTTTTGCGTATCTAAAGTAATTGTGGTGAAATAATATATATGTTCATATATTCCTATATATTACTCATGTAAATCATTATGTGGCGACTGATGAAAGTGGATGAAGGGAAAGAAGTGTTGTGTTTGTATCGTAGCAAGTGGAGGGTAGTCTTTGCCTACCCCTATGGGAAAGAGGCGTGACAGAGATGTATGTACTTATGTATAAATCTTTAATAACTCTTCAAGTAAGTTACACTGTTTCGCAATTTTGCAGTAACTCAAATTAAAAGTACTTACAAAAGCGACAATCAGCAACACGCTTCGTCAAAAGATGAGAGGAGATGGTTTCAACTAACGCCATTATAACCCAAAAAATGCGATACCACAGGTATGAAGTTAAATAATTAAGATTGCAACATCTATATACCTAGGTAGTTTGGCTCTACTGTAGTCTTAAATAAATAAAGTATGTCGGTACGGTACCTAATTTATTATACCTTTATTTTGAAATGTACGAATATACCAATGAAGTCCAGAACATAAAATTTGTTTCGCTAGTTATCCAAATATAATGTAAATTTAATGTTAGCATCTAGGTTTGCTTAAGGCGAACATTAGCTAGGTCTTGTATGTATATACCAAAGATACAGTCGAGACGAGATCAATATTTACGTTTTTTTTCCAATGGGTATTTAAAGCTCTTTTACGACTATGAAATAAGATGCTGTGTAAAGCTTGATGTGTTCTCGACTGTCCATAAATGAAAAGTAGATAAATAAAATGTATTTTTTATAAAAAATATTAGTTACTTAGATTTTAAATTTACATATTTTTGTTAGCATGTTTTACTTACTTGCGTAAAAATATTCAAAGCAAAAGGGATATCAAAAAGCAGTTTTGAGTAATTTTATTTATTTTGAAAATATAAAAGAGATGTTAGAGTTGATGGAACTTAAAAAAATACTTTCAGAATGTTATGATATTTTAATATTTCAAAGATAAATAAAAATGTAGTTTCGAATGGTACTAGTAAGTATAAAAAAATAGAAACTACATTATTTTTAAAAGCATGGACTCAAAAGGTCTACTTTCAAACTATAGAGGTAATTTAGTAAAACTAGAAGTTCTCTACGATTTATGATCAAAATACATATTTTCTACTTTAATAATAGTAATTAAATAAATATTTATTCCCAGTCAAAAAACATACAAAAACAAAGCAAAATTACAATTAACACAAAATAAAATAAAAAGGAACTTAACTCTTAAAACTCAGAACATAAAAATAAATAAATGATAACTTTAAAAATAAATCGAAAAGACAAGAATGGGAAAGGAGATAGGTATGGACTGGGAATTGAAAATAAATAATTTTCAAACGCCATGTCTGTAATTTGATAAGTCTGTGGCTCATTTCAATGGACATATTTCATCAGTACATTAACATTTTGAATGGTAATAAAAAACGCATAAACAATTTCTGGTATTTAGAGAGTTTAACATCCTTTAAAGGCAACTTTATATTTCTCCAAGATCCGTAATTTTGTGTTAATATGCTGTTTAAAGCCAAAAATGCGGAAACAATACTCCAATTATTTATTTATGTGATATTAGGGTGACTATGCAGTAAGGGTTTTGATGGATTAAGTCAGGTCTTCGGCATTTGTGTTATCAGATTTTTTCACCTTTTTCTTAGAATGAAACTCTTAGACCCAGAACACACGGGAAACGCAACTGCAACGCAACTGAAACTGCTAATTACTTTTGAGTTGCATCGAAGTTTCTGCTATAGACTTCCACGACGCAACTAGTTTGAAACGTTTCAGATCAGTTGCGTTTCGTCGTGTGTTCTGGGCCTTATTCAAAACAAATTTTGATTGCATAAGTGCCTTTGTTTTTGCAAAACATAACTAAGAATTGAGTGCAGAGTACAGTTGGTTTAATGTCTAACTGAAGATATGATCTATGGGCGATCATAAAATTATATTATACAACCATATCTATACGTGCTGTACTCAATGTAAAATTATTTATCGCGCTATAAAGTTTACATTGATCAGCTGACAGCCACATTGCAAAGCATTATGGACTATAGATCACTGCAAATAAAAGAGAGGAGGCTTCTCTTACTTTTACTTAACTTAGGCTGAAAAACAGCAGTGTGCTGAGTCCTAAGCCATTTCATAGCAAAAGCCACTGATTCTTTTACATTTTCATGTTTATTTATTGGGCTGTGAATAAGTCTTTTAACTAATATATTTTTATTATACTGGGTGTAACAGAAAGGAGGTATAATGCCGAAATACAGTGATAGTCCTCATGAAACTGAACAACTTTCCACAAGGAACAAGGGTCGTAACTGGAAAAAAAAATTCGCCTCCCCATACAAAATGTCCGATCAGTTGATCGAGTATGTATGGGCGGTCCAAAAATTATAAGCATTTCACTCGTATACCATAATTTCAAGAACCCATAGCCACCCTACTCACCCATCAAGAAGTCCAATATAAATAAAGGGCCTTACACAAATGATTTATTACGTAATTATACGTTTGGAATGTCCTAACGAGAGGACTGCAATACACTGTAATACTCGCATGTTTCTTTTAATTACATATATCGAAAGCGTACAATTTAGTGGGTTTTAAGGAAATTCCTATAAAACCACGCACGCATGGACAATTGATTGTTGAGTTACTAACGGTTAAACATTTACGGGTGTTTTGAAGCTAGTTTAAATTAAACTAGAGGTTGCCCGCGACTTCGTACACATTTATCGTTATATCCTGGGGAAAAAAATCATCAGAATAATATATAGCCTATGTGTTATTTTGATGTGTAAGTTACAATATTGCCAAGTTTCATTAAAATCTGTTCAGTGTATGCATGAACTCGTGATAACAAACAACTTTTACCATGGGAACAAGTTCGAAATCATAAAAAAAAATTGTTCCCCCATACTATCAGCTGATGCATTTTGTATGGAAAGTTCAAAAATTTGTGAACGATTTCGACCTTGGTCCCATAGTAAAAGTTGTTTGTTATCACGAGTACATGCATATCCTTTTCTATCGTTCGCTTATTTAAAAACACCCTATATACGCCTTTGGAAATAAGTTAGAATATTTTTACTTTTTGAGTTAAGCTCTCCGTAGATATTAGTTCTCTTCCGCCATCGCATACAGTTTTAAAGAACCAAGAACTATTTTTTTAAATCACTATTTTAACCAACACGAAGTTTTAACTGATCTGCCTATCAGTTATTGTAGTATGTAATTTTAAAAAACGAAAGGTTAAATTTAAGTGGCGGTTAAACTAAACAAAACAGTCAGGGTTATAATTACCATTTAGGGTCTCACCTTGGAGTCTAGACTAAGCCTAGGTTATCCAGGTATAGACCGCATTTGAAATGTCAGAAAGCACTAATTTATACGAATGTTAATAGCTTTTTTTACAACATACCTAAGTAGTAATTTAGTTTTCATTGTGTTATGTTTCGTGATAGACGGCTGATTTAAGACAAAGAATTTGTTTTTATTTTTAGCAATAGAGCCCCAGGTTATATTTCGTCACACTAAAGTAACATTTGGCATATTAGTTGGGCTAGTTAATTCTTCTCAACTTTATAGTAAATCGCAATTCTATATAGAAACTTTTTAAATGGGGAAAACGGCCTCCTTGGGAATTATCATTAGCATTTAAAAAGTTGTCTTTAACATAATTTAACATACATACATATCCGTCACGCCTCTCTCCCATTAGGGTAGGCAGAGACCACTTCCTTCCACTTGCTACAATCCAAACACACCTCCTTCGCCTCATCACACTCATCAGTCGCCTCATACATGCCCGTTGGTTTAGGGTTTCGGTTAACATATTTAAAGTGCTATTTATTATAAAATATAGATTTATATTACAAATTGCAAAATATAGATTATTTGAATTTGATTTTAAGGCCTAATTCCAAGCATTTCCAAGTAATTCTACAAAGCACAATAAATTTAACTGGATTATTATCCTACAAATATTATAAATGTCAATGTTTGTGCCGATGGATGGATGGATGGATGTTTGTTACTCTTTTGCACAAAAACTACAGAATAGATTTTGATGAAATTTGGCAAAATTGTAGCTTAAATATCAGAATAACACATAAGCTACATTATTTTGAGATATCATCTTTATCTTACTAGATATGACGTTATATGCGTACGAAGTCGGGGGCAAGCTCTAGTCAAATTATAAAACAGTCATTTTATTACAATTTACATAGTGTGAAATCAGTTTACAAAAGTACTATATTATTGTATTGTCATCAGAACTCAGAGCGTGTGCAAAATTTCATCCAATTCGAAGACCGGGAAGTGGATCAAATTAAGATTCCATGATTTGTTTACATACATAGTTACTTACTTACAAGTGAAGCTAATATAAAGCGTGTAATAAATAGCTACGAGTGTACCTACAACAAGCCGTAACTAACTATTCTTGTTAATACAAATTAACTGCGAATCGTAGTTTATAATAATTTCATGGGATAATGACTATAAGTTTTGATTTCCTTGAAATAAGGTCAATTGGTCAAGTTGTGGTCTATTTATAGCAAATTCATGATAAACTTTGCTTTGGAAGTCACTTTAATGGTATCTCTACACACCAAAGCTGTCGGCTTTTTTGACAGCTGCCATTCGTATGACGTAAAACCGCTGGCCTTGCCCGGCGGCATGCCGGCGGCTTTGGTGTGTAGATAACATTACTTATAGCCGATATAGACATAGTTAAAATGGCACGATATTAAAGGAATTATTCCCGGTTATAATAAAACGAGTTTTAAATATAGTTCTTGGACATGTAAAGTTGTCACGTTTTGTCTATAGCCGAAATGTCATTTATCTGAGTTAGTTCTATAAATATAAATCGTTTTGTAATAATCAAAAATATATTTATTTCATAGGCATAAAAATGCTCTTGAAATCGTTACATTTTTTTTTAAAGCTGGCGCTAGATTCGCAAGTTGCAGTTTCCCCCAGAGAAGAACCTAGCAAGAGCAACCCCACAGAGTTTCTTCTCTGTGGGGTTGCTCTTTTCAAATAAAGTTTAACAATTTTTATATACAGTTACACAGGTAGGTAATAAGGGAGATTGGGTTTAATAGTCGTTTTTCTGCTAGGTGTTAGAGCCAGTAATTGTTTCTAACATCTATCATCTAAATATCTACATAAGTCCACGACAGCACTTCTGTAGGGTGTAAACAAAACAATCTGTAATTGTATAACCAAAACAGAAGTTTTTCTCCAACCTTTAGAAACTTGATAACGTTTATACGACTGCACCTTTTAATGCCAATTTTACGATATATTTTTTACTACAATACAAGTTTATGCCCCCGGTTTCCCACGTCTTTTCAATTTGCGAAACACAAACGTTATAACTTGTCATTTGTGAATTATGTTCGGTGTCTTTACGAGATTTTGTCTTTGGTCTGAGTTGGAGGAAAGATTAAAAACAATAAGTTTCTGCTTATGTGGGATATTAAACGCTAGACAAAGGAATTTAAAAGCTAAAAAAAGGATTTTGAAATTAAAATATCAAGGTAGACACTGGATTTCTCACAATTAGACCCAGAACACAAGGGGAAACGCAACTGCTAGTTTGAGACGTTTCAGATTAGTTGTATCGTGTATGGTTTTCTAAAGGAGTCTATAGCAGAAATTTAGATGCAACTCAAAAGTAACTAGCAGTTGCAGTTGCGTTTCCCCGTGTGTTCTAGGCTGTCTTTGTCTTATCTCTATGAAAAATGCTAGGAAACACTAGTTTTACATTTATTTGATCATTAAATAAATAAAATGTTTCTATTACTTAGATGTATATTGCAACAAAACATCAAAAGAGAGTTGTCTAATTAGGTAGTAGTTTAGAAGTTATGATGAATAAACAATTAAACATACGAGAACATACATGCATACATCATGACCAAAATCATATACTCTCCTTTGAGCTTTGTCATAGTTGGGTAAATTAAGAAATTTAAACGCCATTCACCAATTCCTTAGCCCAATTCTAACGAGTTTATTAAGCAAAGATAACGCAGGTCATAAATAGAAATCTTTATTGAGATAAATGCACTTTTTTATGTTTTTAAAGTTAAATACTAATTAAATTCGGATATCACCAATTTGGAGTAAAATGTTATTTTATTGGCGCGAGTTTTTGACGTTTATTTTGGATGACATTCTTTTTTTTAATTTGTTTGTGGTGACCTGTAGCGTAAATCTTTATAATCCTGAAATTAAGAGCAATATTTTTATTTTTATTTTAGCCTGGCTTCTCATGGCTTCATTTATAAAAGTTTCAAAATTATTTTTAATTCATAATTTTCAATGAGAAACTAAATAACCTTAAAAATATTGATTACAATGACTTTTTTATAGGTATAACCTACGACTCTAAGTAGCTGTTTCACCATGTACTTACAGATAAAAATTACCTGACAGATATTTTATACCTGTCTCTGTCTAAAACGTGATGTTTTGTGAAATAGACATAGGTTTATGTGACAGTTACATTTTATCTATAGATGTCGAAACGGGCACTAAATATTGTTAACTTATTGAGTTGTGACTTGTGACTAAACATTTAAAATAGGTATTATCTATCATATTATCATAACTAACTTCAATACTAATAAATAACAAACAAAATAATATTACACTATAACATAAATAAACACCTAGCTATTAAATTCGCTAAAGACACTCACTTTTTTCGTTACCCCACACCGCATGGTAATCAATCTTTTTGGTCACGAGTGAGGTCATCGACCCTACAACCCGCCCTTCGGAGCAAACTGTGACATTTCTACGCACGATTCAAGGAAACCGCGCTGTTTATTTATATAACTAACAGTTTTACCAACTATTCTTATACTAATACACTACATAGGTATTTTAAAGAATATATGAGATGGCGCGACATATTATATGAACTGGCTGGACGCATCTTGGCAAGCTGGCCAGAAGTTGCCGGAGATAGGGAAGCATGGAAGAATGCAGGAGTGGCCTTTGACCAGCTGTGGGACACAATAGGCTAATTAAAAGAAAAAAATAACTATCAGAAAGCATATCCTTATATTCTTACTGGACATATTTTAAAAGAAAGGTCCTAGGAATGCATAACTTCTCTTTTCAGTCGGGTAATAACAAAATATAGAAATATCATTCTAATCATTAGCTGTAGAACGTTAACTAGAGTCCTAGAGTCCCTTAAAGATTTTCATTTACTTGTTAGTAGTACCCATATCAGTGATAATGCAGTTAATCACCATATATTTTTAAAAGTTAAGCAACCTTATCTAAGAATCTATAATTATTAAGATAACATTACAATTGCACAATATGTGTAAACACACACGTTCTATACTAAATTATCTACACTTCTAGGTGCTTAACTGGTTTTTCTGCTGTAATTTTATGTAAAGGGTTCTTTTTATAAAAGAGATACGTAAACTATTCCTAGTGTAGATAGTACTCCATACTCCAACATCTTCAATAGTTAGACTGCTATAAATAAGACACTGATCAGGATGAAACTTACTGTTTTTAAAATAAATATTTAAAAAAGTTAAATGCTGATTTCTGGTTGTAGCGATTTTGAGACGAATTCTTAAGTCAGTTGCTGGAGGTTATATGAAGAGTTTACTGCACAAAACTCGTGGAAGAATCGTTCCTCCTTTGTTCTAAAGTCACATAACACTACCAGAATACGTATGTATTCACATCTAAATTCTAACAACATAAGCACACCGTTTAAATCAACACGAATCCATAATACATGGGCGGGTCACCGATCTAGTTCGACTTAGAATAATGAATGGGTAAAAAACTATCATTGTGAACTGAATGAATGAAGAGTTCGATGGAATACCATCGATCAAATACTGATTCACTGGAACCGGTTAGCTGAGCTATTTGCAGGGACAACGATGTAGAAATATGGAAGTGGCAGCACATTTTCTAAGTAGAGACTTGCTGGTGACGAAGACTTAAGGTTGGACTATGTATTCTTCTTACCCGCACTTCTCTCTGTGGGGTTATACAGGAAGATTTTTAAAATATAAACTGTATCTTTTGTAACATACTTGATTATATGACGTACTTGCTTTATTTTCTGTTTCTATGTACCTACTCTATCTTTTTGTGTATGTATAACACTAGTTGTACGAAGGTCAAATTGGTATATATATATATATATTGGTATATCCTTATATCTTTTGTGCAATAAAGAATATTTGTATTGTATTGTATTGTATTATTTCCGTATCTTACTTACTTACTCAGTTGCAAAAAACTGTGTCTTGTTTTTAACACGCTTTTTTGTGTTTATGTAATTCGAAAGTTTCAATAAAACTAAAATTTAACTAACTTCAACAAACGAAAGCCATTACAAATATAACTACAGTTCACGAAGGAAACACATAGAAAACAAATATCAGAATTTATTTCAATTCCCTTCAAACTACCAATATTATTGGTAAAGCTAGAAAAAAATCCATGTCACTTCCACAACTTCTAAATCCCCGTAAACATGTAGTCAGTCCAGCTAATCGGACAAATGTATCAGTTAATATAATTGGCCGTCGTTGTCGATGGATACGCGTCTAAAACAATAACCACATACTTATTACCTTTATAGGACACACCTTGACCATTTGAGAGGAAAAAATCACTTTGAATGACGCATTATGATTATAGGTCGATGACTTTTTAGGCTTAAGTTTTTTTATGTAATAAGTGACTAATCTAATCTAGCCACTCGCTACCCACTGCTGGGCAAAGGCCTCTCTCCTCATCCGCCATGACTTTCTGTTTTGAGCTTCCTCCGCCCAAGTACTCAAGAAGGTGTCCAGCTCGTCCCGCCGCGCTACCTTTTCCGTGGTCTGCAGCGACGCCCTTTGGCAGTTGGTAGCTATTGGGTAGCTGTTTTAGCCCATAAGTCTTCTGGCATGCGGCAGATGTGGCTGGCCCAATTCACCACTTTCATTTCAGCCTGGCAGCTGTTTTTGCCAAATCAGCAATACGTGTTGCGCTCTAATAAGTGGCTGAGAGAAAGAAATAAACTAGAATATAGGTACCTACCTATATTATATTGAATGTGGATGAAGCGAAATACATACATATTATTTGTTACGCTTCTTTCTCATCGGGGTAGGCAGAGACCACTTCTCTCCATTTGCAACGATCCAAACACACTTCTTCCTCTTCATCTACTATCCTCAGTCGGCTCATACATGCACGTCGGTTTAGGGTACTCTCTACTCTGCCTCTCTGCGGTAGTATCATCTAGTTAGGACAATCGATGTTTTCCTTTTCCTTATGTTATAGTACTCCAAGTACAGTACTAATATAGTACCCTAGATCAGCATTCTCTCATTTCTAAGGGCAAAGTAGGTCCAAGGTGCGTACTGTACACGAGGCAGTGAGTAAGTAAAACAATGTGAAGGAGAGAGGCCGCCTACGGATCATTGTAAGTGTGACCAGAATTATTCACTTTCCATTTGAACTGGTTGGTGAAGCAGCGACGGTTATTGTATGATGGTTCCATACAGAATTCTTAATGAACTTTTCATTTATAATTTTAGGCACATATCTCCAAGGATATTTGCCCTAATCGCTTGACGAACTCGCATGACAAATTAACAGGTTTCCTAAAAAAAACTAAAAATTTGTTAGATTTTCGTTTTAAATTAGAATTAGGGTAATATTGAATCATATTCGTTCAGAGACTTTAAATTTCAGGTAGATTGGAATGGGTTACGTACAAATTTATTTATACTTAACTAAGTCCTTCCTTACAATCAAGGAAAATTATTATAAAATAAAATATAAAATTGGTGCTACTTATATCCTATCTTATACAACCACATAGCATGAAATTTTAAAAATCGAAGCCCCACATCCCAGTACACGTCGCCCTTAAAGCGTAGGTGCGCCCGCGCCGATACCGCTGAAATCTTTAATGTACTCTTGATCAGTGGGCGGAGCGTCCGCAATAGACGCACAAGTTTTTTTTATACAGTTTATACTTTAAGTTCAACGACCGACGGTTTGGCTTGGCAAAGAAAGAAAAGCTATTCCTAGATCACGTCATAGTAGATACGCTTATGTTTTGTTTTTGTTATATTTTGTTACTAGCCAAAATATGGGATAATTGTCATTTGCTTATCCTTAGTTGTCACAATTATTTAGTTAGTAGACGATACTATAGATAGACATCTGTTAGGACTCCCACCGGGGTAGACGGAGACCGCACTGCCCTCCACTCCAAACAGATTCCTTTCGCTTCATCCACATTCTGTAGACGACAAGGCAACAAATAATATTAGTTTATTTTGTCGTTAAATTAATATTATCTAACCTTTATGTTTCTTGTTTTATGTCAGGGACTCACCCTGACATAAAACAAGAAACATAATCAAATCTTGAAATTGAACTAGGTCCCTAAAAAAGCATGGGGGTACCAATTTCCCAAACAACTGATCAACATTTGTATGGAAAGGTCACCGCTTTTTGTTCTGTTTTTGTTGCATATTTGCATTTATATTTTCCCTTATAATAAAGGAGCTTACAACCCAAAGTTTGCAGAAGTTTTATTGATAAAAAACCCTGAATTGAATGTTGTGACCGGCGCAAGTTTACATAACTAACCTAAAAAAATTGGTAGTTTAAAAAATTATCACACTAAACATGCTCCATCATCAGATCAGTTCGAAAGTACCATATTATTGTATTGTAATCAGAACTCAGAGCATGTGCAAAATTTCATCCTATTCGAAAACCGGGAAGTGGGTCAAATTAAGATTCCAAGATTTGTTTACATACACAGTTAGTTACGAGTGAAGCTAATATAAAGCGCGTAAAAATATTCTAAAATAAACTAGGTAGTAACATTTTACCGCGTTTCTGTTCCCCCAAAGAAACTTCAAGCTTATCTATGTTACGTTAAAAATAAACTGTCCCACACATAACTAATTACTTCTAAGATGTGTTTGCTTTAGAATTTTAGATAGTTATTCAAAGTTCATTGACTTTTGTATCAGCTGTTGGGTTTTGGCTGCCAGAATTTTACTTGGAATTGGAAGTAATTTTGTTTTTTTAATAAGTAAGGAATTGCAAGAATTTTTTTTTTAATACGTGCATATAGTTTTATAAATTAAGGTTACATTTATTGAGAAAGGTGATACTTATTTGAATATAGTTTCTATCTTATTTGTGAAGTGTAAAAAAGTAAAACTAGTAGTCGAATCATGTACATACCTAATTAAAAAAAGACTGAAAAGGTTACATTACTTAGATAAAATTAAAAAAGTAAAACAATTAAATGAAGATATTATCTTATAAAGATTTATAAGTCCATTGAAAAAATCTTCAAAAAACTATAAAAACAATGTTATTTGTAAGTTCTATCTATGCATTGTATCTAGTATGAATCGAAATAAATAGCACAGCAATTTGTCTAAAAGATAATGTAACAGATAGCCAACTTTGAAAGCTTATAACATACAATTTTATAATCTAACACTTTGATCTAGGCATAGATTAAAATATAATTAAATTTGGATTAGTATGCGTCTAGTAATTCTAATTTTTGACGTTTAATAAAAAAAAAAAACTTGAAAAAAAAAGCAAAAACTAGGTAGCGAGGCGTGAAAACTAAAATTTGCAAACGCTCATATGTATTTATAGCGATTATGAAATTTCGAGTAAAACAGGAAGCTATGTTAAAAAAAATGATTGGCTAAGTGCGAGTCGGCTGAATTGTTAGGAAGCTTGTATTATTCAGGTTCTATAAAAATAGATTAAGATGCTTTTGAAAATGCATTCATACATTCTACCCATATGAAGAACAACTATCGATGGTAATAAAGTGATGATGGTAGCTTCCATGAGGTGGGTTCCGCAGACCTCTAGGTTCTATGGAACTCGTAGGGTATAAACTTGAGTGCCAGGGGTCCGCAAGTACTATTATCTAAGTAGGAAGCCTTTTTTTATAAAACCTATATTATTTCTGATGTTGGTATTCTTAAAGTTCCATAGTTTTTGAATTTTCTTAGTAGTCCAATGCCTGCAAAACTTTTAAGAAACAAACACATACGAAACAGCTCAATTCAAAACTGTTATAGATCCTCAAACAAAAACCTAACAATTCACCTGTCTACCAACACAGTACAATCACATACCGAGCATAACAAACATTATATCTAGTTATAGCTTCCGTTCAATGGACTTAAGTATGGTTTTTGCGGCAGTTTTTGTAAGTAGACCGATCCATTATCTAAACTATACTAAATGCCAAGCCATTCGGGTATGATTCTTTGATTGACGGGTGGGAATGCGTTTTGGGAGCGAGGATTAGGCTAATAGGTAATATTTGGGAGGTGGATAGGTGTTACAGACATTATATATATTATTATATACATTATTATATCCTGTAAAACCTATGGTGTGCAAAATAAAGAATTTGAATTTGAATATACAGTAAGTTATGAAAACTGCGTTTGAGTAAGATATGATAAATTATTAAACGTTTGAAGCATACTTAATTACATTAATAGATATACCTCCTCTCAATGAATAACACAAACTCATACCCCCTTATTACAAAACGAGGTTTAAAGATAGTCCGGCGTTAGTTCATTTAGTTTGACGTTTTGTCCATTGCCGAAACGTCAAAAGAAACGAACTATAGTAGGACTATCTTTAAACCTCGTTTTATATTATGGGGATAGTGTTTTAAGTAAGTACGAGTATTTACCGAGTTAAACCTACTACGAGTAAAAATTTAGATTTTAGATTAGCCTAAGTTAGCCTTGTGATAAAAACTGGTTGATAATTATAATTACATAAATAAATGTTATTTTTGTTTATAATGCTCACTCCTTCCCCAAACAATTAATTTCTTACCTCCATATCTTATTCAAATATTAGTCGATTCATCATTATGTAGAAGCGTTATGCAAAAACGAAAGAAAATAAAAGAATGAAGTGTGGGGGCGTTGTTCTGTGAGATAAATAATTCAGGGTTATCGAATTCATATTCTAATTCAGAAGACTCAATCTACTCATGAAAGCAAGACTTTACAAGATGGAAAATGAAAAAATGTTTGCGAAAAACTGAAATATACGGCTGGGCCACGTACCTATAGGTTTACTTTAAATCCTGAGCCAACCATCTGTATCAAATGTTGCATTTCTATCCCTTTTCTTTGGCCCTTATATTTTTGATAATATTTATATCTAGGTTCAAAACTGCTTTTCTAAAAATATAGGGGATGTTAGTTATTTTCAACCGACAACGAAATTGAACCAGCATGATATTTTAAAAAGTGGAAGGAAACAAGTGGAAGGAAGTGGTCTCTGCCTACCCCAATGGGAGAGAGGCGTGACGGATATGTATGTATGTATGATATTTTAAAAAGTGGAAACGATATTAAAACTGATAACATCAAACCACTTGCAACTCATTTCACGGCAATGTCGCCATATAGGTTTTTGTCATAACATCTCCAGCTTACAAATATATACTCAACAAAAAATACATACCTATGTAGGTATTACATATGCCTAGTTACCCAGGTAAGCCTTTAAGTACGTAGCTACTTAAATTCAGTTCGCATGCCGGTAAATTGGCGATCCATCTTTCTCCGCTCCCGTTTAAAACAGAGAGAAAGCCCCGAGGCGACTTGGAAAAAATCTGCTCTCATTACGTACATTTTCGGCCGCAATGTAGCCCTTTTAATTAGGTGGGCATTGAAATACTTGGATGTACAGGTTTACTGGTGAAATAAGTTGCATACAGTCTAGATCTGAAAAGTGGAATGACTAAAAGTTCCCTGTCTTCAGGGAGTATCAGGGAATTTTAGACCAGCAAAGTACCTAACTCAAATGTAGATATTCATTTACGCCCGTTATTAATAACCTATCCTGATCCGTTTTTACCAAATCGAGATTGAAAAAACAAAACACAATTGTCACTTGTGTACCAAAAACATGTCAAGAACACAATTGTGTTTTGTTTTTTCAATCTCAATTTTGGTAAAAACGGATCAGGATAGGTTATTATTAATAACGGGCGTTAGAAAATTTCGTTGAAACTATGTAAGCTTAAGGATGAGTCACTTTTTTAACTGTATTCCGGAAGCTGATTTTTTAAAATAGTCTAAGGCCCGTTCCACCATCGACAGATAAAATTTAACTGACAGATAAACCTATGTCCATTTCAGAAAAATACGTTGTAGACAGAGACAGGTATAAAATATCTGACAGATTTTTTTTTCTGTAGGCG
This sequence comes from Anarsia innoxiella, assembly GCA_947563765.1. NCBI lineage: Eukaryota > Metazoa > Arthropoda > Insecta > Lepidoptera > Gelechiidae > Anarsia > Anarsia innoxiella. Next base: position 8,624,319 of record OX387404.1, on the reverse strand, counting down.
GTGACACAGCCCCTAAGTCATAGTTCTTAATATTCTTGACGACGTAAGGAACCAAATAAGTTGAATGTAGAATGATTTTTAATGACACTTTCTGCAAGCAACTGTTAATATACTTACTCGCCTTTTTATATTTAAGCAAAAACATTGAACCGTTTTCTTCCACCCTTAATCTAACCGGAACTTATCTCACAGCAATGTGTAGTACCTGTTTCGGTGTAACAAAGTACAAAGTAATGAGTGTGTGAAAGAATGGGGCTCAAGACCTGACATGTCCAGATTGCGTTCTGACAACCAGACTCTGATGATGTAGGGGATTCGCTAAGTTAGGGTGCGAGGGTTCGTTGCTGGTAGCTATGAACTGCAATCCAAAGTATCTCAAATTCAAATTTTTTTGCACCCCCCCCCTTTGTTACAAAACGAGTTTTATTTTTAGTTCTAGAACTAACTCAGATTAATGACGTTTCGACTATAGACAAAAAGTCAAAAAATTACATTAGTCCTACAACTATATTTAAAACTCGTTTTGTAATAATGGGGCATAGGTTTTGTACAGTTTTTTTTTAAGTATACATTACCATGCATGGACTCTAGGGCTGGGGCAATGTAGCGCAGCTACGTTATAATCTTAATATGTAATGTTTCCTTACCTCTTCCTATCACGTTCGAAGAACTGCTACTTTTGCGAATCTAGTTTATTACTAGTCCTTTAAGGAAAAAGTGCTTATTTACTTCTATCACTCTGAAAAAGACAGAAAAACTCACAAAAAAGCCATATTCTAAGTTCTTCATCCCTATATCCAATTTTTATCTTATCGTATAAAGACTTTTAGTGCCTCATTTCTGCGCAAAGGCCTCTCACCTTTTCCTCCACAATTCACAATAGCCACCAAAATCCGAAATCGCACTTAATTTTCGCGAACGTACCACCCACGAACGCATACCTGAGTTACCTGTAGCCTGTAGACTACAAATATAGCTTAGTATAGTTATAGCAAGTGGCATTGCCGAAATATGCGCTCCGGTTATTGCCCTGGACAGGTCCGAGTTGAGTTTTTACGCAGGTTCACCCAGGACTTGAGGTTGGGCTTTAGGAAAAGCGGGGATTCAATTTATGTTTCATACATACATACATACATTCATACATACATACATACATATCCGTCACGCCTCTCTCCCATTGGGGTAGGCAGAGTATTTTATTTGGCCTTTTTATGTTTCATATAGGCAAGATAAGAGCACTATAGTGCGCTATAGAACTTCACGTTTTTTTTTTGGGCACTTAAAAATATAAGGGAAAGTTGGGTAATTCGGTCCGTTTTAGAATAAAACTAGATTATTTAACGTACGGAAAAAAAAGACAACTGGTAGAATATTTCACTGACTTTTTCGGGTAAGCAGGGACCACTTCCCTCCACTTGCTACGATCTAAACACACTCCTTTCACTTCATCCACATTCATCAGTTGCCTCGTACATGCCTCTATGATTTTTAGCCAAATACACACAAATATTCTAAGAGCTTGTTTCACCATCTACAGAACTTTATCAGCTAAAGTTTAACTTACAGATAAACCTATTTCCATTTCATAAAACATGACGTTTTAGACAGAGACAGGTATAAAACATTTGACGGATAAATTTTATCAGTAGACGCCTGTTTCACGGCCCTAAGCATTTAAATAAATAAATCTTCAACAAATCGCTTATTTTAAAGCCACCCGTCTAAGTATCGTTTGATCGCTAACTCATTTATTTTGAACAAAACGTATTTTTATTTCCATTCCTTTGCGGCGGGATTGTATGAATAAAATGTTTTACTTGTAAGGCAATTTGTATAATGTGTTACATCTAATCGCTTTTTGGTATTTTTATCCCACTGTTGGGCAAGTATGTGGACTAGTTTCACACGAATTGGTGTCCTTATTTTGTAAAAAATATTTCTTCAGTCAGTTAATTATATTAGGTAAAGGTATATAAGATGTATTATAGTCTGTATAATATTCGTTATTTACGAGTAGGTATATATTTTGATTATTCGTATATTCCTACTATTAAGTTACAAGAAAATAAAAAAATAACGAATACAAGAAAATAAAATTAAAGAAACAATAAAAGAATATAAAAACAAGAAAATAAAAAAATACAAGAAAATATTAAAATATATTGAGTTAGTACATAATATATTATAATTATAAAATAATAATAAAACTTGCGGTTTTCCGTTTAATAAATAAATGGGTTTTCCTGTGGAATTTATCCTTTTTAAATAATGATATTTTGTTTGTTACTTATTAATGTACTAGCTTTTACCCGCGACTTCGTCCGCATAAGTTTTTTTGTTTTCTCCCGGCTGTAAGTCCCCCTGCAACAATGTCCCTCTATCGTGTTCCGGTCCTCAACTTCACATCAAAATTTGTTCAAAAGCAACCTAAGCACATAATGGATAGCTCCGAATGTTTCCTTAGTAAATATAAAAAGTAAATAATGTAAATCGGTTTAAAATACTACCTACCTGCAAACCCCCGATGTATACAAATCAGATCAATAGTTTTGGCGTAATGTGATTCTAGACAGAGTTTTAATGTTGTAGATAGGTAGCTATGTATACGTTCCTGTGGGAATGAGATATTTTCCCGAAGTAAAAAGTAGTCTGAATTTTGGTACCTTCCTACCCTATAAGTTAAGTAGTGTGATGGAATGTCGCTAAGTTTCGATCCAAGTAAAACTGTTAAATAAAGACAGTTTCATCAAAATTTTATCATAAATTCCAGAAACTATGGCGCCTACCTACCCTCTAAGTTAGAAAAGTGATTAAATACTAACTTGAAGTCTTAGTAACACTCAGTTTAAAAAAAAACATCAAAATCATTTCAGTAGCTATGGCGTCATGCGCTTCTTAACACGATCACGCTAGATTTCCGCGGGAATGAGGTATTTTCTAAGTAAAAAGTAGCCTGTGTCCGTGCCTAGGATTCTATCTTTAAATTAACCAAGTCTTATAAAAATCCGTTCAGACGTTAAGGCGTGAATGAGGTAAACTTTTAAAACAAACGATTAAAAATCACTAACTCAATTCAGTTTTCGGCCTACTTCCTACCCCCTAAGTACGATGGCGTGATCATTTTGATCTTATATCCGTTTTTAGGTAACCATCTATTACCTTACTAAATTTCATCAAAATCCGTTCAGCCGTTTAGGCATGATAGAGCAAAACTCCCAGCAAAAACCATTAAAAAAATCACTAACTCAATTCAGTTTTCTGCCTACTTCCTACCCCCTAATAACGATGACGTGATCATTTTGATCTTATATCCGTTTTTAGGTAACCATCTATTACCTTACTAAATTTCATCAAAATCCGTTCAGCCGTTTAGACGTGAAAGAGCAAAAGTCCCAACAAAAACGACTAAAAATCACAAACTCAATTTAGTTATCTACCTACTGCCTACCCCCTAAGAACGATGGCGTGATTATTTATAGCCTATGACCATTTCTAGGTTATCATCTATCACCATACCAAATTTCATCAAAATCCGTTCAGCCGTTTAGGCGTGAAAGAGTAACAGACAGACAGACAGACAGACAGAGTTACTTTCGCATTTATAATATTAAGTATGGATAGTATGGAAGTATGGATTTAGTATTAAGTGCCTAAATATAAAGTTTCATGGTTTTATCTTTGAATAATGACGATCTCCCATACTAACTTTCATCCCTTATTACCACCCCCTTAAGCCTTTTTTCGCGACAAAATATAGCCTATGTCCTTTCTCAAGGTCTAGACAACCTCTCTACCAAATTTCATTGAAATCGGTTCAGTAGTTTAGGCGTGAAAGCGTAACAGACAGACAGACAGACAGACAGACAGACAGAGTTACTTTCGCATTTATAATATTAAGTATGGATAGTATGGATTATTGGTATATATTAATCAGTTTAAGTACTTATTAAATAGTCTAATTTACCTTTTAATTCTCAAGTTCAAGGTTGGTCATTACAGTGTGGTAGCGTGCCACGTTTATAAAATACATATTAATTCTTAATTAGTCTTCAAAGATTTGAAATAAGCTACCTAGCAATTCTTAATCCTATAAATATTATAAATGTCAATGTTTGTGCCAATGGATAGATGTATGGATGTTTGTTACTTCATCACGTAAAAGCCACTGAACAGATTGTAATGAAATTTTACAATGACTTAGCTTGAAAACCAGAATAACACATAGGCTATATTATTTTGAGTTATCATGATTTTTTTCCAAGATATGACGATAAATGCGTACGAAGTCACTAGTTATCTGATATTTATTAGGTAGTTACGAGTACCTTTTCTTTTTTTTCCTACAGAAAATCTTAAGTTTTGATTGTACCTACATAGAACGATAATATCATAGACGACGAGCATGTATGAGGCGATTAATAAATGTGGATGAAGCGAAAGAAGTATGTTTTGATGGTAGCAAGAGGAAGGAAGTGGTCTCTGCCTACCCCAATGGGAGAGAGGCGTGACGGATACGTATGTATGTATGATAATATCATAGGAAAAGTAAATATAAACTTGCATAGTACTGCGTGTACTACATCGACATTTCTGCGCCATAGAAATGCAAAGCAAACAAATCCGTCCGCTCCGTACGCATCGATTCAAATCCAGTGGACGCGTAGCTTTAAAGAAATTACCACCCACGAACGGGTGAAAGAACTAACACAAAAATATATCGGAACTTGTGAACTCATCCCGGAAAGTTTCAGCACTATTTCTGTACTCGTTATATCATTTATACTTTTTAGAACGTCGACTGCCGGTTGCACTACAAAAAAAATTACAAATTCGTAAAAAGAACGCAGATTTTTGGGTTGGGCTAAGGTTGCCTGGAAGATATTTCTACCTAGCAATAAGGCCGCCTGTTGCTTCTTATATTCTTGTTTGTGTCTGTATCTGTACCTTATATCTTTGTGTGCAATAAAGAATATTAGTATTGTATTACTAAGGTTGCCTGGAAGATATTGCTATCTAGCAATAAGGCCGCCTGTTGCTTCTTATATTCTTGTTTGTATCTGTATCTTATATCTTTGTGTGCAATAAAGAATATTTGTATTGTATTGTATTGTATTGTATTTTTTCACAACCTTTAGAGCTCATTTCTCCATCTACTGATAAAATGTAACTAACAGATAAGTATTTTATATTTGTCACTCTCTAAAACGTCAACAATCAAATCTACTAATCAAAATAATTGTTTTCGATTCCGTTTCTAAAAAGTAAAAAAAATAACAATCTTAATTAACACCTAAGATGTAAACGCCTGCATACATAAGCAGTAGATTGATAAACTGTCGTAAATTATCCTGACAAATTGTTTTACGTGACTAAAATCATATATTATAATTATCAACTAATTATTAATTTACACCTTACTCATATTTAATTTATAATTATACATTATTGCACAATAAAGAAAGTGTCAATGTAGATCATAAAACATACTACATTTCGACATTTTAATAATTATCGGTAATTCCGTAGTGTTGTACGTAATCTAATTATTTTATCGATCTAATTAACCCTTAATCATAGATATCAAGATAAGCGTAAATAAATTTTGAAAAGCGGCTTTAATATCGATATTTGATACCCTACACCCTTTTTTGAGTTATAATCCGACTTTTTACTAATATTATAAATGTTATAGTTAGTGTCGATGGATGAATGGATAGACTGATGGATTCAATGTATGTAGGTAGGTAAATGGCGATGTTTGTAACTCTTTCACGCAAAAACTACGGAACAGATTTTAATGAAACTTTACAATATTGTAGCTTGCATATCAAAATAACACATAGGGTATCTTATTTGAAGATATTGTGTAAGTTTTCGAGGATACATCGATAAATTTGTACGACGTCGCGGGCAGCGTCTAGTAAGATACGTTTTAGCACAGTTTTAGCTAGAAATCATTTTTATCATCATTATAACTAAACATAATCCCATAGAATTAGTTAATGATTTCCTACATTTTTATTGTACCTATCTTGTGATAAGGTAGTGGATAAGTAGTTAAATTAAGTGTGAAGTAGGTCTATCGATAAATTTTATCATTTACACTAAATTTCCGGCTTTAAAAAGGGGTTAGGGATACAACATTTGATTTGACGGGTTAAAAAAAATGCGAAATCTCAAAAATATAAATATAAAGAGTTTAGAATCTTTTCTGAAGTAACAAGTTTCAATATCGAGTGTGTAGGTTTCGTTTCTTTTTCTTATTCATGCCTAAAACACTACGTAAGTGCTAGTTAATGAAATGAAAATATATCGTCAAATTTAAATTACATTTGTCATGACAACAACACTTAAAACGTCGATATGAATTAAGATATCGATAAGATAACCAACTCTACGAAATGGAATGTGCTTTTCGACCGCCAAATAAAATAAAGTATAAAAAATAAATGCTCCGAATTAAGTTGATGGTATCGCCAAGCGGCCAATTACCGGTTGCCATGACGACGCCGTGCTCGCGAAAACGTATGAAAATAAGCGCAAATAAGCGAAAATAAAACGGAATTGTTTCGGTAAGCGCCTGCGCTTGTGGCAGCGCTTTTTTTGCTTATGTAACACAAATATTTGGGATGAGAAGATTTATCGATTAATTAGGGATAACATCGATGAAGTATGTGTTGAAATGACTTAATTGAGACGGTTAGGTATTGCTTGGGATTAAGTTGTTGCCAAACTATATTCAGGTATGTGCCTACTTCACTAATGTTTTTAATTATATGATTTTTTTTATTGGGCGCGTTATTCCATAAAAACATTGACCCCTAGGCATTACTAATAAATTAGTAACCACCTAAACAAATAAACAAAATTCACTTCTCAACCTCCACTGATTAAGTTCTCAATAGTGACTACAAATTCTCATCAATTTCGGTTAAGTGGGACCGGTTTCTAGACAAGTGAAGCTAGGTAGAAAGCATAGCGTGGTGATAAAAAGCTCACTACATAGACAAACAAACAAAAAATGGACAAAAAATATATTAATTACTCGAGCTTGTGAGACGCGCCGACGACGGTAGTGGTAGAAGAAAAAGGACTTTTTTCACAATACAATTTGAGTTGAAGTGTTCTAATAATTCTTATATTAGGTAGGTATATAGGGTGACTTTTAATTAGTGAACGATAGAAAAGGATACGCATGTACTTGTGATAACAAACAACTCTTACTATGGGACCAAGTTCGAAATCATTCAAAAAATTTGATGTCCCCATACAAAATGCATCAGCTGATAGTATGGGGGACCAATATTTTTTTATGATTTCGGCCTTGGTCCCATAGTAAAAGTTGTTTGTTATCACGAGTATATGCATATACTTTTCTATCTTTCACTATTTTAAAGTCACCCTATAATATATACAATATACAATTCTTACACCTATACGTATAATATACAATTCCTAAAATCGCGATACTAACCCGCTTTTCATCAGGTAAAATATTTTGTAGCACTTTATTATAACAAGTCAGTTTGTAATAAACAATTACTTAATTCGAAAGAAGTGTGTTTGGATCCTAACAAGTGGCGTGGGTGGAAGTGGTCTCTGCTTACCCCGATAGGAAAGACGTGTGTTTGGATCGTAGCAAGTGGAGGGAAGTTGTCTCTGCCTACCCTGATAGGAAAGAGGGCGCGATAGGTATGTGCGTACCTAAGTAGGCTAACGTATAATCATCGATACGATTGCGGTTCGAATCGAGAAAACTCCAGAATTTTTGATAAAATTAGATCATTTTGCTCATTTCCTGGCATATATTTAAAAACGTACATTTGTTGTTTTTGCTATCGTTACCGTACCGTCTGGGCAGTGGCCAGTGGAGCAAAGCGCGTGGCCGCCTCATCTTGCCTCAGACACTTAAGTAACTTTTATATAACTCTTAAATAAGTGCACTGTACTTTTTAATATTGTTTTCTAAGCTTTGCGATTGCTAAAGATCCGGGAAAATTGATCCTTGGGGAGGATAGTGTTGTACAGTCTTTGCCGAAAGTCAAGGAACAAGAAAATCAATGGAATAAAACTATGCAACTTTTCCCAGACAATCATGGTTCAAATATCAAGATAATATTTCAAAAGTTAGGAAAAAATTTAGAGACAATTAAAACTGTATCCACGACAGCGTCGCGTTAACGTCGCGTCAGCCGCTTCGTGGACATAGATTTGATTGTTTCGACGCAAGATGCAAGCATTCGTCAAGCATTTATGTTGCAATCGTCAGCCGACGAAAACGTGCGCATGACGTGCAGTTCCGTGGACAATTGGCCTTACTTAGGAAGTGTTTTTTTTTCCTTCACTTGTTCTGTAAAGGTATAACCTGCCAGGCCCTCCTCTCTTACTTTAGCTACCTATTTTAAATAGTCATTATTACTTCTAATTCAAGTCACATAATTCACTTTCTCAATGTATTTTCTTTAAAAAAAACACCTCTAAACGAATGTCTCTGATAGTAATTAACCTATCACGCCAATAATCCAATGAAATTCGAAATCGGTTCAGTAGTTTTGCAATTAAAGAGCCAGACAATGGTTTTTTATGTACATTTGGTATGTAAAGTCGTATTATGGTGTTAATATAAGCGCTTATGAATATTTTATGGGATTATTCAGGTGTAAATGTAGTTGCTATGGAACTATACTTTTGATTCGGTTAAGTAATGATTTTTGATAAAGACGACATGCATGTATGTGGCGACTGATGAATGTAAGTAAGTAAATCATTTATTCCCAGTTCAGTTACAGTATAACATTATTATAAAAAACAAAACAAAAACATAAAATAGCACCTTATGCTAAAAAAAATACAAGATACAAGGAAAATACAGGAAAGAGATAGAACTGGGAATGTGGATGAAGCGAAGGCAGTGTGTTTGGATCGTTGAAAGTGGAGGGAAGTGTTCTCTACCAATCTAAAGTCAAAATATATTTATTTCTTATGCAATACTCGTACATGCTTTTGAAAACGTGATATACCTACCTATATATTTTTTAAAGCTAACGCTAGATTCGCAATGTAGCAGTCCACAGAGAAGAATCTAGCAAGAAATTGTATAAAAGTCTGTTCCTATGTATTTGGTAAACAATACAATTTCTGCAATTCTACTTATCATTACCTTCTTATAAAATACTCTTTATATTTCATATTCTTGAATATAAATAGCTGACAGTAAAAAAGTGTAAAAAAACTGCGATCATTAAGAAGTACGACAAATGTCATGTTAGATTTTTTTCGTCTAAAGGTCATAGACCCCAATCAATAATATCTAGGTTTCATTTATTCTAGGTCTTAACACAGCAATCTATGACTAGATTTTTTACAATCATTCATTAGGTATTCATTTAGGTCTTACCTTTCACTCGCAGTTCAATTTATTCAAAAGATATTTATCAAGTATCAAAATTGATATGTAGTTTGAAAGTTTAAATGAATCTTCGTAATGAAGAATCAAGTGTCAAGATGGTTATTCTTATGATAGGTAAGTTATAATCTGCAAGAGTTAATTTGAGACTCTATTTGTATAAGTGTGCATATTGCTCAAGTATCTACCATATTGTTTTTACTGACTGACTTTACTATAACTATCAAAGACTAATAAAACAAACTTAGAATAGAAACTATGCGATAGTCAAATAAATCTTAACAACGTCATTTTAATTTTGTAAAATTTTCTACCATACTTCCAAAAATAAAGGCGTGTCCACACCGAGGTGACCGACCTGAGCAAACCTTAGCCGGTGTTATAATGAGACCGAAACTTCAGTATCTGAGTGTGACGTAGTAAAAAAATGATACACTTTGACGTGAGCCTTTATATCGCAAAGATTATTAATTATTTCGTACAGAATGGAGAATCCTACCTACTGATATTTATAGTGTCAATGTTTGAGGAGATGGATGGACGTGAATATGTTTGTAAATCTTTCACGCAAAAACTACTCAGCATGATGCAACTTGGCAATATTGTAGCTTAAGTACCTATACATCATAATACCACATACCTAGGTTAAATTGTTTTGCTGTTTTCTTCTATTTTGTTGAGAAAGCAATATTGTGGCATGGATTTAATCTTTCACATTCCAGAAAAAAAGGAACAATAAAAAATCTATTGTGTCTGGGTTTATAATGGGTCGGTGGGATGTGAGAGGTTAAAGGATCAGCTTTTCATTTTTCAGGATATGTCAAACATGCAATCTCGCGATGGAAGACTCAATCTCGTAGCACAAACTGTCCATTCTACCTTTCGCTTACAAGCCAAAGTTGCTCTTTATTGCCAAACGAAAGAGTAAAGTAAAAAGTTGCATCGGCCGGGCCGTGGGCGCACTCATTAAGCTAATATAAACGAAACGCCGCTTGCATACCGACTCGCTTCCACGAAATGGTTATTGTCTCACAGAGGACTTAGAACCGTATGACCAGTCTGCTGTTTTTTCTTTGTAAAAACTATATTTTTTACTTTCGTAGGTACTTAACTTTGCTGTTGGCCTTTTCCCAGCAGTGGGATCTTAATGGCAAAAAAAGGTATTTAACTATTCAATTTTAGTATATAAAGGTTCAATTAGTAGATAATAATTGAAATATATACCTACATAGGTACATATCTGCCACTCCTCTCTCCCATCGGGGTCGGCCGAGACCACTTCCCTCCACTTGCTATGATCCAAATGCAATTCTTTTACTATCTTCGGGCAATTAAGTGTTAAATATATAAATCTCATAGGTCAAGTCAAAAAAATGCATTTTTGAAATAAGTAGGTACTTACCTACACATTAAAATTCCTTTTTAAAATCAAATACTTTAACTTAGTAACTTTAATGTACTTATATAAAAATAAAGTTATCCTACTGATAAATCTACTCTGTGGCTTTCACGTCGGAGGTTGCGCCTCCAAAATTTATAACCCGACAAAATCAAATAGACCCCATAATGTATAACGCGACCGTATCTCAATTGACCGCCAAAATTTGGCAGCGAACAAATCGTATGGGTAACCTTACCAAGTGAAGTTGGTCAGTGTTATTACTAACTTTTATACTCAGATGTTACTCTTTAATTTATTTGTGTTATAAAACTTATTTTAAGGAATTTTAGTGGTCCTTAGATTTTGGGATTAAACCCGTATTTTTTTAATTTTCTTTTTATTACTAAACGACGATTATGTTCAGATCCGATTAATGATCAAACAGTTACTTTAACGGGTTAGTGTGTAGCTTTTTACAATACTACATGAAATTACTTTTCAATATACCTAATTATAATAACAATAATTATAACCCACTTATAATAAAATATACAACATTCATAATAAGACTTACTTTTTTTTGTATTTGAAGTCTGTTGAAAAGGGGTTTGAATACGAACTTTCAATTGATAAGTAATTTATAAAAAAAACTTAAGTATAATTTCCAAGCAATAAAGTAAGTATTTTGTTATAAAACAAAACAACAACAACAACAACAAAACAAACAACACATGGCAAAATAATTTGCCATGTCAATACGGCTATAATTAAGTTTTTTTTGCAACTTGTACCTTTAACAATAATTTTCGAGATTGCGAGAATGATTTTATTATTAATTAATAAAATTATTCCCTCAAACTTCAAATTTCAACTCATTTCATACGCATACAGAAACCTACAAGCAAATTTTCGACACACACTTAACCATTTCACCGATAACCATCACAGGTCCTCTGATCCAATTAATAATAATAATGCGGTTGCAAAAACAACGTTACGACGTGCGATTTCGGACCGAAATCGGTCCAAATACCAGTCCAGTCTGGGAAAGGGTATCTCATGAATTACGGTACAAAGATTTTATGGATTCCGATCTGCTTTTTTGAAACAAGTGACAGTGAAGTGACATACGTACCTATTTATTTATTTCTTCTTAAAAATATATTTAATCTGTCACGTACCAGGAATCCTAGAACAATAGAAATAAAAATCGATCGTGTCTGGTTTAATAATGGGTCAGTGGGAGGTGAGGAGTGAACGAGGAGGTCAGACCTGGTCACGTTATTAATTTAGGCAAAAAAATTACGAAACCCGCAATTACTCTACCGACAAGCGCCTGGCACTTCAATATTATGAATGAACGGGTGATGCCTTCAAAACAAAGATATAAAGTAAAATATTGCAAAAGCAACGCAATTAAAGATAACTTTGGTCATGAGAAGTGGACGCAACAGTCAATATTTAGTAGACGTATAAAAAACTTGAGAATATAAAAAAGTTATGTATTTTGATAACTTAGGTACTGTAATTTTAAAATTAGATTTAATAAGAAGTTAAAACCCTCTCCATATTAAACCATTTAACATTTCCTCCAACCCCTTAAGCAACGAAATATACGAATGGCCCATAAGGTCAATAGCCGTAGAACTGGTCCAACATTGTGGCCCAAAAATTGTTGGCCAAATAAGCCCTGGTCCGCCCAAGGGTTAGATCGCACAGAGCGAATTCGCCGGTAATTTTTAAAGTGTTGTTTTTGATGCAGTGTTGATTAAGTAATTGATATAGAGTGTTTTGACAAACGATATAAGATCAATGATATATTAAGACAAAGTGGCTTATAAACACTTACTGGGGGCTTAACACGGCGTGCCGCGACAATTATCTCACGTCATGCTGTCCTTATCACATTTAAAACTATAGACAAAAACGCAAGCGTGACAAATGCATGACAACGTGTTGTCACGGAGTGCATGCTAAGCTAGCTGGATAATACATACATATCTGTCACGCCACGTTCCCATCGGGGTAGGTAGAGACCACTTCCCTCCATTTGCTACCGAAACACATTTCTTTCGCTTCACAGGGTAATTACTCGTACTGTGGAAATAACCCAACTAACATCAGAATCTATACGTGATTTTCAAAAGGGATGCCTAAATAATTGAAAATTATATAAAATAGTAAATAATTAAACTTAATAATGAAATCTACGAGTAACTTAAGATCTTTAAAGATCTTAATCTGGCTCTATGATAGTAGATCTAGCTATTTGCTCATCTTTTGCGCATTGGACATTAAAAGATATGTATAAATCCATAGAGGCACCTATAAGTTGAAATTTATCTTCTTACTAGTGTTGTTAGTTAAATATCGATAAAACTTGACGATAATATTGAACCATTTTGGATATATCGGTAACTATCGACTGTCACTCCACTCTTCACATACTACACATACCTGTAATGTAAATGTAATTTCAAAGATTTAATTTTATAAAGGAATTCAAATTAAACATCGATTAAGCTCACAATAATTAACAAACAATTACTTATTCGTTTTCTGTCCATTTTATTAGAGAGTAAATTATTAATTTTATAGTTTATTTACGTTTACTAGCTATGGCCGCCGGCTGTTTCTTGTTGGTTTAATTAAATAAATGAATACTTTTATGGCCTCATAAGTTTTTAATCAAAAATCTTGACCTGCGCACTAAAATCTCTAGGAACCTAATGTTTGTTATTTGGTAGAACAACGGATTTTTTTCTAGCTCTTATAACACTACTGACTTATTATATTTTATAGTAACACGATGTTCTGGTGATAAACTACGTTATTATCAAAAAGAACGTCGCTCTTGTCGGTAGAGTCCTCGCCTCTCTGCTCTGTTTTCTGCCGTCCATTTGAGGATACTACATGTAAACAAAAAACAACATATTTACAGAATAAGTAATCTCGTATTCACACGCTTCACGCTTTAAAATAAGCATTTCTCCGCCAACTTTGATTACCTCTCGCCTCAACTTAAGTCGGAGCTTCATTATCTTGCCTATTTACGTCAAACCGTTTTCGTTATACTCAACATACACCGCTTACTTTACGCGTCGCAACTAATTTGGACTCTCCTTAAATTATATGTGATTAAATTTAAGAGGGAAAAAATAAAATGGCATTAAAATTTCACCTGTCCCGGCCATGTCAAGTTGCGAGATAATAATGATGCCGGACCGCGGCCGAATCGGTTTTGCGGAAACCGGTTTTATCTGCTTTAGGGCGGTTTCTGCACCGTATCGAGTAGGTCGATGATTTATTAATCGGTTCTTGTTTTATGTTATAATATGTAATGTAACAGTACTAGACGTCTGTGCCAATTATTTACAGATATCTTTGGGCTGGATTCTGTGAAGTTTTTTTTTATTTTGGATGCCGGTGATATTTGTGTCAATGAGTTAATTTTATATTTATTTATTTCTATATTCTCGTAGAATACCATGTTGGTAAAGCAAAACGCAAAATGCATAGCTCTCTATTTAAAGTTTTTCGATATGGTTGTATCGATGTATTTTTTTATACATCCCTAATTGTACAGATTTTGCATCAATGGATTTAGGCTGACCCGAGTTGGCGCTCTGTCCAAATTTCTCAATATTAAACACATCATTAAACCACATTTCGGTATAGAGTAATGCAAATTGTTTGTCTTTCTTCAAATCAGAGGAATTTCGTGAAGTATTCAATGATTTTAATAACTAGTGCATTATCACCAATGAAAATCGATCTATTTTTGGTATGTATATGTAGTTATGTATGTATTCTGTATTATTTGCACAACTCGCAACCATTATTACCTATTTCTCGCTATTTCTTACCCTAAGGTTGCCTGGAAGATATTGCTACCTAGCAATAAGGCCGCCTGTTGCTTCTTATATTCTTGGTTGTGTCTGTACCTTATATCTTTTGTGCAATAAGGATTAATTGTATTGTGTATCTGAGCTTTTTCTTTTTTATTTTCTTAGTTCTTGACAAAGGAATGTTTAATCTTAGTTTAAGATGAAATGAATAAGTATTTCGACCAATTATTTGAGGTACCTATCATTTTCGTAGGAGAGTAGGGTCATGCCCCTGTAGTGGGGACGTTAAAAGAGCTGATGATGACTTGGGGAATTTTTTTTCAGTTTCAAAGGCAGATTGGCAGATCCTGTACTTACAAATAAATAAATACGATATAAACATCTTTACCATAAAACAGTTGTAAAGATACACATGCAATCATTAGTTTATTACTTCTTAAGTCGTCAAACTGAGTGCAAATAAAATGTCAATAAAATTCGGTATTGCACTTTTAGTTGAAAACTAAAAACGTGTTATTATCAAAGCAACCGCGTTTTTTTTTTATTTTATCGCAGTTTTTAACAGAAATTTTGGATTTAGTCATTATCTTTTATCAAAATAAGATTACGAGGTTTCTTTTTATTAAAGTTTTTATATGAATTTTTCACAGAGTTTTGAAAACTGTTGTTTTATTTGAACGAATTTAATGGCCTTTTTCAAGTGATAAGTCAGAGTTTTGAAGAAATCAAGTTTATTTTCGAAAAATATTAAATTTTATTTCAATGAATTTTCTAGCGCATTCTTTTTATTATTTCAACAGTAAGAGTAGTACATTTTGATAGAAAAAGAAAGATATTTTGATGATATTTTGTCGGCTCAGTTCCCTGACATTTTCTTTACTTACTTGACTTGCAATATTTTCAGATTTTTCATAACTGTTAACATAACAACTCTCCTCATTGCACAGAGTACAAAAAGCTCCGAAATGTTGATGGCTCTGTTTCTCACGATGCCCTGCAGCCCGCGGGATCTCATTTGATCTGGAGCGCGGCCATTTTGGTATTTTTTTCACGTCTTGTTCGCGTTACCGCAACCGCTCCGGTAGGTCTACGGTTTGGACACATGGAGTTAGAGTTCCTCGAAGAGAAACTTTAGGATTGAAGGAATCATGGATGAAAAAAATTAAGAAACTTTTGTAACTTATCTTTTCTTTTCCGTCTCTATGGACTATCTTCTTACAATAAACTAGTAAATAAATAAATAAGGAAAACCGAAGGGAGAAAGACCACGGAGGACTTTCATGGATCAAATTAAAGAGGGGATATAAGTTGTATCAGGTACTCAAACGGATGGCAAAGAATAGAGCAGGATGGCGTAGACTCTACCGTCGAGAGCGATCCTCTGAAATATTACGCTTAACTTAGAATTCAAATATAGCTTTATTTAGATTATAATTTAAAAAGTTTTAAAATCAAAAAGTTATGCCAATTTAAAACAAACTTAATTTTTTACTCAAGCCAAGAAGAAAACTAAAAAAACTAAAACGAATAAGAAAAATCGATCAAAAACCGACAAACCGACCGACCGATCGATCGTAAACTCTTCTATTTCTTCTTAATCTTTCCTATATTTTGACGGTTATCGCATTATACGAGTAGGGATACCTCCCAAACGCTTCCATTCTTACATAACTCAATGGTAACCGTCCTGCACTTTGCAATTTCGTACTGCGCGTAATTACCTTCCTACCGAGTCTTTCTTAAAATAATGAGTAGGTTCTGATTTGACCAAAATTAAAGAGAAATCCAGTCATGCTATCAGGCTTGTACCCACGAATGCCCTGTGGCCTATAATTACTATTTTTGATACTTGATACAGTTTAAATTGAGAGTTTACTCAAATTTATAGTCAGTGCAGCGCGTCAAGTGTGTTCTTTTTTTTGGCGGGTTATACGCTTTTAAAAGTCCCGTGATTTTTGGCGATGATTGTACTGCCTTTTTAGGTGGATGATTTGTTTTAGTTTTTTGAATATTTTGCTTTTTATTTTCTTTACTAAATACTTTTTATACAAAGTGATTCATTAACTGATCGACATTGGATGAAAAAATTTTAACACGCTTTTATTTTATTACTTACGTCCCTTTCTTCTTGGTGAAAATGTTGCTTTTAAATACATACATATACATATAGGTAACTGGCACGCCTCTTTGCTACTCTACTCTTCACTCCCAATTGCAACGATCGAAACGCACTTCCATAAATTACATACGAAAAGTACAGGAAACTAAAATTTTTGTAACTAAAACAAAAGATAAAAATTAAAGATATTGCGTTTCCGCTCACACGATTTTTTCCATTTTTGTTAATTTTGGAAAGTGGCGTATTACAGAGGATATTCGTGTTTCGTATAAATTTAAAGTGTTAAATTCGATCTCCTATAATTTTTCTTTACAAATCATAAATGAAGTAAGAACTTATACCTGTAAAAACAATTACCTACCTTATTGCAAAAGATTTAAAGAAGAAGACGGTTTAAAAAGTGTTGAGGACTAATGGTTTTTCAATATTTTAAGTAAAATTGTAGTCTGTCAAACACTCCAAGTCGATTCCTTAAGTGTAAGGGGTAAGGTGGATATTTACATGAAATAACGTGTTTTACTTTAATTTTTGGATACAACTTTGTTTCCGTATGGTTTTACTCTGGTAGAAAAAAGTTGAACTTTCATACCTTTTTTACGTAGTAACTATTATGTAATCTGTGACCTTTTTCATACCTTTTTTTTTTTTTTTCGTGGGGAAATCCATCGTGGATACCCTTCGTCGCGGAGAAAGACGAAGGGTTATGCCGGACTCCTACCGGCTAAAACCCCACAGTGATTCTTCTCTCCGCCAAGTGACGGGGACACGGGAACGCTTCCGCACACATCCGCGAACCCCGTCGGCGGTGTCCACCAAAGCAGACCCCTCTCGGGCAAATGCCCACCCTCTCTCCGCGGCTAACGTGTCGAAACACCAAACACGTCAGCCGCACCTCCTCGAAGACCAACCAGTGGTGAGTGACGGACTCTCCGATTCCGCCACTCACGGTCTCCCCGCAGCGAGCCAGATTTGTGGCCCCGCTACATGCCACACGGTCGCAGAGGATAGGGAGAGCGGCCTCCGGAATACCGACACTCCTCTTCCCCTGCGACCCCACCGCGTCCGCCATCAAAAAACGGTGGCGACCCCGTTTAGGCCGCGGGGGGTAGGGAAAGCGGCGCACCGTGATACCGGCAGTCCTCTCCCACCGCGGCCTCCACCTCTCAGCAGCTGGACTGCCCATACAGCCCAGCCACCCGCCTCAGCTGCGGAACCCCCCATAAGGCCCGCAGCCTACGCACCGTCTCAACAGCCTGTGCCGCCCATACAACACAGGCTGTCCGCCTCAGTAGCGCCACCCAATAGGTTCGCCACCTACAAAGTACCGCTCAATCCAAGCCCGACCGGAAGGCATCGGGGAGCGGTCCTCCTCGGGTTCCTCTTTGCTTCCCAGCAGATGACCAGTCCGCCGGTACTGAGCCCCCCCGCCACTACAAGGCGAGAACCCACCGGGGGGGACCTTTTTCATACCTAGACTACGACCCAGAATACACGGTGAAACGCAACTGCAACGCAACTGAAACTGCTAGTTACTTTTGAGTTGCATCGAAGTTTCTTCTTAAGAAAACCAAACACTACGAAACTAGTTTGAAACGTTTCGTTTCAATTGCGCTTCACCGTGTGTTCTGGGCCTAAGAGTTTGCGAGTGATGGACCTGCCTTAAATTCGTAAAACTGAAAATTATTTCATATGTACACTCAACATGGGTAAAGTGATCCCCATGAACATGAAATCTTTGGGAAATTAAAGTGTGAAATTCGTGGTTCCTTTGGCAGTGAAAGCTCAATTTTTATTGTATTTTATTCAGAAATGCATTAAAATTCGCGATACTCATTGCCAGACGGTGCCGCGGGTTGTATTAACGCAAAATAAAATTTATTCTCATGACTAGAAGAAAAGAATTGAAACTGGGAAATGGTCTTATAGTCGGTAAGTAAGTGAGTACATTTTCGTCGTAAACTATCGTCTTTTCCTGTGCGAAACTGTAAACCTACAGTTAGTCTTATGCATGGGAATAAGAAATAACTTAGTACTAAAACGTACTAAAGTGCTTACTTAATTAGAACCTAGGCTATGTGAAGGAAGTCCTTTTAATCAAAACGAATTCTATTTCCCAGACTCTCTTATTTTCTTATACTTACAGCATAAATGTATGGTTTAACATTTATTTTTTTGGCTATTGTATGTCTGCCAATTTCTTATTTAATTTGACAATTTGATCGTTATAAATGTAGTTTGTATTCATACGTGCTCTTTGCCGTTGGGTTTCTTACTGTTCTTCCTCTTGGCTTTACATACAGGTCGTGAAACGGTAGTAGATCAAAAAAATAGGTACGTCAAATAGTCTACTTACAAGTCATTGTTGTGTCAGCTTGTGAACGTCCACTGCTGGACAAAAGCCTTCCCCAAGGATCTCTACAACGACCGGTCTTGCGCTGCCCACATCCAACGGCTTCCCGCGACTGTTACCAAGTCGTCAGTCCTTTTTGGGGGCATTCTCATACTGCGTCGTCCGGTAACTTACACTTGCAAGTTATCAATTTTGAATAAAACATTTTTGAATTGAATTTGAACTTAGATCTGAAAGTAACCGCTATTTTCGAGGTATTTCTAAGTACTGAACTATCTATTAAAACAATACCCTATATTTAAGCCCCATTCCTTGGAATTCCACACCAAAATTCAACACAAATACAATTTCACGAAAAGATAATTTGATGGCCAACAATTGCAGGCAATAAAATTTTCGAATACGCTGAAATGATTGTGCAGTGTCTCTGTTTTACCTAAATGTGATTCGGTTTGGTAAATTACTGTATGTTACTGAATACTGTATCCCTCCATAGTTAGAAGTACTTACATAAACTGCTGTTGATTGAGCAGTTTCGTAAATAAATTAATTGGTTTACAATGCCTGGGAATATCTGTAAAATTGTACGTTTTTAATGCAAATATGAAGCGAAGGAAGTGTGATTGGGTTGGAGCAAGTGGAGGGAAGTGTTCTCTGCCTCCATCAATGGGAAAAAGCTGCAACAGTTCTTGTTTGTATGTAATATTTTGTTGAAATGAAAGATGATTTTAAAACCTTTTTACTCTTATAAAATCCATCTCTTTCTAAACGATTAACTAATTTTGTAAATTAAAATAATATTATACATGTGAATGTGCTATTAAAAATACTATACTCTAATAAATAAAATAGAACTACTAAACTAAACTTAACCTTAACTAACACTAATTCGGGAATAACCCGTCCCTGGTCTCTCCCGCTGCAAACGTGCCCATCACCCCAGCTGCGTTTCCACGCTGGATAGCGATGGACAACCGCTGCAGCAGAAAAGACCCGGCGCTGGGATCATAGGTCCATTTAAAACTGTTTGTTGATCATTGAAAACTGTAACGTTTGTGGCCTAGAGGATGGACACATCGCCACCTGCGACGTACTCCGATTTCTGTAGAATACACTTCTTCAATACAGTGTATGAAGCTGTACGACAAGTGTGTACAGCAATACAATACAATACAATACAAATACTCTTTATTGCACACTAAGATATAAGATACAGACACAAACAAGAATATAAGAAGCAACAGGCGGCCTTATTGCTAGGTAGCAATATCTTGCAGGCAACCTTATGGTAAGAAATAGCGAGAAATAGGTAATAATGGTTGCGGGTTGTGCAAATAATACAGAATACATACATAACTACATATACATACCAAAAAATGTACAGCTTCACACAGTATACTTTATTTATAATAATTCAGTCAAATAGTATTTTTGCTAGGAAAGTTTTGGGGTAGTTCAGATTTTTTCATTCTATATGTTTTTTGGGGTGCTTAATCCGAATCTGAGGTTTGCGGACAAAATTTCGCGACGCAACATTAAAAAAAAACAGCAAAATCCGTTTTTTTTCTTCATTTTTCGTTTTTTTTGCTTAAAACTCGAAAACTATTAACTTTTGGTAAATGGTTTGTTTACAGAAATTAAAGTACTTGAAATTCTCTACAGATACCAGTATTTAGTTTTGTTTTCAGACCAATCGTTCGGTTTCTAGAGCGAGTTGAAAATTGTAAATTTTTTGCAGTTTATGCAAAACCCACTTCTTACATTTTAATACTTAATTTTTATGGATGCTGTCATTTGATAAATGTCACCTGGTTTTCCACACAAGTAATTAAAAAGAAAAAAGGCAAAAATTATGCAAATTCAGTAGGTAGGTAGAACTCGTAACAAAATAAAACCTAAAATCTCGGTACTTATGTTAATTATAATATGCAAAATTTATATGAACCGTTGTCTTTTGGAAGGCCCTGGCTGAGGTTCTTCCATAATGATGTGTTCTGGTTCTGCTTGTTCTGGAAAAAAAAAGTTTAAAGCTAAGTAATTTATCAAGAACAGATGAAGATTGCAAAATAGATTGTGAGATTAAACATACCCTCCGCATCGTACTGAGGTTCTTCGGTGGCATCGGGTCCTGGCTCAGGGTCTGATTGCTCCATCGTCAGCGTCTGGAGTCGTTCTCCTGGAAAATAAAAAGAGGTGAGACACATATCATATATCAAGGAGAGATAAATGACTACAAAATAACTTGTGAGATCCAACATACCTCTCTCTCTTTCTTCAGTTTCTTCTACTTCTATGTCAGAGCTGTCTTCAGGGGGCTCAACATTGTTACACTTTCCTTCGCATGATGTGCATATTGGGGAACAATGGAGTCCCGCCTTCCTGCATCCACAATTGCGTTGACAGCCCTTTTTACATTTACATGAAATGTACCGGAGTATTGAGTTTGGTGCAGGGTCCAAAGTAGTTGGTACTGGCACAAGACCGCTACTAGTTTTTTGCCATCCCCACTCACTTGGGTCTCTTTGTTGCTCGTTAAACTGCTAAAAATTTACAATTTTCAACTCGCTCTAGAAACCGAACGATTGGTCTGAAAACAAAACTAAATACTGGTATCTGTAGAGAATTTCAAGTACTTTAATTTCTGTAAACAAACCATTTACCGAAAGTTAATAGTTTTCGAGCTTTAAGCAAAAAAAACGAAAAATGAAGAAAAACAACGGACTTTGCTGTTTTTTTTTAATGTTGCGTCACGAAATTTTGTCCGCAAACCTCAGATTCGGATTAAGCACCCCAAAAAACATATAGAATGAAAAAATCAGAACTACCCCAAAACTTTCCTACGAGGATCATTTACAGTACAAATTTACTGCATTATAAAAAGTTCTCGACAATCTTTTGTTTGACAGATTACCCTCGAACAACAGTCTTATATTGATTTAGAGAGTATAAGCTGATTAGGAGATAAATGTTACCTACTGTAATACATTTTTTACACTAGGTACAAAAATATGAACCAAATCGCGGGCGGCCACTGGTAATCTATTCTTTACCTTTTCTTTTCCAACTTTTAAATTTACGAAATAACAAAAGACGCCCGTCACTCTTCAACGTAACAATACAAAAAAACAAAAGCGCATCAGTCAACTCATCCATCGACGACGAATATTTCCGGGCGCTAAGCCGATAGTAAACCCCGCAATACTTTACTCGACACCACATTAGTATAGCTCCGCTTACTAGAGAATACCCTAGTTAACTATTACGGTGCGTAACACTATTTTCGTGACGGTAGTGATCCGTGACGTCACTGTGAAAAGCCACTGACACCTCTAGTCTAAAAGTGAAGAAGTTGAATGACTTTGTGTAAAAAAATAAAATTTTTGGCGTCCGTTTGATGTGTTATATGTTGCGTCCCTTTAATTTGAGCCACAGACGGATAGACAGCAAAAGAAAATGCTGACGACATAATTTGTAGTTTATTATTATTTTTCCTAATTTTGCCTTTTTCTAAATATATATTTTTTTAAATATTATTTAGAAAAAGGCAATAAGGCGGGTGTATTCGGGAGATTTTTTTTTATCTATGAGTAGTATGACTACATTAATAAATACTCATAATTAGCTGTAATTTGCCCAAAAACCGACTTTGTTTAGATATTTAAAATGCTGAAAACTATTCTCAACTATTCTCAAATACGTAGACCTATTTCCTACTAATATTATACCTACTTAAAGTCAATGTTTGTAGCGACGGGTGTATGTTTGGTTGTTTGTTACTGTTTCACGCAAAAACCACTGCACAGATTTTAATGAAACTTAACAATATTAACACATAGGCTATATTTAAGGATAGGTACTGTGTTAGTTTTAACATGATAATAAAATGACCTGAAAACAAAGTTCAGGCCGATAAAAACATTTTTGTCTGTTTATATACTAAAAAAATCCACACAAAAAAACACTCTACCTACCCACATACAGCTCTGTCATAACGGTCAATTGATAGCAGACGTTCCAAATTTAAAATCGTTCTAATGTAGCGTGGTTCAAAATGTCTGACCGATTAACGTTATGTCAGTGATTCGGTCACTACATCAAAAGAGATTGAAATGTTCGGAAATTAAAACTTGACAGGATTATTTAGGGTTGCCAGATGTAAATTTAATCTTGTCTAAAATGTATCTGTTAAAAAAAGGAATTACTAATTAATATTATAAATCTCAATGTTTGTGCCTGTGAGGATGTTTGTCACTCTTTCACAAAAAAACTACTGAACAGAGTTTGATGAAACTTGGCAATATTGTAGCCATTTTTATCTTATTAATAGTAAGTAGGTACTTTTTAGAAAAAAAAAGGTTTTTTTGTCTAAATTACCAAAATATCTTTCTTTGATCTTACTCGAAACATCACTTTCCTTAAGTAACTCCTTTTACAAGTAAAAGTCTTTAAACAAATTAAGATGAAAACAAAAGCTCGCTTCCAACAGACCTAACTAGACACCCCATTTGTATTAGCTCGGATTGAACCCAGGTGTCAACTGAAATATTGCCGGTTATACAACATGTAACTAGATAAGTTTACTTTTATTTGCAACGCGATGCACTGAGAGCAGAAATAACATCCTGTGTAAGTAACGGCAGCAAAATAATGTCACCAAGGGCCCGTTTCGTAACTTCTAGATAAAATTTAACTGGCAGATAAACCTATGTCTATTTCATAAAACATGACGTTTTAGACAGTGACAGGTATAAAATATCTGTCAGATAAATTTTATCTGTAGGTGGCGAAACAGCCTCAAAGTGTTTCACTATCATAAATCACTCAACTGTAAAATCAGACTTTTTAAAATGTACGCATAACGGTGCGTACAGACCATGTAACATGTTATATAACTTGTGTTATATAACACGTCCACACTATGTAACCTTGTTATTCAACATTGCAACATAAAATAATACTGTACACATTAGAATAACAATGCATACATATTTTTATGTTGCAATGTTGAATCACAAGGTCATAGTGTGGACGTGTTATATAACACAAGTTATATAACATGTTACATGGTCTGTACGCATCAAAGTTATATAACATTGTTGTACATATCAAAAACATTGTTTTATAACATTCAGTGTCTACATTATGTAAAACATGTTATATAACAATGTTAAATAACATGTTATGTTACATGGTCTGTACGCACCTTTACGTGGCTTAAGACAATGTTGATACTAGAATCAGATTTTGACAATCATCCTACCAATCCTATACTGCTAGCTTAGCATGGCACTCCGTGAGAAGACGTTGTCATGCGTTTGTCACGCTTACGTCTCTGTCTATAGTTTGAAATGTGATAAGGACAGCATGCGTGAGATAATTCTCGCGGCACGCCATGCTAAGCCCCCTGCTAATAATGTAAATGTCAATGTTTGTGCCGGTGGATGGAAGCTTGTTACTCTTTCAAGTAAAAACTACTGAATATATTTTGATGAAAAGCAATATTGTAGCTTTTATATCAGAATAACACATGGCTATATTGTTTTGAGTTATCATGTTTTTTTCCAAGATATGACGATTAATGCGTACGAAATCGCGAGCAGCCTCTAGTTAAAAATTTACCAGCAAAATTTACAGCACGCTTAAATATATTTTTATACGTAATATAAGTATATATTTTCTTGTTTTGCAGACATTACCCAAAGGGCATTTGTGTGGGAAAACTGGCGAGGCGTCATCGCTAATTTAGTGCAAACATGCATATGTGCATGCGCATTTTGGATGCACTTGGGCGCTTACTTATTATGTCATTCTTGTATCCGGTGTTCACTTGCATTTACTAGCTTTCGCCGGCGACTTTATTCGCATTTTAAAGGGTCATACATACTTTTAATATACAGGTACCTATACAGATAAATAATATAATCGCTGACGAGCAAAAAAGCCAATAAATTGAGATGAAGTTAGGCTGGTCTTCTTCTTCTTTATCAGCCCATATATGTCCCCACCGAGGGGCACGAGCCTACTCTCATACAGAGAGTGATTAGGCCGTAATCCACCACGCTGGCCAAGTGCGGGTTGGCGGATTTCACATACACCTTTGAATTTCTTCTCTGGTGTATGCAGGTTTCCTCACGATGTTTTCCTTCACCGTTAGCAAGTGGTAATCGAATAAATTGATCCGTACATGAGAAATAAACTCAGAGGTACGGGCCCCCGCCAGGATTCGAACTCACGCCCTCAGAATTCGAGGCAAGCGTTCTACCAATTAGACAAAAGTAACTGAATATGTACCACAAAAAAGACGCCGATAGACCTTGAAAAAGGTGGATCATTTATCCACGGCATACGGCATGCTTTTTTCCAGGGGCCCTAGTCTGCTAATTCACAATAATATCAGCTGTGTGTCCGCAGAGTGTTCACAATCAGTGTAAGCCATTGTTTAGCAGAATATTTACCAAATGTGTCAAAAAATGCCATTGACACTCTGCCGACACGCAACTGAGATTATTGTGGATTAGTAGACTTGGGCCCCTGGAAAAAAAGCATACGTATCATCTATCCACAATACAATACAATACAAATATTCTTTATTGCACAAAAGATATAAGGTACAGACACAAACAAGAATATAAGAAGCAACAGGCGGCCTTATTGCTAGGTAGCAATATCTTCCAGGCAACCTTAGGGTAAGAAATAACGAGAAAAAGGTAATAATGGTTGCGGGTTGTGCAAATAATACAGAATACATACATGCATAACTACATATACATACCAAAAATAGATAGTACCTATAATAAAAATAAACAAATCCTATCCACCTTTTTAAATTTGACAAAAATTTACACATTTGGTCGCAATCAGTGTAAGCCATTGTTTAGCAGAATATTTAACAAATGTGTCAAAAAATGCCATTGACACTGCCGACACACATCTGAGATTATTGTGGATTAGTAGACTTAGGCCCCTGGTATGGCGGTAAACGAAAAGTCGCGAGATATATTGATTGATAGGATCTAAATGGCGAATATGTATTTTTTTTTAAGTTGAAAGTACCTAAGTGCCTATCAAAATTCCTCAACGCTTATCAATCCATGCAAAGAATAGGCACTTAATTGAATTCAAAGAACCACAATCTTTAATGCCTTCCAGTAAATACCGACCAAAACAATGAGTAAGAACAAAACATTTCATAACACACTGACTTACTTTCGAGTGTGAAGTGACACTTTATCATTTGGCTTATCTGTAATCTTATCACAATGATATGATGTGATTAACCTACTTCTGTTTTAGGTGGTTGATTAAATTACTTACAACCATTTTTTGGTTGTGTACCTAATTGTAATTAGTTGAGTTATTTACGAGTTTGTACTACAATTTTAATTTTAATTTTGGCTTTTGTTTTTGGACTTTGTGAACTTCTTGCAAAGGTCACTGAAATTAACGTTCCTAAAGAGCATGATTCTATTGTTTATTCGAAAAACCAACAAAAGTGATTCAAGAATAGAAATGTTTCTTCAGTGTTTTATTTATCTTATTTAGTAAGCGAATAATTTTATAATCTTAAAGTATTGTAAAATAAAGTTTCGTCATCATCAACATGTCAGCTTATGGACGTCCACTGCTGGACAAAAGCCTCCCCCAAGGATCTCCACAACGACCGATCTTGCGCTACCCACATCCAACGGTTTCCAGCGACTTTGACCAAGTCGTCAGTCCACCTTGTTGGAGGCCTTCCCACACTGCGTCGTCCGGTGCGTGGTCAACACTCGAGTTAAAATAAAGTTTATTTCTCAGTTATATTAAATTGGTAAATCGTATAGATCCCACTTAATCCATCATAATAAACACGTAGCACTTAGAAACAAAATTATGTACTATCTGAAAGCCTGTGTTCAAGGCTTTATTTAATCTTTAAAGTTAATATTAATCTATCATATATATATAAAATATATATAGATAACAAAAAAAGGATTATTCAATAGTTCTGATGAATTTTTCCTTATCCATAACGACGCAATCGGCGCCGGCGCCGCGGTATCGTGATTTCCAGATATGCACACACACATATGATTGCATATTTACAATATACGCGTTGGAAACTCGAACACATATTTACTATGACTTATCATACTTAGTGATAATTGAAGGAAGTGTACTTATACGTGTTTACATTTTGCTGTAAAGTAGTAAATAAGTATAGCTAGATTTTGTTATCCTTTTTTTCTTCATGATTGACTGTTCGCTGCTCAATTTTTTGAATAGTTTTTGGTAAACATTGAACGAAATGAATGACATTTTCCTTTGATTTGTCAGCAGAATCATTCAATTTGAACAGAATGTTCATTCAATGTTTGTTCAAAACATAAGCAACGGACCCGCTTTTACATTGACTGTATGTTTTAAAGACTTCGTCTTCATCATTATCAGTAGTAGAACGTTCACTTTGGTCATAGACCTCCCTTAAATATATCCACTTGTCTCGATCGAAAGCTGCATAGGTACCTACATCGACCGTAAACCTTCGTTAATTCTTCTGTCCTGTTAAATAGAACATGATTCCTTATCAGCCCTTTAACGTCCTTACCACAGGGGCACGAGCCTACTCTCATACGAGAGTAGAACATGATTAATAGCTGATAATAAATAGAAATATATTTTTTCAGTAACAAAGTCTCATTCATTTATTTCGCCAGATCATTTCGTCCAACCAAACAACATTTCGCGGCAAACGGTCATACAGCGTACATTTATTCGTCAGGCTCTATGCGCTCGTGATATTTTTAATTCATGAGCTTCTGGGCTCTGGCTGAATGCAACGCAACCGACGGACGGCAGAAAAAAGAAAAAAAAAGTCATTTCCGGACGCTAAACAAATTTTTGCAAGCCGTCCGTGATAGGAATGAAAAAAAGTTTATGTTTAATAAATTTAGGAGGCAGTGCGTTGCCCTTTTTATATTGATTCGAATTGAAGGTCAGTTTAAGGGTATGTTATGGGTTTTATGGTTGACGGTCGGTGAGTTTTATTTTTGCGGCAATATGGTGTTATAATTGTGGCATAATAAAATAAGATCCTTTTATTTGAGTCGGTAAAAATTTTATTTGTAACCTGGGCAACTTTTTTCAAGGTTAAGTTTTACTTTGTTAAGATGTACTGCACTCATAACTTTGAAAAAGATTAAGAAACTTAAAAATTACATAAAAAGAAAGTAATCCTAACATAATCGTGTATTCCTCTATTATGGATTCATCCGCTGATTCTGATGCTCCAAAGATGATTTGAAAAACCCTACCAACTATGTAAATTAAACTACACTTATAATATCACCTATCGATTACTCCAAAAAAAAACCACTTTCTAAATATCAGATAATTGGGTGTCCCAAATCGAAACCCACCTTATAAAAAGATACGTAAGCGTTTCAACACCTAACTCGAACCTTTAAAATATCGGTGCTTATACAAAAGGGGTGTCAAATGAATTCTTGCGGGTAGTACAATGTAACAATGGTGGATAATAAAATATTCAGATCGGCGTAGGCGCAGGATTGGCGGATTTCCTCTGCATCGCACGTGTAGAGCACGTGATGCATCTGGTATGTGTGAACTCACCTTTATAATGCCTTTTGTTAAGTTTTTTTTTTTTTTTTAATTTTCTTATTATTTCGTCCAAGAGCCGTTAGTTTATATGTTGAATGAAGCTGATATGTCGCCTGAGGATGTAATTACCTAGGATACTTAAGATGGGGCAAAAGTGACCTTTATGTAGGTACTCTAACTTTTTCTAGGTTCATCGTATTCTAGGTAGGATTCTAGGTAAGTACTTAGTATTCTAGGTAGTGATGAAAAGGTAGCGGGATAAGCTAGATACCTTCATGGATGTTTGGGTAGAAGCGGCTCAGGATAGAGAATCGTTGAAAAAGAAGAGAAGGGCTTTTATTCAGTAGTGGGACACTGGCTGCTAGATAAATTCTAGCATACAATAAGAAATATGCAGTCTTTTATGAAGATAGAGCCGTGTAGCAGCCATTTTAGTTTTTTGTTTTAAGGACATATTACACTATTCTATCTTGGATTATAGATCTATGAACTCAATGATATGTATATTGCCTAATGTAACATAGTACTATGAGACATTTTCTCATAGTTAGTAATCTTTGATCGAATATTATGATCATTTTCTGATCAAAGAAAAATGATAGTGTGATACTTCCCTTACACAATAAAATACACAGTAAAAACTCATAGTCAATTTATCTTAGATCCAATACACGATCATTTACATTATCCAAGAAACATTATAGCGTGTTACACAAAAAGTACACACTTTAAAAGTTATCCATAAGACATTGTTTAAAAAATACCTCCCTATAGGGTAAAGACACCTTTTTAGTCGGGTTAGTAATGTAAGCATTCCTTGTACGGTAGGTTTCCGTTGGGGTAACACCCAACTGCTCACCTTTGGCCACTTCAAAGGGTGAATAAATGAAGTATGCAATCTCTTTTGTGGGAATTATGAAGGTTTATGAATTAAAAAAAAAACAAATGACAAAAGAACTTCTTTTTTTGAATGATGAGCTAGATATGTATTTGTGTTACGTAAATGAGATAACTGAAGTAATTTTTTATGATCTTTTCATTTTTCATTGTTTTTCATTGCTCCCAATAGTCTTGAATTTTTGAAGATGGCAACAGGCAAACAACCCAACAGAGTTTCTTGATAGATTCTTCTTCTTGAGAAAACTGTCACCTTGTGAATCTAGTGTTAATGTAAATAAAATAACATCAATATATTTCTAGGGCTACTTATGTATCTATATTTACCAATGAAATACATATACATAGATAATTTGAGTTGAGTTCCATGGTTACTTTTTACAAATTCGTTAAATTTTTGTGTTGAAACTGGCTGTATTTGTTTACGCGCATTTCTCATACCTACTCTTTTCAGATTCTTCTGTCTCTCAGAATTCGAAAAAAAAAATCATTCCTTAACTGGTCGCCAATACATTTTGCAAACAATCGTTACAATGGGAATACACTGTTGAAATGTTGATTTTTTTAATTTACGCATTTCATATTTGGTAATCTTTGGAAAATCGTACAAGGTTTGATTGTTAAGTCATTATTATTGTTAACTTTTAAAATGAAATCATTTTTTATTTATTTAATTGTTACCATCTGATTTTTAGAATGTTAGCCACATTTCCACCGGGTATGACCCGGTATAAGAACTTTTTTAAAGTTTAAAATAAATTGTCTAAGAAACAGGACTGTTCCTAAAATACACTTCTTTCTTACATACTTTCTTACATCTTACATACTGTACCTATCAATTTGTTTCGCAAATTAGTTACCGATTATACCTACCTATTTGCATAAAATATACCAAGAGCAAGGCTCTCGTCTCTGTCGTAGGATTAAGAATACATACATAACGGTGTCATTAGGGAATGTTTCGACCTATTGTTCTACAAAGATTTAAACAGCTTGCAAAAAAATCAATAACCGAACGCACAGTAAAAATTAATATTAATTATATTCGCGAAAATGCG
Source organism: Anarsia innoxiella (assembly GCA_947563765.1). Lineage (NCBI taxonomy): Eukaryota > Metazoa > Arthropoda > Insecta > Lepidoptera > Gelechiidae > Anarsia > Anarsia innoxiella. The sequence goes on along the minus strand of OX387404.1, from coordinate 8,593,660 downwards.
TCATTTGTGACCTCCAATTTCTGATTCATTTAAAATAGGGTTGTGCAATTATACATATCGATAAAACATATTAATGACTAGATGCTACCGTCTTCGTAGGCATTTATCGTCGTATCTTGGAAAGAAATCGTGTTTTCGTAAAATAATATAGCCTATGTGTTGTTCTGATAAATAAGCTACAATATTGCCAAACATCAAAATGTATTCAGTAGTTTTTGCGTGAAAGAGTAAAAAACATCCATCCATCCATCCATCGGCACAAACATTGATTTTTATCATATTAGTAAGATAATAATAAATATGTAATTAATAAGCCAAGTAGAGGCTGCCCGCGACTTCTTCTTTGCAAGTTATACCTAAGAAAAATTGCAAAATATCTTAAAATAATATAGCCTATACTTATATCATTCTGACTTGCCTACAAGTTTGGGAAGTTTAATAAAATCTGCTTTTGCGTGAAAGCGTAAGGATGTAAGGAAGATATCCGCACCAACAATCGGCTCAAACTTTGAAAATATTTATAAGAAGCGCGGCTACTGAAATCGGTCTTCTCAAGCTTGCATCATGAATCGTATATCGTAGACGTAAGGTCTTCAATTTTATTAGATTTTTGATTAGCCAGATCTCAAGAACATATTATTACTTTAAAAAAATTATTATCAGTAACAGCATCGAATTGGGACTTGCCTGTAATGATGGATATGGATATATTTGGATTATGTTAAAATGAATAAATATATAAATAATTATCTGTATAGCTGCATCTAAAATATGAATTGTTTATATCAAGTGTATTTATAAGAAGGTACCTAAGCATAGTATCAAAATAACCGTAAAATTATCTTCACTAACTTATTACGCATTACAAAAGTAGTTTTATTTACTTAAAGAAACAAAGCCTCAAGGATACCTGTTTACGAAGCTATTCAAATAAGTATTTATATGGTAAATCATGTCAAATTTTGGCCTGATATGTCAGGATGTCCGGATTTATTCTTTATGAGAAATAATTGTCTTTAAACCGAATTTTGAACTCGTTCTTAGATTAACAAGTTACAGATTTAAATGATTTATTTGACTATACTATAATAAGTATATGCATAGTTGTGTATTACGTGCGTTAATCTTTCACATCCCAGAAAAAAAGAACAATAGAAAATTGTGTATGGGTTTACAATGGGTCAGTGGGATGTGAGAGGTTAACCAACTTCAAAAAATGGAGGGGGTTTCTCAATTCGACCGTATTATTTAATATCGACAGATTTTTCCAGATATGACGAAAAATATGACGTAAAGTAGACCTCGAATTTACAGGAAAAAAACTAGTTTAATATTTGTTTAAATCCAATAGTTCGCATATTTAAATAGCTGTTCTTGATTTGTTACAGTTGCTGTATTGTTTAAAAAAATATGCCACTTAAATTATAGACCTAGTGATCTAAAATTTTATAATATATGGACAATACTTTGGTACAGCTGTGCATTTATTTAATGTTTTTTAAATATCGTAATTAAAGATATTTTATTGTGTAAGTAGATTATTTTCTTGTTACAAAGGTTATTTCATTGCAGCAAATTACGTAATGACTTCATTGTTCTTCATCTTTATTAAATTTCTTATTTTTCTCTCTCTAAAATATATCTAGAAAAGTGTTTCGCATAAAATAGGAATGATGACTAAACATTTTTTTAGTCCATCACATAGATTATTTTAAAATATTCGACACGTATTTTCTCTTCTTCTCTTAAACTAAAAATGACACAGATACACTGGGTTAAAGTTGCTCATGACGTCACGCCTTAATACGATTTTTACCTAGGAGTGACGTCGATACCCCCCACTCCGTAACTTTGATGCTGTATTTGATCAGGTAAAAAACGTGTTTCAAATATGTTTAAAAGCCTACAAGACGGACTCATTATTTTTTAAATTTTCGAATGTACCTAGTCATCATCCATTGACGTCTTCATTAAAGTTTTCAATCGAATTACTTACTTAATGAGATCAATTTTCGAATCACATTTTTATTATTTGATTAGCGATTGGGTTTTTTGTTTTACTTTCAGCAAACTTTTATAAAAGTTAAGAATAAAGTGATCAAGGTTTTGAACGGTTTTAAAATAAAACCTAATGTCGTTCGAATAATGATTCTATTTGCTAGAACTTAATTTTTTGGCAACTACCATTGTGGAATATGCCAATGTTAAAGAAGTAAAGTTTACTATAATTATACCTAATATTGTACTGTAATCATGTAGTTTACTAGAAGTAGTGCAGTTTACTATTTCAAAAATACTATAAATCACTATTTTTTAACTACTTTTCCTATTTTTTTGCATTTTTGAAATCTAACCGACCAACATACATAAAAACGCAAGTAAAAAAATCTTCTAAAAACATGAAAATCTCACGCAAAAACCTATTCCCAGACATCGATATTTTACTACACTAAACAATTTTTTTTTTTGTCTTTTAACCCATTCACTGCTAACGTCATATTTGAGTTGAACAATAGTGCACAGTGGATTCCCATGTGAGTGTCACACGGCCTCTTGACGAAGGATGCTAAATGACACTGCCATTGGTCATTAGGCTAAGGCCGAGGTGAATTGGCTCGCACTGTTTGACAATTGTTTTTATATGATTGGGTTTTGATTTGACTTGTAATTTGTCTTGCTTTCTGGTAAATATATAGTATATACATACATATCTGTCACGCCTCTCTCCCATCGGGGAAGGTAAATCGTACTAAATTATACAAAAAAACTTGAAATATTTTTTTGTTACAAAAACAATTGAATACATTTTAATGAAACTACATTTTTTTGCTTATATATTTTTATATTAGAATAACATAATTATAGGTAATATCTTATTGAGATAATCTTGTATTTTCTTGAATTTTGACTCGGACGCACTCTGAATGAAAAATCTCTGCTTTTTAGAACTCAAAAAGACAGTAGAACCCCTTAAAAACAGTTTTTACCAAATAATAAGGTACTTAAACTTTTCAAAATCACAGTTTTTGAACTCGTGCGCATTTCTCTTGTGATCTAACAATTTATTATCAACAGTAAAATATACAAGCCACGAATATCAAACTATTTAGGTAGGTACTTATTGTGTAACCCATTAACACAATACGTTTCACAGATGTAGGCGTGGCTTGAGGTAATCGGGGATCTTCGTGCGACCTCGGTTCCTCCCTGTATGTTTATATTTAAGTATATTTAAAAAATAAGTGAGTAAGGTTAGTAACATTGCAAGAATCATCAAAAAATTATCAGAAAAATAATGTAAAAAAAATCATTGTTTCAATAATGTGCCCAATATTTGCCAAAATACCTCGCGGCAGAACAAGAAAAAGATGGCGAGATGAGCTGGACACCTTCATGGACGACTGGGCAAAGGCGACTCAGGATAAAGAATTGTGGAGAAGTAGGAGAGAGGTATTTTACCAGCAGTGGGACACTGATGGCTAGATAAGATGAGACCTATAGGTTCCATGATAAAAGACATCTGTTGACATGTAATGAAAATTATGAAATAAATGAGTATGAGTAAAGTTGTTATTATAAGTCTTTGACATTATACATTTTTGAATCTGAAAAGTCAAACATTGTGCCGTCTTACTCTGATTTTTGAAAATGATAGTGACGGTTATAGGTTTTGCATTAAGTCAATGGGCATGATGACAAAAAAAATTTTTTGGTCCATCACATAGATTATTTTAAAATATTCAACACGTATTTTTTCTTTTTTCTCTTAAACTAAAAATGACACAGATATACTGGGTTAAAGTTGCTCATGACGTCACGCCTTAGTACGATTTTTACGTAGGAGTGACTACATTACCCCCCACTTCGTAACTTTGATGCTTTGTATTTATTTATGTATTTGATCAGGTAAAAACGTGTTTAAAATATTTTTTAAATTTTTTTTTTTCCTAAAAGACGGACTAATAATTTTTCGAATTTTCGAATGTAGTCATCATCACCATTTAGCTTTCAAGTAACCAGTTTATTTAAAGCTTACAGAGAATTTTATTTATTGAGTCGTATGATTCTTTAACGGCTAGGAACCTTGTTTTGAAGGCCCTCAATATGATATTTACCGACTATTTTACATATTTTCCACAACTTTGTATTTAATGATAAAGCGTACTACAGGTTAAGGGTAGGCTAATCGATGTTTTTAGGCTTTAGTACTGAAATTTACTACTTATGAAAACGGCTACTTGAAGGAATTCTATTAAAAGCTTTAAGTTGACTTTGTTACTTTGTATCTGGTCTTATATTATCTTGGCAATTCCACTCGTGTATTATACTCGGACATAATCGCAAAAGTACCTAAAACTTTATTATAAGGGTGTAACAGAAAGGGGGTATAATGCCGAAACACAGCGACAGTCCTCATGAAACTGAACTCGAAAAAAATTTTTGGATCGCCCATACCTACTCGATCAGCTGATCTGACATTTTGTATGGGGAAGCGAATTTTTTTTTCGAATTACGACCCATGTTGCTTGGGAAAAGTTGTTCAGTTTCATGAGGACTATCGCTGTGTTTCGGCATTATACCCCCTTTCTGTTACACCCTGTATAGGTAAACTATATGTATATTTAGGACGCATTCAAGTGTAATTTTGGGTTACCTATGAGTAAAAAGAAAACTGTTATCTTTTTAACTTCACTATTTTCAGTAAAGATTGTGCAATAGGGCGCGAAAAACGGTGCGCGTTTTCGGGTCTACAAGGGTAACGTCCTGCTCTAACTATTTAAGATATCCACACGATAGATAAAGACACACTACAGAGAGGTCTTGCAACGTACTGGGCCCAATAAAAAACTCACTCCCCAGAAATGAAACATATGCCAGGGTAAATACTTAAGACTCTCCCGACATTTTATTATATGGAGTCAAAAAATCGGCCTGTAGTCTAGTTGTATACTCTGGCATAATGTTTAATTTCTGGGCAGTGAGTATCTTTCGGCGCGACGATGCAACTCGGCGTAAGACTTCTTACGCCGAGTTGCATCGTCTTTTTTGATTGTAGAAACAATTATTTTAAACAAGAAGAATCGACCCGCAGTTTAAAAATCTTAATACAAGTTTGGTAAAATAAAACTTTTCCGTAATTCTCGGTAACATTATGTCAAGGTTCTGTCCCCAACTGACTGTTTGCCTATTAACACATTTGTCGACGTACTATAAGTCTTTCAACATCGCGATTGACAGCCAAACCATTGTGTTGAATGGATACCTATAACTGTTTTTTTTTCAAAGGTATTTTATCGTACACGTTAAGTTAGGCTTTGTTGATCTAGGATTTATCACACGGGAAACTTTGATAAGAGATTTGTGTTGTTGAATGACCTTGGATACTTTGAGAGATATGTCTTTTCCTTTAAACAGACATAAGTCGATCACCTTTGCTAGTGAATTTACTGGTTTTGACAAACCTACCTATTTATATATTAAAATATTTTGTTGTTTTAGGCTCAAAAATGAAGAGATTGCCCCGCAGTGAGACAGGAACGGTTACGTAAGTTACATTTAGTTTATTTTATTTTGATAGGTATTTTATATTTTTATTTACATACACCGATCTGTAATTACGAACCTAAAATATGTGCTGGACAAAAGCTATACCTAGATTTTACTACATATACGAGTAGGTAATAATAAAATATAAAATAATGGGTTAAATTATGTAATATATACCTGGTTATACCTACTTGCGGTTCGAACTTTAATTTGACCAAGAAACGTCTGGTCAACCAATCACAGTTTGCGTTTTTCATTACAAACGCCAAACAGCAACCGCAAGAGAACAGCTATTGCGTGTTACAGAGCTAAGTTACCCTAATTGCAAAGAAATATCGAAACAATTAAGAAAATTACCCATTAAAAAGTAAAACAAACACATTCACAGACCTCATAAAGCTCAAGACTCCAGACTAATGTATGTTTTTCCTTGCCCATATATTGCATTCTTTGTTGCAGTTTGCAGTAATGCACTTATGCATTTGCAGTCAAAAGCTGAGTTTGTTGACTTCAACGGAAAGGCGCGATGCAAGCGGAATACTGTCGCTTTTAAGTGACCATTATTTTGTTGATTTTGAGGACTTTTTTGTAGCTAATTTAGTTTTAGTTTAGTTATGTAATTTTTTTTTATTTAATGACCTTTTCTGAAACTAGCTGTAGGTAATTGTGTTAATTATTTATATTTAAAACTAATTTCTCTATTGATAATGACTCCTATAGTACATAACTATAGACGACCAGGAAGAACTATATGCAAGACAGATAATCTATTGGTTTATTCCATAGCCATTATAACATTCAAATTTACAAAGACACATCACGTTTAATGAACTTTTTAATGAAAAATCTGATGCTTATATTTAGATAGGCAATACAATCTCAAAAAGACCTACGAAATTAATAACATTATGACCTGATGACAAAGTGATGTAAGAAACTTATAAAAAGTTAAAAACTAATATTACAAATTTAATTCGTTATCCCAAAAAAACTGAAACGTGTGGGCACAATATTGCGCAGACAACGCCCAGACTTTGCGCTTGCGCCATTTTTATGGTGCCCCTTCCTGCCAGGGCTGTCACTAAATGGGTCACGTCTAAAATAAAATGGGCCGGCGTTTTTTTAAGTAGCGGGAACTAAATTAGGCCACTTCTAGGCCTGAATGAATATTTTACTATTGTTTTTCTTTTGTTTATTTTGTTTATTTTGGAGTTTTGAGATTTTACTATTACATTTAATCTTTAGACATAGAAAACAAAAAATGTTTTTTCTGTTCCCAAAAGTTAAGGACACTGAAAGCTAATTTCTAAACTTCATATAGGTATATCCGCATAATCTGTGCCCGATGTAGTGAACATTTTGTTGGCCAGTGTAAACAGTTTTAGGATTAGATGCTCCAGTATCCTAAATCATCAGGAACAGGAAAGACAATTTTGGACCTAATTCTGTGTATCTAAAGTTTTCTCTAGGTTCAGTATAGGTAGGAAATATACTGAGCTTTAGAAAGTAATACTTTGGCTCTTGTACCAATTTTCTTATATTTTTATAGCCATACTTATATAAATAGTTATGACTCGCTGGCTATTTGTAGATTCAGTTTCTGGAGAGAAAGTTAAATTCAAGAGTCTATTGATTTTAGAACTTTGTAATAAATTAATAATATTTAAAAAAAATATTTTCTTCGAAGTTCTTCCTAGTAATATTACTAGAAAAATATTTAAAGTGCCAATGATGGATGTTAGTTACTCTTTCACGCAAAAACCATTAAACAGATTTTGATGAAACTTTAACATATTATACATTACATTTCAAAATAATACATAGGCTGTATATATAATACTGCCAAATATTACCTTAGTTTTCCAAGATATCACGATAAATGCTTACGGAGTTGCAAATTGATGCTATAAATCTAACTTTGCAATATTTCTATTAAATAGTCAACCCTATATCTAGACCAAGAAGATCGATTACTCTCTATATCAAGTATGACTCTATTAAGTATTTACGACGTCATTGCGCATGCGGACAATTCATGTTTGTATCAAAGAAATTATCTTACAATAGCTATTTAGATACCTAGACTATATACTCAACTAATACAAATGGGATCTCAAGTAAAATCTTCCAAATATACATCCCTTATATCTGCAACTGAGTTAATTTGAAACTCGATTATTAAAAGTAGGTATGAAAAAGAGTTTCCAGTTAACAAATGTATGAATGTTAGATTCTAAACACGTAGAGGATGTATCAGTTTTGGTAGTCGTCAATTTTTTTTTTCGTGTCACTGAACTGGGTTAACATTTCAAGGTTCTTTTTGGTGCTGTAAAAGTAGCCATTTTTAGTGGTTGTCAAAGCCTTAGATGGTGATGCTTCGAAACCGGAAGTGACGTTACCACTCTGCCTACAATGGAAATGCAGTGGGACAAAAATATACAATAATGGAATTGTATAGGGAAAATGATACTTATAGCTAGTACTAATAAGGTCTTTCCCTTACCAATCATCATTCACCTCTCCAAATAAGTACAATTAGTGCGCAAGAATGGGCATGATGACTAAAAAATTTTTTTAAGTCCATCACATAGATTATTTTAAAATATTCGACATGTATTTTTTCTATTTTTCTCTTAAACTAAAAATTACACAGATACACTGGGTTAAAGTTGCTCGTGACGGTCACACCTCAGAACGTTTTTTAACTAGGAGTGACGTCAATACCCCCCACTCCGTAACTTTGATACTCTGTATCTTTGTATTTATTTATGTATTTGATCAGGTAAAAAACGTGTTTCAAATATTTTTTAATAGCCTAAAAGACGGACTAATTATTTTTTGAATGTAATCATCATCCCAATCATTATAATGAAATGGTATCTAAGTTCGACTAGAAAGGGAAGGAAGTATGTCCGGCTGTCCGTTATTACAAAATTGTAAAGTCAATCATATGTTATTTAGTTATTTTGAAGCTTGTTTGCAACTACAATGTTAATTTGAAATACTAGCTCTTGCCCCCTATTTCGTACGTAAAACTTATCCTTAAATAATACAGCTTATGTGTTATTCTGACGGGTAAGCTGCCATCTGCAATATTGGAAAGTTTCATTAAAATCTTTTTAGTGGTTTTGCGTGATAAAGAAACAAACTGATTTATCCGATACATCCTCACATATAGGTACATCCATCGGCACAAATTGGTACATCCATCGGCACAAATTGGTACACCCATCGGCACAAATAGGTACATCACATCCATCGGCACAAATTTGTACATCGACCCATTGACGTATAATAAATATAATTACATAGGTCTAAAGCCCTTCTAATTACAGTAAAAGTCAGATTAAATCAAGAAAAAGGCCTTAGAGGAGCCAACTATTATAATCATCTAGATAAAACTATCTCATAACTCTATCCGAACAACCGGTAACAAAAGTTGCCGCACAAATTTAATCTAAAGTCCATTTAAATAAAAGGAAAAAGCGTAATAACTTGCGTTCCAAACTGCACTCGTATTTACCTGTGATGGCCACATTTTTTAGTCCGCATTGCGACGTAATGCTTTCTACTTCATTTGCTGATGTCTAGGATTTTCGGTTTAATGTTTTTGCTTCCTGGATTTTATATTCCTTTTTAAGCTTTCTTTCAGCTAGTCAATTTCAATAAAGCATCTTAATCATCTCAATTGTACTTACATACATATCTGTTACGCCTCCCTTTTTATTGTATAGATTAACTAATTAACCCAACTTTTTAAATTTGCGTCATATCTAAAAGTATTTTCAAATACGACTTGAGGTGACTGATGAGTGTGGATGAAGCGAAACAAGTGTGTTTGGATCGTAGCAAGTGGAAGGAAGTGGTCTCTTGTCTACCCCAACGGGAGAGAGGCGTGACGGATTTGTATGTATGTGTATTTTCAATTACCAGTATTAAGTATACTTTTTAAATTATCTTCAAGCTGAATTTGATCAAAATCGTTTCAAACAAAAAAAGTTTCATCAGATTTCATCAAAAGCATCCTTTGAAACTTTCGCTTCAGTAAATATACCTATTTCATTGATTTAATAGGTACAACTTTCAGTTTCCATTGAACACGTCAGATGAAGCTTATAAAATTACATGACGCAATATAAATTATATTAAACCCAACTATAACAGACAGACATACTAGCAATGTTATAATTAGATAATTCGCTTAGATACAGCATATATTTTCTTGATTTCCGAGTGTGGGAGTCGGTAGCGTGCCAACTAGGCCAAAATGTGTCTAGTATTCATGACTAAAATACCTATTACATCACTGAAATCAACTTACATCGATGCTTTCGTTTAGTAAAATAGGAAAAGAGCGTACTAAAAACCAGCGATGTATTTCAAAATGACGGAAAACTTCGAGAAAATTTTGTACCGATTTTTTATATATAAATAACTGTCTCCATTGTTTTGTCTGTATAGTTGTGCAACCCCTGTTAAATGTTTCCTCGTTTTCGTGTAGGAAATAGGGCAGAGTTCTGTTTCGTCATCTTGACAAAGTGGGCAAAGTCCGTAGATTTTTGACCGTTGATCGACCGAGCAGTCTGCCAACATGTTGGGGGCTATTCTTTTGATTTATACCTGGTTTAATACACAGCAGTGTCAGTAAAGTTTATTTAACTGAATACTCTGTTAATTACAGAAAATTATATGAATAATTAACTGGAATTTCCTTTGCTGAAACTGGTCGATAAACTGAACTAAGTTTTTTTAGAGTTTGTACATTTTAAGATTATCTACTTTCAGTCGTCTTAAAAAAGAAATGCGTAGTTCGTGTCGGTACTTTCAAACAGATCCTGAATCTAGACAAGAGGCACCTCTTTGGTACTTTAACCCCCTTATTACAAAACGAGGTTTAAAGATAGCCCGACGTTAGTTCGTTTAGTTTGACGTTTTGTCCATAGCCGAAACGTCAAAAGAAACGAACTAACGTCGGACTATTTTTAAACCTCGTTTTGTAATAATGGGGTAAAAGTCTACATTATTAAGGAAAAAACAAACTAAAGTAAAACCAAAGAGAAATCACTAAAACTCAATTGAAATCTTAATGTTAACGGTCACAACAAAAAAAATCTATTCTTATTTTATATATTACTTCTATAACCACATAGATTAAAATTCTTTAGCAAAATAATAAATAATGTATCTACATACCATTTACCATTTATTGTTTGTAAATTTAATTACATGCACGCAGCGTATTAACAAATAAAACGGAATATAGCAATGCAATTCATAAAATTACATGCAAATGATTCGAAACATGCAAATTCTATTCTAGTGCTGTTTTTTCGATTTTACAAACAGGTAGGAAGTTGTTTAGCATTCTTAGCCGGCCGTTGCGACCTTTGCTTTGCTAAAAAAAGGGAATTAAAAAAAGAAATTCAGCTTGTGCGGTCTGAACGTAGCCGCTAAATAAATTTCAAATAACGAACGTGTTCATAGGGCGATTCTTGACGTTCGATATTACTATATCGCGTGTGCTTTCGAGACGGCTCGTTGGGATTGTGGTGTACTGCAAGATGTTTTTGATTTTGATGTAAATTTATGGAAAAAATATTTGTAGAGCAAAGAAAAGTGGAATTTCAGCTATTTGAGGTCTGGAAAAGGCTTCGTTCCCAATTGTCATGGATTTACCACAGCTTTATAATAAGCTTCATTGGTCGAACATATTGTACTTATACCTGTTCAACTCATTACAAACTAACCGAGTGTCGGCGCTCATATATAAAAAATCAACAAATAAAAAACCGGACTGACATGCGAAAAGTGGGAAAGTGAGGAAACTCAGACACTCAAACATTGCTGTGGTTAAATCTTTAGAGCATAGTGGGGAGGACTCTACCTACATAAACGACGACGTTCTTAAATATGATGATGATAGTTAAGTAAGTTTTTATTCAGCTTATACCAAAACGATGTCATCTATCGTGACAAAGGCTTGTCACACACAGCGCATATGCTGATTCAGTTTGATGCAGTCCTAAAACCGAAGTGTTCTTACAGTACAAACTCATATGCTAACTATACAAACCCTAAAAAAACGGATAATCCATAAAAGCCTAGCTTGCAGTAAACTACGAACCTAACCCGCGGCGCCGTGCAATGAAAAACCAACGAGGCAGGAAACAGTCGGATCGTCCGACTGATCATTACTAGCATTAATACACCGTGACCGCTTAATTAAGATTATGCACAGACGTAGACTATGTACTTAGAATTACCTAGGTACAGCTGGGTGCGAAGGTATTTACTTGATTCCTTTACAATTTTATGGAACTTTTGGCCGTGGTTGTACATGAGGATGTTGGTTCCAAAAAAGGTTTTTAGGTCGCTTCTGCACTTGCTTTTAGGACGTTTTGGCGGGTCGGTAGTAGTTGATTTTACCCGTTTACCCGCATGTGCGGAACTACCTTTAAAATTTATTAAAAAGAGTCGAGTGAAGGAAAAATTACTCTTGTCTACTTGTCTACTCATTTAACGCATAGGAATAGAGACTTTTCACAATCTGAGTAGATTATTCAACTAGTTGGCATAATACAATGCCAAATGTGACATTGGTTAAGCCTGCATTTTGCGTTTTTAGTAACTTATCTGTAAGGCATATCTTTCAGTTTTCGTAACTGTAAGACCCAAAACACACGGGGAAACGCAACTGCATCTGCTAGTTACTTTTGAGTTGCATCAAAGTTTCTGCTATAGGCTCCTTTAGAAAACCACACACGACGCAACTCAAAAGTAACTAGCAGTTGCAGTTTCGTTGCAGTTGCGTTTCCCCGTATGTTCTTATTCATAAATAGGTCACACTAAATAATTGAACATACCTCCCATTTTTGCAACATTATCAACAAACTCCGACAGTAAATAAAACAGTTAATTTGAATTGAAACACATCATTATATTATATTAAATGGTGCGCAGTAATATATCAACCTTGGCGCCATACATATGTTACTTGATGTTTCTCGATTCGCACGTCCCCGTTTTGTTGATCACAGGATGTGTTGTTTTATAATTTTTTTGTTATTTCAAGCTGGTATAGGCTGATAAATGTACCATTATGTGCTTTTCGTTTTCATTGGGCTCTTTTAGGCTGGTGTCACAGTGGTCTGTATGTAGACGTGTTCTCTAGACGTCATGTTATTTTGCAAAGTGGCGTAGTTAAAAAAAAACACTTTTTATGTCAAATAAATGTGCTTTATTTAGTATATTTTTTACAATTTTCTTACCCTTTTTAAAATCTCGGTTATTAAATTTTAGTGTAGAAAAAATTATTAATGTAATAAAAAGTTTAATAAGACATTGTTTTGGGAAACAAGGGCGGGGAGAATCAAAATGTATGCCATTCAAAATCTCATGAAAACTACTGAAAAAAATATGGAACAATGGCTGTCATCATTTGTTTCATATTTTTTTCAAAAATAAACATTATCTCAAGGTTCTCTTACATAATTGTGAAACGCATCTGTTGGCACTTTTAACTTTCCATAAATAGACGAAGTTTTGTTGACTGCTTTAAAGTGGATAAACAATCTATTCTAAATTCATTTAAATCGGGAATGTTCTGTCATTCAGCAACAAAGCCAAGATTTAAAAAAAATGTAGCAAGAAGCATAGGTACCTGATGCTCCTTGCTACATTTAAAAAGTAAATTACCCGATATATGTTAAGGTGTTTTCAGTTGACAAGTCGAAGCGGTAGTCAATTTTACCATTTAAATTCAAAAGCGCAGGCTAATTTTGGTGCGAGCTATTTGCACGTCTCTGTGATCTCAAACATCCATCGTTTTTCTGCAGCAACATAGTCATCGTCAAAATAGACCATGGGTTCTTCAGCATATTGCAAAGGTAATTTTGGAAATGCCATCATGAATTGAATTGGTGTAGGGTCTCGACAACTTTTTCTCTGGTCTCGACAACGTCACCTTCTTGAGTGACGGCGCCAAGAAATTTTCTAGGACCTAGAATCTGTGCAATCTTGATATACCTAGGCATCTCGTAAACACAAAATTAATGTCTTCTTTCATTCTTGCAATCCTTGCAGAGCATGATTATGGATTGAATTGTAATTTGTATGATTTTAAATATCGCGATTTTAATTGTGTTATTGACGCCTTTCATTGAATGAATAGCCTTCAAATTCTTGAACATTATCATGGCGTCTTGTAACAATCGAGTTGGTATTTTTGCAATGAGAATGCCTTCTGATTGGTAGATTGGAACTGTACAATGTTTTATGTTCGATATTTTAAATTCAACTATTACATTGAATTTAAGATATCGAACAAATTATTGATTTTTAGCACGAATTCGGCGATTGCTTTTGCATCTTCTGGTAAAGTTGTATTAAAATTATCACATTCAATGCGGCTAACGCCCGTTATTAATAACCTATCCTGATCCGTTTTTACCCAAATCGAGATTGAAAAAACAAAACACAATTGTGTTCTTGACATGTTTTTGGTACACAAGTGACAATTGTGTTTTGTTTTTTCAATCTCGATTTGGTAAAAACGGATCAGGATAGGTTATTAATAACGGGCGATAGTCGGAGTTACTAAAAATCTGAACGTACTTTACACGCATTTTTTGAAAATTGTTCGGTTTTATGTAAACTTCCGTGCTTTTAGGAAATAAATTTTCGTCCTGTTGTGTAAAATAATGTATCTATAATCGTATCTAGGTATAATTTGGGAACATAATATGTACAGAATATATCTAAGAACATTATGTTCCCAAGATTTTTTTTACATCGTGTACAAAATTATTTGTCAGCAAGTTATTCCTAATACCTACATTTGATTAAATGTGGGACATCAAATATGTAGTAAATTTTTCTATCTTTAAATAAAAAGTAAGGCATCTCAGCTGTGACCTTTTTTACTTGTTTAGCATAGTTATCGAAGTTAGATCCCTGATCTGATACAATAGCTTTAACTTCTATTCCTATGTTTGAAAGTTTCAAAATAACTTCATCCAACCATTGTTCCCATTTCTCGTAATGTTTTGGAGATCGAAAGAATTAGCAATAGGTTGTTTGAGTTGCTTCCAATTCACGATTATGCCTCTTTTTGAGCACTATTACATAGGCATACGAAGCTATTTCCGACGTCACTTCACCATTGCTATTGTGAAGACCAATAATTTCGGCTCTTCTAGTATCATAAACTAAAATGTCTCTTGAGAACCATTTCATCTAAGGATCTGTCCTTAAATGCAATGGTTCTTTGCAGTAATTAGCTTTTGATGGCATAGATTTTAATTTCAATGATAAGAACTCCCAAGTACGATTATTGAATTTAGGTGGAACCATTTTAAATCTTTCAAAGGTACTTTCACTAGGTAGCCATAAAAATATCTTCATACGTCTGCGGATTAGAAAAATGAAAATTTAAGGCAAACAACTTAAATTCGGGATCATGCCTGTTGCCTATGCGCTTATTTTTAAATTGTTCTGTCGTCAGCTTACAAAATCTTTTTGTGACCTCATCTTTGGAAAGTAAACCGTTCAAAAGATGGGGACTTTTTTGATTGAACTTCATGCTTTATTTTGTTCGTGTATTGTCCAAATTATTCTGAAGTTTTCTTCTTTTTTAGTTCCGACACTTTCCTTTCCAGTTTTCTTTTCCTCAGTGCCTTAGATAGTGCAGTTGACGTCCGAGCTTGTTCAGTTGGACTATTATGAGATGTTGCCTCCGATTTTGTATCAGCGCGTTTCCGGGTCATTGCTAATAGTGTTTTAATATTCGTATATTTGGTTTGTTTTGATTCCTTAGAAGTTGATGCTTTTGGTTTAGTACTAGCAGTAGAAGTTGTTGGAACTGTTTGAAGAGATGGCAGCAGTTTTGTAGGCAAAGCATCCGGTCGTAATTGTGGTTTATGAATAATCGCCGTCTTTTCAAAATGAAGACAACATACATAATGACTTTTTGGCTTGGCGTCTGGCCTTGCTAAATCGGGCCTGCCAATCAATTCAGCCCATGATTTACGCCTGAAAAAAAAGACATGTGATCGGTACCTAGATAAGACAAACGGACAATGTTTGTTTGTCTATTTGTCTTATCTAGTATGTGGGTATGAAAATTTAATAGATAGATACCTAATAGTTCCCAAACTAGACAATCCCATAAATGTATTATTATATATACCTACCTACAAATAAATACCTACATTAAATGATTATTATTATTACCATTATTATAACATGAAGCGAGCTCAAGAATTATTGGGCTATATCAATGCTATCAAGAAAATTTTAAGAGGTAGGTACCTACCTACTGAACAACTATACCTACCTATTACAAATAATTCTTAAACGTAATTTATCACTTACCTTTCGTCATTGGCAGGTAAATGGAAAAATGTTAAGTGTTTATCCCTTCTTTTACTTGATCTGCACCCATCTACAGCACATAGGGCACCAGAAGATGACATTGTAAGGACGCGTACGAAATAAAATTGAACAACGTGCGTTCGCTTCGCTTGTGACAACCGCACTGAGTTTGGTCCGCAGACGGCCCGAGACAGCGCTCGGCGGGGCGCGCGAGGGGCGGTAGGTACCTAAATATAGCGCGCAAGTAGATACCTACATGAAATGATGGAGGACAAGTACAATAATATTGCGCAATGCTGATGATTGTACATTATTATTTTTGAACACTCTTCGCGAACATTGTTCGTAGAGGCAATAAAGTATCCTAAATATATCCTTCTTCCAAATTGGCTGATAATTGGTAAGAACTCGGTTTACCAATTATCAGCCAATTTGGTTCAGCCGTTCTTTAGTTGTAAAATGTGTAACTAACACTTCTTTTAATAATGTAGAAGATATAGGGATAGTATTGAAGGTGTATGATGACTGTGCGGTTGGATAAATATCCGGATTGAAACACGACTTTTGAGAACCAAGGCTTACTTTCATATTTCGTAGGTTAGTATTAGCATTTTCAAGTGTATATCTAGGTAACCTAGCATCTGCAGGTAGGTTGCCTGCCATTATAAAGATTGAATTACACCAAAAGTACATAGGTACCTAGGTGGTTTGGTGTAATTCAATCTTTATTCAGCCTGTATCAAAACGATGTCACCTACTTGGCTTGTGAAATATATCTACAAGTTTGGAATATTTACTCTAAACCGATATCACTTGAATAATCACAATAATGTGAGTAAATCATTAATTCCTTTGTTCTAAAAGCCTTCGTTAGCAACCTTGGTTACGGATATTAAAGAAAAATGTATTTGTTCATCTGTTTTGTCAAAATGTAAGTAGTTATTTAAGTGTAATAACTGCTTTTAGGGTGTAAGTTCGCAATTACATTTTGGTTACCAACCAGTTGGCAATTCTGATCAATTGCGAAAAAAACTATGACAATCAATGGACGTAATGAACGCTAAACAAGTATACCCAAGACACATGAATTGAAATTAGAAAAAAATCTAAGTTTTCATATTAAGTGCCCAATCAACTGTTATTTTAGATTTTTTTTTATCGTATTTCGATTTTTGATTTGTGTGTTAAGCAAAACGTTCAGACTTATTTGATTGTGTCCCTTGATTTTTGCCATGGGTTGACTAACAAGGTACAGACGTACCAAATCGCTAAAAGTATAGTTGACGAACGTAAGTTAGACTACAATAACGATGGCAATAGGCTTTTCACCAGTTAGTTAACCTAAAATAGACTACAATCAGACTAGTTAATCTAGTAATCCAGTATCCCACTATTCCTAGTCTATAATTCAGTAGAGTTATTCCAGTGCGATCCAGATTACCTAGACTAGATCAATAGTCTAGACTTGGAGTAGTACGGGATAGGCTAGTGTCGGAAATACCTGCAGTTTCTAGTGTTCATTCATTGATGAAGTTATACTGTTTGTAAAAATAGCTGTTTTCTCTTTTGGAATTTGGAAGCATAATAATATAAATAAATATTTGGGATATTGCACACACGGTCACTTAACCCCAAACTAGGCAAATCCTGTACTATGATAATCAGAGACTGATAAACATACATATATATATACGTATGGATAAATATATAACACCCAGACACGGAACAAACATTTATGCTCATCACACAAATGTTTGTTAACCGGCGGGGATCGAACCCGCGACCCGTGGATAGGAGGCAGACGCACTACCGACTACGCTAACAGGCCTGTCGTCAAACAATCTAGAACCTTAAATGTAACAGTGTACTATCAGAAGTTACATACTTACCTACCTACATACATATATCCGTCATGCCTCTCTCTCATCGGGGTAGGCAGAAACCACTTCCCTCCACTTGCTACGATCCAAACACACTTATTTCGCTTAATCCACATCCATCAGTCGCCTCTTTTCAAAATATAAATCCTATAGTTCATATTTCACAAAGATTTAATTTAAACTCAACGAAATATGAGATAATACAACAAATTGTTGTAATCAAGCGAAATATGAGAAAAACACAAAATATTATCATCATCGACTAACCTACTTAGCTCTAGTGTATAGACAACTGGGTAAACAAAATACTTTAATAAAGACCTGGGCTTGTAACGTTTGTATCAGCGAAGAAAAGGGCCTTCTGTTTGTGTGGACATAGATAAGAGGGTGTAGAATAGAACATCTTTTTAATAAGCAAAGTTTTTTACCTATTTGATAGCATTAGGACACTTATTTTAAGCTTTTTAAAGTATAGAAACTGGATATGTGCCTTTGGAAAAAAAGAGAAATGTGAATTCTGTATATTGCGTCTTTCTCTCCATTATTATGTTCAAATATGTTTGTAAGGTAATAGGTAGGTGTTACATGTATCAAAGCGATCGTGTTTTGTTTTTAGAAGCCATGTCAATGCGTATTTACCATAGATGTACCTTGTATTGTAATGTCAAACAACGTTTTTATAGAACATGCCAGAATGTATCTTTTTATAATGTTTTTGAGGTTGAATTTTCAAAAGTTTAGACCAAATCTTCGTAGCGAAATCATAAGCGCGTTTGAATATTTAGTAGGTACTTAATATAAAATAGTATCAATTGAACCGTCTGCGACAATTTTTCCAACTCTATTCTATGTTAAGTACCTATCCCTTATGTATACTTGTGTGTACAAGTGGGCAGAATAACAACAATACCAATATTGACTATCTATGGCCTAAGACCCAAACAAAAGGGTCTAACTAGGTAGATCGGTATATTGTCATCAAAATTATTATTACAACGCGTTGTCAGTTCAAACTGGGTCACGTACGGTGTTGCCAGCACACTGGATTACATTTGTAACAAATCTATTGAATTTTTGTCATAAATTACTGATTTGTAGAGTGGTCATTATCAAGATTAAGGCCCCGTTTCACGATCTGCAGATAAAATTTAACTGACAGATAAGTCATGTTTTAAACATGACGTTTTAAACTGAGACAGGTATAATACCGTCAATTAATTTTGTCTGTTGATTGTGAATCAATCTGTTCTAATAAATTACTTATGTTCTTTTAATCTGTCATATTTATTCCTGTTGTTGTTGTAGTGGTTGTCCTTGTTGTTTTGTGTGCGTCAAATAAAGTTTTGTCTATTGTCAAATATACTTTTTTTTATGTTGCTTATAAGTATAATGTCAGAAGATTTGCTTAGTGGTACATCCACACTGGAATCACATTTTGTGGCGCAACATACCTAATGCGACACAGTAACATTAAGTAAGTAATATTCTTTAACTTTGCGAATAACTTTTTACTATCCAATTCTACCCATTCACATTGGAAAATAAAACTTCTCAAATTGAAACATCGTTGTATATTATACGAAAAAAATTGTAAATCTTTTTTTTTTCTTCAAAAACTGTCCGATTTTCACTTTCCTACAGCAACACTGGACATAATAACCGTAGAACCTACCTAAATAATCATAGTTAAGTGCGTTAACTGTTATGATGGACATAATGGGGCAACCCTGGCTTTTTCAATCGTTTGGAAACCTTTAAATTACGTCGGTTGTTCGCACTTCAATTGTATACCTAGCATTATGTACTTAGCGGCTAAACGAGACTTCATACATCATTTTCTTTTTTTTCCCTAGCAATAAGGCCGCCTGTTGCTTCTTATATTCTTGTTTGTGTTTATACCTTATATCGTACCCTTGGTAAAATAACGCCGTATGTGATCATAGGTCAAAAGTGTTTTTATTACTTAAATAACCTTTAAAAACTATGTTTTATGTAATACGAAAACAATTTTTCTCTTAACTTTTTTAATTCTGGAAATATTTTGTGCGGAAAACGACGTAAGTTATTAATGGTCGTAAAATAATGGTGTATCTGCACATGTATCGTTATTTTACGTCGCCGACGGAGGCGCGAGGCGGCGCGCGCGCCGCCGTATTGTTACTTGCGTCGTTGTTACCGGACAATGAGTATGTGTCGCACATCGGAACAAAATTCCCAAAAATGGACATGGGAAACGGATTTTGAATGGTAAGTAATTCTAATTATTATTTAAATAAGTTTTTGTAAAATAGTTGTATGTGCACTTACGGCTGTTTTGGTGGTAATGACTGGCATAATATAACACGTCGCATGATCACATGCGATACTTTTTATCTTTTTTAGGTATATTAATGAAAATGTTTTTAAAACCTATTTAAGTGTATGTTATGCTCTGAAATTTACGTATTTCTCATGTTTTTTAATAAGTGGTCTTATGTTTACTTGCGTCTTTATTGTACGAACTCTTCCTAGCCGCTTGTAAAGATGTTGCGTTATTTGACGTAACTTTAGGGACCGCATGTGCACTTGCGTCGTTATATTAGGTCATGGTTTATGATACGTCGTTTTTCAAATTTTTAAATGTATATAAAAGACACATTTATTGCACAAATGTAACAGTTATTTATTTATTTATTCTATAGCATACATTAGTAATTTTTCTAATGCATTTTGAACCTAATTTTATAACGTTTCCAACTTATTTACACACTGCGAATTTTGAGTTAGGTATGAAAATATTGTGCACGTAACGAAGGTTATTTTAATTATTTGTTCTTTTCAGTTCCGAAAGCAGTTGCGGAGTGTACGGACCTCGAGTATGTGATAGATAAGACAAGTCAGCGAGCGGGAAAATATTCCTGCATTACGTAGCCTATGACGTCCGCACATATCATCGTGCAGCCAGCATCTTAGTATATAAGCGTAGCTCTAAGTCATTACTGTTGTCCAGTCCAGAACTTCCAGTACGTCCAGTAGCCTAGAGTTATATCACCATGTAACTTCAAATATAAGTTCTTGCAACAACGCTGCGCCGCCGTCTTTTTGTCAACTATTTTATCCTGGCCGGAACAGTGGTGACCGCCGCCGAACACGCACCTTGGCTACTTTGAAGATGGATCTCAAGACACTACAAGCTCCTCATCGAGTCACTCCAGTTCCGGCTTCTCACCAGCTGATCTCACCGATTCTGGATGAAGAAGTGACGAATTCAATATCTACATAGTACGGCCAAGCACAACACCAATCTCTGGACCCGGCGCAGCAGCAACTAGGCACTTTTGCAATGAATTCAAATTTATTTTTACTATTACCGGCGATACGAAGAAATTTTTTGAAAAATATCAAGATGATTTATTGCAATTGAGTTCGCTGCACTTGCCGCTGACACAAGCGGATTCCTCAGTGAGCGAGAATTACGCACGAGCAGCACAAATGGACAAACGACGAAACGGGGTCAAGTTTACAATGAATCACACTACATTGAAATTTTACTATAATTATTGAAAGTAAGACCATCACTTGGACAGACAACGCATCGATACGGCCACGAGACGCACCATTTTGGAGAGAATGATAGAGAAAAAGGCTCATCGTTCGATACACACCAATTTTTGATTTTCGCAGCGAGAAGTCTGAAGTTCCTCGCTCTGCCCTATTTGCGGTATTTTGTACCTGACTCTGCATTACAAGTACGTGAAACAATGAAACACGTTAAGAACGCTTGGGGCCCATGAACAGATTTGGCAACCGCCAGTGTATGCAGCCCATGACTGTAAGAGAAGCGCTCCAGCGTGGAAGTATTACGAATATGAAGAATTTGAAGATTGATTTATAAAGAGACTGCGCAACCATCACGATGATGTCCGCAACGCAATACTCTGCAGTTATTAATTGTGAAGAAATATTGATTAATTGTCAAACGCTATAGTTTCCTTCGATTATTCCGGAAAAGTCAAGGGAGCAGCTATTCGGCGAAGAAATGAGCAACGAGCGAAGTTTTAGCGGCATTTAGAAGTCCATTTTTCTTTTTCTTTTTCAAAGGGGGGAGAAGGTACTGTGCAGACCTCCAGTACGTCATAGATAAGACAAGTCAGCGAGCGTGAAAATATTCCTGAATCGATACGGTTCCGTTGCATCAGCAATCACGTAGCCTCTCACGTCCGCACATATCATCGCGCGGCCAGCATCTTAGTATATGTATAAGCGTAGCTCCAAGTGATTACTGTTGTCCAGTTCAGAACTTCCAGTACGTCCAGTAGCCTAGAGTTGTATCACCCCAAATATAATTTCTTCAACTACGCTGCGCCGTCATTATTTGTCATCTTTTATCCTGGCCGGAACACGACTCTCACTTGGCTGGTTTTTGTATGTAAATACAGAATAATTTAAACTCAGACGTGTTTTCTTTAATGAAATGTGTAAGTTGACTAAGAAATTTCCCTGGATAATTCAAATATGACCATATACTGATGACGTTTTTTGTAAAAAACGACGTATGTATCATGGGGTGCTTCGTATAACAAAGATATATGTGCACATACGACTCGTAGTCTTTCGTCAAATAACGACGCATAGTCACATACGTTAGCTAGGTCTTGGTAAAAGAGTGCCGTATGTGCACATCCGACATACGATTTTTAAAACTTATGCATTAAATAAGAAGCAATATAATGTATTCTATTAGTTTCATTCACTTAAATACGCATGCAAAATTTTGTGAAAATTCCTTTCAATACCAAAAAGTTATACTCAAATTACACTCACGCAATCTTTAAACCTCTCTCCTGTAAAGTTAACTTTTTGCAGATGCGGCGTTATTTTACCAAGGGTACGATATCTTTGTGTGCAATAAAGAGTATTTGTATTGTATTGTATTTCACGTAATATCTTAAAAAACCTAGAAGAAATCTTACAATAAGCCTATGTGTTATTTAGATGTGTAAAGCCACACAATGGTAAAGTTTCATCGAAATCTGTTCAGTGGTTTTTGAGTAAAATAGTAACAAACTAACTTCCGTCTACCCAAACATCTTAATATCTTTTTGACATGACAATAACATATTATGTTTCATATATTAAGTTAATTGACATGTTTCAGGTATTTACAGGGTAATTAAAAATTAAACAGAAAGATTATGTACTTAATAAAGTGCTTAGTGACACTTTTACTGCTTAAATCGCATTCTTTAGGTACATATCTATTAGAGATGGGCCGAGTACTCGGTTTATACTCGGTACTCGGCGTACTCGGCACTTTTTTTACTACTCGTAATCGGCCGAATAACTCGGTAAAAATGCCGAGTACTCGGTGCAAATAAATCTACCTTGCGCATTGGAACTGCTTGTTAGATCATAGTGTACTTCCTTCTAATTATACATATTCAGTACTTTTCCCAGCAAGAGCAATGTTATAAGCTGCTATTATTATAATTATTTAGAAGAAAATTTCATAAACAGTGCTTTGTCTATATTTTTTTTGCCACTTGACGCGCGTTTATTGGTTTCATTCGAATAATAATTAGCGGGGTGCGGAAGAAGTGTCAAACACCATTAACACCACTCGCTCCCAAACTTGTTCGCACACAATTCTACCTTCTTTAACTATACCGAGTAACTCGGCCGAGTACTCGACTCGGTAAACTTTAAACCGAGTAATACTCGGTACTCGGTTACTCAGTAAAACTGGTACTCGGCCCACCACTAATATCTATCAACTGAAAGGTCATAAATTAATATTTTTATCAATTTAACCTAATTAGTTGCAAAAATTATGATTTGAGTTACGTATGAGTTGTTGAATAAATATTATCGTAGAGGCTGCCCGCGATTTCGTTCGCTTTTTAATCGTCATATCTTGTTTTTTTTAATAGAAATGTGAAATCTTATCCTCTTTTTTACCAAACCAAACACTCTTATCAAATTCAGGGGAAAAACCTAAGTGCTTGGAATCAAGGGACACTCCCTATAGGATTATTTTTCATTTCCAAGTACCTACGTTCGACCTCTTTTCCTAGTAATACAGGAAGTCAAAGCTGTGTGGTTTCTTTGTCCTTTCCTATCTTAGAGTTTCTGGTAAAAGGGTAGGCTGAAGGACAATGTGTGGCTAGTAATATTTTATAGGGATTTAACTACTAGTGGCCGTCACGATTTCGTACGCCTAATCATATCTTGGAAAGATTACACAAATTCTAAAAATCCGCTCAGGGGTGTTCCATGAAAGGGTCAACCAAATGTTTCTAACTCAATATGCCAGAGTTGCTACTTATCAAATGAAAGGAGATGATTCGTCAATTAGAAATCGGTTGGGGGCTTTCATATCAAATGAAAGCTTAGAAAAGTAGGTCTCAAGCCCCAAGGTAGTTTTAAGACAAAATGGTACAAAACTTGGCAACGGACTGCCAAGAGTCCCGGTAGACTACGAAAAAGGTGGCGGGATGAGCTGGACACCTTCATGGATGTCTGATAGAGAATCGTGAAGGAAGAGGAGAGAGGTCTTTGCCCAGAAGTGGGACACCGACAGTTAGATAAGTAAGTAAGTATAACGACTCTTTTTATCTGTTTCTGTATTTTGTTTCTTACAATAAAATATGAAATAAATAAATAATAAGTAGGTACATAACTTAATACTCAGAAAGAAAGGTACCTAACCATGTAAGTAGGTACATTGAACCATGCTATCGGCTATCGGCTAATACCGCGGCCTCGCCCCTGTTTCCGGTTATCGCAAATATTGGTACTGCTTATCTTTATAGCTATTTGAATTCGTATGTCTGTCAGTTAATTGTTTATTTTATTTTTATCTTCTGTTAAGTTGTTTTTTGCTACTTTTGAATTGCTACATGTGATAGGTACTTGTTACCAAATTTTAATTTGTTTATTCTTATATTGAAGTGATTTCAAAAAGTGGAAATAAACTTGAATATTACCTTTGTATCTACCTAATTCTTATTTTCAGTTACAATTTAATTACAGAAGTAAGCTTTTTATATTGTACGTAACTTTTAAACCATTACCCTTCCTTTTAGTACCGCTATAGTCGGGTAAAAAGTAATCTTTAAATTCCCTCTACATTAATCAACAATAGGTACCTACCTACCTAAAGCCTCGATTTAACATTGAAATACCTAAATGGTGTTTCAATACCTAAAACACGTTACATACCTACCTAAATAAAAAGCTGAAATAAACGAAATATTTAAATAACAAGTAAATAGTACTACATAAGCAAAGTAGAAAAATGCGGCTTGTAATTATACGATAGGAATTTAAAAAGAAATAGCAGTATAATGGTAACACGATCGTAGTATCAGTTTAGGTTCACATTTATGTTTATTTTGTGCAAATAAACGCTAAGTTAACATTTTATTGACGCAATTATAATACATTGAGGACTTCTGTTCGATTTGTTACGGGTGGGTTTGAATTTCGGACGTTTCGTGAAATGGCTCGATTTTTCAGCGAAAGAAGGTATGTACTTAGATACATATGTTGTTTGAATGGTAGTATTTTTGTTATATTTTTCAATTTTTCATGTACTTAAGTGGATTAAGTTCACTGGATTTGTCTTGTAATATTATTGTATTGTTTGTTAAAATAAACACATAAGAAGGTCTTCAGGTTTTTATTTATAAGTTTCGAGCACTTAATATTAATTTATAAAAATCTGTTATTGCAAGTGAAAAATGAATGATGCCTGGCTTAGCTCCGCAAGGGCTTGACAAGTGCTGTCAAAATTAGTGATGTAATTAAATTTGTAAAAACCCTAGTTTTGCACTCCAATACATCATCCCCTTTTACAAATGAGATCACTTATTATCACTTGTTTACTTACTAACACATTTGAGATCACTTATTTACTTATTAACACAAAAGAACATAAATATTATCCCCTCACTAACTACGCATTCGACCTGGTGTGGAGCCGGTGGTGAGACCCCCGCGCAGAGTGCCTAACGCACTCCGGACACGGCTTGCTAGCAAACTGGAGGCGCGATAGTTTTGTCAGTAATTTAGTAATAATTGAGAAAAAGGATGGTTAATTATAACTTAATTTCCAGACCTTTTTTTTAAGAAAATTTTTAAGAAAATTTTTAAGAAAATCTATATCTAAGTATACTACTATGATAGTTTATAACTTTAGCTAACTTCAGTAGATAAATATCTTACTAATTTAATAGTAATTTAATAGTTAATAGCTTCAACAATATTATTTAATTTGCTACTAAACTAATAAAGCAAAATTAAACAGATTTCAACTGAAATTTATCTCGACATATTTCAAGGAACGCTCTAACAAATCACCACCATTATAAATTACAAGCACCTAGATAGACATAAATTTTCGCCTCTCAAACCTCAAAGCGGCGGCGTATAATAGTGATAACATTATGTCACCGGCAAACTCTACAATAGGGATATTACATAAATTCCGGGCGAAATAGGCCGAATCCAGGGTCGGTCGATAAGGGCACGGAACGCAAAAGGTCACGGTTGCGTATCCCAGTTTCAAGGTCGTACGTAACGTCCCGGGTGACTCACTTCCAACGTTCGAATTCCGAATACAATTTGAATATTATTGCAACTTCCTTTGTATTTTATTTTATTGCTACAGTTTTATTACTTTTATTTTTTTTGTTCTTGCCAGTTATGTTTTTGCGTTTGTATGATTGTGGGAGTTGTTTAATTTAGTAACGCTTTTTTATAGGAATTTCCATAGCATATCTTTATCTATTGCTAGTCTATATAAAATTACTTTTTGTTTTACGATTTATGATACAATTATTTAATAAAACTTCAATCAAACTGAAGTAAGTGTAGCAAAAACTAACAGAACGCTACCTTTAGACAATAATAATTGCAAGCAAGTAGAAGTAGTAGTGTGCTGTGTGTATCTAAGTTATTTTTTATCTTTAGCAATACCTATCAATACCAAAAACAGAATTGTTTTCGCACTAATTAGAGAATCAAAAGGGAAAATCCATCCTAACATTTACTGGGAAATTCTTAATTTTCTGCTGTTATAATAATTCGTATCAAAGGCCAATTTGTTCGGCTATAACTTCGAGTAAGGCACGTAATGACTTTCCACCTAGTTCTCGTTGGACGCAATAAACCGCACCGATATCTAAATAAAAGAGTGTAAAGCGTTTGTACAATGAAATTTTACAGCTCGAAACAACCTTTTCCTGTTTATAAGAGCTTGGTTACCAGTGCCGCCAAGCGCTAGCTGAGATGTGAATTGTACGTACAACGCACAGTAATTTCAGTCAATTCGAAGCCTGGGCTAAATTGTGAAGCTTTATCTCTCTAGCTTCATTCTCTAGTTTATTCTTTTGGAGAGTAAGACTCTAGCTCCGATGTAAGAGTTGTTATTATGACAATAACTTCCAAGAAGTTTAGAAGAGGTCCTATTCTTAGCAATCCGATTACTGTAAGCTGTGTATCATTGTTCTGTTAATTTCTAAAAATACCACATGAAAACAAGATTTTTAGGGCGGCTTACTTTTAAATGTAGTATATTTTACGTCTGTTGTCGACAAAGAAAGAAATTGGCCCATAAACCGGTCGAACATAATCTTTTACAGCCTTCATATATTTTGCACCTGGATTAGCACAGGTACAAGTCAGGTACTGCCATAAAAGATACAAAGTCTCGTATCACATTGGCATAGAAATATCTTGTTCCTAGAAAAGCAGAAAGTCTTCTTTGTTTTGTTGTTGTTTGTAGAAACAAAAGGTTTTTTTCAATAGCGAAAGTAAATTGGTACCTAATAATAATGTGTTTTACAGTTCATTCACAAATTCTTAACCATTTTAAACAAATGAGTAACGTGGTATTTTTAGACAAAAAATATACCTAAATAACATTCAAGATGGGTACCTACCAATGTTCTAATTTTGAATAAAAAAATGTTTGACTGGGTGGTATGGTTAACTACTATTCATCATAGGTAGTATGTAAGTAGTTTTTTGTAAAGTTTACTTTCATTGTTGAGGGAAATCGCTAACTAGATAAAAAATAGTTTAATGAGTTTCATAAATATTATTCCTACCTACCAGTACTGTAGGTAAAGAAACTTTAGGTATAATTAGTGGGAAATAAATGGATATAAAATAAATTGTATATATCAAATGAATTATAGTACCGTACTTTAGAACAATAGAAGTAGGTATGCTCTTAGCAACATTATTAGGTATAATATTTTCCTTTTGTTTTGTATTTAAGGAAACAAGCCATAAATTGTTATTATTAATACAATAATATCGAATATAAAATAATTTAATTATATTTCATATTCATTTTAACAATTTAGCTTTGTAAGTATGTACTTAATATAGTAAATTATCCATGTACACCTATTTAATTCAGTTAAGTTTGACTAATATTTGAATTTTTAAGTAACTTTCACTCACAATTGGACAGGAACTCAAAAATGATGATCAATAATGAAAAAACAGTCTCAATTGTAGCAGAAGACGCGTCTACCTAGTACCTTCGAGAAGTGGAAAAATAAATACACTTTATAATGAACACTGTAGATACAAGTGTTATTACAGAATAGTTTCGAAATTTGACACGTGATAGACCGACAAAGGATACGATATTGATAACAGTGAATACTCCTACAATCTATTGTTACTCGGCTTTACTCGTGGGAATTTTCGAAAGGTGTTATCTTATCTACCCTTACACCGAATGTGTCAATAAAGGGTATGAAACCTGCCCTTTTGCAAAAATGAAATTGCCTTATAATAGAAATTGTATTACCTTTTCATTTGTAACAATACGCCATAATGCCATTTTAGTCGTTTATAACATTTCCGAGAATCGACCGATGACCACCAAATTAAGTTAAAGACAATAACAATGAACATTATTGTTTTGTGGCTTCCTAAATCTTTTAAGTGAATATTTCATAAACTTTTTATGACTAAATAAAAGAGGGATTAACACGACTTTCTAACACATAATGAGGATAATCTCTCTTCATGTTATGACAAATTGTCAGTTGCCACCCTTTGCGCAGCGGGTCGTGTTTTGAATAAATTGTTTATTAGGGTATTTAAAGTTACCTAACACGAGTTTAAAATGTTGACCGTGTCAGTTATTTTATGGGCGGAAATATGAAATAGGAACTGAAAAGTAAACATCAGCTTTATCAAGTTATCATTGTAAATAATAGTGTCAATTGTATTTTAGTACTAACTTTCTTACACAAGTCAATCAAATAACTTTTTAAATATGTAATGATCAGGCTTTATACTGATAAAGCCTCGAATGTAGAAAAAATATGTCTTACAAAGAGACAAAGATATGAACTAGACAAATGCTGGCTGATTTTAGCTAAATCATCTACAAAACTAATCCATCTCATCTGCCTATTTAACAAAATATTTCTATTTCCGTTAATCGTAAAGCTAACTCAAAATAAAACAGTTTGACTTTAATGTGATTAATTTGACAGAATCACTAACTAATTAGCCTTTAATTATTTACATTTCAAATTCTTTAAACATCAGTATTACGAGCTCGGATGGGAATTTACGACCGTCCTGAGAAAACATAATAATTTTTAACGACGCGCAACCCTGATGAAATTTAAATTTATAACTACAAATATAGATATTTAATGCCTATAAATTTTTGTAAAGAGTCCACTTTGATAGTCAAAACGTCGTTGTTGTCAAAATAAGTGACATGTCGAGAAACATGATTGTTACCCTAGACAAATAACGCTTCTGAAGTCAGGATTATGACGAGTTACCCTATAAAAAGACAATGGGAACTGGTTTATTCCTTATCCCTTTCATGATAAGGTTGAAAGTCTGACAAATGATGATTTAAATCATAGGATAAGTAGCATTGTTAGTGGCTCCCTAGCTAGTTTTGCGCGGAAGTATTCTTTTGCCTCGAATACTTCCTGCTTATCTATTTTTAAAGTTTTATCTTCCTAATATTAAAATCTTGGGGTTGTATGAATGTGAAATTAATTGGAGGGTACCGTTGAAGGGGTGGTATCGAGGCGAGCGTGATCTAATTTTGTTACGGTTTTTCTAACAATAAAATTAGAAAGGGTTACGCTTAGGTGTTACTGACAGGAAATACTTAACCCATGCAAATTCACAGACACTTTAAATTTAAAATCCCCATTGAATTTCCAAAAGTTATTTAAATATTATTTTTTATTATGAGAAAAAATGAAAGTCACCTTTGCGTCCTTTTACGGATGAAATGAATGTCATACGGCTTATTTGTATCTATTTATTTCTAAATGTTGTTTTTCTACAAATCTAGAAAGACAAGTAAGCAGTTTCACGACGCGGACTATTGAATATTGTATTACAGTGCATACGTACGGAGTGTACTGTAGCTTCGAAAGATTCGCAACAATATGGAGAATAATAATAATGAAAGTATTTTCAAAAACGCAGGATAATTATGATCATAAAGATTCTTACCATAATTTTGACTTCAAGAATTTCTTAACAAAGAAATAAAAGCCGTAAAAACCTCAAATACAGATACCTAATTAAATTACCTATCTTTGAAGGTTTGTTACAATTACAACCCTAGTTTGCTATTGACAATTTAGAACTCAAAAACTAAGATAAACCTACTTCCGACATCCTGCTATAACTATACGTAGGTACCTACTAAGAGCTGGGAGTTACTATTACTAAGAGTTAGGTACCTACCAAGAGCTGGGTTACTGGGATAAAAATGTCAGACAACAAAGTTCCGTAAAGGCATTCCATTTTGACATAAAGTAGAAACTCAAGAATATGGACGCTACGTGCGAATATCCCATATGTCCTTAGCTCACTCCCTTTTTATGTCATTTATAAAAGAATGCATTTTATAGTCCAACATGTCGATTTGGTTTCTTTAGGCCAATATGTTTCAAGGTATGCGAGGTCATTGCCCCTTAGGGTGGGAATGTGCATTTACATGCAATTTTAACTGCTAGTGCCATCTAGGGTCCAATAAAAGCATAAATGTTTTCATAAATCGACTAGCTACATGTACGCGTCGATTTTATGATTTGTTTTATTTAAAATTAATAACAACTACCTACTTTTCCTCAAAAATGTTTAGATTTATTAAAATTTATTTAATTAAACTCAAGCCTAAATGTCACATAGTGACTAGTTAGATTAATTCTCAACTATGCAATTGTTAGTACCAGTAGTAACAATTGCATAGGTAGTAGTTATTATGGTAGTAGTAGGTACCTACTGCAAATTATCAGTCTGAACTGGGCAGTTTGCCAAAATCCACATTGCGCTTTCTTACTGCGACATTTTGGCTGAAGCTACCTACCCTTTTTGTAATACGAGTATTTTTTTAAAGTAATTATTGTGCAATTAATTTGAGTTTTAATTTTAATGAGGACCTATTAATGGATAATAAAATATCCTGTTAAAGTAGCAGTTATAAATATCGTAGTCTTTGCAACCGCAGTCACCCCATAAAGCGCTAATGGGAAGGCGCGTACATATTTTAATGGTTCAATGTCTTTGCCAATGACCAAGACCCCACAAACGCTAATTGTTGTTCGCAGACGTTCAATAAATAATGCGTGGCAATTCATCAGAACGGCTCAGGTATTTCTGCTTCGCGCCATAACCCGCCGGTCGTGGAATGTCGACCGACTAGCTCGATATCAGCTGCCTCGCGACTCGCAAGACGCGACACACGCATTCCCCCAGCCTGCGACACACTGACTGACGTATACCAAGTAGGTACCTAGCGCAAACTAGCCTCGCCTCCTCGATTTCCCTTCGAGCGCCCTCACACAGCCGCCGGTCACTCACACATCCCCACTCAGTAGGTATTCTTCGAATGCCGCTGCGCTGATTTCCTTCCTCGACGTACCCCTCGCCCCTCTAGACGCCGCCGCCGACCGAAATTCCTCAATTTCCGTCAATATTTTCAGTATAAACTTGATAAATATTAACGTAGGGGTAGTATTAGGCGATGAGTGAGAAGTTATCGGTGGGTCATTGCGTATTTTCAGAGAATTTGGTGAATGGAATCGAATTAGCCGGGGGCCTGTGCTATGCGGCGGGCGCGGGCGGGGGGCGCGTCGCCCGGCGCGCGGCAAGCGACGGCGACCGACCGCTACTCGACTCCGACCGAGCTGCACACACTACGCGCTAGTCGTGATCACGGCGTCAGAGCGATCGCACGCGCGGCTTCCCTTCGAACCGGCCGGCTCGCAAATAATGCAGTGTTTGACAAACTCAATCGGAGGACTAGGAAGAAGTACCGTATTTAATTTACACTGTATAACCATCCGCATATTTTCAGTGAGTGTTACGCAGTGTGTAAGGAAAAAACTTTGTCGAAGATTCTGAAGAATCTTGTGTAAAATTGTGTAATTCGCCGGCCGCAGCCGGATTGCGTTTTGCACAGACTTTTTGGTGAGTATTCAATTTTATTATTACTGTAGGAATAAACTGTAGTGAGTTATTCTAAGTTTTCGGTAATGCTATGTGTCTGTGGGTAGTTCTCGAGATTGTTGGTATGTAGTCGGGGCGTTGCCGGCAGCCGGTACTTAGACCATGGTGTAATAGATTTTTCCGCGAATTGACAGCGCCTAAATTCTACACAATATTGTCGGTATGACTCGACGTAGTTTAACTGCCTTCTATGATGTTAAGATTTTAATAGGCGCTAACTATGTTCTCAAATAGGTAGTAAAGTGTACCCAGGAAATTCTTGATTTAACAAAGTTGTGAAATTGTTGCATCGCGAGTAGGTTTTCTAACACAAAGTACTTATACAATATTATCATATCACTGCCAAAGGTAATCAAACACTACACTTGTAGGTATATTTCATAATTCACAATATCAATTAGTCTCAAACAAAAATCTTAATTTCTATAGACTTACAGAAATGTATTTATCAAACTTACCCACATAGTAAACTTTAAATTAAAATTGCTTTCGTAAACAAAACTTAACACATAAAAATGTTTAGGTAAAATAAGATTTCAATTATTAAAATCATTAATATATTATGTTATTAAAGTAGCTAGTATTTATTAGTTTAGTACCTCAAATAGGTAGTTGATTTGTTCTTACTCACTTAAAATATAACTTTATTTCTAAGTTGATAAGTTCTTCATTTTAATTTAATGAATTTAAAATCGCAGACTTTGAATATAATATGGGTATGTTTACAATAAATTACAGAATAATGTCTAGTTTTCCTTCCTTAGTGGAGAATTAAAGTGTCTGAGTAATTATTTAAGCACATTTCATATTTAGAAAATCATTGAGTACTTTACCTTGTACTTAATTAATTAATCCAATCAAATAATTGAGGCCCCATATTAATTAGAAGGCAGAATACCAACATTGCCAAAAAAAAGTTTGTAACATCGTTGAAGTGCCAAGTCCAAAATGTCAAAGATGTCAAATTTAAAGTTTCATTCAAATTACGCGTAAAACTTCTTAGACAAGAATATTTTTAATATTTCGGCACGTAATAAAACGTAAGTTAGT
Organism: Anarsia innoxiella; assembly: GCA_947563765.1. NCBI lineage: Eukaryota > Metazoa > Arthropoda > Insecta > Lepidoptera > Gelechiidae > Anarsia > Anarsia innoxiella. The sequence continues at coordinate 8,560,310 of OX387404.1, read as the reverse complement.
TATTTATTTACGTGTTAATTTTCTGACTGTTACGATTGCGCCTCTAAAGACGAGAGTAATTATCGCGAAAGCATCGTGACATCGATAAATTCCATGAAAATTGCGAATAGTTGGAAAAAACATCGGCGTTGTTTCTATTGGTAAACAATCATTTCGCGCCATCCACGGCTTGTAAACAAAAACACATTTTGCGGAAATCATTACTTACCTGACGTGCACTCAAATTCCCCGAATTACAATAGTTTTGTGCGCATCCAGGTAGTTTCTCCGGTCAAAAAAATTTGCGAGACGAACCTTTTAATTGTTGGTAGACAAAAGTGGGATCTAGGACCAAGGCCAATGTACTCTTTAAAAAGTGTTCGAATCGCATCCAGACTTCAGTCTGGTTTGGTACTTCGTAGTGAACACTTCGTTTAGTAGTGCACTATCGAATTTTGTTTGTAAATATAGGAGGTCAACAGCCTCTTCAAATAATTTTCTTAGTTTTTGTTTTTTTTTTCAAATTGCAGTTTTGCGTTTAGTTTACTTTTCGCGAGAAACTCGATTGTGTGCTTGGTAGTGCAGTTTATGGACTTTGCAAAATTTTGGGAAGTGTTGTGTTACGGTCTTTGCTGGTTGGTTCCACGATTATTTAATTTAATATATTAAACTTTTCTATTTATTATTTTTTTCTAATAAAAACCTCAAAATATTTCTCAAATAGTAATCATTGTTACAATTTCACAAGGACTTGTAATAAAATCGATGTTTTAACTTTGACATCATTGATAATTAGAGATAGTTTAATTGATGCTTAACTCTGCTTATAAATAGTTTACATTCATAAACAAATGCAAATGAATGCAATTATGCATTTAACAAATGTAAATTATTTGATAACGCGATTATGTTGCTCTTTTGCGTAGGTATTATAAATATTTCCATCCGAACCAATAAATTATTGATGAATGAAACTTTATAGATTTTAATTTCTATTTCATAATCGTGTGTTTCTTTTGTTTCAGACGGTGTGCGTTAATACCATCGCGCGCATCGTCGTGTGATAAGTGGGCCCTGTGATATCGACAAGTTCGTCTTAGCTTTAAAAAACTAGTTAGTCTTAGATATAATTTTAAAAATGTCGCCTCCGATGGACGCCCCGATTTTTCAATTCGACATGTGGGAGACTTTAGATGAGGAGTCAATGAACCTGACTCAAACGTCCGAGTTCTGGACGCAAGTGCACTATGAGGCGGAGAGACTGGACCTGGTCCCGCCAGCTGACGATCAAGACCTTCAAGACAGCGATACTGACTGGAGAATCATGGAAGCGCAAGAGGAACATAAGGAGAACATAGTCCATCACGATTGCATGTGGGCAGGATCTTGCGTTGACTCAGTACATCCGACAAACACATTCGTCAAGACCGATTTAATATCATCGACGACGCCTGGACAGAGTTTGCTTCGACGTGATATGTCTCCAGCAAGACCAGAGACTCCTCCGTCGTTGGATGGTGATGAGCCACCTCAGTTCCGCCATGCTGTCGATGTAGCCGGCACAGCACTTCGTCTTCTCAGAGATTCCGCCGCAGTCGCCGCTGACCACTCTTACACCCTCGCCAGACAACACATCGACTACCTCGGCGTACAGACACCTTCAGATTCCTGCGAATCAGGTCAGTACACCAGATATTTTAATTTAATCGATTATATCTCCTAAAATGTTTAATAATAGACAAAAGGTGGCAGTTTTATCAAGTCCCAGTTTCCATTTCAATGATTTCGCAAATTTTGTGTGGCTCATGGTCATTTCATTCATTTCCAATTAGTTCCTGAATATTCTGATAAGAATACGAAACTCCAGGGAACCCATTTCAATAATTACGTAGGTACTTAATTAAAAATTTAAAGTAACCGTTTCAATATGCAAACGTATAGCGACGTCTTGCGACGATTTAAAATTCAAATTGCTGATGTCAGGGCCAGCTCAGCTTATTGGGAATCAAACACGATAAAACTGACACCAATTGGTCTAATATTGCCATTATTAGATGTTCGCCTTTTATACGTTTCTTTATTACGTCTGTGGGCTCTAGGAATAAGGATAACGACGCAATTTGTTGCAAAAGTTAAATTGCTTTGAAGTAAAGTTGAAACGTGAAAAGTGCGTGTCAAGTTTGATTCCTGATCAAAGCGGTGCGTCGGGGTTCGAGAGTAGGTAGATGTACTTCAGTAGGCAAAGTTGGGCCGGGATGGCGGCGGCGGCGGCATTTCTACTACGCAGGCGCAGTGCCTCGAGCGCGGGAAACTGCGCGAATCGACCGCTGTGCGTCCCCCTCTGCGTCTAGACGCACCCGCGACTTCTCTTCCGGAACCTTCGCCCATTGCGACCTTGAACGCCCCAACCTTCCTTAATGTCAAATTGCGCAACCTTCGTCCGGCGGCGGCTCCATCTCACGGGATCGACTCGGTTAATTAGAATGCGGATCAACGTTTGCTACAGTTGTATGCTTTATCAGAAGTTGCCATTATCCTGGCTTAGGAGCGTGTTGAGGTCGGTAGGTACATCGACCGACCGAGACGTCCCGACCTTGACGCATCCTCCAGCTGCGAATTGGCGTTTCCCGCCGTAGGAGGGTTAACATCCTTTGAACCCAATCAAATGATCACCACGAAATAAATTCTAAAGACTGGGGCTTAGACATCACGACATGTGAGATTAAAACTCGTTACAACCGAACAATACAATTAAATATTCTAATTTATTTGAATAATTACTTATTTTGGCGCCACCGTTTACTTAGGTACATATTAAGTACATTCGCTATTGTGGATTCTAATAATTTAACAATGTACTATTTCAAGTAACGTCGCAAATGGCACAATTTACGTACAATGTTATATTACTTTGTATTGTACTTGTAGCTATTCGTTAATAGCAATGAGTAAGGTCGTGTTGTGATGGTAACTACGATGTAACAATTTGTTTACAATACTTGTTGCGCAGCTTTTATTCAAATAAACACTAGATGGTTTCAAAATATTGAAAATCGGCCGCTATTAATAAGTACCGCGATTAAAAATAAAGCAAAATATTACATTGTACAGTTGGGCTGGCCGTCTCGCCGAGTCTAGTCCGTTATTCTTATAAGAATGCAGCGGAATGAAATGGAATCTCATTGAAGTGCAGCTCACTTTAGCTCGCCGCCGGACCGGTTGCTCACGGTACTCCCATGTCTAGTCCGGCCGGTTGACAATTTGATAGACAGCATCTCAATAATCTTAATTTAAAATCTGTACCCTTCTCACAGTTAAAGATTTTTTTTGATCGTGACTGCCGATAACAATATTTTTAATGTTTCGTACTTTTTATCGAAGTCTATTACAAGATTTGAAACGGTGCGTGGCACATCTCTAGCGTCGAGCGCGGTAAAAATTTACGACTTTTGGAACGCATGCGCGGCTTTATCACTTCGGCCGTCGCCCCGCGCACCCAACCGTGCTGTCAAAGTTGTAACATTTTCGCGCTAATTTTCTTAACAATCACTAAGTATTAGTATTTCTTTATCGGTTGTCGTATCTACTTGACTACAGCAGTAGGTTTGCTCGATAATAAATCACATTGTTATCAAAAGTTGACCGTACGACGCATATCCATTATCCAACATTCTTTGAGCAACGCATTTTTATGTAGCTTTTTTATGAAAGGTGTAAAGCCGTAAAACTAATGTCATAAGACTAGTGAATTCGCTTCGTGGTAATTATTTCTGAACGTTTGAAGACCTAATAAAAACGGCTTCCTAAAATAAACGCTAGGTGATTTTGACCCGCTTATTTTGACAGATTGCACAGCCGTAATGTATGGTGTCTCGAACTAGGCCACTTGTTACGAATTGTGAGTTTCTATAAGGGCAATTTAGGGCAGCTAGATCCGGTTTTGCGGCCCTAAACACTTTGGTATTAATCAGAGAGCCAAGGCTGTGAACCAGTTAGGCACCAACCATTTCCAACTGGCCCTATCTATATTAGGTTAGGATTGTGTAAGTTTTTACTTTGTAGGATTGATATTTAAGTAGGTAGCACTAAAAATTGCTTGCAATATTTTATGCTTAAGTATTTGAAATTCTATTTGAGATTTCCAGTACGTTTTTACGCCAAAGACAGCCAGTAGCTTTTCCTAAAAAGGAGAATTTAATGTCTTTGTTTTAAAAAGTTAATCATGTGAATAGAGATACCTACTGTATGCAAATCAGAAGGTCAAAACGATGAGAAGGTTGCCCTCAGCAACAAAGTTGGATTAACATTTAAATGCCTACACCTGAACAAATAGATATTTAATTTATTTGAATACATACGCATAAATATCTAAGTTTCCATGGAATCTTAATTTAATACCTATTTTATCGAGTAAGGCGTAATAAATAGCTGCGGGCCCGTAGTTAAAGCAATTTGCTCGGTTTCGATAGAGGTACTTGAAATGGTGACCTAAATATAGTACCTAAAGTAGTCTAGTATGTCCTACTTGTGCACTAACTAACATTTTAGTCTGGATTCCGATAGGCATTTTTTTTCGCCAAGGCTGCCATGCCAACAGCACGGAGAACTGGCAACTGGTTACAATTTCATATTTGGAATTCCTCATTCGTTCCGCATATATAAACTCCATTCAGCAAGAGAAAAAAAAAATTGAAGTTTCAAAAAATTACGCATTAATGAACGAGTCTCACACGCGTGAATCATTTATCGGTACAATGTTGGACCAGCGACCAGCAGAGTGCAGACGACCTTGCCTTTATCGGAATATGCAGATATTTTAAATAAAGTCACGTGTATTGCTTGTTAAAACTTTATGACATAAGTTATAAGAGTATAAATCTATGACAAGGTTTTTTGCTGAGCTTTGATTGAACTCTATAACTAAATTGCATTTTAATAATTCAGTTATAACTTGCGTTGACGAATCACAATTCTTAGTAGAGTCGATTTTAATTACTAAATCGATAAAATAGATACCTACAAAGAATAAAATGTTTAAAAACTTTTTATCTTACTCGGCTACATTATACATATATATTATCTGAATTTAAGTAGTTAAACACGCCATCTTGGCCTCCCAATGGCCTTCGCAAGTTATCGATGGTGATAACAAGAATATGACACCGTAACATAAATTCGTATTGTTTTATCACGAAAAAACCTTATGACAACTGATAAGTAGGCAGCAACTAGATACCGAAATTACCTACTTGATCTCCTGTATTATATTTTATTTCTTTAAAACTTTAAGTGCTTACTTAGCCTAAATAATTTAGCCTTCTCGCTATATCTTTAACATAATATCTAGAAAACAGTAAATAATCAAATAATCTTTTTACCTTTAGCTGCTGCGTAAAACATATACCTACCTACAACTAATTAATTAAACTATTGCCATTCTAAAGAGGACTAGTTATCGCATAACATTTGTTCACTTTCCGCGTATTTATTATTTTATTCGTCGTTTTTGTACATTTCCATTCTATATTCCCATTGGAAGCTATCAATCTATTAATAACACGATTCTAGAAACGTTTAAACGAATCAATAAAATGACAGGTTTTTTGACATCTCGGTGGCGTTGCCGATTGGCGAACACTCAATTCCACGACGACGTAGTAATAACCCTCATTTAAATGCTTACGATCCGGAAGCGTTGCCTTAATTTGTCGTTAAGATGATCAAACAGGTGACATTTGTCAACCGAATAATATTAATGAGGCGTATTTAAGGCAAGTCCCTCCATAAACGCTAGCTATAACATTTAACATGAATTAAGAGTAGAGCCAAGACAATGTGAATACTGTTACTCACGAACTACATACGTGGGTATTTAGTCATTCTTCCGTTTATTAAAATCGCCAATTGGCCAATCAAATTGCGTCATTTTTTTAACGCGCCCGTGAACTTCCTCGCGAACTTGCCCAAGGTCGCGATCGATGTCGACGTCTATGGTACTTACGCATCACCCGTAATACCATGTCTATTTTAGCCGAGCGAACTCAAGTGGCACGCAGTATGTAAGCGCCACCGCCACGCCAGATGACCGACTTTTCGCTGTTGCGTAATGCTGCGGAATTATATTAGACTATCCGGTTCAGGGGTTCCCTAGCAACAGACTGGCAACTTAATCTAATCAATTACTCTACAAAACCTAGCGACGTAGGCATAAAACTCCTAGGCACGCTTTCCTCGCGACTTCCCAAAAGTTCTTCCGAGTTCTGAACATAATTAAAAGTTTGTACAACTTTGGTCAGGAGATAGTATTAGGGTTAGAGCATGGAATAACTTTATTATGTTAAAATAAACGTTAATTAGTAAACTTTAGATTCAACGGTTTCCGTTTAAGGCTCCGTGGGATAATGAGAAAGTTAATGATAAAAATTATAAGCAAGTTCTTGCTGGCACGGCCTGCATTCGAACTAATTAGCATCTCTACAATGATATCTACAGGCTGCTACGGGAATTATTAGGCTTACCTAGTCACTTAGCGGATACAGAGCTCTTTACAACTACGTAAAAAATTCAAGGCCAATGTAATATTTAGGTTTATCACGTGTGCGAGATCGAGGAAATCCTACCGATAACCATTTTATCAAGCAAAGAATAGCTCGCAAATTGTATGTCTGAGGCGGTTCTAAATTGAAATGATAAAAGAGGCCCTTAAGTTTTAATGCTTTTATTATTGTAATTGTGGAATAAAAAACTGCGCACTGTATATGATGGCGTGCGCCGTGTGCTCGTCACGATAATTTTTAATTATCGCGCTCAAATGCCAGTGAACTTGGCCTCCACCGCGGCGTGCCCGGCGAAGCATGCGCGGCCCCTGCCTTAACAGGTCACACTTGACGACACTAATTCTACAATTCGCTTTTTAAATTATGATTTTGTCACCTGCCAGCCATTCATGCTCCAATTTATTATTTTTTGTTTCTTTTTACGAAAAAGTTTGTTCAAAATAGTTAGTCAAAGTCAAAGTTAGTCAAAGAAATAGTCTTTGACGTTCGAAAACTATTAGCGATAGAGGTATGAATATGTTATAAAAGTGACGTTAATAATCTAGTACCTAATAAAGACTGCGAATCTATGACTCATTGTGTTTCTCACGGTGAGACTAGGTACTTTACTACCAAGAAGTCATGAGTAATCATGTCTAGTGTCGAGAGGAACTATCTTCGTTATTTATCTACAGACACCTGCAAGAATATCCCTTCAATGTGCATTTCTCATCTATTTTTAGACGTCGACCGAAAGACTAGTATTTTTTAATACGGTGACTTGAAAGCTTGCATTTTTTACCTCCCGACTTCGGGGAACAATAAAAACCGGATTATCTCTGGTATCGTTTAAAATTGGAACGCCGCCGGTAGATCCGAGAATCGCGTCTCGAGTGATGAAGATATAATAGATATGCACTAGACCGGAGAATGGCGGCGCGAGAGCACTGTGACAATACTGAGCGTATCGCTTACACTCTGCTGAAACAAATACTCTCTCGTGACCGTTAATTGCGGCGCCAGAGTGAAAATCGTCACGTGGGCTGGTCCGCCTACCACCCGGTCCTACCTACACAATAGGAGACTTCAGCCGGCACGAGATCGCAGCGAGCCCGTCGTCGCGACAAGTACTATTTGCCGACAGGCGCCGCGCCGATCCTGCCCGACCAATACCGAATTAGATCTACGCGTAACCACGATAAGCGGCTCGGTAACTATGCGGATATCAAATAAAAAGATTGCGTTGGTGCGTAAATTTATCGTCGCTCAGGTCGATAATGTGTCTGAAACGTAGTTTTTTTTTAATACTACGCAGTTTCGAAACCATTTTCCGCGAACGACCCTGACTCTATTTCGTAATCAAACAGCTGCCCACATAACCTGTTTCTATTTCCAGCGCTTAGGTTTCGTTTCACGAGATGTAATCGATAATTCAACGTTGTAAGGTGGAGAAATGCACCGGTTGTAAGGGAGCGCGGCTTAGCCTGCAGTCACAATGAACCGCTGACATAATTATTTGTTGGTGTAACCGGATAGTGTGGTCGCATGCGACGGTTTCCGCGAAACATGCGCTACGACGTAAACACGACGCGGACAAAGGTCCACATCCGCGGCTTTATACACGTGCAACGCGATCGCGAACCTGACGCCGCCGCGGCGCACCCAGCTCATTCATACCGCTGCAACGTCCACTTAGCGCCCTCAGCAATCGTTCCGCCGGATTGCATTCCTTGCAAAACCGAGCGGAATTCAGGGCGCGTTTCCGTAGCGCGGCCCCACGGCCCCACGGCTCGCATTACATCTTAACAGCCTGTCATTTCGTTTACCAATACTACGTTTACAACCCAACCTGCTCATTTGGGAGCCCTATGTCCTATGACTCCGGTTCTAGAAAAAGCAGGAAGATTATAACAGGGAGACGCCCGTGTTGAGGCAGTTACTGTTGACGCCATACAACTCCGTACGTTTCCCACAAACGAATTCCGAGTAGCAACAGCCAGCCACACCTTGACCGATAGCGTAGTAGTTTGGAATGGCTTACAGCTGCGGCGACCGGTCTGACGGGCGTTAGGTAATAGCTCGAGCCGCATATCAATTTCATTGGAAAATGTTTCTGGTGGTCGTTATCGAAGCGGTCGCGTGACAACTCATTCCGCAGACCGCTTTGTTAAATGTTAGCGGTGGCGGCGCGCCGGAAAGCGTGTCCACCGGTTGATAATCCGGACTCCATTGAGTGGTAGTGCGGACGCTGCGGCACCGCTCGCGCATGCGCTCTCGTTTTGGCGCGAATGGCGCGCCGTGACGTCAGGCGTCTGGATCGATGGCGGCAGACGCTGCAGTAGTACGCCGGGGTCGTCGGCCTGCCCTCCGTACCACCCCTCCCCATCTACCTCACTACTGCAGCCGCATCCCGCCGGTTAGATCTAGACCCACGTCTATAGGTGCAACTACAATCACTGCCCGCCTTTTATGGTGATGCGGACGTAATGAGCGCCGGCGGAATGAATGAAAATATTTGCGGAATGACAGCGCCGATGCGGGTCTTATTTATAAATTTGTGACAAATGAATGATGCAACAATCGGTTGCATTTATGTTTGAGGATATTTATCTAAACTGTTTCTCCATTGTTTCAGAGGAGGAAATCGACGTGGTGTCTCTGGGCACGTCGTCGCAGCAGCCTACCCTTGCGTCGACATCACACGTGCGTACCGAGTCCCTGCCGCGCACTCCGACCGCCCAGGACCGGCAGAGCATACAGCACACGATAACGACGGCCATCACCCCGCGGCCGGCCGCCAGGAAGCGCCTGGTGCCGCCGCCCTCGATCACCACCTCAGTGTCGCGTCGGCGTACCCGCGGCCCAGGCCGTCGCGGTCGTCGCTCCAACACCGACACAGACTCGGAAGCAGAGTCCCCTGAGATCGAGCGGCGCTCCATGCACAATGACATGGAACGTCTCCGTCGCATCGGCCTTAAAAACCTGTTCGATGAACTCAAGAAGCAGATCCCGGCGACGAGAGACAAGGAACGCGCGCCTAAAGTCGTTATACTCAGAGAGGCGGCCGCTCTTTGCCGCAAACTGCGGGAGGAGGAGGTCGAGCGCGAGTACCTCAAAAAGCAGCAGAACAAATTGGTCACTAAGTTGAAAAAACTGCGGACCATGCTCTCAGCGCGCTATCGCCCGTACTGAGCTCCAAGTCTTCGAAATTGGTACACGCTTTGTTCCGAAAGGAAATCCCGAGCATACCAAAACATCGTGACACTTTAGAACAGGTAACTTATCTAATTCGCTTCCGAGCGTTATGTACTATGTGACAGTTTCTTTTCATTAATACGACCACGGAGTGACCGTTGTAATGAATTGGAATTGATTTGCGGAGTCAAGTCTCCGAAAGTGTTCCACTCGGGAGGTTTATATTTCATTGAAGTCAGCTTTTAGGGCTTACTATGCTTCTGTGGGAATGTAACAGTAGGGTTGTAGATGTGAGGCAAAAACGGGGATTTGTTTTGCTCAAGCGATATTTTGCAGTGCCAAAGTGAGCCATAAAGGTTATAAAAGTAAAAATCCTAGGTCTTCAGTAAAATATCTTATATTTACAGACTGCTTCGTGAATTTGTAGACTGGTTTTATCTCTGATTTTTTTTTAATATAGTACTCAAAGTTGACAGATTAATTCCCTGTTGAGAAATGGTAAAATTATGGCATTTGTTACATAGTTTTGAAAAGTAATTAAGATTTTTACTGGACCTTCTATGATGTCTATTAATCCGTGAATTTCGTGCGAGTTTGTCAAAGCTGTAAATATAAAGAGGGGTAGGGAGGGAGGGTAGTTTGAATTTATTAGTTAGTTGGAAGAAGTGTCGATCGTTGGCTTTATTGGAACGTTCTGAGAGTTGGCCCCTATATATGTTTTCGGCCCGGTTCGTTGGATTCTCTACTTTGATCCCGTCTTACGCACGTATGAAGTACGGGGTAGTGATAAACAATTATTGTTCTAACTTGATATTATTATAAGTTTAAACTACATTTTATAGGTTAGTTCGCTTACGGTTTTGTAGTGTTTTGTTATTTTGTAAAGTTTAACACTTTAAATGTTCTTTTTTACGTTATGCAATTATTAACCTGGATTCACATTTGTATTCATTAACCACTTGCAATTGTTCAACGTATTGGACCAGTTTTAAACCGATTGAAATTATACTCGTACATATTTGTACAATTATTGCACCGACAGCTTATATATCACGATATATTCACATTAATTATTGTCTAATTATTATGTAATTTTATCATGTACGTACGAATAGGCATTTGAGTTGATAAATGATGTGGCGGATACATATTTGTATTTTTTATATCAGCAATCGCCCGGTTGGATCTTCAGGTCGCCTACCATTTTGTAATTACCTTGATTTACTTGCGCGACCGTTGTTTTTGAAAGCCTAGTATAGGCTCACAGAGCTTACAAAATAATTATCGGTTTGAATTACTCGTATTTAAAAACGTATTTTTGATTCAGAACCAGTGTTGTTCATAAGAATATTAAATTAAATATCCTAATTTAATAATAACGTTTTCAAATACGATAATATTAATGAATTAATCAGGAATATAATATCAAAATGGTAACCCGGCTTATCCTGTAGATACACCCGTCATTTACGTCTTTGCCGTTTCGTACGGCCAATGTATGGACTTACTTAAATATTGTATATTTATTGCATATACCATTTTAAATTACACCGGTTAGTGTAAAATTTTTAAGTTATTCGCCTTTTTGGTTATAAAATGGACGAATTTAAGATGTTTTATTGTAATAAATTTTCAAGTTTCATTATCCAGTTGACTAAAATAAAATATACAGTGAAATATTTAATCCCTGTGAATAAACTAGTGTTTTATATAAGTCATAGACTATGTATTTTGATAACAACATCAAAATCTATAGAATCAATATAGCCTTGAAAGGTTGACATGAATAAAAAAATAACCACGACATAGTTCCTCATAGTACCTACTAATAGTGCATTTTCTTTATTATATATTTTTTATTGCTGTAAGTTAGAAATGTACTCGCGATAGTTTTAAATGTTGATATATTTAAAGTCTGACTAAAGAACATGCCCATGTGTTTCAAAATGCAACCAACGAAAAATGCAATCTCAAAAGAAGTTATATAAAAAAAACAAAACACAGTTGCGGTTTTTTACCAGGCTTTTTGATAGAGGTTGATGTTTTATCAAGCACATGGTCGGCAGTTTTGTATGTTCGATCGCGAAGGCTTTAAATGTGTGCGGAATGTGCCTTGCTATGTACATATACATATAGATATTAGGTTTACTTTATACTCGAATTAGTTGCAAGAAATATTTTTTTGTGAGAAATATTATGTAGGATTATAGCGTTGTTCTAAGTAGTGGTACACGAGGAGTTTTATATAGGTATCGTGTTAAAGATTCGCAGTTTATCTTCCACTAGGTGTAAATGTACATAATAGCAATAGGACATAGGTGTATGTCAACTTTTTTATAAACGAGTTTTTTTCTAGTAATTGTTTAGTTTTTTTTTTTCTTAACTGGAGAGTCAAGAATTCTCGAATGTTGTACCTGCATTTAATTTTTGTTAATCTTGACATAAATAATAAAAATAAAATAATGATTTAGTTGTCCAAAAGTGAAATTGGTTTCTTAATGTGGTGATATTAAACAGTGTTAAAATTTAATAGATTTCACGTAAGAAAAAGTCAGTAGGTAAAAGGTTAATTTGTAAGGAATGACAGCTTTATAATTGGTAGACAGATCGAGGTAAAGCTAGATTATAATGAAAAAAATATATATATTCATTCAGCACATTATTCTGACAAGGCACATTTCCACCACTGCCAAATGAAAAAAAAATAAAAAAATGCAAAAAAGTGTTTTTACATAGCAACTTGGTTTTGTAAATTTTATAAATAAGGTTGGGATGATTAAGTCATGTTATAGTTTGATTTTTATTACTTTTTCTTTGTATAGTATCCTTGTAAGAGTTAACATCTAAGCGCCGCCGATGGGAAAGGGACCAATCGAAGGATATGTATGTTTTTTTTGTGCTCGATTGGTAGATTGTGATGAGCAGGAGTTTGAAGCTCGGCGGCGCAACGCGGGCGCCGCTACGGAGACTGTAGGGCGCAAATTGGATCCGCCTAATATTAATATTGCCCTCTGCAATCTTTGAAGCGGCGTTATTAATTTGTGTACTTACCACGTCTATATTTTGGATACTATTATTACGAGAAGAAAAGTTTTTGGTTTTTGTTCCTTAATTAATTATGTGTATCGAAAACATTAAGGTAATCATTAAATATAAATAAATTATAAGGTCAGATTCAGACAGAGTTTAGAGGCAGTGGCTAGATAATTGTGATTTTTATAATATTCGGTGTAATTTGGTGTTCAGGCTAATAAATTAGTGTTGGAGTCTGTGATTCTTAAGTACCTATGAGGTATTGAAGTTGAATGTTTCGAAAATTCTGTCTGGACTGGCTGAAAAAAAAACAAGCTGTTTTTTAATTGTACTGAACCCTTCTCCTTGAAATACAAAAATACACAACCTTTAAACACACACACATAAATACAAAAAGAAAATAACGAGACCACATTAGTAAACAAACTGTAATTAAATTAGACAAAAAAAAATGAAAGCAAATTGGCCTCGTAAAATACCTATCTAGATACATATTTTATACTTAGACATATAGTATGGTAAAAGTAGACCTACCTTTGCCTGCCTATACAACACAGCGATTTCTTCAAAATGGAATGAAAATTCTTGGAGCTGTCGTCGTCGTAAGTAAGTAGAGTACCTAGCAAGATGTTGGTAAGTATTTAAAAGCTACATACTGTACATTGAATTTATTATAACTTACCAGTAATAAAATACCTACTTAAACCAAGTAGCACTTATGGTTACGTGACAAAGATGGGCAATGAAACGAAGCCTTGTATTTTAATTAAACATTACATAACAGAATAGGAAGCAAGTTACTATCAAAACTGATAAAATAGTATTCATATAGCACATGCTGCCAGATAAGATTTCTTCTGTTTCCTGAAATTAAGATAGCTTAAGTAGGTACTTACCTATCTATCTAGCTAGATAGGTAGGTCGTAAGTACTTAGGTGCTACCTTGAACGCTAAGAAGAGATAAGATTACAACTCTTTGTGAGGCACATATTTATATGAAGATAAAAAATGTAATTGGTATTCCCAGTTATAATAAGAGCTAAAATCAACAAGCACAAAAATCGCAAATTTAATTCCAATGGCTGTATGTAATAATTCCTTTGACTTACGATGACGTTCACCGGCAGCTCCGTTCGCACATAGCATCTGTCAAAACAACAGTGAAGTTCGTGCGGTTGCCAAATGCTATGGCTTTTCGAGCTATGATTTCGTCTAAAATCCCTATAGTGATTATTTTAGGTGCTACAGGAACTGGAAAGACTAAATTAGGTGTGGAATTAGCTCAAAAATTTGGAGCAGAAATCGTCAGTGCCGATTCTATGCAGGTAAACCGACAAATTTTAATTCTAACCTCAAACCAAAGTTCACTATTGTTTTTAATTTGGAATATCGTACTTTTTGGTTACAAAATCTACTGAGAATAGTTATTTAAACTTATTAATTTCGATATAAGTGAGTTTACTGTGTGTTTTGAGGAGAAAACTTGCAAAAACAATAATTCTAACCTATAAGACAAACTTTCTTATTTGACTCAAATTACAAATAAGGCTATCTTTGCGCCACGCAGAATATTAACTTTACGATTAAATGAGGTAGTTTTTTAAAATTTTAAACAAATTATCTCTGAATAATCACTTAAACTGGCATTATAGACTTACCAATACTTTGTTTAGCTTATTTATACGTTTTATTATAAAATAGTTTTATTATGGAGATGAGTAACAACAATTTAAAGTCCTTATTTTAAAGGTTCATGAGTTCATAAAGCTGTCAATACAATCAAATAAATAACAACGGACAAGCTCGGCTTAAAACATTTGTACTCTTTTGCAATCGACTCACATTGTGATTTTTAACTTTTCAAGAAACATAAATAATTATTAGCTGCTTTGTATAAGAATATTAAGATTAAATTAATTTGAATTGCCAGCCTAGTTGCTGTATTTCTTATAGCAATCAACATGTACTGACATTGCTGAACCAACCACAAAGTCTTACCGTAGAGTACAGAAGAGGTAGGAAATATTTATATACATACATACATATCCGTCACGCCTCTCTCTCATTGGGGTAGGCAGAGACCACTTCCTTCCACTTGCTACGATCCAAACACACCTCTTTCGCTTCATCCACATTCATCAGTCGCCTCATACATGCCCGTCGGTTTAGGGTACTCTAATTTAAAAATTATGTTTAATGTATCAAAAAAGTGTTCTGGGAAGATTATTGCTACATCTAAATTAATAAATATTCTGTTATTGTTAACATACAATGTATTATTATTAGCATATTGTTATATTGGTATTATTAGCATATTGTTAACATGCAATGTCTCAAATATTTATTTATTTATTTATTATTTATTTATACAATATATTATTTTTAAATACAAAAAATGTCTCTAATAATCAAATGATTCTAGAAGTTTGTATTTATAGAATATAATGTGTAGGTTTATACTTATATATTTATTGTTTATTGTAAGTTAAATGACTATCTTGCCTTCTTGCTATCACTTCTCTCTCTGTGGGGTCTGCACGAAGAAATTTCTTTTAGAAATATGCTGTACCTTTTGTATAACTTCACTTTTTTTCTGTCTCTATGTACTATCATCTTACAATAAACTGTTAAATAAATAAATAAGTTTTTTGAACTTGCAGTACCTATTTCAGTATAAATCATTCTCAATGAAGTTACAGTTTTAATGAACTAAAAGATTGAATACCTACTTTATTCTGATGTTTCTAATCATGGGGAAATGGAATTTTAAATTGAATTCTCTGTATAACTATGAATCACTATGAAACTGTCATAAAATTAAAACCCAGTTATCAAATATACAAATTAAATAATAGCACAGAATTATTTAACGTCTAGTTAAAATAGGATAGCCGATAGCTGTTTTTAGGGTTCAGTACCCAAGGGGTGAAAATGGGACCCTATTACTGAGACTTGGCTGTCCGTCTGTCTGTCGGTCCGTCCGTCTGTCATCAGGCTGTATCTCATGAACCGTTATAGCTAGAGCTTTGAAATTTTCACAGATCATGTATTACTGTTGCAGCTATAACAACAAATACTAACAATAGAATAATAATAATAAAAAGGGGGCTCCCATACAACAAACGTGATTTTTTGCCTTTTTTCCGAGATATCAATATTGCATGGTACGGAACCCTTCCTGTGCGAGTCCGACTCACACTTGGCCGGTTTTTTCTTTTATAAATTGCTTATAATTACAATGAATGACTAGTTAGTCTCCACCTATAGTTTAACACTGGGACTTGGTCTATGTATGGGGTCATTACTCTTTGAGTGCTAGTTGTAAAAACTAACCTCACTCACAGATAATTTTGGAGGCTTGAGACAGTGTTTTTTTTGCCTTTTTTGTGGTTGGATTGAGCTAACAAAAATTTGGTTATGATTCTTATGAAACTATGGTATCTATAATGACGGATGGATGAGAAATAAAGTATGGCGAAGCAGAGTTATTTTTAAAACGGAAAATAAATAGTATCGCTTGATAATATTTTTAAAATTTTTTCATATGTATGATTATCGGACATGCTTGTAGTGGATGCCGCTCGCTCGCGACTTCACATATTTTGTCTAATCTCGGAAAACTTATGGAATATCTTAAAATATTATAGCGTGTTATTATGACCTATAAGCTAAAATAGTAGGTATAAAGTTTCATTAAAATCAGTTCAGTTGTTCTTGCATCAAAGAGCAACGTACATTCTTTCTCTCATAGTAGAATTTAATGACAAGTCAAACTTCGAATTTCATCCTAAACTTATATATTTGGGTAAGTTCCTCATTCACATTTCAAACTCCACTTGCCCTCCCCCGCCTAAAGTCAAATCCCATTGATTTTTACTTTAAAAAAAGAATGTATTATACTTTCATTGTTTCTAAAAATACACGAAGACTTAATGGAAAATATTTAGAAAAGGTCAAAAGCGACGTTTTAAAGACAATGCTGAATTCAAGACGCCATGCGCCACCTGGCTGCATACAAGTCTCATTTGAAATTCAAAAGGTAGAAATTATGCGAAGTAGTTACAAGTCATTTAAGGCTTAGCCACATGTGGACACAGATCGACGTACATCGTTGGCATCGATCTTATCTTGTTATATTTTATGTAGGTAGGATCGCCCCCACATCAAGTCTGTTTTGAACCAAAATACTAGTAAGGAAAAGTCAATTCTGGAAATGCGATTAGACAGATTTGGCAACTCAGTAAACCTTAGCAGCGTTATAACAAAATATAGTTCTAGAACTATTCAAGTTCTAGGATAGATAAAACTTCATTGACATAATATTAGTTATAGAACTTTATTAAAACCTCGTTTTGTAATAACTAGGTAAGAGATCAACCTTATTCAAAATTTTAACCCCGTTATCACGAAACAAGTTTTAAATATCGTTCTAGGACTAATGTCATTTTTTGATGTATTGTCTATAGACGAAACGTCATTTATCTTAGTTAGTTCTAGAACTATAAATAAAACTCGTTTTGTAATAAGGGGGTAAATGCTTACTTTTTAAATTGATATCTTTATTTCCTTATGTCCCCTTCAAAGTACGTGAGTTCAATTTGTTCATGCACTAGGTAATACCTTTTATTTGAAGACATAACACAGCCTATCGATCGATAGCCAAAATTAGATTAGTTCGTCGATTTATCTATTCATCAACACTGGCTGCTAAATACGTGTACCTTTGCGTAACAAGAATCGCAGTTACTTAAATACAAATGTAACGCGATATATTCGAAATATACTTCCTAAATACTTTTGAAACTTTATACTTTGTTTTTTTATACTTTTTTATTGCGTTACAATTAACTAATATATTCCTCCTAAATAAATATTGTAAGTAACTAGGTATGTCGATAACGATCCAATATCGATCCTCTTGATTTTTTTGTAAATATTTGCGATCGATAGATCCACAAACTGTTTACTATTATAGATACTCGAAAAATCACTCATGATACCCATATTAATATTTGTTTAATCGTTTAGTTTGATTTCCTTCGAATCTAATCACGTGACAGCAACTCCGTAATTCCTATAAATATAGTTTTTCGCAAATATGTTCCCTCATCTATTGATTTATTGTTTCATCGATATATCGGCTGGTTAAATCGATGATTTATCGATCGACAGTAACTTGAATCATGTTGTAACACCCTTTTTCTCTCATTTGTTTCTAAAGAGGATGTTACTGGGCTCTGTTTTTCTCTTCCGTATTTTAAATATACGATCGTCTAACTAAACAGTTTGTTCTGACATAATGAGCAATTTCACATAGTACAGATTCACCAACAAGTCTTAAAAGAATCAAGACTTCTTTATCATCGTAAAGGACCTTCCTGCTTACTCCTAAACTCCTGACACATTCAGCTTCCAACTCCTTAAAAGTAGTAAGAATCCACTTCAAACCAGATCCATACAGTGTCAAACACGTAAAAGCGAATACGATCCTGAGATATGCATCTGTATCCTAAAAATTCGCTCGCTCTGTCCGAGTTTGTCTGCGTTATATAATAGACGTCAGTCGTGGGATGCCAGATAGCCTTCAGATAGGTCGACGCCATGTAGTACACTCTAAACACGCAGATAAATTCGCGAGTCCATTGTTTTGTTCAGTTTTTTCGACTGTCTACTTTTTTTTGATGGTGTTTTTGTTTCGTCAGGTGATACGTATGAGCTGTGATTGTGTGAAGCTAGTAATTGTACTCGTCTATTGTGGTCTAGTGTTAGGTAGTTTGAGTGTTGTGCTTTGTTTGGGTTAAAAAGAGTTAGGACTTTCTTTTTAGGCGTCACGCGCTAGAAAATTTTCTAAAATTACGTCAATGGAATGAAAACCAAAGAAGGATAGCGTTACTATTTCATTTGTGCAAAAAAGAATCAAAAATAGTATTTATTTAGGAATTTTCGTAAAACACTCATCAAAATTAGGCTCAATTCGTGATGTCGCTACTTTATCAATAAGATAAACATTGTAATGTTCTTCCAGCTGCCTCTATTTGGGTGCGTGGACGTCATGAAATAACATTTAGTGGGTACACGAGAATCGTCGGTCCGTTCCCCCCGTTTCACGACAACTGAGAAATTGACACATTAGCAAGTGTCTGTCACTATTGAAAATTCGTAGACTGTTAGTTTAAGTTATAAGTAAAAAAGTTATAAGTAAAAAAATAAGGAGTAATATTAGATGTTTGAATATATTTTTAACGGTATAAAAGGTGAATACCTATTTAGTTATAGATTTTTAAAAGAATTTCAAGGTTTTAGTGATATAAGTATGAGATTACTTACTGAAGGTTACTCGATGTATGCAAATTGTCCTACAACGCATTCATAAATAATATGATATAATAAAGTGGAGTGGCAAAGTAAAACCGATAATTTTGCTGAAAAAAAAAACAAATTCTAACTAAATACCAATTTTTTAACTTTTAATGCTATCTGTAATTCTGAAGGTACGTATCCATTTTGTACTTTCCGCCATTTTGAATATTTAACCCCATAAACGGACAAAGCTAAACGCAGAAAAAAGCTCAATAAAACTACGTGAGTATTACCCTGTTATAAGCGTAGTAAACGACCGTAGAAAAATTATTTTAATTGTGGAATTAAATATAGTGGCAGTTACAATAGTATTATGATAGAAGTAGTATACAAATAGTATAATTGTTGCTATAGCACACGTAGAGAAGTAAACTTGGTACCATAAATTAATTAAAAAGTTATTTCGCCTGCGAAGTTGTAACAATACTTATTTTTAGCAAAAAGTTCAATTTAAAAATCAAAATCTTTGAAAAGTAGTTTACCTACATATTCTTCAATAAATATCAAACCAAAATTAATATCACCATCAAAAACATATCCTTACCAACCCAATTTTATCTAAGTATAACTTCAAACACAATTTATCTGTAAACTACACATAGCCTATACAATTTCGGCAAGCGGCAGGTCGTGTTTGCATTCCGTCGCGAGTTCGACGGCAGCGCCAAGGCCAGTCGCGGTATTTCCCGCCACCCCGCGGTGCCTCGCTGACCAGTGGCCACAGTCCAAGCGAGGCCATCAGGAGTACTCTTCTTAAAGAGGCTGTGGAAGACATTTCCTGGCTGGCCAGAAATTTGGCTGAAATTTTAAGCTTGATAGATATTTCCCGTCAACCCGCGGTGCCTCGCTGACCAGTGGCCACAGTCCAAGCGAGGCCGGCAGGAGTACTCTTCTTAAAACTATAGGTGCACATTTTCTGAATCTCCATTAAAACCGAAGACACTTCCTGGGTGACCATGAATTTAGCTGAGTTTTTAAGCTTGATACCTGTCATAAATTACGGATGTGTCTGAGCTTCCAATAAAAGTAAAATTGAATTTGTTTATTTCCCTTTCATCCAAAACGCCGAATCTATGCCTGCGCTATTGAAATAATTAATCAGTTATATTAAGAACGCTCAGGCTTTTCAAGCTATACTAGCCCTATGCTGCCCTTTACCACTGAGGACTACTATTCAAAAAGGTCTTTATTAGACCTTTTCTCTCCATCAATTCTCACAAGTCCTATTATGATGAAAATGCGCATATTAGATGAGACAGATTTGATAGATTCCAATTCTGAGGTGGCTATCACAATCACTAGCATATTCTTTAAGTCCATTTTTATTTAACACACAGCTCAAAACAAGCAATGACGAAGCACCTAGACAAAAAGCAAATTTTCCTGTTAGACTCCAGTTAGACTGGTCATTGTATCCACAAGACCACTCCCAATGCTAACGACATCATTCATCATGAGGTGCCCATCATATTTTGTGTTAGCCTGTCTTTGCTTAGCTGTAGCCGAGCTGAGGCTTTCTGAGAACTTTTAATTGATGAAAAAATGTATCTGTGATATTGGTTCTGTCTTCAAAATGAGTCATTTAGAACGTATCAAGGCTGATGAAGATATTACAATGAGTTTTATGATTTTTTTGTTAGAACTCATAATGGAAAATAACGGGTTTTGTCAAGTCTTGGCTTTTTCAGTTTTAGGTCCAAAAAGCTTGTTAATTCGGAATTTACGTCAAGACAACATATAAGGTTTCATGATAATGTTATGACCCATTATTGTGGCCGAAAATGAATTGTAATGGATATTTCAATATTTTCCAATTAAGGACTTTCCGCGTACAAATTGGTACAAGCGTTACTCATAGTTCCAAATCGGTACCTTTTTTGCAGCAACATGATATGTAAGTTCGAAATTATGTCTATATTTAGAAGACATACGAAGCAAAATTACTCGTATGAAATCATATCGACGGGTTAGACAATAAAATTACATAGTTGAACGTTGATCAAATTGAACGTGTGACAACTCGCGTGAATATTGATAGCCACTTATTAGTCTGCTGAGTTCATAGTTGTTCTTGTAAGTTATGTCATTTGTGTAGATAGAATTGATGAGATGAAGTCATTGCAATTTAGCGGCTATCTGAATTTGCTTTTCACAATTACTTCTGAGAAAGATAAGTTCAGATACCTGTCTGTGTTTAAATTTAGTTTCGAAGTCACTATCATTCCTTATTGTTAATTGGTCATTGTTTTACGATACATCATGTGATTTAGTAGTACCATTATTAGCCTGTAGTATATGCTAACCTATAGTAGTACGAGTACGTGTAGTATCATACTTATGTTAAGCTATACTATAATGTTACTCTACCCAAAATTGTTGTAGGTGGATAAACAAATAACATTCTAAGACATAGCAACTGGCTCCGGACTTTTTCAATTACAACAAATTCAATTTCACACATCGATTTTGACAATATTTCTAAGGCTAAATTCTTACAACCCTATAAGCAGCTCCCAGATCCCAAACCTCTTTACAATTACAATTCCTCATCATCATCATTATCATCAGCCCTTTTAACGTCCCCACTAGAGTCCATTTCACGAAAGAAGTCCCCTAGGCGCGGCGCTGTATAGCATGTCAAAATTGACAATGTTGCCATTTATGAGTACAACAGTTACCTATTATGTATATTTCATTTGTAATTTATCAATTAATACTATTTCCTACATACTTCGAGTGTCCTGATCATTCCATGATACTTATTTGATGGTTAGTATACATTTTGATAATAATATATATTTACCTATATTTCTGTTATGTAAAAAGTATATTTTTATTGAGATAAGTAAGGGGTTTTCTATATCAGGGAAAAGATCAGAAAATAGGGAAAATAGACTTTGTCAAATTTAGTTCCAAAAATATCCGGAAGACTTCTTTCGTGAAACGCACTCTACAGGGTCACGAGTCTACAAGTACAATTATTTTTCGTAAATACCTCATTATAATTATTCACAAGGGTACCACACTTCAGTATATCCCGAATTCTTGACCTTTTCATTTCAGCCACTTCAATTCAAGACTGTTCAATTTAAGGACGAGAACCATTCCAGGCCGGTGACACATTCCGGGTGATGTCACTTGTACGCCCATGTCAGTTGGTCCTGTCTGTATCTGTATAGCTGGATGTACATTATTGTACAATGATATAATTTGGTGATAGATATCTTTTGGGTGTACGTGTTGAATTGGGTATAATTTCAGATGAATTTAAACTTGAACGTGGAACAGTTTTTTTTAAATTCTGGACGTTCTTGAGTATCGTGGAAAATACACTTGAAGCTGAATTCTGATGGATTGATTTATTTAGTGTTATGGTCCTATAGGTAGGACTAATCCCTTTATTGAATCTTTTTTGTTTTTTTTTTTAATCTTTTTCATATAGAGGGATGTTTATTTTTCCATGTTTTCAGTTTCATAGATTCATTAAATATTTGCTTTCAAAACAAACTTTTTTAAATACAGGGCATTTAAAGTGTTCTCATATTTTATTAGAATAATTTGTAATTTAAATTGTTACACTTTCACTTAACCAGTGTGTTTGACATGAAAGCAATTATAGAGGGGGGAGAAAATTCATTGATTTAGCCTATTTGCCCCACTTTTGGCGAATGACGTTTTGACATAAGGGTGACGGAATTGTAAATTGATTTATAAACGGGGTTAACAAGCTAGAGTAATTTCGGAATCCATATTCTGCAATACTTAAGGCCTGTTTCAACATCTCCAGAAAAAATCTGGCAAATATTTTATACCTGTCTCTGTCTAAAACGTCATGTTTTATGAAACAGACATGGGTTTATCTGTCAGGTAAATGTTATATGAAGATAGAGAAACAGGACCTAAATAAATACATTAGGCATTCTATCAATATATTGTATCTACACTTTATTCAATGATTCACTTGCACTGACTGAGGTAATTAAAAAAACCAGCTGTAGATTAGGCACCATGTGATTTTTGCGATAAATATTTCGCAAGGTTTTTATTTGATTAAATATATCACTACAAATGTCAAAAAATTACAAATTCATCATTACAACTTATCAAACTAACAACTAATCAAACAACCCCCCCCTGGACGTTCCCGGTGGAAAGATGCCCATGACACTCGCCGCGTTTCCACGCTGAATGGCGATGGCCAACCTTTGCACCAAGATTTCGCAATATGTTAAAAATAGATATTCCATGAATTTTGTCTTGAATATCACGAGTTCTATGAATGTAGTTTGTTTAACATTTAAATGCTTTTAGCTCTTAGTATTTACCCGACTGCACCAGAAGGAGGGTCATGTTTTTGGAGATTATGTATGTATAATTCTTTGGCACGCCCTACAGCCTAAACGGCTTGACGTATTTTAGCTTGGGAGATGTCGTTAGATTCGTATTTGCAGTGAGAGTGACTCTGGGCTGGGTAGGTACATCAAAATAAAAAAATGCGTATTTTAAACGCAGTCGGGGTATTTTTTTTTTAAAGTTAGGTTATTTATGCTTATGAATGGGTTTTAATTTTGACTTGGTGACTAAGAATTCTAATAATTATTTGTTTGCAGAGGAAGTTGTAATTTTTTATAATGATATGACATGAAGGTTTGATACCTAGTATTTAAGTACTTTAGGAATTTTAGATACCTATATACTTATCTATTTCCTTAGCTCACGTTTTGGTCCTCGTAGGAAGCTGTCTAATAACTTTGTAAGACACTGAAAATGTCTCTTATAATTCTTTATTTCGTAGGAAAATTACATTATAATTGAAGTACTTTTTTTATATAAAGCTATAACTATTTGCAAAAGTAGCAGTTTTCTCCAGTCTAGCAAGAAGGTTGGGTTGGGTCGTTTTTCAAAATATGGCTCTTTTTGTTGGCTTATTTTTTGTAAAGTAGAGCCTAATAAAAATATCATGAAGTGCTTACCTATTTAATGAAATCTATCTATATATAACAAAATACCACATTTTTAAAACAAAATCGTAGTTATAAAGACATAGGTATGTTTTTAAAAATCATGAAAGCGAAAATATTCAAGGTTATATCGATACCAAATATACTGACTATTTTAGATGGGGGGATACAAAAAACCTAAAATCTAAATTTCCAATACACTAAGATATTTTGATAGGCAGTCTGTTGTATTAGAATTTCAATAAATATTGCTAAGTTGGTTCAAGAGGCCACAAGGGTATCAGTTTGTGATTCCAAGATTTTGGCACTACTTTTCTTATTGCGTTTTTTTATGAAATTTGATAGTTCTTTCTTTTCTTTGTGCACGATAGAAAAGGATATGCATGTACTCGTGACAACAAACAACTTTTACTAAGGGAGTGAGTTAGAAATCATTAAAAAAATGTTCTTCCATACATACAACTACCAGCTGATGCATTTGGTATAGGGAGTTCGATAATTTTTGAATGATTTCAAACTTTGTCCCATAGTAAAAGTTGTTTGTTATCACGAGTACCTAAATACGTAACCTTTTCTATCGTTCACTAATTAAAAGTCAGTCTGTATAATCTAATCTAGCCATTCGTGTTCCACTGCTGGGCAAAGGCCTCTCTCCTTATCCGCCATGACTGTATGATAAGTTTTAAGAAATGTGTTAGGCCGTGGCCCCAGTAGGCAAATTGTTAGCGGCTGACTAGTTTGCGGCGTATCTATTTAGTACGCCCTTCCATATATTTGAAATGGAGTGTCCAGAGTCAGCTAGTTTTCGCTCACTGTACGCAGTTTGCAGCGTTACGCGCGCTGACTATCTCAGACAGCGGCCGACTCCCACCAAAACCGGTGATTTCATTGATTTGAGTTTGCAGCTAACTCTTTCAGTTCGCCACAAATTTGCGGCTCACTCAGTCGGCCGCTAACAGTTTGCTTACTGGGGCCACGGCCTTAAAAATAGCTCGACTTATTAGTGGATAATTACTTTTAAACCTAGGTTATTAATGGTCATACAGTCTCATTCAAATAAGCACGTTGTATGAGATCTATTATTGTGCAAAACTAAAACGATGGTCACAGAAGCAAAGTTGTGACAGTTATGTAATTATTTAAAGTAATTTGCTATAGTAATTATGTATTAGGTTCATTGCGCTTTGGCTGAAAGAGTATTGTTCTATGATTATTGTATGAAAAATGTATTGTTTAGGATAATTTCGTATGTGTCTATTTATATAGGGTGTAACAGAAAGGGGTATAATGCCGAAACACAGCGATAGTCCTCATAAAACTGAACAACTTTCTCCAAGGAACATGGGTCGTAACTAAAAAAAAAAAACGCCTCCCTATACAAAATTTCCGATCAGCCGATCGAGTAGGTAAGTACCTATGGGCTATCCAAAAATTTTTTTTTGGGTTACGACCCATGTTCCTTGGGGAAAGTTGTTCAGTTTCATAAGGACTATCGCTGTGTTTCAGCATTATACCCCCTTTCTGTTACACCCCGTACACAAGTACTACTTGATGAACGTTTGTTTGTTACTATTTCACGCAAAAACCACTGAACAGATTTTAATGAAACTTAACAATATTGTTGCTTGCATATTAGAATAATAAAAGCTAGATATTTTTTAAAGATATTGTGTAAGATTTCCAAAATATGACGACAAACGCGTACGAAGGTTATGATCATTTTGAATATTAGGCAATATTTCAAAATAAACCTGTAAATTTATATATTAAAAATATATTCTGTCCTTCTGTTCTACGAATACCTAATTAAATTGTGTAAGATTGTAAAGCGGACGATTTTTATTTAAATAATTTACGTTACTGTAAAAATTCAAGGAAAAGTCCTTGACATTCTATTGGCGAAGAGGCTCTTTATGCGAGACTAGTAGCCGCCCGCGACTTCGTACCTATTTATTGACATACCTTTAAAAAGTTACACAATATTATGCTGTACCTTTTGTATAACTTCTATTTTTTTCTGTCTCTATGTACTATCATCTTACAATAAACTGTTAAATAAATAAATATTATCTTACCTTATCTAGCCTTATTTAGTGTCCCACAGCTGGGCAAAGGCCTCCCTCCTTCTCCACGACTTTCTTATCCTAAGCCAATATTAAAAACATAAAAATGTTAAATATACTTAAATTTTTAATTAAATATATTTAAAAAATTAAAAATACTAAATAGCCTATGTGTTAGTCTGATGTATGCAAGAGAAGTAAACACCCTCACATTTATTCATCCATTGGCACAAACTTTGATATTTATAAAAGTAATAGAGCCTGCCCGGGACTTCGTACGCATTTAACCTCGCATATCTTAGAAAAAAATCATGCTATCTCGAAATAATATAGACTATGTGTCATACTGATGTATAAGCTACAATATTGCCAAATTTCATCAAAATCTATTCAGTGGTTTTTACGTGATGAAGTAACAAACATCCATCCATCGGCACAAACATTGACATTTTATAATAATTATTATTACTAGGATATTAGCAGAATTAGTAGGATTATGTTCACCTAATTTGTAAGCTACAATATTGTAAAGTTTCACTAAAATCTGTTCAGTGGTTTTTGCGAAAAAGAGTAAACAAATATCTATCCAAACCTCACATTTATCGGAACAAACATTGACGTTTATAATATTAGTAAAGTTGTAAACCATTTAGCGTAGCGTGGTTATTTAAATTAAACTGGCGACATTGAATTAGTTATTGATTTGTATAGTTTAAATTAAAGGTATTTTATTGATTGAGATTTTAGTAGGTTAGTGTTATAACGTCGCTGAGGTAGGCCCAAAAAACGACGGAGTGACGACCTACGCTCATTCAGGGAAGATTGGTGGGAAGCAGCTAATAACAGGAATGTTTGGAGAGGCATGGGAGAGGCTTTTGCACAGCAGTGGGACGAAATAGGCTAATCAAAAAAGTGTTATAGCATCCTTGATTGGTGACCCGCAAAACTAACCACTCTCAATAGGGATGATGACTACATTCAAAAATTCAAAAAATAATTAGTCCGTCTTTTAGGCTACAAAAAAATATTTGAAACAATTTTTTTGCCTGATCAAATACATAAATAAATACAAAGATACAGTGCATCAAAGTTACGGAGTGGGGGGTATTAACGTCACTCCTAGGTTAAAATCGTAACTGAGCATTTCTCTTTTTTTTGACCACCAATTTCTAAACTTGTCAAAAATTTAAAAGTTGTTAAATGTAAATATTTTATTACTTAATTTAATGAAATAGACTATAAATAATCTGTTTTTGTCTAAGAAACTCCTTTAATTTAAGTATTACAGTTAAAATTTGAGAATTTCTAAGTGAGGGTACAAAATGGATTCCATTTTTGTTACTTTTTAAATTAACAATATAATAATAGATTGAAATATATACGGTATTTTAATGATATTTTAATAAACTGCATGGACTTAATATTTTATGAAAATAAGAAATTTCAGGTAAATATGAAGTTTTCTTTTTTAATTCGAAGAGAATATATTTTATTTTGTTACTTTATTAAAATTTTATTCAAACTTTAGTTTTAATTAAAAACTAGCAGAAACTGAATACGCTTTCATATTTTGTCGGAAATTTTCACGTAAATATTTTTATTTCTAATCATTTTTATTTGGATTATTTTAATTAATTCGACAAAAATTTAAAAAAACGTGTAAAAAAATATTGGGACAGTAACAAAAAAAAAACTGACGGTAACAAAATAAAAAATGTAAAGCAGCATCTCCACTTACTCAAAATAAGGCAAAATTATGACAAAGAGAAAAAATGAACAAAAGTAGCGGTTAAAAAAAATAGATGAAATACCAAAATATGTTTTCAGTAATTACTTTTTAATACTCATTAAAATTTCAAGAAAATGTAAAGTTGGTAAGTGCACAGGGTTAGTATGATTCATTTTTTTTGACAATTCTTTACAGCTTTTATCATCTAGCTCCTTTTTTGTACTATTTATTAGTCCTTGTTTATTAAACTAATGGCTATGTAAGGATTGTAAACAATCCTTACATAGCCATTAGTTTTTTTTTTTTAAGTTTAACTTAAAAAATTAGGCTTTAGGTTTTTAGTTTTTAAGTTGATGTAAATAGACCTTTATAATTTTTCTTTTTTGTTACTCAAAATTCCCCTTATACGTTACTACACAAAAGTAACGAAAAAGGAAGTAACGAAACACGTGTACGCAAGTGTTTTTAATAATTTAATATGGTTAAATTTAAACTAATTCTAGATTTTTTTTGAAAATATTCTAGTTAATATATTAATTTCGCTTAAAATAATAGTAAAGAGTAATAATACATTGAATTAACCTCGCAAATTAGTAACAAAAACTGAAACTTATTTTATATCGCCAAGCAAGCAGAACTTTAACTGCGTCAAATACACTGATAGTATGGCAGCTATGCAAAGTGGTGACTGAGGAAATATTCTAAAGTGTTGCCATTTGTAAATGGAATAGAATTGGTAGTTTTAAAATTAAATTTAAGTGTATAAAATAGGTAACAAAAGAAGAATTTTATTTTGGAACATTTTTTTGGGACATCACTAAAATTAAATTTTGAAACACAAATAACCGATAATACTATTTATTCGGTATAAAAAATCAATCTTAATACTACAACATAAAAGTTATATTAAAAAAAAAGTAATGTTTCATACGAATTTTTTACAAGAAAGAAGTTTGAAGTAACAAAATTTGTTATGGGACAAGTCGTTTTTCATACATTGGGTATTTGGACGTTTAGAATTTTATTGAATATATTCTTTTAAACCAATCATTTTAAACAACTCTTGGTAGTTTTACTTTAAGAAAAGAACAAAGAATATTTTACATAGACCGCTTCCTCCTTGAAGTGCTTAAAATTTAAGATTTTTGTAGGCAAAGTTGTGGGACACTGTAAAACATACTGGTGGTCAAAAAAAAGAGAAATGCTCAACTAGGCGTGACGTCACGAGCAACTTTAACCCAGTGTATCTTTGTCATTTTTAGTTTAAGAGAAAAAGAAAAAATACGTGTCGAATATTTTAAATTAACTATGTGATGGGCCTAAAACATTTTTTTTGTCGTCATGCCTATTATAGCAGTATACGAGTATCATGTCTACTCTTAATAAAATCCTTTCCTTCTACTATTTATCCGATGAATGAATGTACCTATGTGAAGATGTTTGGACTAAAAAAATTTTTTTGTCATCATGCCTATTCTAAGATCTTTTGTGAAGAAAACGAAAGAAGAAAAGCTCTCAGAGTTAAGAACTGTAAATATAAGATGTATTCGTATTCCCTAATTAGATACAACATCATACATATCTGTCACGTCTATTTCCCACCGGGATAAGCAGAAACCACTTCCCTCCACTTGCTACGATCCAAACACACTTCTTTCGCTTCATCCACATTCATCAGTCGCGTCGTACATGCACGTCGGTTTAGTACCCTGACTAGATTTTGGAAAACATTATTTGAAAAAAGCAAATCAACAGAATTGCTTGCTAGATTTTTCTCTGGGGAAAACTGCACTCTTGCGAATCTAGCATTAACTTCAAAAAATGACGTCTTAGGTGATTGAGATCACCCATCCTATAAGTTAAAATAAATTTTAAATTTTTTCATAGATACAAAAGGTAGCTTTATGGCAAAAAAAAAATCTTTTACTTCAGTCGCGTCGTACATGCACGTCGGTTTAGGATACTCCTGACTAGATTTTGGAAAACATTATTTGAAAAAAGCAAATCAACAGTATTGCTTGCTAGATTTTTCTCTGGGGAAAACTGCACTCTTGCGAATCTAGCATTAACTTCAAAAAAAGACGTCTTAGGTGATTGAGATCACCCATCTTATAAGTTGAAATAAATTTTTTCATAGATACAAAAGGTAGCTTCATGGTAAAAAAAAATCTTTTACTTGTAATTAACGAAAGTCCAAAACATTCTAAGCTAATCAAATTACAGTACAAACACTGACACAAAAATTTGGCAAAGAGAAGAGTAAGTAATGAAATGATTCATGTAATTCCTTTTAAAGTGTTTACTGGACTGTCCGGCGAAATCTAGTATAGCACTGTAGAACTCAAGCTAATTTTATAGTCACGTGCTTAAGTAATGGTAGTTTCTCGTCTAAATGTGTATAGACGTGACAAATAATGTGTCAAATTCTGTCATTGTTTCTATAGCATCTAAAATTTAGGAGAAAACGTGTTAATATGATGGAAAGCTTGCACGCATCTGCCGAGTGTAATTTACGCACTGCAAAGGTAAGAATTTTCAAAAATTAACACCTATATTTGGAACGGCAATGTGCACGAATCGGCAGTTGCTGACCAATTTTCTTATAGATTCTGATTTTACGTAAAAACGCTTACGCAAAATCGGTGCGTTGTGCGTGTTTTAGAGTTTGAAATTCAAAAAGTTCTGCTAAAACATCAGTCATGAAGAGTTTCGTAACCCAAAAAAGATGAAAACGGATCGCGTGTTGACAAAAAAAAATGTGAAAATACATCGTTGTTTAACCGACTTTTAACTAAAAACAAACCACAATAAAAAAGTACATGATTCTTTATTTGGCTGAATTTCCTTTTTTGAAACATTACCACATTTTTAGGCCTAGTTGTCATCATCGTTGTCGTCACTTTCATATCTTTTGGAATCAGAATCATCATCCCCTACGTATAGTCTATAAGTCAACATACGTAACCGCGTGCGAAAGACTCTTACAAGAATGAAACGATAAATAGCCCTAGCACTTTCGAACGTAAGTGTACCCATGCGCGAACACGTGATTTTTATTTGTTTCTAAAGTTCTTTTTACGTGGCGCGACCTATAGGACATGTACTTTTGAGTACGTTTGACAATATTAATTAAGATCAATAATAAATTAAGTTTGTATTTGGACATACCTAATAACGCATAATACCTTTGAGTCATTCGACATCTCGCACCCAAAAAACTCGCACCCAGGTTTTTACCTTGCTTTGGTGCGAGTTTTTTGTGTGCGAGAAGACGAAAAACTCATACCTTTAATCATTAAGTGTCCCTTCTAGACAAAATCATAGCGTTTCCGTCATCAATGTACTGTAGGTAGCCTAGTCAGGTTAATGGCATAGAGTTAGTGCCAGATCTATTTTAGCGTGTCTGTGACGATAACGGACCTTGACTCAGGCCATTTCTCTAAAGTCTAGATTTCTCGTTGGTACCTAGGTACTTAGTGTTAGACGATGTTAGGGCTAATTGAATTTCTCTTTTGTTTTTAGGAAAGTTGTTTTGGAAGATAAACAAAAACGTTTTTATTTTTGGATACTGGTTAAGTTTTCATTTTTTTTTGCAGTTTTTGATTCGTTATACATATACATAACATATTTACATATCCGTCACGCCTCTCGTTCGTCTTCTCGTTCTCGTTCGTTAGGTATGCGTTAAATTTAATTTATATAACTTGATTATACTTTTCGTAGGATCTTTCAGCTTTATTATTGGTATTAAACCTACATTTTCCTAGCTTTTTTACATTTTGATCGCAAATTCTTCTGGTCTTAAATAATAGATCGCTTATTCACTGTCTCATTATATTTTACATCTGTTAGATTTATATTTTCATTTCCAAGGTCGTCTAAAACCGTGAAATAGTCTCTGCCTCCCTTTTATAATTAATCTTCGTACCTCATTTGTTCTCTTCAGACGTGCGCAATAAGCATGATAACAAAAAAAAATTAGTCCATCACATAGATTATTTTCAAATATTCGACACGTATTTTTTCTTTTTTCTCTTAAACTGAAAATGACAAAGATACACTGGGTGAAAGTTGCTCGTGACGTCACTCCTCATTAGGATTTTTACGTAGGAGTGACGTCAATAACACCCACTCCGTAACTTTGATGCTCTGTATCTTTGTATTTATTTATGTATTTGATCAGGTAAAAAATGTGTTTCAAATATTTTTTTAATAGCGTAAAAGACGGACTAATTATTTTTTGAATTGTTGAATTTAGTCATCATCCCTATTGTGTGTGAGGATGTTTGTTACTCACTCACGCAACAACTAATAGGCTGATTTTATTTAAACTTTATATTATCGACCGTTAACTTACTCAAAAACTGTTTATCTGATGAGCATGTGAGGAGACTGATGAATATATGTAGATGAAGCAAAAGCAGTGAGTATGGATCGTAGCAAGAGGAGAGAAGTGGTTTCTACCTACTCGATAGGAGGGATGCGTGACAGTTATGTATGTACCTACTTACGTATCGGTGTTACCATACCGACCGATCGACCATCGATCGATGACATCGGTTAACGTCGATCGAAACTGATCGACTGGTCTGGTAGTTTTAATTCATAGAAGAAACTACGACGTCGACTAATCGAATCTACTATCGATCTATCGATGCCATCTATCGATGATCGATCGATTGGTCTGGTAACACCCTATGAAAGATTGTGTAATACGTCTAAAGCAATTATTCTCAAACAAAAGACAACCACGTGTAGATCGCAGGTCAACGAATCAAGATGACGTGAAACCTAGAAATAGGCGTCTGGTATTTTTATCTCTGTTAGTTTAGTACAGATTGCTAGATTAAAATCTATACAGGATGTTTGTCAGACCGAGAAGTGTACGGTTTTAAGGGAGAGAGGAAGAAGAAGGACATATAAAAATATATAAGACCAAATGAAGGAGGGAATAGAGATTGTGTCATATCAGGAGATCGAGCGAAAGGTTGAAAATGGATTGAAATATCGACGGCACTAAAGCATTGCTCTTAAAACCAAACCTTTATTTCTTCATATAATCATATTTAAGAACGTCGCTTTTGTCGGTGGACTCTTCGCTATTCTACTCTATTCTTCGCTGTCCGTTTGAGCAATACATACATCGGCATTTTCTTCTCCTTCTTTTTTTCTTAACTTTATTTTTTTATTTATAAAATCTACATAAGTAAGGCATTATCGTCCTTAACCACCCAGTATTAAGCACTTATTCAGACTTAAGTCTCGGCGTGACGTTGCCACCGGCAACCTATTTGAGTCATCCAACATACTCTTTATCGGCCAATCTAGTTCTGTACACAAATGAAAGTTAATAACGCCGTGTGAAATATTTCCTACAGTTCATGGCCAATATGAGTTTGGCAAGGCAGATGTGCCACTAGTTTAATTTGGCCTTGGTGTTATATGAAGTTGGATTGATTGCAGAGACTTTTAAAGATTGGTTGCCGGTTTCTCTTAAGTAGCTTTTTAGGTCGTTTCGTTGCTATGTCAGAAGTTTAGTTAGAGGGCTTGGAAAAATGTATCATTCGAAAAGTCTACTTATGGCCGTCCCCAATATTCTATCTATCTCTGGTTTTACCCTACTGGAGACAGAAATTGTTATCTATCTTAGAATTTTTCGTCCCTATAAACCTACCGGTGCGGTGTCAAAAATCTATGGGATGCTTCTAAATGATAGATCAGACATGACAGCTCAGATAATAGTGTTCCAATTTTATATTAAAAATAGTAGTTTGAATTCGGAAAATAGATTCGGGTCTTCACTGTAAAACAAAAGCATTTGAAAGTCAAAATCGAACATAGATTTTATTGTTTATTGTAGGTTAAATGACTATCCTGCCTTCTTGCTATCACTTCTCTCTCTGTGGACCCCAGTCTGCAGGAAGAAATTTCTGTTAGAAATATGCTGTATCCTTTGTATAACTTCTCTTTTTTTCTGTCTCTATGTAGGTACTATCATCTTACAATAAACTGTTAAATAAATAGAGTTAGATAACCAGATGTTTAATGGAAACTGGATTAGACGGGTTTTTTTGCAACAGACTCCTTTCGTTTAATCCAATTAATCCATTCTAGTATCTATATACAACCTTAATCCAACTACACTAAGTACTCAATAAAACCGATCGATTAATATTCTGAGACCGTAAGGCACGTCCAAATTTTTATCGTTCCCACTTAGATTATAAAACGAAATATGTAGGTAAAGCATTTTTTTTTATGAAACCGCAGACTAATTGTTCGTCAATTTGCGTTTTGAGTTATGTATTCTTGTTATAGTAACATGTACTTTCCATACGTGGACATGAAGATTTCAAAAGAATTGAATTGAATTTAAAAATCTCGATGTTTTCCCGATGTGGGAATGTTTGTTACTCTTTCACTCAAACACGATTAACAGATTTTAATGAAACTAAGTTTAATTAGAATTGTAGCATACATCAGAATTATATGAAGGCTAAGTATGTTTTATTAAGATATTGCGTTAGTTTTCCAAGATATGACAAAAAATCCGTACGAAGTGGCAGGCAGCCTTTATTAAAATATAAATTGCCTGAAAGAGTACCAAACATCCTTATATTCTTCCTTCCATCGGCACAAAGATTGAAAACAGTATTAGCAGGACTTTAACTGTCATGCATGTATCTAACTAAATGGTTACTACAATTATGTACTCCTACAGTACAGGCATACAGGTGATTTTAAATTAGTGAACGATAGAAAAGGATATGTATGTACTCGTGATAACAAAGACAAACAACTTTTACTATGGGACCAAGGTAGAAATCATTTAAAAAATTTTGAACTCTCCATACAAAATACATCAGATGATAGTATGGGGGAACATTTTTTTTATGATTTCGAACTTGGTCCCATAGTAAAAGTTGTTTGTAATCACAAGTACATGCATATCCTTTTCTATCGTTCGCTAATTTAAAGTCACCCTAAATACTATGCTTAGTAGCAGGTATCAATGCTTTACGCTACCAATTTGGTCACCGGATTATCATACCTAATTACTGCCCAATAGTGAACGTGTCATTCTGATACAAGTCTGATAGCTTATTTGACATCCAATTTGAATTATTAATGTTATTATAATAAATATTAAAAAAAGATATATTGAACATAACGTAGGGCCCTGTGCCGAAGTTTTCTTGCCGTCTTCTTCCTCTCGGATATACATACAGGTAGTGAACCGGCAGTAGTTTTAGATCAAAAAAGTGATTTTGTCTATTTTTGAATAAAACACTTTTCATTTCCATATTTAAATAATCCTTTTGTGTGTAAAAAGTTGTAACCTTGTTTCATTACAATAGAATTTTTACCACTATTATTACCTGACTGCGCAAGGAGGGTTATGTTCTTCGATAGTATGTATGTTTGTATGTATAGTTCTTTGGCACGCCCTACAGCCTAAACGGCTTGATGCATTTTAGCTTGAGAAGTGTCGTTAGATTTGTATTTACAGTCAAAGTGACACTGGATACATAAAAATTTTAAAAATGCGTTTTTTGAACGCCGTCGTGTTTTTTAATAAATAGGTTAGATTTATTCACCATCTACATAAATATAAAGATAAAATTTATCGGACAGATATTTTATACCTGTCTCTATCTAAAACGTCATGGTTTATGAAATAGACATAGGTTTATCTGTCAGTTAAAATTTATCAGTAGGTGATGAAACGTTCACTAAAAGTTTTTAGTCTCTGAAAGTCTTCGAATCAAAAAGAAGTCAGTTACAAAAAAACATGTTATTTCCGTACCCACACTTTCATAGTAATAATTCTTATCCGCTAGAATCTTTAACATCTAGAATAAGATATAATAACTAGATACTATCAAAGTCTGAAACGATGGGAATATTTACTTAGTAATTATAAAAACCTATATTCTAGTGGTTATTGGCCTTTATGGGAATATCGTTCAGGTTAAAACGGTTTATATTTTTGCAGTTTATGTTAGTAAACGAGTATCTTTGGATCGTTGCAAAGGGAGGGAAGTGGTCTCTGCCTACCTCGATGGGAAAGAGGCGTGATAGATATGTATGTATGTGTAATTAGGTTTATTAGGTAACCTTTTACTAAACCTGTGACAAAAATGGTTTCCGCAATTAAATACATTGAAAACGCAATAAAAAGTTTTTCTAGCGAAGGCTACACAGCTAATAAATCTTTTAAATCAGGAACTTACTTCAACCACACCCTCAAATAAGCAAATACCAAAAAATCTAGTGTTATTTATGTGCATAATAGTATCTAAATCTGGCTTATGCAATTTTTCATTCTTGTTAGATTATGCATCTACGTAGTACTAGAGTTCCGTCATTTGTTTCTTAGATTTATTTATAAGACCTTGGGTCTAAAAGAAATAGGAAAACTCCCAAATTATGTTCTAAAAGTCAATTAGAATGTATAATAACTATTTTCATAAAAGGTCTTTAATATAAATAATCCTTTAAATGTTGTACGTACAGTCTTTCTCGTTCTTCGTCAGTAAATATTTGATCAATTGGATTACATACATACATATCCGTCACACCTCTCTCCCATTGGGGTAGGCAGAGACCACTTCCTTCCACTTGCTACATTCCAAACACACCTCTTTCGCTTCATCCACACTCATCAGTCGCCTCATACATGCCCGTCGGTTTAGGGTACTCTTAACCTGGCCTTTCTTGAGCAAGTACCCGATTTGATCGAGGTACGTTCGTCTTGGCCTTCCCCTCCCAACATTTTCATCCACTCTTGCCTTGTATATCTCTTTTGTTAATCTCCTTTGTGTTCTGCATTAATTACTGTGAATTTTACCACAATTAAAATTATTTAAATACTAAATTTATTCTGCGCGTAGTTAAAACGTTAATATTTGTATGTGTTCATGTTTAGACTATCCTGCGAGGATTTGACAGGCCCACACAGACGCTTTTGCTTAGATCCTTCTGAGAATTTTGAGACCGTCATGCCCAGAAGTACCCTTAAATGCCCAATAACTTCTGAGCATATTGCAGAAGATCCTTTCCCAGCAAATAATATTTTTTTAGAACTACCAGCAAATTCTACCAATTATTTAAAGCTATTTTTTTACCTTTAACGTACATACTCGTTACATTTGCATGTAATCAATGTTAAAAGGTGACAATGACCAAGTCCATTCATAGTTGGGTTTATCAACTCATTGATTTGCGCTTGGTAACCGACTATTATTCTAAACATGTCTGCTTGAGACGTGTGACGATAGTATAAGGTTTAGTTTAGAGTTGCGGATTGTGGTTCATTCTTTTTGGGGTTAAGATGCTTATAAAGAAGGTGTTGCCAGTTATTTATTTAAGAAATATTTAAGAAAACCCCATTTTAAGGGCACATTTAATCACTTACAGATAAAATCTAACTGACAGATATTTTATACACTCACTGTCTAAAAAGTCATGTTTTATAAAATAGACATAGGCTTATCCGTCAGTCAAGTTATCTGTAAGTGGTAAAACAAGTCCTAAATTTAGAATTTTGCTAACTTTTGGATTCCGGCGCGGCGTTTAGGGTCTTATCTAGGTTTGGTTATATTCCCATGTCTTTCTTGCGTAATAAATACATACATACATACATATCCGTCACGCCTCTCTCCCATTGGGAGCAGAGACCACTTCCTTCCACTTGTCACGATCCAAACACACCTCTTTCGCTTCATCCACACTCATCAGTCGCCTCATACATGCCCTTCGGTTTCGGGTAATCTGGACTGCGTAATATTCTATGAGTATTCTAAAATCCATTACCTCGTCATAATAAGATAACCTATATATTCAGTACTATAACTACTGAATACTCTAATTAGTTGCCAATTAAACTTGTGAAATTACAAAGCTTTGGTCTGACCTTGGTTTCATGATTCAGAACTACGTAAGTAAACAAATAACTTTGTTGATTAATTCTAGAAACCTTCATTAATAATATATTATTGCTGGTTCCAGAGAATCTACGCCAGAGGTAGGTACTTTTACACTAAAGTTAAAGAATTTAACCTAATTTTACCACTTTTGATCTTGTTGCTCTACAAAAGCTTAATGCCCAAAAGTAAAAAAGTCAAATAAAGAAATCAAAAAAGAAAAAAAAAGAAGAAAAGTCAAAAAAGAAAAAGTAAAAAGGAAGGGAAGAAAAGTAAAATAAGAAGGAAGTCAAATAATCTTTATTTCGTAAAACTATTTACAATCACTCAAAATAAATATGCCAATTTTTAAATAAAGTGACATTTAGGTTTGCAAGGTAGCAGTTTTCCACAGAGAAGAATCGTGTAAGAAATTGTTGGGTTGCTCGTTTATGGTGTATGGATAATTTTTTTTATTGTAGGTCCACAAAACTGGTTACATGTCCTAGATTTACAGAACAGAGTTAAGAATGCCTTAGACAGGATGTCCAGAAAGCAAAGCGACAAACTTGTGGAGAAGCAAGGTGGAAGGGTCAGCTACCCTACAGAAAAAAATCACCCATACAAAAGTTTCATGGTCCTCGAGAGACACAGCTTGTCCTCGAAAACGAAAAATTTTCATACATTTGCTTGACTGATCAATTACCTTAAAAAAAGAATATTTCCTCAGAAAAATCGCGCGCGTAAACCAAGCCTTATCCGTCAATAGTTTCGGGGCGGAATATTTGCCACAGTCGTGACATCATGAGCCACTGACCCCGCGAGGCCGCCGAATTTATTACCCGTCTAATACTAAAGTCTAATCACTATAGAACGCTTACAAGGGCACGGTGGTTTTCGCCAATTTTCCGGGTTATACGTTCTTCTGGTTTATTTATTTATAAACATTACCTTGTGTTGTTGCGAAGTACAATCGCTTTTGATGGTTCTTTGTTTTGGGCTTAGCAACGGAATTTGTGCGAGTATGGTGTGTTAGTTGTAGTGTAGGGTCGTCTTTAGAAGCTTCGCTTATGTCTAATTACGCAATGTTGTATAAATAAGCTAAAGAAATTAAGGTTTTAAGTTTTAACATTAGGGTAAAATCATCAAATGAAAAATGTTTATTCTCATGTACGGATCAATTTATTCGATTACCACTTGCTAACGGTGAAGGAAAACATCGTGAGGAAACCTGCATATACCAGAGAAGAAATTCGAAGGTGTATGTGAAATCCGCCAACCCGCACTTGGCCAGCTTGGTGGATTACGGCCTAATCACTCTCTGTATGAGAGTAGGCTCGTGCCCCTCGGTGGGGACATATATGGGCTGATAACGAATTGTCTTTTATAAAGTCTCTCCAAAAAATACTAAGCTATGTTTTCAGTAATTATTAATTCTTAGGGTCTGTTTCACCGTCTTCAGATAAAATTTATCTGACAGTTAATTTTATACCTGTCTCTGTCTAAAACGTCATGTTTTATGAAATAGACATAGGTTTATCTGCCTGTTTTTTATCTGTTGATGGTGAAACGGGCACTTAAAAAAGTAAAGGTGCGTACAGACCATGTAACATAACATGTTATATAACATGTTATATAACAATGTTATATAACATGTTATGTTACATGTTATGTAACAATGTTATATAACATGTTATGTTACATGGTCTGTACGCACCTTTACTTTTCCGTTTTAGACATTGTTATATAACATGTTTTACATAATGTGGACACTGAATGTTATAAAAAAATGTTATTGATATGTACAACAATGTTATATAACTTTGATGCGTACAGACCATGTAACATGTTATATAACTTGTGTTATATATATAACACGTCCACACTATGACCTTGTGATTCAATATTGCAACATAAAAATATAACAAAAAATAAATAAATATATATTAATGTGTACAGTATTATTTTATGTTGCAATGTTGAATAACAAGGTTACATAGTGTGGACGTGTTATATAACACAAGTTATATAACATGTTACATGGTCTGTACGCACCGTTAGATATTATGTCATTTGTACTTAATATTTAAGATTAGAATGTAAATGAAACATTTTATTACCGAATTTATGATAACCAAAGTAGCTGTCTAAAAGTCAAAGTACAAGTCCATTTAAAGATATTTTTATTATTGTATAACACGTCGGAAATATCTGCGGACCTCGCTGGAATACGCTTTCCCCGTTTTCGCCTATCCAGTACCGTGACAAGTACGTACGAGTTGCATGACGTCATCAAGCCAGGTCCGCAGATATTTCCGACGTGTTATACTAGAGGCTACCGGTGATTTCGTACGCATTTATCGTCATATCTTGAAAAAAACACAAACTATCTACAAATAATATAGCCTATGTGTTATTTTGATGCCCAAGCTAAGTTATTGTAAAAATTCATTGAAATCTGTTCAGTAGTTTTTACGTGATGAAGTAGCAAACATCCATCAATCGGCATAAACATTGACATTTTTATTATTATTAGGATTAGGTTAATGCGTATTTATTAACTTACATAATGTCTTTAGTAACAAAACGTAATTCATTGTAACGTTAGGTATCATGTTCTAATCTAGAATACCTAAAGGAAAACTAGCTTATCTATAAAGGTACATGTACGATATTAAAATAATTTAACCTACTTATTAAAGAAAGTGTCTACATTGTTACTAAGTACATTTTCATTCGGGTTTTTCCATTTTACAAGTTCATTGACTGCATTTTTTCACGTAAGTTTTTCAAGTACGCGGACTTAACTCTTTCTTTTACAAATCGCGTCTTTGTCACTTCTATTAAAGACCTGATTTGTTATGTGGCTTTAACTTTATAGTACTTTCATCTAGTTGCAGAAAGGGACAATAGAACTAATGTTTTATTATAATTATACCTGACGCTGTAAGTAGTTACCATAAAACTGTGGGAAAAAGTATTATGAATAAAGATTCAACATAACAGCTTTTTTTGTAAAACTGGCTGTAGTAAATTCGAAATTCTACATATTTGAATTTCGAATTTATTACTAATTCTAAATTCAAAAAGTAACGTAGATAGACACATGTCTCGTCACTTAGAAACCATATTAGTCTGGAACCCACACGTGATTAAAAAAAAAACTAAATGAATATTAATTTTCCACAAAAGCTAACGAATTTAGAACGATTCATGAATAGTTAATCGAGGTACGAGCACCTCGAATTGGCATTACCAAACTGGAATATTTTCGGCACTTGCCGTATGTGTACGGTCCTCCTCTAAGGTGCCATTATTTTATACTTTGTTCTTATAAGATTTAGTGGTTTACTTGTGTGTTACGTTGTACCTGACATCATGAGCCAGTGACCTACCGAGGCCATTGAATCTATTAAATCAGTCTCCGCTAAATATTGCGTCTCATTTTTCTGCCATTGATCTTATTAGTACAATCTCGATTTTTTTGCGTCTCTTTGCTATTTCGATTATCAAATCCGGTAGTATGATAAATTTATTGGACGTTTCGCGTTATTTTGAGGTAACAGGTGTACGTTTCCTATATTATCTTATATTTGTTATTTGTAATCAGTAATTACACATTGTATGTAATATTTGTAATTTCATACATACACAGGGTGACTTTAAATTAGTGAACGACAGAAAAGTATATGCATGTACTCGTGATAAAAAACAACTTTTAATATGGGACCAAGTTCTAATTCATAAAAAAAAATGGTTCCCCCATACTATCAGCTGATACATTTTGTATGGGGAGTTCAAAATTTTTTGAATGATTCCGGCCTTGGTCCCATAGTAAAAGTTGTTTGTTATCACGAGTACATTCATATCCTTTTCTATCGTTCACTTATTTAAAGTGACCCTGTATATATATCTATCACGCCCTGGCAACAAGCTAAATCTTCGACTCAGTTATGATTGGCCAGTTGTGGTAGCTGATAATGAACCTGCTTGTCATGCCGTAGGTTGTGGATTCGATTCCCTATAAGGACAAACATTTCATGAACAGAGATGTTTGTCTTGAGCCAGACTTAAATGTTTAAGAAAAAGTGTTTTTACATGCCATATATGTTCTTAATTATATGAATATGTTTATAATTTGTATAATATTGTATAATTTGTATAATATTATACAAAAATAGAAGACCTCGCGGCAGACCACGGTAAAGGTGGCGAGATGAACTGGTCACCTTGACGAATGACTGGGCTGGGCAGAGGCGGCTCAGGATAGAAAATCATAGAGTTGGAGGAGAGAGGCCCTTACCCAGTAGTGGGACACTGATGGCTAGATAAGATAGAAGATCCTATTCTTAAACTTTGTTTGGGTAAAATGATGCTGTATGTTTAGTTCCTAGGATGTTATTGTTAGTATCTCTAAGAAAACGTTTTTCAGTTTAATTTCATGAGGTACATTCGTTTCGAATTGAAAGACCCTGCATACACAGTATTCTAGAATAATCTCTATGGTCTAAAATTTGGCAGAAGCTAGACACCATAACGATTCTCAAAACCGCGAGTGTACTAAAAACCTTTTTGTACCATCATTTTTTGCGCCGGCGCACAGTTAGTTGGTACCTCGATAATTTCCTTGTTCCCATCTGATTCTAGTTTATTTATTTTGTTTTTTTTTCGACTACTTTTGAGGCCATCGACTCAGTCGTTATTTCGATTGTTTCTACACGTGTAGGTATGTAATATAGTAAGTGTAAATGATCCAATAATGGCAATATGATTGTATCCAATCATTTTGTATTAGCTTAGAGTAATTGCTTCTTTTTCTCACAAAAGACTGTCTTTGTTCTTGAATTTTGTTGTTTTTTTTTCTTTTCGATGATGTCTTGTTTGTTGTGTTTTGTTTTCGTATTTACCTTTTTGTTGTTTTTACTAGGGATGTTATGGATATGAAATTTCGGATACGGATCGGATACGGATTTAGGAATGATTATTATACCGGATACGGTTACGGATACGAATAATATATTATTTCGGATTATCCGTTAGTTTCGGTTACGGATATTAATTTTTTAAGGAATTTCAAAAGTAAAATACAAATAACGTGTCTCAATTAGGCTCCACCCCTATCCGATACTATGCGAAACTTTTATTTCGGATTCGGTTACGGTTACGGATGATTTTTTATATCGGATATCCGATAGTTTCGGTTACGGTTACGGAGCTCCCTAACATCCCTGGTTTTTACCAAACTGCTGCTACATTATGCAATTCAGTTTTAAGCGCAAGTAATTTTTTTGTTTTACTGTTTCACCACCGACCAAAAAATATTTGTCAGATATTTTATACCTGTCTCAGTCTAAAACGTTTTATGAAATGGACATAGGTTTATCTGTCAGTTACATTTTATCTATAGGTGGTGGAACGGGCACTAAAGTATTTTTTATTTATTTATTTATTTATTTATTTAACAGTTTATTGTAAGATGATAGTACAAAGATACAGAAAAAAAGAGAAGTTATACAAAAGGTATAGCATATTTCTAAAAGAAATTTCTTCCTGCAGACCCCACAGAAAATTAATTAATAATAAAAAAAAAAAAGAAAAAAAAAAATTATTTATAAATTACACAACTTTTTGTAACCCCCGACGCCAAAAGAGGGGTGTTATAAGTTTGACCCTTCTGTTTGTGTGTCTGTGTGTCTGTCTGTGGCACTGTAGCTCCTAACGCTTGGAAGAATTTGAATGCGGTTTTATTTTCAAATTGTTTTTTGATTATATGAAACTATTTCAAATGTTGATTGCAATATTAAATAAATAATGTAATGTTAGGTTTTTCTTAATACTTATAATCATTTTTACGTTGTCCTCAGATTAGTCATTGTGTATTTCCCAATAAGTTGGCAATCTATTGTTTAATACAGTAATTAGTTTATCGATTTAATTATAATTCCGATTGTCATAATTGATTTAGGTCAGGGGGCTTAGCACGGCGTGCCGCGACAATTATCTCACGTGTGCTGTCCTTATCACATTTTAAACTATAGACAGAGACGTAAGCGTGACAAACGCATGACAACGTCTTGTCACGGAGTGCCATGCTAAGCTAGCAGGTGTTATAATATAATAATTATTATTAATAATTATGAGTGGTGAAATACCGGTAGTTATGAGATAGTCAAGGAATTACCTGTTATTGAATTTTCACCGTGTGACTTTAAAAATAGATTATGAATAAGGAGAATTCGCCATTATAAATAAACTTTAAGAAATATTTAAAATTTCCGATTTTAAATCTAGTGTAACTACCCTTTCTAATCTTTGCACGGTTAGTTGTAACTACGGCAATTTATGGTTAAATATTCATTAAAAATTATGCCGTCTTTTTTAGAAAAATGGCTCAGTTGTGGTTCTATAGATTATTAACTTAAAAAAACTTTTTTAAAACTAGTTTTGAAGCTTATAAAGATGCTATTACTTCATAAAAGCCGATTTCATTGTAAGTTTATTGTAGGCATGAAGAAAGTCTAATTTAGTACTTAATATTCGCCAAGAACACCAAAATCCATAAACACCCCCATAATCCATTATAACACGACAAAATACGAAAGACCCAAATAACAATAGATTTGATTCAGCATCAGCACCATTTCAATTTACCTCGCAGTTTATTTATTCAACGTACAAACACTCCGCACGACATAAAATGGAATGAGTTCCTGTTTTTGTTTTAGGGATGGGAACTGTTTGTATCCGGTATCCGTTATCTAGTATCCGAAAAATTGTTAATTTGGATTTTTTTGTGAATTTAGTTAAACGATAGTGTACTCGTAATTTATACTCTGTGACAGTTCTTAACGGATTGTGTGATATAAATATGGCCTAAGAAATAACCCAAAAATAGTTTATTATAAGAAAAAGTGAAAAGATAGAAACAAACAATAAATACCTACTTACACAGAAATAGGCACAAAGAAAATTAATATAAAATTTACAGGATACCAACTCAAAAATATATGATGGCATAATTCGTTTCATAATGCAAAATATCAAATTGCTTATATCCAATGTTTTATCGGGTTGCAAAAATGCAATCTTACAACAAATATCCGAAAATATTTTGTTTTTATTAATCGGTGAACCGATAAAGTTTATTAGTGCG
Organism: Anarsia innoxiella; assembly: GCA_947563765.1. Taxonomy (NCBI): domain Eukaryota; kingdom Metazoa; phylum Arthropoda; class Insecta; order Lepidoptera; family Gelechiidae; genus Anarsia; species Anarsia innoxiella. The sequence goes on along the minus strand of OX387404.1, from coordinate 8,515,396 downwards.
TAAATTATTGTCAGTTTCAGTTTGTTTTACTTTTCTTTTTATATTGAATTCCTAGTTTAATGCACCATATTGTTTTGTTTGGTTTTTCTATTGTGATTTACAATTGTAAAAGACGATAATGTTGTCTTAATTAGCCAATTAGAAAACTGTCTATACGATATAACTCGTTTTGGATCTGAAACAGTAAAGCTCACATATGAAGTTGTTTTTTATTTATACGTAAGTACTTACAATAAAAAATCATACTCATCAATCTTAGACACTTCGTTTTTGATATTAATTAAAGTAAGACTTATAATGTTTTGAAGAGATTAAGTAAGACACATCTATTATGTTGAAGTTGAAGTAAGTAAATAAATCGCTAAACTAAATAACTAATTTCAATCTGATTTAAACAAAACTTAAGTTCTGATTTACCCTCGTAGTAAAATTTTGAAATAGAGTTAAACTTCATAAAAATAAGATCTTCCTATATCCGAACCACCTGTACAACAAATCGCCCATCATTATCCCAAACAGAGTTGATATCTAGGTAAACGAAAGTACAGGCCATTCACTTTCATTCCCGTGGCGTGTAAATGGTGGCCGACTGCGAATCCATGACATTAGCATTTCCGGCCTACGTTGACTTTGTGTGCCGTTTGCCGTTTGTCCGTGCTTACTCTTGTACCCGAAATTTGGTAGATTTTCAAGGTTGTTCGGTTCTGCAAACTTTTTGTCTAAGGTCATGTGATTTAAAAATTTTGGATAATTGCAGAACAATTAATACTCGTATACTTTGGTAATAATTTCACTCTGTCTTATTTCATGTCAGAAATACTGAAATGGCGCCATCGTTGTAGGCACTATTAGCTCTACCATACAGTTTTCTATAGAAACAAATTTCTTAGTAAAATACGTACCTTCATACATATTTACTTCTCTCCCACTTGCTACGATTGAAACCCACTTATTTAGTTTCATCCACATTCATCAGTAGCCTCATATATTCACGTAGGTTAAGAGCAGGTACTTTTGACTTGGCCATTCTTTAACAAGTCCCAAGTAGATATAAAAAGAAAAACATTCTATTGTTATCAACGAAAAACTGAAATAAATATATTCAAAAGGCTGTTATATAATTTATTCAATTCGAACATCTTCAAGTAAGTAAGTAAATTGCCTCAGACGCCACGAGGCAAGTTCAACTTCAAGCCCTCAAATTTCGCGTTAAATTATACAAGTGTCCCCGTTCAAGTACCTTCTGTGTCCTAAAACAGATTTACCCTACAAAAGTTTCCGTTTGCTCCTCTCAACAAAATATGACGTAATTTAGTCACGAATTCTCAAGGACATTGCGAATTATGTTGACAATTTTAACTTAATTCCAAGGCTTTAAAACCAACTTTTTTGCAAACGTCAATCTCCATTATGATGTTGGTAATTCTTATGGGTGGTTGCCCTTTAATTCCCTTCACATCCTATTTTATTACTTGTAGATTAAGTAGGTATTAATGTAATAGATTGTTGTTTTTATTGCTATTAAATTCAAGTAGATCCCCGGTGATGATGGCCAATTAAGGCTCACGAGAAATAACGCTTTTGGCCTATTTATATGATACGATGACCTGTGAAAATAATCGGCGTTTGTTTTTTCTAGCTTCAGTAATTCGAAATGTCTCTATAATGTAGGTAATTTTTCGAGGTTAGGTTACGACCTCAGTTTTCTGGTATTTTGCTTAATACGTCTTTAATCGTAATAATAGCGATAAAGTTACTATTAATCATAATTATTGCATAAATATGTGACACTAGCTGAACTTTCTGACGTACCATTCTTGGCATTTATGTAACGGTTATAAATATAAGATTTAAGTCGACGAAATAGAGTGGGCAGAGGTCTTTTGTCAACTCAACCTTTCGCGTGACTTACAAACCCATAGAAAAACTTATCAACGAATTTCCGTAAACTTTTACCCTGATGCCGTTCGGAAACATCCTATAAATACCAAATACCTATCTTACACGCATTCTCGTTTTATAATAGAAAGTGAAACGAGACTCCCTGACCTGCTATTGTGTCCATGACACGCCGGCCTTGGCAGGTCGACCGAGGATCGGTAAACAAATAAACCTATTGTTAATATCAACTCTAACTGTAGCAGTTTTCGAACGTAACCAGAATGAACCGGTTCTCGGTTTCCGGACGCCATTTTGCGGTTTAGGGACATTCGAAAGTGTTTTCGAATTTCGAATCGAACGCGATTTGATTGTGTTTTGTTTTGGTTCGTAATTTGTTCGGTTGTGTTTTATTGGCTGTCAGACACTTTCATTGAATTGATGTTGTCTTTATCCAAAAGATTTCACACTCTTCATACAAAATGCATCGGCAAATCGGTGTTAAATATAAGGGGAGACTGATTTTTAAACGCTTACGAAATTAAAGTTATTCATATTAGAATAAGTCAGTATTATATAATTTTAGTCTAATTTCAAAATGATATTAAAAATCTGCTAACTTTGTTTTGCAATTACCGATTCCATCTAGAATATGCGACCTTTACAATGACAAATACCTATTAATGTTAATCCAAAATTACTGATGAAGTAATAAATACATAAGTAAGTGAACGGAAAACTAAATCTCTAACTAAAATTTGAAATTACAATAGACTTCGTTAACTCCTCTGTAGCGTTCCCCGAAAACGAAAATAAGTAGGTTTACTTTAAATTAATTTCTAATAAAATTATCGATGAAAATATTTTTATTAGCATTTTGTATCAACTTAAGCAATTATAATTATTTATTTATTTTATTTATGCAGTATTTCTTTTTCTTTGATATTAATTCAAGTTACACTTTTTGAGCGTGGTGACCGATAAGAAAACAAACTTTTCTTTTATTAAATAAATAAAAAGTTAATATTGTTTAAAATATTATCGTTTTAATTCTTAGTATGAATATAAAAAAAAAACATATGCTGCTCCGAAATTTTAACTAACTAAGAAATTTTAACAAACTCGCACGCTCGTCTCGATTCGTGCGAGTTTCGTAGAGTCGTACAATACGTCTAATCGCACGCACAAAACTCCGTATCGAAGACTGCCGAACTGAAACGACGTTAGACGATGCACGGCCTTCAAGCCACACCTCCGTGCCCGTCGGAGTGGGGAGCGTGAGGTTTTTTCGTTACGGAATTTCTGGATTCGGTTCCCGCGCTCAAGGCCCGCGATAAAAGCTATGCAATAGCTTAAAAATGCTTTGATGATAATTTTTGAATATCTTTTTAAGTTCAGTCTTAAGTGCTTATATCCACACTTAAAAACCCTTTCTCATAAATAATAATATTACAGCTACAACATTACATTCCATACATTTATCAATGAATCAAAAACGAACAAATTATGACAGACAGAGCATTGTATGTCATGACAAAATTGTCACATCTATCCTTTGAAGTTTGCGCGTGTAACAATTCGACAAAGTTTTGTCACGGCGCAACATAAACAAGTAAACATAAGGAACTTCAACAAAGGAAACGTTTAACGCCCGTTATTAATAACCTATCCTGATCCGTTTTTACCAAATCGAGATTGAAAAAACAAAACACAATTGTCACTTGTGTACCAAAAACATGTCAAGAACACAATTGTGTTTTGTTTTTTCAATCTCGATTTGGTAAAAAACGGATCAGGATAGGTTATTAATAACGGGCGTTAGTTGACTCTATAATCCACTCGAGACAATGATGTTACAGCCTAGTCATATGTGCCTTTCTTCTTCTGATTTAAGAACTTAGCTCTTGTCGGTGGAGCCTCTTCCATCCCTCCCTATACTTTGCCTTCTTTTTAACATCTTGATACGACATGACACCCGCCTTTTCCTTCACCTGTTGTAGGAACGTCCGTCTGGGTCTTCCTCTCTTCCTTTTCCCTTCAATTTTTCCTTCTAAGATGTTTTTTATGGAGGAATCATGTCGTATCAAATGTCCTAGCATCTTTCTTCTTCTGTGGATGGATTCTAGTGGATTTTAGTAAACTTCTCTGTGCCTTCCACCTTTACCATTTATAATTCTGATTTAATACAGTATCAAAGGGGAATATTGTTCCGCCCTAGGCGATCTGAGTTTCTCATTTCGGGTAATTTATCATCTACTTGTTTACGTGTTTTATTTGGAACTTGCTTTTGTTTTCTTTATTTACTTATTATATTATAACTTTAGAAGGGTTTCGTAGTACTAACTTTCGAAAAACATAGGTATTGATTATTCATTATTACGAAAGTAATAACATATTGTACCTAATTCTACTACCTTTTTTTATTAGTCATTAAGATCCCACTGCTGGGCAAAGGCCTTCCCCGCGACTTTCCATTAAACACGGTTTTCGGTAGCGTCCCGTCATTCCCGTGAATATGCATACAGATCGTCTCTCCATCTTTTTCGAAGTCTACCTCGGCGTCTGTGACCATCTAGTGGAGCCCATTCCTTTGTTATTTCTAATATTACTTCTACTATTTTTATTATTAATTCTTAAATAAATATTTTTTCTCTTGGCTTTCTATTTTCAGTAGCTTCAGCATAGCAGTTATCTCACGTCATTCTATTCTTATCACATTCAAACTGTAGATGAAGTGGTAATTACAAGAAAATGGTGACAAAGTTATGTCATGTCGCGGTCGGTAAAGCTTCAGGTTTTAATCAAATAAAATCATGAATAAATGTTAATTTAACTACGCAATACAAAGTTTCCAACGGTCATTTTCACGGAAGCAAAACTCTAATATTCAAACATCGAACACGGAAACTAGACAGACAAACGAAGACAATTATAATGCCTTTTGCGAATACGTAATAAGGCTCTTAACATTTCGGCGCACCCTGTTACCGAGGCCTAGGTTAAGTCAACGACCGAACAAGGCCAGCCTTTGCCAGTTTTATTTAATTCTGTGACGCAAAACTTACATACTTCTATGTCGCTTCGTTGCGAGGAAAAACTTTGAATTTTTACGACTATTTTTATACATAAGTATGAGTATATTCGCAACTTTTAAGAACTAGGCGAGTCGTGCGTCGGATACGGATTTTAATCGGAATGTAAACTTATCGGATCTGAATTTGTGTCGGCGCTTATATTAAAATGAGAATTGGACATTTAACAACTAGGTATACTCGAGAATAAAAACAACTTCTATCGAAAAATATTCGTCGACATATTGAAAAAGAACTTAAGGAAAATAAACCTATTTTTATTTTTTATTTGGTAATAAAACATGAGTTTTTCTACCTCAACCTATTAGACGCCCTTTATTAATCTTAAACCAAACTACATAGTATACATAAATTAATGGAATACTCCTTAAAACTAATGGAAACACGTGACTCGAAATCTTCCTTAGATATCGAAGTTGTTCACATGTCAAGGCCATGTTGTACATTCGCAAATATTATAGACGCTTAGCAAACTTATACATTATGTACATATTAGCAAATATATTTATGTAAATATGTAACAGGACATGTTCTTTAACGTGTGTTTTTAGGTTTTCCTTTTACTTTTGTTTTGTTGTTTTTTTGAGGATTAAATTTTTTCTTTTTGAATAAAACAATTTTCATTTTCATTGTATGCCACTCCAAAAGCTCAACTCTCCAAAAGCTTTCCAGGTTCTTGGTTTTTCTTGTTTTTTTTTTCAGTTTTGAGAATTGATCCTTCAAGATTCATGAATAGATGCTATGCTCCCTCAACTGAACAACAAAGCCTCATATAGTCCTACTAAAGTTAATAAACGTCAAAGTTTGTGCCGATGGATCCCTGTCCCGTGACAACTACTGAACACATTACAATGAAACTTTACAAAATGAAGCCTGCACACTGTGATTAACCTGGACATCAGAATAACATATGGGCTATGTTATTTTAAGATATCGTAGGTTTTCCAATATAAAAGCGCACGAAGTCACAGGAAGCGTCTTGTATAAATATTACTTACCTTCTTATACAGGGTGTTACAGAAAGGGGGTATAACGCCGAAACACAGCGATAGTCCTAATGAAACTGAACAACTTTCCCCAAGGAACATGGGTCGTAACTCGAAAAAAATTTTTGGATCGCCCATACTTACTCGATCAGCTGATCGGACATTTTGTATGGGGAGGCGAATTTTCCTTGGGACCATGAATTTTCCCGACCCATGTTCCTTGGGGAAAGTTGTCCAGTTTCATGAGAACTATCGCTGTGATTCGGCTTTATACGCCCTTTCTGTTACATCCAGTATAGGGTACTATACTCTAAATATTACTCGTACATAAGTAGGTATTTTGATAATAAAATGGCACTAATCTTACGTATTTTAGTGACGTTATTGCATGGGCGGAAGTACTGTATGAAATTTCCTATCTATTTAGATGAGCTTTTACATTATAGAGTGACGTCATTACTCGCGAGCTTTGCGTAAAGGCTTTTTAACGGAAAATGCAATGACATTTACTAGCATTATTTTAATGTGGTAGTGTGTTTGAATGAAGCGAAGGAAGTTAGGGTGGAGATGGCAGGTGGAGTGAAGTGGACTCTGCTTACACCGATGGGAAAGAGGCGTTGCAGATATGTTTGTATGTAAAAATAACTCAGACTAATAACTCTCGTCTGTCCAACTAAACAAAGTGTAGGTATGACTACACAAAGTGCCTTTTAAGCTAGCCTACCGTAGGAAGCGGGGGCGGCAAATAGAATTAGGATGAAATGGGACGACACTAACGCGATAATGTCACTCTTGTACACATTTCATGAATTCTGAACACTATAGGTGTTAGTATAGTGTTTTATCGGTGACCTTTATTCCCTAAAACCGATGTGCATGTATGAGGCGACTGATGAATGTGGATTAAGCGAAGGGAGTGTGTTTGGATCGTAGCAAGTGGAGGGGAGTGGTCTCTTTTTACCTCTACATGATCAGGAGATGTCAAATCAAAACCATTAATGTTTGAATTCCAATCTTTATTTATATTTGCTCTTTAAGTATAACTTAAGATTCATATTTAAAGCAAAATTAGGTAAATGACTAAAGATTTTAATGTTGTGTTAGTCTATTGGAAAAAATAGGAGTAGAATTATCAAAGATAGTATCATACATTAATTATTGTAAAGTAAAAATAACGTTATGAAATCTACGTCGGTTGTGTTTAGTTCGATAGTTGAAATAACTACAAGATAGCATTGTAAACTTTGTATCACCAAGATATGAATTATCTAAAAGCTACATAAGTACTCATGCACCTATATATCTTTTAGCTTTAGGTCAAATAGCAAGGCCGGCGTATCGCCTCGCTCTACAAACAGGCGCCACCGCTATTTTACTCATTGTCTATGCCGCTAGTTGCGTACTGAGACCTAATGAGTGACGTCACAGCGTGGAAAGGCTTCACGCATAAAACCGGATACTTAGAATAAAATGTAGGTAAATCTAGGATAAGTGTACGTTCTGAAACTAGAGATTGAATTACTAAGTTGGAAATCAATTGTCTAAATTGGTTTTGTTGGCAATTTTTGGTAGTTAGTGTCAAAATAAGTTCGCCACACTTTGTTCTATTATAGTCCCTTCTAGGCCTTTCTACCATTACTATTTCGTGTACTGATTATCCGTTGAACATAGTGCTATCTTTTTCTGATTGTTGATAACGAAAAGTTCACCAATAATCATGGACCATTAACTTTAATTGCGTATTCTGCAATAAGCTGTTAGACACTCATAGGAGGAATAGACCCAGGATAAGAAAAGTAGGATATAAGTATCCTTTAGACGAGTGAACGAGCCGGAAAGTCGTCGTTTTTTTCTTACGGTGCGTACAGACCATGTTGTATGTTGCAATGTTGAATAACAAGGTCATAGTGTGGACGTGTTATAAAACACAAGTTAAATAACATGTTACATGGTCTGTACGCACCTCCACGCAATCAAAGTTATATAACATTGTTGTACATATCAATAACATTGTTTTATAACATTCAGTGTCCACATTATGTAAAACATGTTATATAACAATGTTAAATAACATGTTATGTTACATGGTCTGTACGCACCTTACGTTTGTTTTGCTAACGTAGCGTTTGTTGTACGAACCGAATGAAGCAGGTAAGTATGTAAAGAGGTTAAACAATTACTATTTAGTAATTTATATGACCAATCCCGCTCGACTCACCCCCTCGTTATGCTGAATGTATGACCTTAGTTTCTACTAAAGAATAAACCTTTTTTTTTACGTGGGGAAATCCATTATGGATACCCTTCGTCTCGGAGAAAGACGAAGGGTTATGCCGGACTCTCACCAGCTAAAACCCCACGGTGTTCCTACTAGCCGCTTGTAGACGGGAGCGCGGGAAAACTTTCGCATACCTCCACATCAAATGTCAACACTTCTAACTTTAATCAGTATTGGAATAAAATCAGTTTTGCGCACATATCGTGGTCAAAAACGTGAGAATAACCTTATTACGTAAGCGATTAGAATCAATTTGCTACACTCAGTCTCGCTGGCATTGCATTTCAAGACTTGGTTACGGGTTTCCATTGTAATATTATTATTAAATTGCAAGAATTTTTTGGTTTGATATAGGTATTTGCTCAATTAACAATACAATTTTATGTTTGGTTTGGGTGGTAACAGATTTCTCTTTTAATATAACTAACATAATACAAAAAGGTAAAGTAAGATAATGAAGTCGACAATAAGGCACGGATAAGACTGCCAATATATCTCTAAATGAGCTATTGGAAATTAAGTTTATGCTCGTAGTTATGGTTGCAAGTATGAGGCGACTGATGAATGTAGACGAAGCGAAAGGAATGTCTTTGGATTGTAGCAAGTAAGTACTTAAATGGAGTGAACTGGGAAAGAGGCGTGACAGATATGTATGTATGTATGTATAGTTGCACTGCCCGAGTCAAATCCGATTGAAATCTGTAAAAATGTAACCTTAGTATTCGCCTAGCTGTTGCTATGAAACAAAAGAAATCTGTTATAGTACGTAAATTACCATTGAAATGATTTTATGACATTTACGACAACGCTGCACCATATTTTCACAAGTTCAGCATTCGCATCGGTCGTAGCACAACTGTTATACATTGTTTGTAGGGTTCTATGTTATTGTAGAGCAGTTGTGCTATTCACATATTCGTCATGCCTCCTTCAATAACTAAAATTATTCGTTTTCCAAATATTAAAAAACTTCTTTTTTACAAACGTTACGTCTCTTTCCCGTCGGGGTATATATAGACCACTACCCTCCACTTGCTACGATCCAAACCCACTTCCTTCGCTTCACTCCCCTTTCGCTACTAGAACAGTGGTAGTTAATGTTCTTTTATTGTAGAAGTAAGTACAAAAGATTACTTACTATACTGTAGTAAATTACTGTATTTATTTATTGCCCTGCTCTACTCTACAGTCTTCCTAAACTAGTCCTACTCCAAAGGTTGTCTGGAAGAGATGACTTTTAGTGATAAGGCCGCCTTTGCGCACAATGTTTTAGTTTTAAGTTGTATTTGTATTTCTTTGTGTGCAATAAAGAATTTCTATCTATCTATCTATCTATTTATCTGTAATTTACCCAGTTCACAAGTATAGTCTATTCACTATTAAATTCTAATAATTGTCTGATGTAGTTATCCTATTAATGTTATAAATGTCAATGTTTGTGCCGATCGATTGATGGATGGATGTTACTTCATCACGTAAAAACTACTGAACAGATTTTAATGAAATTTTACAAAAACTTAGCTTAGACATAAGAATAACATATAGGCTATATTATTTGCAGATATTTTGTGTGTTTTCAAAGATATAACGATAGATGCGTACGAAGTCGGGGGCAGCCACTAGTCTTTATTAAAGTTAAATACTATTACGTATTATAAGTAATAAGTAATCGCACAATGTATCGGTAACATTATTAAACAGATATCTATAGAAATTCCCCTGATAACGCGGCACTGAAACCGCTAGAAAGAGAGCGAAAACAATTATCCAGCAGAAGAAAAGAGAGGGGAGATTTGATTGACTGCAAGTAGCCACCTACTACTTGATTCGCGCGCTTTTCCCAACAAAAACAAAATAGTATAATAGTAGTACGTGCATTGTACTCGTTGTTTTATAACGCACTCCCGCGCAAATGCATGTGACGTGCGCGCGCGCAGGTATACAGGGCGGTTTACAACTGCCTGTTGAAATTAAGTCGTAAATTATTCATAAAACAAAAAAAGAACCTAAATTTAGATGAAGGGAAAAATTCGAAAAAATCTCTTAGATGATTGCTAATATTTGAAAAGAAAAATAAAACACTTTGTAAAGTCAATAGTTTTGATATTTTGTACTTAAGGTGACTTACTTTTTGCTTTGGCATAGGCTGTTGAAAATATTAATTTTACAATTTTAATCGATTTGAAAGTAGACAATTCTATAATATTTAAAAGCGATTTTCTAATTTCTATTCCCGTCTGTTTTGTATGAAGTACCTACGATAGATTATATCAAATCAGCCTGTATAAATTGTGGCGGTAGTTCAGGTGCAATGTTGCCATACACATTTGATAACGTTATATCGGTTGCGGTCATAGTTGACGATCGGAATGTTCTTCGTTGGCAACACATAAATAAAAAAGATTTTATTAAAAAATTTAAAATTTTAATTTAGATTTTTTAAGTATTCCATTTTCTTTCGTTCGGATATATTTTAAAATAGGTTTTTTTAGAGACAGTTATTTATCTATTTGTAATGTAAGTACCTAATTATTAATGTGCTTAAGTAAGTAGGTATTCAAGAAAAATGAAAAACTATATTTGAAAAGAGCAACCCAAAATAGTTTCTTACTAGATTTTTTTGTAAGGAAATCTACTAATTTTGCGAATCTAGCATTAGCTTTTGAAATCTATTATTTCCCTAAATTTTACAAGTATTATAACATTTGCCTACAACAAAAAAATCTAATTTAATACTTACGCTGAATAATATTAAGTATCAAACGAGTACAGTAAAACCAAACTTATCCTAAAACAAATCCGATAAACTCGAAACAAATGACAAATTATAAACAAGAAAAGCCTTTTCGCAACAGAATTCCCGAGAGCATAATTAAGTGGACACCTCCAATTGATTTTTTCATCGACGATTCCATTCAAATTACATCGATCAACATACCTACTTAGTACATAGATTGCATAGCTGATAAAGCAAATACTTATTCGAGATTCGGAGAAGAACGATTCATTTGTAATCGGTACACGTCGGTATAGATGAGGAGCTGAGGCTAGAATTTTTTAGGTTACTTCAAGCGTTGAAACGCTTAGAAACACGCTTCAGAACCTGAAAGTTCTTTATGACAATAAAAGAGGTGATTGGGTGAAGACTTGATGTACGAAAAAAGACGTCATGATTCTTCTGATAGGTTTGCACATATTATATCATTAAAAGCATATTAAGTAGTGAAGTAATTTAAATTGTGTTACATCCAACAACAACAACAACAACATTGGCCACAACATCTGTAGTAGATGTTTGTTGCAGCGCGTGTAGGTTTAAGGGTTGCCACATCTCCGTTTGTGGCTGTGAAGTCCTATTGCGGCGCGGCATTTTTTGTTTGTTTGTTACATCCAGTTATTTCTATTACACATATAGCTGACACTGTAATTTTTAAAGGTAAGAATAAGATTAACTTAGTTTAACTTAGTAAGGAACCTTAATTACAACTGGGGTTGTAAGTCGATGCCACCCTATTGCATATCCCTTAACAAACCTATGTGATACTTTTATAACATAACTTTTATTACATATCAATTGTATAACCCGACTTTACCCGACTTAATACAAATCAATGCCGGTAGTATATTTATTGTGACATTGACATTTCATTCAAAAAGTTGGATCATGGATATTTCGACAGTACTTTTAAACAAAAAAAAACCGACCCTCAGCTCTCGCACTAAATACTATACATTGAGCTAGATTAATTCTCAGGTGAACGGCTGGCTGAAGGCCAATCATAGTTTGGGCAGTTTTTTATCAACTCACTTCTTATGTGTATGCTCTAAGGCTAACGACCTGCAGTAAAAACTTTTGATACCTGTCAAGGATAAACGTAGTGTAAATGAATTGGAACGTTCCTTTTTTGAACTGAGAAAATGCTGATTGGTAATGAGAACCTATAATACTTAAGTACATACCTATACTTGACCTTACACCTTTACTTATTACTTACTTTTTTATTACCTTTACCTAACTTTACTTTACCTTTCCTTTTCCATGTGTGCAATAAAGAATATTTGTATTGTATTCTATTGTTATACCTTCTTATGTATCAAGAGGAAAGAGGTAATAAAAGTGTGTTTGGATGGTAGCAAGTAGAGGGAAGTAGTCTCTGCCTATCGCGATAGGAAAGAGGCGTGACAGATATGTATTTATGTATCTATCAAACCTTTAAAAAGAAAGAAGAAGAAGTAAGAAGTTTCTTACTATATGGCACGTATACGTAGTTACGTGACGTGAAGGAATAGCAGTCAATTGGACAGTACTACCATATTTCATCCCTTCATCCCAATAGCTTCAATCCAAACATACTTCTGTCGCTCCTCAGTCAGCCGGATCGCGCAATAGCCACAGATTACTAAATAGTTGCTAACCTATAGCATAAAATTATTTTCTAGCAGAGTAAGGTTTGTGAAGGATTATAATAGCTACCTCGGATCTTTCTGTCATTGTCTAAGACGTACTTTAGACAGAGTCGGTAAAATGCGAGAAGTCGACGAACTATCCATTCGTTATCATAATTCTTTCCAATCCAAAGTAGATACTCCTGTTTTTTGCTAATCTCCTCGACACATCCTTATAAATACATCTATACAACCTACAATGTTTAATTTGACACCTAATTTGTATTAGCGCGCATAATATTCAAGTATCTTGTGTGTACAATGGCATTTCCATCCGATTAGCGATGTGAGTGACCAGTATTATAATAGTAGACGTAATTGGCGCGCAATAGGTCGCGCAATTAGAAGACGAATTCGGCGCAAGCGCAGCCTTTTTGGGAGTTAAGGTGCGGTTTCGTTACTGCAATTAAAATAAAACTATTTTATTTAATATTCATATACATCTCGTAATGTGGAGATAAATTACTTAGGAAGCGATTTTCGATTTAAAATGTTGCGAAGATAATCAAAGTCTAATTTTAAAAATCTACAGCTGTCTTCGAAAACTTGACATGTACTCATGCTAGATCATTCAAATTCATTTAGATTTTTTTAAAAATAGATCCCCATAAAGAACAATATACCTACTTGGCTTATATTAACCCTTGGTGTTAAATTTCCCGTATAAGTTTAAAATTTTTACCGTTTTTCTAAGGATTCATTGTAAGTTTAAATAAGCTTAAACTCCCAACTTAAGACGGTTTAAAAGTATTTAAACCGTGTATTTAACGTAAAAGTATTTGAAGTATTAAATCATAACTAAGCGGATGAAACGTTTAAGTATTCAAAAGTCAAATACTGACTTAAGTAAACCGAAACTTTATCGACAATATCGATATTAATACCTACATATCGATATTTAAATATATCGATATTACCATAGTATAGCATCGCATCTTACATTTATCAGGCGGGCGATTAATGAATGTGGATGTAGTGAGAGGTGTGTTTGGATCGTAGCAAGTGGAGAGAAGTGGTCTCTGCCTATCCAGATGGGAAGAGGCGTAACGTAGGTAATAGAAAGGTACGTAATAGAAAGGAAATAATAACTCGATGGGAGAGAGGCATAATATTTACCTCTAGGTATAAAGGAAAGGTTTTTATTTATGTATATATTATTTTTAATATACCTAATATTTGGGATTTGAATAATTTTCGTTAGTTTGAATAGTTATCTGAAGAAAGGCCATTGTTACTGCGTTGAATAGGTAAATTACAGTGATTGAAAATGCCAGTCAATTTCTACGAACTTGCCTCAAATATTTCAATCTTCTGCTTCTCTCTTGTAAAATTTTAGGTGACTTACTTAAAGTTCAAAGTTAAAACTATTTCAACTTAAATTTCTAATTTAAATGACGTCAATCACCTTCAAGAATTGAGGTTATGATTTAGGAACTTCATCAAGATAGACAAAAGATTTATTTGGGACAAAAAGTAAGTTTTTTAATTTATTCATAAGGTCAGTTAGGATTGAGTTAGGTAAGGATGGAGAATAGTAGGTATTTCGAGGGAAATAATAATAAAAAAAGAGTCTTTATGTAAGTCACTATAAATAGTATTATTAACAATAATCCACAAAAAGTTGAACAGATGAACAATGGCCCAAATCTGGTAATTTAAAATAGTCTCAGTTGTGTGACTATTGAGTGCCAATGGCATGTTTTGGCACAATCAGTATCAAGCAATGTTTAACAGAATACCAAATGTGTCAAAAATGCCATTGCCACTCAATAGTCACACAACTGAGACGATTTTAAATTTCCAGACTTGGGCCCCTGGATGTCTTCTGTGATGGGCAGAAGTGGCTCAGGACTAGAAGACATGACTAATGTAGACGAAGGCCTATGCCCAGCTGTGGGACACCAGCGAAATCAGAAAAATACTAACTGGATATTAATATCCAAAAAAAAATACTAATAAAAAAATTTATATTTATAGTATTTAAATATTCAAACTTCTTTGCCATTTCCCATTTTCCCTTAACCGTCACTGGTTCATACTTCGATGCCAGCAAACCATACTTACTGGATCTAATACTAAAACATTTATCTGGCAGATGTTTTATATCTGTCTCTTTCTAAAACGTCACGTCTTATGAAATAGACATAGGTTTATCTGTCATTTAAATTTTAACTATAGGTGGATGGGTGAAACAGACACTAATTCTAACTTTTGTGCCATTTCCCTTAAAACATAATTCAACCACATATTATACCTACCAAAACTGTTAATTCATCTAACCCGAATTTTGTCAGACAAGTTTAATAGCGTGTAAAGTGTTATAAAGGCTGTTTATGAGAGAGATTAACCGCTAGGGTCTTATAATGGTATCCTTATGATTTACCTACCCTTTGTTTAACAATATTGTGATTATGTTGCGTGAATCTGTTCTCTTATGTATTTAGGTAGATTTTTGCTATCTATTCAGGCTGATTATACACTCTCTGATGAAAATAAAAGGACGTAGCATGATCATGTAACTGAAAAACTTTCCCCTTACCTATACAGGGGCATATTACTTATAAAAGATACGCTTACAGCAAAAACACATGTTTTTTTTAAAACTCATCGAATGGATTTTGACTAGCAAAAAACAATAATATAAAAATAAATACACAAGTACTTTAAACTCCCTATAGAGTTTCAAGGAACTAAATGTATCCAAGAAAATGAACGTTATTCGAAAACACCAGCATTATTCAATTTGATTAGTTGTCACTCTTGACAGGTGATTTGGCAATCGCAATGAGTTAAAACAGACCAGTGGCTATTGCTGTCATCCTGCATATAACAAGAAGGGATAAGATACTATTTGTAACCGGGCATGTAGGAGGCGACTGATGAGTGTGGATGAAGCGAAAGAGGTGTGTTTGGATCGTAGCAAGTGGAAGGAAGTGGTCTCTGCCTACCCCAATGGGAGAGTGACGTGACGTATATGTATGTATGTAGCCAATATCGTACAGCAACTTAAAGAAAACCGTATCAATATTATTAAATGTAATCTCAGTATAATTCCGATTGCGAAACCGCACCTTAACACATATTTGAACATGTGTCAATTGTCCGCATATAAGGTAGGATCCGACCGTGACATTGCCTCTATCAATCAAGAGAATTTGAGATCTCTGACAAGACAGATTACGCCCCAAGTTACAACACTCAAACAAATATCATCTCTAATACCACAATGATAAGAGTGATGTATGGGCGAGTTAACAGCAAATAAAATTCGAGGTAGAATAGGGTCATAGTACCCGTTGTCGGACATAGGAGGTGAAGGGCAAAGTCGATGTTTTTTGAATACTTAAAGGGATCGATTTATGGCTGGTTACCCTGTCGAGCAACTTCCGCTAATGTTTGTCAAGTTGAGTGTTACGCAAATATGTCTCTTTAAGGATAATGTATGTTCTAAAATTTTATGTAGGAAAGTTGTGGGACCTGTTATATTCCTTTTTAAGTGGTACAAGATATAAGTCTTTGTGTTGCCACTTATTAAAATTTTGTGATGACTTTTTGAGAAGACATACATACATATCTGTCACGCCTCTCTCCCATTGGGGTAGTCAGAGGCCACTTTCTTCCTCTGAGAAAACAATTTTAACTAAACGGTATTTAACTAAAAGCTTTACTATTTTAGATACTTACATCAGTATTTTACATTCGTCTAGTTAAAGATAATTATGGTTTAGTATTATACGAATATATACGATTTTTTGGACGGAAAACTTTGTGTTCTCAAAATTGAAAAATAAAAGTAGGACCGGACCTAGGATATAGCCTTGTGGAACCCCTTTTGATATGTTAATATGTTTTAAAGAAAGAAAAGAAAGTTATATCTCTAGCAAATTAATTTGGTTAATTGCATAATGTACTTCGCAAGTGTACATATATTTTTATTCTTTATTATTTTTCAACAATTCTAGGTCAACATTAAAGGTAGCATTTTGATAGTATTTTTATAATCAGCATTCCTTCTTTCTCCATTACCATTTCCGTTTTGAATACTTACGTAATTGGCAGGTGTTGTATGACACTTTTTCAGCAAATGCTTTTATATCCAGCAATAATTAAGTTGAGTTTTGGGTACTATGCGTTTTCTTGAAATTGAAGTGTTGAGTTGAAAATTGGGTGTTATGGTGATATTTAGCAATGCAGACATTTTTAAAAGTCACGCGCTTATACCACATATAAGTAAGAATGTATGTCGCCTACGTTTTGTTGGAATTTGACTTGGTAAGCATTTCTTTCTTAAAGCCTATAAACATGAGCAGTTGAACCGCTCGTGTGACGTTTATGAAACCGTGAAAAATCCGCCGATCAATTGTCTAGCATAGGTAGTTGGAGTTACCTAAGAAATATGGATTAAGTATAAATTATTGAAAAAGAAGCAAGCGATCTTCATAATGTCTTTAAAGGTCTCATTATTTTAAATTATATTCCTTAGAATTTTAAGCGCTGAGTTAACAAACACAGGTTTTAATTTTTGTAAACCAAACATGGCTTTAACAAGACATCTGTTTACTTTATTAAGTCTATATTACTTAAAAGTTGAAGTTTATATTAATTTAATTAATATATAGGGTGTAACAGAAAAGGGGTGTAATGCTGAAACACAGCGATAGTCCTCAAGAAACTGAACAACTTTCCCCAAGAAACATGGGTCGTAACTCGAAAAAAAATTTCGCCTCTCCATACAAAATGTCCGATCAGCTGATCGAGTAAGTATGGGTGATCCAAAAATTTTTTTCACGTTACGACCCATGTTCCTTGGGGAAAGTTGTTCAGTTTCACAAGGACTATCGCTGTGTTTCGGCATTATACCCCTTTTCTGTTACACCCTGTAGAACTAGCACTAAGTAATAAAAAACAAGCACCCTACACTTTAAACCTTTAAAAAGGACTTTAATCAACATTTTTAGCACCAATTTTCATTCTTAGGGCTCCATTACGTATTTCGCCATTACCTAGTTTCTTTAATTAATATTAATTACTGACAGGTGTAAGTAAATATTGCTATTTAGTTGCTTAGTTATTTTACTATATTCTCATATAAAGCTGCTATTTTGGTATGAACGACAGTAGGCTATATCTTTTTCTCTCGAACACGATTTTTTTGACTCCATATAATAAAATGTCTTGACAGTCTAGGTGTATACTCTGGCATATGATTCATTTCTGGGCAGTGGGTTTTTTTTTCGGGTCCAGTAAGTTGCATTATCGTTTATATTTAAATTATTCAGTAATAATTATAACATTCAGTTAATACCTCAGCATTCGTCCGATAAAACAAAACAGACTCGACACATTCGAGTAACAAAATAGGAATCCTATATTACAAACGAACTGTCCCTTCTTTAATACACGTAATCTTTGTCGACAGGTAAGCACATAAAGCCAGCGCAACACGTTGCATAACGCAAGAAGGTAAGTAAGCTGTCAGACTGATTAAGATGGATTCTTTAGGCTACCACGTGTAGGCTTCGATATTAGGCCTAAGCCTTAGCAACCCGAGTTAGTAACAATGTCATGAGATTGTGTAACTATAAATATTAGTTTTTTAACTGCGGTCTTTTTGCACAGCATTTAGATAGTTTGAGATCGCATATTGTTTGGTCTTGTTGCGATCGCATTTCGACCTTGTTTTATTCTTATAATTGCTTTTCGGAAAAGTTTATTTACGCATTTTTAGCTTGTTTTCAAATTTAAATACCTATATTTTTATCTTTACGATTGCATTTCGAAAGTTTTTCGTTACGCGCGTTTAGCTTATTTTGAAAATTAAATACATTTACGCAATTGTCTGCTAGAAAAATACATATTAGGTATGAAAATTTTATTTCTCGGAAGAAATTTGGTCAGTTTGATGAGCATTATGGTGCTCCCACATTGTTATGTTATTTAATGTCTACTAACATTTTCTAACAAACTTAGTTTAGAAAAATGTTTGTAAACATGTTATAAACATGTTTGTTTTGTTGTTGTTGTTTTGTATACTGAGAATCTGTTAGAAAATTTTTACAAACATTTTATAACATGCTTTGTAAAAGCACCATTAGTTTCAGCACACAAGTTCTGCGATTTTGAGCACCCGTTATATCAAAAAGTGTCTCCTCATTAATGACACCCCACAGATTCGTAGTCCAATCAATCACTTCCCTAAATGAATAAAAAACGTAGTAACACATACATGCAAGTCCGGTGTGGCGGTCAACGACTGGGCCTTGGCATTGCTTCGCTTCTTCTTACGTCATCTGTATTCTGTAACTATAGTGCTGGTTGAACTTGAATTGAGATATTATTTCCGTTAAGATTTTCTGTTAAGTATTTTGTAACTGGTATTTTGTACTAGGTTAATAATGAGACATTTTTGTAAAGTTTTTGTTGTATTTTATGAGGTTTAACAAGTTTAATTTCATTAAATTAAACTCTACTAATATTCATTCCTACTTATATCAAAGATCATAGTTTTTTCATCATTATCATCTTACAAAAAGAATTCTCTTAATCGTAATAAAAAAATCACTAAAGTAATAAAACTTATTTATATTTATACAGGGTGTAACAGAAAGGGTATATAAAGCCGAAACACAGCGATAGTCCTCATGAAACTGAACAACTTTCCCCAAGGAACATGGGTCGTAGCTCGAAAAAAAAAATTTCGCCTCCCCATACAAAATGCCCGATCAGCTGATCGAGTAAGTATGGGCGAGCCAAAAAATTTTTTCGAGTTACGACCCATGTTCCTTGGGGAAAGTTGTTTAGTTTCATGAGGACTATCGCTGTGTTTCGGCTTTATATACCCTTTCTGTTACACCCTGTATACCTACCTACCTATAATTCCAGGTTTATTTAAGTTTGAGTCTGTTAGAGTATTTTAATTTGTTACTTATTTGTAACTGTTAAAATACCAGATACCACTAACAGTTAGAAGCACCCACCACTAAAACCTGTCAATAGGCGAACGAAATTGGACAATTACTCTATGAGAAATATGTTATTAAAGTTAAGTTATTAATTTTGACAGTTTTTTTTTATTACCGTGAGACGTGAGATCGTATTGTACGTGTTTGTTTTTAACCGACTAGCGGGTAATTATGTTACCTAATGTGATTACCTTTGAATTGGTAATTTAATAATTGTTTTAATTATATAGGGTGACTTTAAATTAGTGAACGATAGAAAAGGATATGCATGTACTCGTGATAACAAACAACTTTTACTATGAGACTAAGGTCGAATCATTCAAAAAATATTGTTCCCCCATACTATCAGCTGTTGCATTTTGTATGGGGGGGGGTTCAAAATTTTTTGAACGATTTTGACCTTGGTCCCATAGTAAAAGTTGTTTGTTATCACGAGTACATGCATACCCTTTTCTATCGTTCACTAATTTAAAGTCATCCTATATTTTACTTATCTTGGTTTATTGGATGGAGAAAGGTCAATAAGGCTAACACTGACTCAGGCTTTTCTTTTCTGTTTGTGTTGTGTTTTTTTTCTTTTGTTTTTGGCCTAAAAAGACGGTACGTTATTTAATGGATTCTATAATGAATTACGTGATGTAAATATATTAATTTTGAGATTTTTGATGTCTGTTTCACCTAAATATAAAAACTTTTCTTAATTAATAACCTATCCTTTATATTTAAAAAAACCCGACTGCGTTTAAAAACGCATTTCGTTTTCATATTTTGATATATCAGTGCCACTTTCTCTGTCAATACAAATCTAACGACACCTCTCGAGCTAAATTCTATCAAGCCATTTAGGCTGTAGGGCGTGCCAAAGAATTATACATACAAACATACATACTAGTACATACATAATCTCGAAAAACATAACCCTCCTTCTGGCATAGACGGGTAAAAAGTGAACAAAAACACAATATTCAAATTAAAGAAATGATTAATAAATCTGAATCAAATTAGCATAGCGGCCACAAACTATTTTATCAACAAGCAATCGTTACCTTTCTTGAATTCCTAATCGATATTCAAATTAAGTTTTTATACGTTTCCCAGATTGTAAGCTATCTAAGACTTAGATTAGTTAGTGTATAAAAACTAAACCTAGATTTACGACCCTAGTTTTGTTAATTGAGAAATTCGTTATGGTTTTTTTCTAATATATTTAAATTCTTTTCATTTTGGAATGTTTTGCTTGTTCATTTTTTATTTATTTATTTAACAGTTTATTGTAAGATGATAGTACATAGAGACAGAAATAAAAGAGAAGTTATACAAAAGGTACAGCATATTTCTAAAAGAAATTTCTTCCTGCAGACCCCACAGAAAGAGAGAGAATTTTTATGTTGGCACCTACTTATTTTTTTATAGTATCTTGAATTACAAGTTTTAGTACTCAAACCTATTCAATTTAATTCTTCTTTGACTTATACGTTTACTCAAAAGCTGAATATGGCATTAGTATTAAGTTAAGCTAGCGTTATTCTGTCTATGGTGCTAAGGAAGATAGCGAAGTGAAAAAATATAAGGCATGTTACTCGGACAGACCAACAATACGAGTAACAAGTGTCGACTTGTTACTATCTAAACTAGTAACATTTCTGCTTGATTTTCCCCATAACATAGACCATCCATTCCTTCAATATTGTATATTGTTTGTGTACTTGTCCCTAGCGGTCTTTCACGGTTCTTCGAACATAATACTTGCAAAAACTCGGTTAATCTTCGCTTCGTAATTCTAAACTCGCATACCAACTAGCACCACTTAAATAGACCTATCATTCTTCGCGAAGCTTTCACTAGAATATGAGATAGTTCAGGTCTTGTTAAACTGGCCGTTTTCTTGTTACGAGCCGCCTCGCTGACTTGTAAGGAAATATAAAACCGAAGTATTGTATTGTCATTTCTACTGTATTTACATTTTTTGACGTAAAATGTTTGATTTGCAAGCTTTGTAGTGTTGTTAGTTTTTTTTAGTTCGGGAGTGACTGAGTGAGTGACCTAATCTGTAGTACCTCTTTAATCTTTCACATCCCAGAAAAAAAAGAACAATAGAAAATCTATTGCGTATGGGTTTATAAAGGGTCAGTCGGGTGTGAGAGGTGAATAATGCTTGTTTTAGAGAGTAAAATATGATGAGTATTATTAATTTTGTTGTGGTCGTCAAAGGGATCTGTGTTTTGAATACTGAGTAACTTTATTGGAAAGAATCGAACGATCAATTTATTTTGTTGGCACTAGTAAGTCGGAGATTTACAAAATATACGATAAACGACAATCTAATATTTATTCCAACAAGATTGTCTTGTCGTCACGTAATGCATTTGAAAGCAAACATACAATGATGAGAATAACCTATTCGGTCGATTTTAGCTAAAATAGCCATTTATACACCTGATTGACTGCGATACAATATATCATAGGTGTAACACAAGTGAGTCAACTCTCAAAATTGAGTCAAGTCAAACAACCCCACCCATAATAGTTGTAATATGTCATCAAATCACATTTCAAGTAATTTAATACTCGACTGACGTGACATACAACTAGCTTACGAAATGTACACCACAGTAGTTCGGAAACTAATGTTGTTATAGTAATTTACATAACCCGAAGCGGTAATAGTAACTTATATGATAATTGTGTTTCATTTTGATTTACTATTGCGTATTTTGGAAGGAATTTTACGTACATACGTACATATACATACATATCCGTCACGCCTTTCTCCCATTAGGGTAGGCAGAGACTACTTCCTTCCACTAGCTACGATCTAAACACACTTCTTTCGCTTTATCCACACTCATCAGTCGCTTCATACATGCCCGGCGGTTTAGGGTACTGTTGACTTGGCCTTTCTCGTCCCCGTTTTGATCGAGGTCGTCTTGGCCTTTTTGATTTTGGCTATTAGAAAAGGGATTTTGACTAAATTATTGAGGATATTTTGTAAAGTTAGATTTGATTGGATCAAATACAATATGTTTGGTCGTTTGAATATAGAATGAAGGGAGGAAGTATGCACTTTTTCGAATATAAAATTGGTTCAAAAACTAACCTTTAAAAATGGCGGCCACTTTGTTTTTATGTTGCCTTATTAAAAAAAAATGGTTAAACTTTTTTTTATTAGGGCATATGAGGTGACAGCCTATTGCCCACGATTAAACTAGATTGTAAAAGTGTACAAGAGCCTTATTACATCATCGAATGTAAATACATGTACATAGCTAATGAAGTAGGTACTCCAACATACAGCACACGTCATTCAACTCTAAGATCGATGACTGGCAGATGTGGGATGCAATTTTTTATCACTCTTTGCTTACTCTCCGTTGACGCGGTGATAAGTGGGTGATGAATTAAAATTGGTCTAGTTTTTGCTAGTAAAAGGCCAATGAACTTTGTTGCTGTGTGAGGATTTGGTGATTGTTCTGGAATTGTTATCACCACCATCATCATCATCGGATTTTTGTATTAATAAATCAGTAAATAAAGTAAGTAAGTAGTAGTAATAAAGTGAGTAAGTAGTTTATTAGTAAATTGAAATTGGTCGATCTTATTCTACCTTCGATCGAAGTTATAGTTCTATTGGTGTGGAAACATCCAGAGAGTTCTCTCCAACTTTTCATTTGTTCCAAATTCCAATACATAAATATTATCTTATCTAGCCATCGGTGTCCCACTGCTCGGCAAAGGCCTCTCCTCCCTCTCCACGATTCTCTATCCTGAGCCGCCTCTGCCGTATCGTTCGTGAAGGTGTCCAGTTCAACTCGCCACATTTTCCATTAGTAAATATAACATCGCGGATCTAATGGCAGATCATTTTAAAGCTATTCACTTACCAAGAGAAAATAATAAAATTTCATTGGCCACTTTAAGCAAAAATGAGTTTTTGGGCGTTTCGGCCTACAAGATGTTCGGCCCACGGGCCGAAAAGCCCAAGGTCTGTTTTTGAATGGGTCCTTTCGGCCCAAGATGTTTGGAGCGGGCGAAACGCTCAATGATCTTATGGAATGGGTCGATTCGGCCCAAGAGTTAAAACGTCTTATATCAAAAACTTTAATTTCCAATTATTTATTTGTACAGTTGAGTAGAAAAGTGGTAATTCAAAATAAAATAAAAATCTGAGTTCACACCACTCTCACTCAAAGTAAAAAAAGATAATGTGAATTATTCGCTAACTTCATTTCATGCAAAATAACACTACAGGAACATCTACCAATCAGGAGCGCCCCTTGCACCAGGGTTGACCTATTGTTTAACCGGTAACGCTTGTTAATAAGAATCTTTACCTGATATTCTTAGAATGTATGTACTTACGCGTATATCGGCCGACACTTGTGCATCCATGTAAGATATTTTAGAATTTTAAGTTTAAAACTATTTTTGACTTAGCTTATAGATAGATCAATACATTAAATTGGTACCTATAATAGAATGAAGACTTTGTAAGTACTTTGATTAGGTATGAAGAGTGCCTTCCAGGTTTCCTGTTGTTTTTTGTCTGACTGTAAGTGTACATGAGAGATTGTGTGATAATATTATCATTTCCACTGCACGGCGAATCGACCCATTCAAAAATGATCATGAGCTATTCGGCCCATGGGCCGAAAGGACCCATTCAAAAACAGACCTTGGGCTTTTCGGCCCGTGGGCCGAACATCTTGTAAGACGAAACGCCCAACAACCCGCAAAAATAGCCGAAAATCTGAATCTTTAATATTATTATTCTTGTAAACTTGCCAGCTGTCCTAAACGTACCAAAATCTAAACTTCCCAGACGGAGACTAAAGTGAAATTCAAACAAGAAGTTCTGGAATCTAGACTTTTAAAGTAGGTACTAACGCAACATAGTAACAGTGTACGAGGTCGGCATTATCTGTTCGTTATCTTTAAATTATAATTAATGTAAGTAAGCCCGAGTGGGGCGCAAAAAATGTCTTTTGCGACCTCACTCAAGCCAATGGTCAGATGGGCGCAATTCCTTTCGGAAGTTGGTTTGTGTTCCGTATTATTTATTGCTATTTGGGTAGGTAATAAATGTAGAAAGTTTAAGAGTACCTTAAAGTATGTAAGAGGCGACTGATGAAAGTAGATGAAGCGAAAGAAGTGTGTTTAGATTGTAGGAAGTGGAGGGAAGTGGTCTCTCTTTACTTCGATAGGAAAGAAGCTTTTTTCTTGCAACGGGCCATATAGGTACTCTAATAAAATTTCCAATAAGCACAAATGACTATGTTTAAAATGCTTAGTTCTTTCTTTCTCAGATCACAGAACCCCAAATATTGGAATGTGTTGCCAACCGGATCTGCTCTGATTTTTTTTATGATAAAACACAGTTCATTTTGAAACAGAGACCTCGATCTTTAGAGTACGCTAGTTATTGGGACCCATCATGATAAGTATTTAGGGAATCAGACTTTAATTACAGGTACATAATTCTTTCTGGCAGTTTTAGGTTTTTGGATATACACATATAGTATAAAGGTATATTTTCTGTTATATTTATTGTACTTATGAGGCTTTTTCTCAGCAATAAATTAAAAAAAGGAAGTAAAAAATAATAGCGCACTTTATATGCAAAACACTACTAATAAGCCTAGATATATTTTTATTCAGATATGTATCGAATTCGTTATCTCGTACGCGTTTATTTATTTTGTTGCATATTCAATAATTATAAATGTCAAAGGTTGAACAATGCGTCAATAGATAGCAACGAATTAAGATTTTTATGCATCCTTGTTTTTAAATGGAAAAATACTGAGTTTAAAACGGTAGGTAAATATTAATACCTACTAGTATTTTTGATAGGAAACAACGAGTATACCTAATGCATAGAATTTGAAGTAATTTTTTTATGAAAATAGGTTTTGTTAATGTGACGATATCGAATTTTAAGGTTTATCTTTTTATTGTCTATGATTTTTGGAAAACGTAGAATTGTCCAGTTGGTAATTTACACATTTCGCGCGACGAAGGTTTAGTTGTTTTCTCATTGTATTTGACCATTAAACCAGATACGGCAATAGTGAAAAGGAAAAAATCTCGAAGATTTTTGATGGCCTGCTACTTACGCTGTCATTTATAACAAGTATAACCCGTCGGTAATATCTGTGCACCTCGCTAGAATGGGTTTCTCCTCGCGATACCCTCATTTTCGCGGTTTCCGACGAGTTGTACCTTTCTCATAGTTTTTGATTTGTCAACTGACTAGTAAGCTCAAATGACTTGATAGATAGAATTCCAAAGCGAGTTGATCAGTAAAAAACTAACGTTAGCCTCTCAACCACAAACTACTCTATGTAATCTACGACATGTCATTGCTTTGTTCAAATCAGATGCGTATCATTGGACCGTTATACACGTGAACCGATAAAAAACTTACAAACGCTCCACGTACTAGTTGTTTTATTAAATGACCGGTGTAATTGTTGGTATCTACTTTGTAAGTGTTACAGATAAGTGGTTTTGAATCTTAAGCTGTCTTACGCATTACGCATCGCTGTGCTGATTTGACGTTTTTTATGGTCCTTTTACACGAGGCCAATAGATGAGGATAGTCCAGTAGGCCAGGTCAGTGTTGGCCCAAAATAAAGCCAGACCAATGATTGGCTCTATTGTCACGAAGCCAACGTTGGCCTGGCTTATTGGATTGTCACGTCTGATGGCCTCGCGAAATATACTGTACACTATCAAATAATAATAATAGTAATATACACTATCGGCGGCTGCAGTTAAGTTTTTAAATTGTTCTCCTTCTTCTTTATATTTAAGAGCGTCACTCTTGTCGGTAAAGTCTACGCCATTTTGCTTTAATTCTCTGCCGTCCGTTTGAGCACCTGATACGACATCACTTCTACTTCCTGCTTTATTCAGAATAACAAAATTATATTCTTCTCCCTCTTTTATTTGACCTATGTAAGTCTTCCGTAATTCCTCTTTCTTTCGTTTACCTTCTACTTAACTTAGCTTATCTAGCCCTTGGTGTCCCACTGCTGGGCAAAGACCTCTCTCCTCTTTTTCTACGGTTCTCTATCTGTATTAATTTAGTAAATTATAATCTGTGAATCGTAATTATTAATCCAATGGTTTCTCTATCATGTTAAATTAATGTTTTAAAATTAGTTCACTCTAGATTGCGAACTAGCGAATTGATTATCTTGCTATTGTTGTCTAAGAAATTGTTCAGACATTCGTCTAGTGATATGAACTGATTAACAAGTGAGATTGGTACATTGTTTTGGTTATAAAAAGTTTGAATATCTCGCGATCGTTACATACTTCAGGGGGCCAAGTCTGCTAATTACTAAATGCTCCAAAAGAATCGCGATACAAAAGCGAAAGAACGTCAGTCGCAAAATTTGACCATTTTGGTATTCTACTAACGGTTTAAGCGTCTGCGATTCTACCGAAGTGCGTTCGGACTGCCTTTGAACTACTTTTGATCTATCTCATTTCAGTTGCAGTTCATAAATTGGCAAATCGGTATTCTCATCGTCAGTTGGTAGGTATTTTCGTATCAATCAATTGTCACGTAAGATTGAGATACATGTGCGCAAAACATTTATGTTTTTTTTTATATACTGCGTAAAAGATGTTGAACATATACTGGTTTATAGAATAGATACATTTGGGAGCAGGTTATCCGGAAACCGGTAGGTACGTGTGATATAAGTATTATTAAATATCTAATTATGTTTTAATGTAGTTGTTAATGACAACATATTGAAACACGGTAAATAATTACCCTAAAGTAGGTATATATGAGATTAATTAAGCATTATATTTCAATATCTTTTCTGAAACTAACCGTTGCTCTTAATCTTAGAATCCGATCCGATAAAATTACCATAGAAATAGTTCTCGGATCTACTGGGTGTAACAGAAACAGGGTATAAGGCCGAACACAGCGATAGTCCTCATGAAACTGAACAACTTTCCCAAAGGAACATGGGTCGTAAGTCGGAAAAAAAAATTTCGCCTCCCCATACAAAATGTCCGATCAGCTGATCGAGTAAGTATGGGTTTAGGGACCGATGTAGGTAAGAGAAACTCCAAGTGTGGTAGAGAGTAGAATAATAATTTATTAAAAACTAGCCTATTTATATGTACAATATTGAGATCGCAACTAGCGGCATACAAGTGGAATAAAAGATTTTCCGTCTCCTTCACTCATCGCGACGTCCGTCTCTTTCACTCGTCGCGACGTTGCACGCTCCCCGCTTCAGCCCCGCGAACGCTGCGCTTTCGTATATAATCGGGTGGCGCCGCCTGCGCCGCCAGTAACTTGCCGGCCGTCGACGCGTGATGATGTATGCTCCTACAATGGGCGATCCAAATTTTTTTTTCGTGTTACGACCCATGTTCCTTGGGAAAAGTTGTTCAGTTTCATGAGGACTATCGCTCTGTTTCGGCTGTATACCCCCTTTCTGTTACATCATGTATAGTAAGTATACATCTCTGATCAGATGAAGTGCGAAACCGCTCTGTAAGATTTAATGTCAATACATTCTTAACTTTTTATTAAAATCGTAAGCATAACCAGTTTTAATAAACAATCGGCGTTTCTTAAGTATGAACTTTTTGCCGGCTCACATTCGGTATGACAAGGCTGATTCGAAATGGCGATCTAACGGTGTAAGTTCGATCTATCAATATTCAAGTCTAGGTACCTAATGTTATGATTTCTAGGGTGATAGGTAACAGTAATTGGTTTTATTTATTATTAAACACAAATAGCCTCAGGTGTATATCCTACAATTTTATAAATGTCAAAATATCTGACCGATTAACGCTATGTCTGTGATTCGGTCACTACATCAAAAGAGATTGAAATGTTCGGAAATTAAAACTTGACAGGATTATTTAGGGTTGCCAGATGTAAATTTAATCTTGTCTAAAATGTATCTCTCAATGTTTCTGCCGATGAATGGATGTGAAGATGTATGTTAATCTTTCACGCAAATACTGCTGAACAGATTTAAATGAAACTTTGACTTGGGCTTGTAATCGTTCTTAGGGCAAGTTTCACCATCTGCAGATAAACGGCCACTTAGACTTTTACATTACGCTATTTGACGCAACTTGAAAAAGTCGTATCACCACATCTTGTTGTAAACAATCATTAGAATTTCTGTATTGTTATTAAGAGAGGTGGGAAAATAGGACAGAGGCTTTGCCCAGCAGTGGGACACGGAAGGCTAAAAAAGATAACATAAGGCGAAGATGTAGAAACTATAATCTAATCTAGCCATTAGAGTCCCACTTGTGGGCAAAGGCTGCTCCTCATCCGCCATAATTTTCAGTTTCGAGCTACTTCCCAAACTCTAGAGCTATAGTTCTTCCCTCAAGCTTTTATACAATTCTATGAAGCAATAGGCCACCAACGCGCCGCCAAATCCGTTTATTTTGACAACAGTTTAATGCACTATCAAACTGTTTTATTGTATACTGCTCAATTGAAAACAAACGAAACCCACACGTTTATTGTCCGTGGTCCCTGGTGACGTCATCACGTGACGTGTAACTTGTGTGTGGGATATTTAGATGTTTTAAAGAGAAAGGAATTAGAACAAGATTTCTTTGTTCGAAAGAAATTTTTTGAGTACTTATTCCGTAAAGTTTTCCTCGGTAAAAGTTGTTTATTATCATAATTAAGTACGATTAAACCAGTATCTATCATACCTAGTTTTAATAAAATCCTACCCTATTAGTATTATGGCCGATGAATGAATGTACCTATGTGAAGATGTTAGTTACACTTTAACGCTAAAACACTTAAAAGATTATAAGAAGATTTATAAAGGACTACTTAATTAAACTTTAAAATATCGTGGCTTTTAAATCAGATTACCAGATAGAATATATTCGTTTTGCAAATGGCGATATATCTCCAAGATGTCATGGTAAATCTGAATTTACTAACGTCTGAAGTATTTATTTATTTAACAGTTTATTGTAAGATGATACATAGAGAAAAAAAAGAGAAGTTATACAAAAGGTACAGCATATTTCTAAAATAAATTTCTTCCTGCAGACCCCACAGAGAGAGAAGTGATAGCATAAAGGCAGGATAGTCACTTAACCTACAATAAACAATAAATATTTAAGTTTAAACCTATACATATATATTCGATAAATACACATACATAAATATTATAATTTATACAAATATATATTGTATTCTCTATGATAAGTAAAGATAGTGCTCGATGTGCTCTATACATCGATCGCGCGTAAAAAGTCTCAAATAAATCGAAATTAACTAAATAAAACACTAAATTATATTCATAGATTTCACTTCATAATCTCGACCTCATTATTAATATAAAGTACATATCTTCCGGCTTGTTTCCACCAACACACGTCGAAAGTGAAACTTTCCTCGAAGTACACCTACACGTAAAAACTGCATCCTACAATAAATATATTGACGCACGACTAACATGCGTTGACGACATAAATAACTATGTGAAGTGCGAGAAGAAGGTTGCTTTTGTTTAAAATTGGAATCTAAAAGTTCTTAAAACAAATGAAAATGGATTTATTTCAAATTAAAATACTAAATGAGAAATAAATGTTATAAAATGTCTTTACATTCTTTGGCATTTTAAAGTTAGATGTACAAATAGTTGCTGTATCGGGCGGGGACGGTTGTATTTTCTTAGTTTTTACGTATGCCTCTAAAAGACTCTATAACAAGCTAATGAAAATAGTACGGAACTATTCAAAAGAAAGGCCAAGTCAAGAGTACCCTAAACCGATGGGCATGTATGAGGCGACTGATGATTGTGGATGAAGCGAAAGACGTCTGTTTGGATCGTAGCAAGTGGTGGGAAGTGGTCTCTGCCAACCCCAACTGGAGAGAGGCGTGACGGATATGTATGTATTTAAAAGATTTTACCTAAGTATTATAGGTGATACATAAGTTGTTCATAATTTAATCTTCGTCAATTTTATAATAAAAGCCCTTACTCGTCCGGCGATCCAAGGTAGCGACACTATCAAGCAGTCAATGGGCGTGGGTGTGCCAATGTCAATGTCATGACGTAGTTTATCGATCATGCACTCCACTTACTACTACCTACCTACTGTATAACTGTTGAATGTACTTTGAAAGCGTGGCTACCTACGTGTTTGCTGGCATTTTACTTCATTCAATTTTAGTTCATTTTAATGCTTATTTTAATACGAATACTGAATTTTAAGCTTATGCTATCTACACACCAAAGCCGCCGGCATGCCGCTGGGGTAGGCCGGGCGCCTTTTCGTCATACGAATGGCAGCTGTCAAAAAACCGGCGGCATGCCGGCGGCTTTGGTGTGTAGATAGCATTAGATTGCGTTCTAATGGTTTCGTTCGCTTTTAATGAATGCAAATAGTAAACTTAAAGGCTAACGACACATTTCCCGGAACACGTCCCTGACGGGACACGACAAATATCGGTTACATAGAAATTGTATGAACTTGTTCACACAGCCGTGTCAGAGCGTCTATAGTGAATCGGACTACTCTGAACACGGATAGCCCTGACCCGGAAATGTGTGGATAGTCCTTTATGTAGATACTATTTTCTGACAAGAAACTATAATAACCTCGGTTTAGGTGTCTTTTAAATACTTTTAGAGGTAGACAAAGAATTTAATTTTTGTTTATTCTTTATCATTAACTAAGTACTTCATTTATGTCAACCTCATAGTATGATCACCTATATTAAATAAGAGAATATTGCCTATTCAACTTCAATTCTTTCATCCTTCCCAATAACCATTCGGATGTACAAAGAAACAAAATTGTATGCCAAAATCGTATCAGGACAATAATGGGCGTAAGCTAAAAATTTGGCCTAGACCCAAACTAGGCTCTCAGCCAACTCTAGTCTAGTCCTTGGCTCGTTAATTTCTAGTGCACTTCACTTGTAAATACGAATAAGCTGAGTTTTGAAAAAATGGGTTATTTTGTTTCAAAATTCTTTTAAGGATGGCTTTTGTTTTGTGAAGTTAGCTGTATGTGTGGACTAAGGAAATTTGTTGAGTCTGTTGAGGGATAGACAATTGCAAAAGGGGATTAAGAGAAGTAGTTTACCTTCCTAATTATTTTTCAAAAAAGAAACATAATATCTTCGTTTTAATAAGGCTTTGATTGTCAAAGCAAGACCATTACTATTCTCTGAAACATTTTGAAATAACTTCTTGTCTAGCCTTAAATATTGGAAGGTAAGAAGAGTGGATAAAAATATCACATCTTTTTTATTATTTATTTGTTTAAAATATAGAATTTTTATTCATTTATCCTGTAAAATTGTTATTCGTAGATTTGAGTAAATTGAACACAATGTCTTCGCATTTACATGAATACATTCTCGATCAGCACTCAGAGAAGCATCCTCACATCTCTCCAACACTCCAATAAATAATACAATGTAACAACAATCATAGCACCAAAAACATTTCCGTCACCGGACATTCTTCCCATAACCTTTGAGCGTGGGTTGAATGACCTCTCGAAAAAAAAGCATTCTATCAGAACTGGTTCCTTGCAGTTTGGTTGCTTGTTTTGGCAACCGTAGCTGCCAGGCTTGCCTTTAATTCCGATGCATCCAGTTTTACTTGAGTGTTGAGCGAAATTTGAATTGATAAGTAAGGGTTGAGATGGAATGTCTATCTTTACGACAGGGTTGTTTTTCTTTAATGGCAACTATCATTAAGCATTCTGCCAATGTCAACTGAAGTAGAGCTTATTGAATCAGAGAGAATGCAGACAAAATTACTTGTAAATAGGGACAACACAAAATACATAATCGTAAATAATGTTAGTATCACACATGACAGGGATTAAAGTTAGTTGGATACAAGGTTTTAAGCATTATCCACCTTCCTAGTTACATTATAAATGTCAATGTTTGTGCCTATGGATACATACATGTGAGGACGGTTGTTACTCTTTCACGCAAAAAAGATTAAAAATATTTTGATGAAACTTTACAATATTAGAAAAACCTGAATGAAAATGAATAAAAATGAAAAGTGTTTTATTCAAAACTAGGCAAAATTCATTACACTTTCATGATATCACTTTTTTATCTAAAACTACTGCCGGTTCACTACCTGTATAGCCGAGAGGAAGAAAACGGCAAGAAACCTTCGGCACAGGGCCCTACGTTATGCGCAATATATCTTTTTTTTTTTAAATCGAGATACTTATATACAATTACATGTTGACTTAAATTGTTATCACAGTGGACATGGAAGGTGAAGTGGTTTTCATCAATTGTTTTTTAACCGCTCATTTTATGAAGACATTGGACAAGCCGCGAAACCCTGACAATGGGTGGCTTTTATTGTCAACAATAACGCATACATTGACTTAGTTTTCCTATTTCATGTCACCATGTCAATTGTCACTTTCATGGTTTCGTGACACAATGCGGCCAGTTCAAATGGCGACTAATTATTGGTCATTCGTTAGTTTACGACATACTTAGTTGACAAACGGATTAGGAAATTTAAACCGACGGACTGTTTAGTTCTCATACTTTACTTTTGTTTAAAATGACAGTCTTTGCTCTTCTATTGTGTGCCTGAATTATTTGTAGTTTCGTTTTTACCGTTGGTGTCTTTTTTAAGGTGTATTTGAGTTTTTTTTATTTTAACTGATCGAATGGGGATGATGACAAAAAAAAAATTTTTGTCCATCAAATAGATTATTTTAAAATATTCGACACGTATTTTTTTCTTTTTTCTCTTAAACTAAAAATGACAAAGATACACTGGGTTAAGGTTGCTCGTGACTTCACGCCTCAGTACGATTTTAACCGAAGAGTGACGTCAATACCCCCCCCACTCCGTAACTTTGATGCTCTGTATCTTTGTATTTATTCATGTATTTGATCAGTTAAAAAATATGTTTCAAATATTTTTTGATAGCCTAAAATACGGACTAATTATTTTTTGAATTTTTGAATGTAGTCGTCATCCCCATACTGCACAAACTGCATAATCTTGTACAGCTAGCTTAGCATGGCACTCCGTGAGAAGACGTTGTCATGCGTTTGTCACGCTTACGTCTCTCTCTATAGTTTGAAATGTGATAAGGACAGCATGCGTGAGATAATTATCGCGGCACGCCATGCTAAGCCCCCTGTAATTGCCTTTCTGCAATCTTTATAAATTTAAAGTAAGACGGTATGGAAAACTACTGATTAGGTACATAAGCTAGCCTGTCTCACTCCAAGTAAAAGTCGAGCGTGTCTTGTAATCTTTGCCTAGGCCTTGTTGATTAATCTTTCACATCCCAGAAAAAAAAGAACAATAGAAAATCTATTGTGCCTGGGTTAAAAATGGGTCAGTGGGATGTGAGAGGTTAATTTATTACTTTAAAAATCTAATCTAATTTAGTCTAATCGTTACAGACTCACTAACTTCATAGAGTGACAACTCCGATTCAAAATCATTGAAGTAAACTAAAATCAATACAATACAATACAAATATTATTTATTGCACAAAAAGATATAAGGTACAGACACAAACAAGAATAGAAGAAGCAACAGGCGGCCTTATTGCTAGGTAGCAATATCTTCCAGGCAACCTTAGGGTAAGAAATAGCAACAAAAAAAATCTTATATTATAGACACCACCTAAAATTACACTGCCAAACTCAATCTAAGTAAGCCAAAAGTGTAATATTGGCACAACTGTAAAGTATATCAAAGTTTATGAATGGAAACCCCTGGAGAGACTCGCGTGTGGTCTTATGAATGAAACGGAAGGAAGCACCGATATGGTTGCAAATATGTGAAGACAATTTCACTATCTATGCGTTCGCTATTATATGCTTCGACTGGTTTTAATTATGGTGCTAAATTGGGTAGACATACACCTACAGTCTGGCAAAAAAGAATGGAAATTTAAAAGTGGAAACACTGTAGAGTTGTCCCGTTTTTCTCAGATTGATTTGAAAAGGACGAGGTTATGTGTTGTCACTTTTAAATATCTACTCTTTTTTGCCAGACTATATACCTCGAGAGCAAGTGGCTGCTTCAATTTGTAGGTATTTTATTTATTTATCGTCATATCTTTTTTTATTAGCCTATTTCGTCCCACTAATGGGCAAAAGCCTCTCCCACGCTTCTCCAAAGATTCCTGCTATTGGCGGCTTCCCACAAATCTTCCCTAAATGGTTTTGATTTTTAATTCCCTAAATTTTTTGCCAGACTGTAGGTATAATTATACCTACTTTTTTCTGTTACAAGTTGTAGAACCTTAACCCTAGGTAATGTTTTTTTAAGCATTTTTAAGCATTAGGTATACATTATAAGGTTAAATTTGATAAAGGAAATAAACTAGATATAGGTATTTATGTAACGAGACTTCATTATAATATGTATGTAGGCAAATAGTTGATCCTGTAACCTAATCACAACCGCATTTGAAATAGCCACTGACTCATTGCCCTCACAGTTTTCCTGCGCGAAATCCTTACCACACTAACTTTACAACAGAAATACACCTATTAAACCCTTCCGCAAAGGGCCCAAAGTTTAAATTAGATTGCTAAAGTTATTTATAAACGGCAACTTTAAATTGGCCATCTATAAATATCGTAGCAGTATGTTCTTCGAACCGCTCGCATTTTCCTCCTCAAAGGAATTCGATGACGTCAGTTTTCGAACGCACCTTGTCAAGTTGCCATTTGAAAAAGCTCATTTATGCTATTGATCGGGTTCTAGCGAGAATGGCTATTGAATTTTGCAGGATTGTTATTGCCAAGTAACCCGACTGTTTTTGAAAGGTAGCCGATTTGTCAGCGTTTTCATTGGTTCAGTTACTTTTCAATTGTTAGGTTTATAAGGATAACGGTATTTTGAACGACCGATAGGCGACTCTTATCGTGTTTGTATGCTTTGGAATGGTTTATGGTTACAAGAATCAAAGTAAGGTGAGGTTTCTTGAGAATTATTTAAATTGTAGTGTTGAGTTAAGAATGTATGTTGACAGCCTACTCTTTATTTATATTTTTGGTAATAATTTGTATATTGCTTATACGACAGGTAGGTACTAGCCTAGTTATAGCCTAGTACCTGTGTAAAACTACTGCTGTGTAAAACTCTTGATTGGTATACCTACTTTAAAGTTAACCTCATTACCAAACAAATCAACAAAGTTGAAGTTTGGAGGTACTTCATCATCATTAAATTTAAGAGCTTCGCTCTTGTCGGTGGAGTCTACGCCACTCTACTGTTTTCTGCCGTCCTTTTGAGCACCTGATACGGCACAACTTCTATCCCCTCTTTCATTTGATCTATGTAATTTCTTCGTGGTCTCTCTCTCTTCCGTTTTCCTTCTACTTTTCCTTCCAAGATGTACGCATACGTATGTTCGTAGAGGTACCTATTAATAAATTAATAGTACTAAGCTTTGCCTGTATCTCTTTGTGTGCAATAAAGTATTTCTATCTATCTGTCTAAACTCCAAATCAAATCAATCATAACTTAGCAAATCATATTTTTACATAAATAAAACCTATTAAAACATATTTCTTAGAATTATAACAATGTCGAGTTGACAAAAAACTTTGGAATTCTGTAAACATCCTATTCTCAAATTACTTATATTTGCGATAACCTAAACGGTTTATCGTTACAATGATTTGACACCAATAGTTTCTTCATAATTATTGAAGTTTTGATTAATAACTTAATTATAGAATTTCTTTTAAAATATGCTGTACTTTATGTATAACTTATCTTTTTTCTGTCTCTATGTACTATCATCTTACAATAAACTGTTAAATAAATAAATAGAATTGATAATTTAATTATTAGCTATAAAAGGGAAGAATCCTACTAATATTATAAATGTCAATGTTAAAGTGCCCTAACAAACATCCTCATACATATACGTAGATGCGAGGATCTTATGTATGTGATCTTACACAGAAAAAACACTGAACAGATTTTTATGAAACTTTACAATATTGTAGCTTACTCAATCATTTTAAGATATTGTGTAAGTTTTCCAAGACATGGCGATTAATGCGAACGAAGTCGCGGCCTGCCTCTTGTTCAGAATAAGCTCATTACGATTATCGCTCCTAAAACAACCACCTAAGCGCCAAAGCATACGGTGAAACGCAAATGCAACGCAACTGATACTGCTAGTTACTTTTGAATTGCATCGCAGTTTCTGCTATAGACTTCCTTAAAAAACCACACAACGCAACTAGTCTGAAACGTTTTGTTTTAGTTGCGTTGCATTTGCGTTTCACCGTGTGTTCTTGTTCTAAAGGTTACCTGGTATGCGAATATTCAAAAGGTGTTTATGTTGTTACCCTAACGTAAATCAAGGAACTTGATTTGTGTATGAAATTAGACATCTTTTTCCAAGAAGAAGGGACTTATATATTTTTTCATAACTTTTCATTCAAAATTCCCAATGCCCAAGATATTATGAAAATATAGGAAATTATTTAGAGGTATATAGATTTGTGCCTATTAAGTTTGTATTCAAAATCTCTCATATATAAAAATAAATTAATTTTTTTGTTAGGTATTATAATAAATATATTAAAACAATAATCTTGAGTCACCCGACCTATTTGTGAAAACCGCATGGGAAACTGTTCAATAGTTTGCGCTTATCACGTGTAGACTGACAAACGTGAAACTTTGTTTTGTAGTAAGTATATTACGATCCCGCCAAAAACATAAATGTGAAAAAGGGTGGCCAATTCAATATGAAAATTATGTTGAGAGCTTTGCCGTAAAAAGTATGGAGATCTAAATGAGTGCCAATTCATAGGTATGCAAAATCGAAACATGTATTTTTATAGAATTAAAATAATGCCTATTATGCACAAGTATTAATAAACTCTATTTCTTTGCTTTGTTGGATAATTTAAAACAA
This sequence comes from Anarsia innoxiella, assembly GCA_947563765.1. Classification (NCBI taxonomy): domain Eukaryota; kingdom Metazoa; phylum Arthropoda; class Insecta; order Lepidoptera; family Gelechiidae; genus Anarsia; species Anarsia innoxiella. Next base: position 8,477,811 of record OX387404.1, on the reverse strand, counting down.
TTGCTGTTATTAAAAAATATATAAGATCTTAAAGGAGGTTAGTTTTATTTGGCCAGTTTTCATTAAATCAGTCATTTTATTTATAAACTTATTCAATATTTTAATTCTGATGAAAACTGGCCAAATAAAACTTACCTCCTTTAAGATCTTATATATTTTTTAATAACAGCAATTGTTTTAAATTATCCAACAAAGCAAAGAAATAGAGTTTATTAATACTTGTGCATAATAGGCATTATTTTTTTCCTATAAAAATACATGTTTCGATTTTGCATACCTATGAATTGGCACTCATTTAGATCTCCATACTTTTTACGGCAAAGCTCTCAACATAATTTTCATATTGAATTGGCCACCCTTTTTCACATTTATGTTTTTGGCGGGATATCATTACTTTTTGTACAGAGAACTAGGCAAGTAGTAAGATTTAGTTCTTTTTTGCGTTTCCGCTGCGTCGTAGAGTGCGTGCGTTTCATAAATATTCTTAAAAACGCACTATACAAGTACAACGTAAGTTTGCTGCTAATGACGTCAGTGTAGCGTTTTCTCACTGGAACTAGGTCTGAGTGAGTGAGTCAACAGCGGCAAACTTATAGTGAACGGGTTGTATGAATACCTAAAGTAAGCAAATGTATTTTTCCTTTGCTTACTCGTAATTACCGAGCTGGAATCCAAAGGGGTTTGAATATAATGTCCTACCTAAACATGTGTATGGTACTTTTTTCCACAAAAATGGCGGCAGTCTAAGAAACCTGCATTAATCGATAGTTCAAGTCAATACAAATCAAAAATATAAGTAGATGAAAATAATTTGATGAGATAAAGCGTCACGTTTCCGAGATATAAGTAGTGTGCTTTTCCACCAGAGATGTGCTGTGCTACATTGCTACGGATGCGTTTGAAATCCACCAATCATATTCATTGTATTGTGGAAATGGATTCAGCTAAGCTATGTTTTTCATATAAAAGGATGCGTGCTATGGATGTGTGCTATGGATGTGTGCTATGGATGCGTGCTATAGATGCGGACTATGGATGCGAGCTATCGAGCAAAGCTATGTTTTTTTATATTATCGAGATACATAGCTCGAGATGCGCATCTTCGAAGCGCATCTTCCTCGCACAGCCACGTCCCGCCCTCCAGTACCCCATTTAGCACGTATGCAGAGCAGCGCAGTAACAAAATAAACGGTACTTGAGGGGGCCATGCTTTTGGGAGTTGGTTGACATAGGTTGTTTTAAAAACTCTTATTTTTCAACCACTATAAATTCCCACCATATTTATACCTAAAATAATAAAAATTATAATCTGAGCATCTTGGGGGGAGGGAGGGGCGTTGCTAAAATAAGCCAGGATACTTTATTTAACTTCTAGTATCAATTTCAAATACAATATGTGCCATTTAATAACACCAAAACACAGTTTTTCATGTTCCAATAGTTACTGGCGCCACTAGTCTATTTCCGACAGCCTATATCTCTGAAACGTGACGATTTATCTTTTTTTTTTTCTATTTGTTTTGACCTGAACTATATATCAGTGAAGGTTTCATTGACTGCCGCCACTTTCGGAAAATTAAAAAAAAAGTTGTAGAGCACTCTCCACACTAAATTCATTTCGAAATAGGTTAAGATTAGCTACTTTAAATAGTCAGTAAATCAATACTAACTAGTTCTAAATTTCAACTTCATGGGCATGGTATTAGCTGGCCTAATGGTAAGCGTCATGGTAAAATGTTTCTTTCGATATTTTAAGGTCGGTGGTTCGATCCCACTGGAAAGAATTTAATTTTTCAACTTTTTTTCTTTTTTGTTAAATTTAAATTGTGTCTCGATAACTGTTAATTTAATAAGTTTTAATTTTTTATTACTTTCTGATACATTTACCACTATAAATCACTACCACGTAACACCATCTATAAAATTTAAATCCGTACCAGTCTACGTTTCTGCGATAATATGTGGCGATATGTTACATTACATACATACAATGAACATACATACACTTAACGTTTATAATTTAGATCAGAGTATCAAATAAGCAAATCTAAACTTCGTAATACTATCAACAATTATGGTTGGCGCAATAGTTAAGCGCCAAGTAAGAAGATACCTGAGGTCTTCGGGTCGGTGGTTCGATCCTACGTGGATACATATTATTTCTTTTTTGTTCATTATAATCTATCTTCAAATAAATCTAATGAAAGACGCAGCATAAAACGCAATCTAATAGGCGAGTTTTTTCTAGACAACCGGGCATAACGAAGACGCTGGCGTGAGTGAGCGCCGCTTAGAGCATACTTTGGTTCGTTCGCATTTTAAATCGTATATCGCTTGTTTTTTGTTTGATTAGCTGGAGTGACAGATTAGCTACTTTGAATAAGCAGATCTAAATTTCGTAGTATTATCAGCAGTTATGGTTGGCGCAATAGTTATGCGGTAAGTAAGAGGTCTTCGGGTCGGAGGTTCGATCCTACGTGGATACATTTTATTTCTTATTTTTATTTTTTTTTATTTTTTTTTGTTCATTATAATCTATCTTTATGTGTCAAGTCATGCCCTTGTTATTAAATTAAATTTAAAAGAATTGTATAATTTTTTATACCACTTTTAGTGTGTATTGCAAGTTTTTTGTATGGGGATAACAAAAAAAAATTGACTTTTTTAAAGTTTTGGATTTTTTCCTACGGTCAAATGTAATTATAGAGCTGAATTCCAAATCTCAACCTTCTAGGTCATCTGGAAGTAGGTTAGGTTTTGCTACTTTAATCAGTCAGTCAATACTATATTTTGCGATTTTTGGACCTTCATATCTTCATAACCGTTTGAGCTAGCTTCATGAAATTTGGGCTTCTTCGTGTCGTTATGGATAAGATTAAACATGCGTAGTTTTATGTCTTTACGTTAAAGAACTTTTGAGTTATGGAAGGGTGAAAAGTCGTACGAAGTGGTTCGTGTAAAGATACACTGTGGCGCTTTGTCTTTGAATTGGCCTGACACGCTGCCGGCGTGTCTCGATTACGAGTATGACGGTGACAAGCAACAGATATTACAGAATTGTTGATGTAGTTTTATTTATTGAGGAAATCGATTTGTTTTTGAAAAATATAATAATTAGGATCAAAATTTTACAAAAAAAAAAAAAAGTTCTTAGGTTACTATATGCACTGTATTCGTTTATTTAAGGCACTAGAGGCTGCCCGCAACTTCGTATGCATTAATCGTCATATCTTTAAAAATAAACACAAAATCTTAAAATAATGTAGCCTATGTGTTATTCTGATGTCCAAACTAAGTTATTGTAAAATTTCATTAAAATCTGTTCAGTGGTTTTTACGACGATGAAGTAACATACATCCATCCATCCATCCATCGGCACAAACATTGACATTTATAATATTAATAGGATGTACTTTTAGAGCAATAACATATGGTTTTACATTATTCTTTAAAATATTCATATATGCATAGCTATATAGACAGTATATTTCGCGAGGCCATCAGACTTTAAATTAGTGAACGATAGAAAACGATATGCATGTACTTGTAATAACAAACAACTTTTACTATTGGACCAAGGCAGATTTTTATTTAAAAATTTTGAACTCCCCGTACAAAATGCATCAGCTGATAGTATAGGGGAACAATTTTTTTTTGGAGGAACAGTTGCGAATTTGGCTCCATAGTCAAAGTTGTTTGTTATAACGGGTACATGCATATCCTATTCTATGGTTCACTAATTAAAAGTCACCCTAAAAAGAAATTGTATCGGTTTTTAATTAGGTATATGTTTTTTTTACCTTTATTTACTTAGATGACTAAACATAAGTATCATATGGCAAGGAATTCGAAAAATCCAAACGTTTTCGGTCACGTACTTAGCATACGAATGTAGATTACGTGTGCATTTTGATACCTACCGCTCATTGATATATTAGGTTTATTTTGTAGATTCTACTAATGTCGAGTGACGAAAAATGTTCCATAATTATAATAGTATAGTTTTTATTCAAGAGTGAATACCCAGATTCAAGGAAACATCTCTATGCATCACAGCAATGTTTGTATATAGGGTGACTTTAAATTAGTGAACGATAGAAAAGGATATGCATGTACTCGTGTTAACAAACAACTTTTACTATGGGACCAAAATCGAAATCATTCAAAAAAAATTCAAGTCCCCATACAAAGTGCATCAGCTGATAGTATGGGGCAACAATTTTTGTTTTTTATGAATTCGTACTTGGCCTCATAGTAAAAATTGTTTGTTATCATGAGTACATGCATATCCTTTTCTATCGTTCACTAATTTAAAGTCACCCTATATATGCGAATGGAACCCACAACCTGCGGCATGACAAGCAGGGTCTCTACTCTACCAATCACGCCGGCTAGCCTAGGCAAGAGTTTTTCCTAATATACTTACGAAAACATTTTGCTATTTCCTCAGTTCGATCAAACAAACTTACGCCACGTTTTACGTATCTGTAAACTAAAATTTTTGGTACCAGTACGATTAGCTGTCAAGTACATGTTGACTAAGGGAACAAGGAAATCTGTTTTCCAATCACAACCGTCCCTCTATCTATCTGTTAGTATATCAATGTCTCCAGGTCGTTGCCCCACCTGCATTGCGTCTTGTTTTGGCTAAACTGCAATTACTTATTCTAAAACTGTAGCCGTGAGACAATTATTTTGGTAATTTGTACTTTTGTTTACCCTTTTTGGCCTTGAAGGAGTTTTAATCTGTTTCGAGAACTTTTTCTTTTTGGTGTTGTTTTTTTTAAAAGTTTAGCGGGTCATTTCCTTTTATTTAGATACTGTCAAAACAACACGACTGTATATATAGTCATAAGTTTATCGTTAAGTATTGGACAATAGTTTTATCACTAATTCATTGCATTATTCTATTCCTGTGATAACTACATAAATATAATAAATATATCGTACCTAAATATTTCCTGTAGTCGAAGTCGAAGTCAAATCGTTGGCAGAAGAAAGGCACGGCAAGGACGAAAAGGCTCTGAAATATATGAATAATAAGTCCTAAAAAAAATGTGCCTTTCACCACTTAAAATTTAAGTGACAGATATTTCATAAACAGACAAGACATTGACATAAATTTTACAGAAATAGACATAAGTACCTGTCAGTAAAATTTTTATCTGTTAGTTGTGAAACAGGCCCATACAGTTAAGTATTCGTGATTAAAAACCCATGACGTCACACCGAAAGACTTTCTCGGTATCTCATCGAATTAGTATTCCCTCGAGAACAGATTCCTGGCACCCGATCGGTATTTGATTACGGTTTGTATGTCAGTAGGCACCTGGTACTTAGCTTAGGTATTACGACATAACTTTCTAGAGTATTCTAGATTCTTCCGTTTAGGGGTTTTTCCTATTACGGTTGATTATATTACGGTAGATAAAATGTATCTAACAGATATGTATACCTATCTCTGTCTAAGACGTCATGTTTTACGAAATGGACATAGGTTTATCTGTCAGTTTTTTTTTTCTTTAGATGGTGTGTAAAGGGCGGCAAGATTATCAAGAGTATGTTTATTATTCAAATTGCAAGCTCCGCAGCCAAAGTAGATGATATTTGATAAGTTTTACTTAGGTAGGTATAGTTTTTTTTTACATTCAATACACCAGTAAGAATTAATTGGTTTAAATAAGTATAAATATCAATTTAAACAGATGTCCACGACTACGAAATTGCAGTAATTCAATCCCTTTTGTAGTTTACTGTTGAAATAATAAAAACCTTATTCTCTAGATTAAGTAAGTTATTTTCTAATGCCCATTAAGAACATTCATATTATATATTAGTAATGATTGACCTTTGCACTAAAAAAAAAAGAACAACCAAAGGGACATTTTTACGTATTTAAACCAGATAACAAAATTCAAGGCCCACAAAATACCGCGGTGGCTTATTTCCTAATGGGAATAATGGAACAATATCAGCAGACGGATGGTTGTGGTCACACTATCGCGTAATAGGAACTTCCTCACATACAAAATTGTCGATAAAATACAACTAATTGACATTATAATTGGTTATTTTGCAGGAATGACTGTTGTTATTTCAGTCGATTGATTTTATCCTGTTGTTTCTTATTTTGTTTTGGACTTGCTGATTAACAGACATTCCCATTCAAAGACAGATAGCTATGCGAGACCGGCGGTTCTTAACTGTCACGTAGCTGTCACTTTTGATTTATCCTTCAGAAGAATCCCATAGATTTTTTGACAGCGGTAGGTTTATAGGGACGAAAAATTCTAAAACGAAAACGGATAACTATTTCTGTCTCCAGTAAGGCAAAACCAGAGATAGATAGAATATAGGGAACGGCGTTAATTACAGACTGATAGGTATCGTAGTCTAGTAGGTAAGTGTGCTCAGAAAAGATGATAACGATAGTTCTCGATGATTCATTCGTTAATTGTGTAGCCTAAACCCACGAGCATGTATGACACGATTGATGAGTGTGGACGAAACGAAAGAAGTGTGTTTGGATCGTATCAAGTGGAGGGAAGTGGTATCTACCTACTCAGATGGGAGAGAGGCGTAACGGATATGAATGTACCTATTATTTATGTTGTGACTACTTTAAATACACGAACATTTCGTCTTCAAGCTCAAACCGATTTCTTTTAGAGACAAGATATATTTTTAAAGAGGTCTGAATATTTGGCTTTACTTTAGCACTGTATTTGTCAGTCAATAATTTGATAATATTTTTTAGGAAAAAATATGTTTTTTTTTTAACCGCCACAGTATTTTGTAATAAGGGCATACAAAACAAATTATATGTTTCTTTTTACCGCCAAAGAACCTTTTCCGCAGTATATGAACCGCGAAATTCTAAACAGTTTAAATGTTAATTCGATGCAAGCCGCAGATTCAAGACACCATTATGATAACATATTTAAGGGTTAAGTAAGATCTCCTTCATAATGTCACATAACCATTTCAATTAAGAAGCTAAGACGTTTTAGATTTTGGGTTCTTAAAAGGTTTTTTAGTATAATACTAAAATTATGCTTATTTGATATTTGTTTTTTTTTTTTTTATTAGCCTAATGTGTCCCACTGCTGGGCAAAGGCCTCCCCCGCACTCTTCCATGCCTCCCTATCTCCGGCAACCTCTGACCAGCTTGCCAAGTATACATCCAGATCGTCGCGCCATCTCCTCTTAGGCCGACCTCTACCTCTGTGGCCGTCTAGCGGCAACCAGTTGGTAGATATCTTGGCCCATCGATCCGGGTGCATACGGCAAACATGTCCAGCCCAGTTCCATTTTAATTTTGCGGTCTTCACCCCTACATCAGCGATGCGAGTTTTTGAGCGCAGCATGGTGTTTCGAATCCGATCGGATCTTTTAACACCTAATATGCTGCGCTCCATAGCTCGTTGGCAAACCTTGAGTTTGGACTTCTGGACTTCTGTCAGGGACCAGGTCTGAGCACCATAGGTCAAGATGGGCAGAATACACATGTCGATGAGTTTGCGTTTGAGGCATAGGGGGAGATCCCCCTTCATAAAGTGTTTCATGGACCAGTAGCTTTTCCAGGCGTTTTCGATACGGCGATCGATTTCCTTGCCTTGCCTGTTATCGAAAGAAACTAACTGGCCCAAGTAAATGTACTCATCAACGTAGTGTTTGTTTAAAGGAACTAAATTAATAATCCACGGATTCTTGGGTAAATTATGTTTCGGATCTTTAAGAGGCGTGCATTGAGCGAGTAGGAGGTCCTTTTGACAATCTAATTTAAAAGCTTGGAGCAATGCGTCTAACTTCTTATGTGAGACCAAATTATAGTCTAAATGCGTAGTAGTATTTTACGTAAATACTATAAATAACATCAAACATGAAGTTTATTTAGCAAAAGCCGTTTACTATCTGAACAAATTAATGGGCAATTTACAAGTAAACTGTCAATATTTTCATCAAATACTCAAACTAACATCGAAGTCGTAAAATAATAAGGTGCTGTTTCACTATCTACATATAAAACTTGTCTGACAGATATTTTATACCTGTCACTGTCTAAAACATCATGTTTTATGAAATAGATACCTATAGGTTTATCTGTCAGATAAAATTTATCTATAGGTGGTGAAATTGCACCAAATATCCGTGAGAGAGATTGCTGTAGGCTCATTATATGTCATGTCATCACTTGTCTCTGTTAGCTAGTCTTCGTTCTGATCTGTGTAACTGTTTATAAGAATTGTAAAACTTTATTTGAAAAGAGCAACCCCACAGAGTTTCTTACTAGATTCTTCTCTGGGGGAAACTGCACCTTGAGAATCTAGCGCTAGCTTTAAAAAAAATACATACATACATATCCGTCACGCCTCTCTTCCATTGGGGTAGGCAGATACCACTTCCTTCCACTTGCTTCGATCCAAACACACCTCTTTCGCTTCATCCACACTCATCAGTCGCCTCATACATGCCCGTCGGTTTAGGGTACTTTGGGTAAAAAAAATACCTATATAATAATGTAACGGTTTCAAGAGCATTTTTTGTGCCTATGAAATAAATATATTTATGACTTTGACTTTTGAGTTTGATCACACTCAGCACCTTAGCTTAAACCTTTACACCATTTCAGTAACCAAAGTACAATTGACCTTTCCATCTACAAACTTTAATTTCGCCATTATATTACATTGTACTTACTTTGTAAAATATTAAGGTTTTACGTGCACTTTAAACGTCATTAAAAGGGCAATAGAATTTGAAATCCCAATAAAAACTAATTGAAGTAGACGTTTTGTTACATCGTAAGTTATTCGGGAGTTTCATGGTTTTTTGTTTGTATTCTATGGGTAGTGAAGGAACTGTGTTTGGATCGTAGCCAGTGGAGGGAAGTGGTTTCTGCCTATCTACAGAAAGAGACGTTACAGATATGTATGTGAATGTATGTAGGTTTGTGTTCTTCTTAGTGTGATTATGCAGCTAGTCTACTAAGTCCCATTGCTGGGCAAAGTCCTCCCTTCTTGCTTGCCACCCAGTTCTGTTCTGTGCTAAGGTTAGCCATTCATTGCTAAATAATAGACCTCGTTTCGCCATCTTCACTGATGTCAATACCCGTTGTTGGTAACCCATTCCATCTTACAGTCATGACCATAAATTCTGGTGCAAATATGTTACTTTTGGTATTTTGATAGTTTCTACGAAACCTCTTAACAAGCATACCTTCTTGATTTATCTAGCCGTCGTCCGACTGCTGTACAAAGGCCACTCTCCTCTTTCTCCACAATTCTCTATCCTGAGCCTCTACCCCGACCTCCAGCTCGTCTCATCACCTTTTCCGTGGTCTTTCGCGAGGCGTTTTATCGATAATAAAAATACTATTAGAAAATAATAATATACTTTATTACTTCTAAGAACTTCTCAGACATATTTGACGACATATTACAAAAGACAAGTATTTGGTAATTTCCTTAAAATAGGTTTACGTTGATTACTCTTCGCTGTTTGTTAAATGTTTTAGCGGGTAAATATTAAGTCAATAAAATTTTACTTTGACGCGTTTTATGTATAAGCTTTTAAAGTTCGTAGAATTTAGGTCTATTCCCACGATGTGTTGGATATTGTTTAGGTAGGTTTTGTTTTGAAACAAGCGAATTGTTAGGGTGTTACTAGATCAATGTACGCGATAGATGGAAGTCGATCGTTTGATAGGTCTGGATAGCCTGAATTTTATGGACAGATACAGTTCGACTAGCCAAACGGTCGATATTCGTCACGCCTCTCTTCTATCGAGGTAGGTCTCTGCCTAAGCATGGGCCTAAGCAAGCAACGATCCAAAAGATCGATATTTCTGGTAATTAGGTACTATTGATGGACCAAGACTTACCTACTTATTTCACTATCTGTAGATTGGTCTAAATTTAGAATTGGTTTACCCCCTCAGTTCTTCAAGAGCATTAAGCATGGAAACAGGAAAGTTAAAGCATTTAAATACACGTATAATTGTCGTAATTATGGTAACAAGCAAAAAAATAACTTAAAAACAACTAATAGGTATAAAAATCTTTTTTAACAAGTTAACACTTGCGTGAAATTAGCAATTCAAACATGAGAGGCGGCGGCCTAAAATACTATATACGTAGATAAGTATGACCTTCTAGTTTATTTGAATGTGTCGCGAATTCCTCGTAGCAACCGCTCGCAGAATCCGCCATAAAGCGATGCGTCTACGCAGGGTGGGAGTGAGGTGGGTGTTGTGGCCAATAGAAAAAATATGGTTGGATAAAGTTTTGCGGCTTGGGTGAGAAAACTGTGCAATAAGTATTTAATTTACATGATACTTTTTTACAGATATCCTTAAATTTTATTTTTGCTATACTACCTAACTACTGAAATTTTAAAATAAGAATGCGATAATAAAGAAAAGCTTGAAAAAACTTGTTCGAAATTGTTATTATTTATCTATTCGACTAAGTTCTCGTTTACTATGTTGTGATTAAAAAACGATTTCACAGTAGAAAAATTCGTGCTTCACAGGTCAAGTTCAGATTATCTTCCTGTAATATCCTAGATTTCAAATTCTTCGCTACTATGGGGGTCCACATTCCCTAAGTCCAGCCCCTGGCGGGTAGTACTCAAGATGGCTGCCGTCTGGAGGTCACAGGACTGGTTTCTTTGTTCGCCGCTACCCTGACCTACCTCTGTGTGATCAATGGGCTATGGGGCGCTTGCCACACGCATTTTTACCTCTCGTTTGCTGTAGGGTCTGCGATGTCTAGGCGTCTAAAAAGTTTGTATAGGTCTAGCGGCCGTCTGAGCTCGTACATATTTATCGCCATATCTTATAAAAATTATAATAATAGAGACTATGCAATGGTAAAAAAATAAAGTTGAGAAAAGCGTCAAGTAGCAAAAGAAGTGTGTTTGGATCGTAGCAAGTGGAGGGAAATTGTCTGCCTACCTTAAGATATTATGTACTTATGGATAAAACGGATGTAGTTGTAGGTACCAAGATTGATCTTGTTCTTAAGGAAATAATATTGAAAAGCTTCAATCAAATATGTTTAGAGGCTTTTGTGTGAAGGAGTAACAAACATGCTCATATCCATAGCTAAAAACTAGGCACAGACGTTCTCTTCAAACTAGTTTATTTAAAGTACCAATATGATTTAAACAAACAAAACCCTTAAATCTTATCAAACAGGAAAAGTGATTCAGACAATATTTTGAACATTAGGATCGACATGGGTCCGACTCCAACAGAAATGCAACGCGGCGCAGCAGAATATACTTTATTTGCAACATGAAACGAGACAAATATTTTCTTTAACCCTTCTTTTATAGCCCTAATGCTATATTTGAAAGTTGAAACCATATATCATCGGATACTTTTGCCTTAGAACGTTCTCGTTGCATTCCATAGTATTTATATCCATTTTACAGTTGAGCAACTGAATTAGGTTTTCGGGTCACATTTTACTATGTTGTTTTGTTTCTCTTTGATGGTGTTTTGTTTTTTTTTGTTTTCCGCTGCATTTCAGATTTAAATGTGTTGAGTGGATGTGTCGTAAAAGTTTGAAACTTTATTGGTTGTATCCAATCTTCGTTATTGCAATGTTTTTCGTAAGAAGGGTTATGTTTATTAAAATCTGTTGGAACTGGCCGAAAATATGTTTATACCTACATTACCTACAACAGGATTACCTGTTTATGTGTTTAAATTGTCTTTAATATTGTCTAATAGATAGTTTGTGATTTGCGTCTATCCTTTTTAGTTATCCAGAAATGAATACTCACTTTCGTATATACTATAGTCTGTGTCTCTGCTTTAATACACATCAAATTGTAATAGAATCATATGCTATTTATGTTCTGTAAACCCAAGTACTTAAACAATTTGATCGATTTTAGATTTTAAGTATTTTTTGTTAGACCTAGAATTTCCTCGGGTTGAAAAATACATCCCTTGAAAATTATATTCTTGCATCTCCCGCGAACTTTAAGTAAGGAACTGGGAAAACTATCCAATATGACGTATACAATGATTTCGTAACAAGATAGTAACTTCATCATTATCATAAACTTTAAAAGCGCCACTCTTCTCTATTCTCTACCGTCCGTTTGAACACCTGATATGACACAACTTCTATTCCCTCTTTTATTTGGTCTATGTCAGCTTTCGTGGTCTCCCAATAATTTTTCCTTTACCTATTTCGTAAGTTACAAATCTTTCAATCTCAAGATTTAAAAGGAAACCCCCAATACAAGGTATAAGTCTACAGTTTCTACGGAACCATTAAATCGAGATGTACCCACGCACCGCCCACTCTACTTTCTTCAGGGTGTCTCCTTTATTGCCCCAGTTTAGCTATCGTACTAATACAAGGTGTAACAGAAAGGGGGTATAACGCCGAAACACAGCGATAGTGCCCATTAAAACTGAACAACTTTCCCCAAGGAACATGGGTCGTAACTCGAAAATTTTTTGGGTCGCCCATACTTACTCGATCAGCTGATCAGACATTTTCTAAGGGGAGGCGAATTTTTTTTTTTTAGTTACGACCCATGTTCCTTGGGGAAGGTTGTTCAGTATTATGAGGACTATCGCTGTGTTTCGGCTTTATACTCCCTTTCTGTTACACCCAGTATAAAGAATACAAAGAAGAAATAAGTGATATTTATGAAAAAAACTAGAGGCTGCTCACGACTAAGTACGCATTTATAAACATATCTCGGACAATAATACAGCCTAAGTGTTATTCTGATGTGCAAGCTACAATACGGCTACGGTTTTTGTGTGAAAGAGCAACAAACCTCCTCACATCCATCCATCGCCACAAACTTTGACATTTATAATATCAGTGGGATGAAAGTGGGACAAGCGTTTTATATGCTTCCCTAGTACTGCTACAATGAAAACAACGCAACTTTGTGCATGAAATCTTTGTTGAATGTGATATGAGACGTCTTCCTATAGTAAGTAAAGATACTAGTACCTATAGGAAGACGTCTCATATGATTCTCATGCGAAAATATGTTGATGTGTGAAAGTCGTAAAATGTGGCGACCCATATTTTAATAAGAATTCCATGACACTCCTCTTCTTTGTCCTATTTAGCACACCAATTCCTTCATATGTTTATTTTAAATACATAAACACAGTGTTTTGTTTCTCATTACTTGTTTTTTGATAAATTATCCCGTATGAAACAGTTTGGAATAAATATAATTATACGCTTCGTTACCCGGAATTTTTTTTGCTTATATCGTGTACTTCGAAAATTATATCGTATGTAGATTTATTCGTTTATATTTTACGAATATTTTGATGGCCTTGTGGTCGATTTTCTTTTCAATTGACAAATTGAAGGTTTCATTGAACAATTTTTAGTTAGCATACTTTATTTCAGGTCAGTATTTATAATCTGTATTTATCATCTCATGTAGCTCCTTTTTTCAGATTTTTTTTAGCCTATGTTGTCCCACTGCTGGGCAAAAGCCTTTCCCTTGCTTCTCCACACATTTCTGTTGGTGGCGGTTTTCCACCAATCTTCCCTAAATGTGTTCTGGTCGTCGCGCCATAGTTTCTTCGGCCTATCTCGGCGGCGCTGGCCGTCTTCCGGCACCCATTCTGTGGCTATTCTCGCCCAGATTTTCAGATTAAAAACTAAAAATTCAGCCGGATTGAGAACCACCTACATCGCTTAGATTATTTTTAATTTAAAGTCGGTTCAAGAACATCTCGATTTTCAGCTGACAAATAAAATGGAGGAACTGTATTTGGATTGGAGCGAGTTAAAGGCCTCTTTGTCTGTGCCTACTTTGATGGGAAAGGTAGCTAATATGTGTGTAGGTATTTTTGTCAACATTTGAAGATATGAGAAAATTACGTATTTTATTAATTTATAAGATTTATAAATTAATGAAAGGGAATAAGAACCGATCACAGTTCAAAAGAACAAATCAATTCTACCATAATCATACCTACCGTCGATACCAATTGAATGCTTTAATTTATTGATTTAACAGGGTTCAAGCCAATAATTTAGTTGACTACATGCCTATTAACTTACGGTCATAAATTATTTACGACTAAATAGTTAGTTGGCACCTTTGACTGGTATTTTGTTGGTAGAACTAAATTGGTAATTGTCACTTAAGTGATAGGATAAGTTGTACCTATGTATTATTAGTTTCATTTAAACCTTTGTTCAAAAGGTGCAGTTAAGTGGTTAGTTTAAGCAGCAGGTTAAGGCGAGCAATCCTTATAATGTAAGGCGTAGAACACATGGGGAAACGCAACTGCAAGAAAACCACACACGATGCAACTAATCTGAAACATCTTGTGAGGTTTTCTAAAGGAGTCTATAGCACAAACTTAGATGCAACTCAAAAGTAACTAGCAGTTGCAGTTGCGTTGCAGTTGCTTTTCCCCGTGTGTTCTGCGTCTTAGAGGTATAAATGTCAATATTGGCCCCGATCCCTGACGAATGGATGGGAGGATATTTGTCACCCTTTCATGCAAAAACCACTAAAATCGCGTACCTACCTACGCGTTTATCGTCATAATATCTTGTAAAACTTATACAATATCCTTAAATAGCCCATATATTAATATGTTGTGCAAATTACAACATTGTGAAGTTTCATTAAAATTAGTTTAGTGGTTTTTGAGTGATAGTGTAACAAAATAACTTCACACCCATCCATCCTCACCGGCACTTATGGAATTTTATTTATTATTACGAAAGGTCCTGATAGTTTATAGAGTTTTATTTTTTATTACGATTAAGTCCCATTTTCATCAAGTACCTACGTAACGGTGTACCTACTTATAGAAAATCAATCGCACTCTATCAAACAACTCATATACCTAAATGACGTCATCTCATCACATAGTAAACAGTGAACCATATAGCCGTCTGATGACCAACTCTCGCTGACACAGTTCCACATCTGCAGCGCACGGTGACGTCACGAGCGAATGAATGAACGGCTCGCCCACACTGAGCGTAGTTCATGTAGAGTTTTGTAAGGGGTAGAGGCGGCTGTGGGCTTGTTTTTATTTTATTTTTTGGATTGCGAAAGTGGAGGGATATGTTTGACAGCGGTCGGATACTATGGATATAGGTACCTATTTAAAAAAGTGTGTATTTGGTTGTCTGAAAATTTTTGGATTTGGAACTGAATGAAGGAAGACGTTCATATTACGCATTTATAGTCCGTGCTTTTGTATGTCGATTGTTGGTTAATCTGTAACAAAACTCACTGTTTTGAAATGAACTAAGAAAAATTTAATTCTGTTTATTTACTTACTTTGTTTTTGATTGATGTAAGATGTATATTAATATTTTCTCAAACATTTAAATTAAATACTTCTTTTTCTGTTATATAGGAACATAAAATACATAAATGAACTTCCTCAAGCGCAATGGAAGATTAAAAATGTTTTTTTTCTTAAGTACCTAGTTCTCTCTTTTCGTTTTTAAATTATAGATACCAATTAGCAAATTACTCAATGTCAAAATTATAGCTACAAAATATAATATATCTTTTTTTCAGAAATATCCGCATCACTTCTACCGCTTCTTAACTCTACAGCTATTTCCGTAATCGTAGTACCGAGTACCTCCCGATACTATAATTTATCGTAGACGGTCGGTACCTCTGTTGTACCTACGCGTGAAACAGTAAACGAGGGATGCAGTGGGTGCGAGCGAGATGAATAGGTAATACGAGTAAAATGGGTATTGCGGAAGGTTGATTGTATCCACATTTACAAACTATTAACTATGACTCGTCTAGGTGTTTAAATATCGTAGTAATAAAAAAGTATTTATGTACTTATGTGTCGATGGATGTGGGGATGTATGGATGAGTAACACTCATTCGCCGAAAACCATTAAAAATATTTAGATAAATAGCAATATTGTGGATTACACGTCGGTACCTACTAAATATTCGTGTCTGGCAATTCATTCATTGGTCACCGCTTGTATAATATACATACAATTTAACATAAGAAACCTGCGTATACTATTATTGTCATATCTTAAGAAACTTAAAAAAACTACTACTTTACTTAAAAAATATATCTTAAAATAATGTACTTTATTTTTACATACATATATACGTACATACATACATATCCGTCACGCCTCTCTCCCATTGGGCTAGGCAGAGACCACTTTATTTTTTATAAGTACAAATGTGTAAACTATAATTACAATTATGTTTGTAAATGATTCTTAAGTTTCATCAAAATCCAATCAGTGGTTTTTGCGAGAAAGAGCAACAAACATCCTCTCATCCAACCATCGGCACAGATTTTGTCATTTTACATTTTGTAAGATAGGATTAACTAGTACAGATAAGTAGACCTAGTGAAAACCACGGGGTCTTGGATGCAGGTGGCAATGAATCGGTTGGATTAGAGAGTTATTGCAGTGGTCTATGCTCAGCAGTGGGCAGCTATATGCTGAGATGATTATGATGAACTAGTAGGGCTCAAAACCAAAGACACCGGTGGCACCGAATCCGTCGCGTTGGAGAGCTATTGGAGTGGCCTACTTATGCTCAGCAGTGGGCAGCTATAAGGTGAGATGATGATGATGAACTAGTAGGGCTCAAACCCAAAGACTCCGGTGGCAATTGACTATTGACTCTCCTTAATCCGGAGCTATTGACTATAGGCTGATAGAGGCTAGTAGGGCCCAATACCACATCCCATACCTTTCATAGATTCATAGACCCTTTCATAGATATCTTATGAACACAACAAAGTTAATAAGATACCTACGAATGTCATTTAAACGACCGAATTGTGTGACATTACGTTGACATTCGATAAGCCAGTAATATTATGTGCAATAGCTTAAATAACTATATAAATTTATTCGTGCATTTGCCCGTAATGATGTCATCTTGATGTGTGGACAAGGTATCTTTCATTCTTATTTTAATTGCTGATTCATTCAGTATTTTTTCCAGAGAAGTTTAGAGGGCATACGGAGATGTTTTGGTTATCTGTTTTGATTAGACTGTGGTAATTATACTATAAAATGACCTAAACATATACCCTCTTATTACAAAACGAGGTTTAAAGATAGTCCGACGTTAGTTCGTATAGTTTGACGTTTTGTCCATAGCAGAAACGTCAAAAGAGACGAACTAATCTCGGACTATCTTTAAACCTCGTTTTGTTATAAGTTTACGTCATTTTAGTATAACTACCACGGTAGCTCTAACTTCTAAAATATCTGTTACGGTTAGTATCGAAATGTTTAAGTTAGATTCTAGAAAATACATTTGGAAAATGCCTAGATTTACCAAAGCACTTTTATAGTATTTCCCATATGCAGACACCACTTCCCTCCACTTGCTACGATCCAAACGCACTTCTTTCTACCCCGATGGGAAAGATTCGTTGCAGATATGTATGTGTAGTATTTGAGTAATATTGAAAATCACTGATGATCCCTTATTTAGGTCATTAGCTAAAAACATTTTTAAATACCAAGCTAATATGCAGACAAAAATCCAGCGACAGAAATAAAATAAACATTTTTTAATAATCAAAAGAATGCAAGTGCGAAGTTGTAAAAGCAGTTATTTCGTCGTAACGTAGAATTGTATAGATAAGCGGCTGGCCTTGAGCAACTTGTGTTATCTACCAATTTTATGCTCAAGTTTGGTCTGAGTGTGAGCGAATTTTATTACATTATATCAATATAGTATAAGTCTAATTTATGTATTTCTTTCACTTATTTGATATTAAGATTTTTCACCTGTGCCCAAATAACATGCATGAACAATTTTTGAAAGATCGCAATTTCGCATGTCGTTTAAGTATACAAAAATATGCAAAAATGACCTATGCAATAATAGAAAATATTATAAGTAAATAATAAGTAATAAGTCATTGAGTTCCATTACGTTACTTATAGGTACCACTCAATACTCAATACTTAATCAATTATTGCACTCCACAGGTTTTTACAGATCTTATAAACTACTTAAAGTACCAAATGTGGACCCTGATTAGGGCACTACTTTATACTTAAATTAACCTAACCTAACAAAGCCTACTGCCGCTTCTATTAAGTCACAATTAACATTGATTAATTTTGTGGGTAACCTATTAATTTATAGTCAAATGTCAAGGAATAGAACAAAAGCAAACGATTTCGGTCACCTAGATGGAAAACCGTAATAGCCTATTAAGTACTATGACACTTTACTGTCACAAAATTTTAAATTCTGTCCTCATTTTTAACCGAATTCAAACTTAAAATAACCCAACCAAGGAAAAGGAGGTGGTTCTCATTTCGGCTGAGTTTTAATTGTAATCAAAATTTAATACTAAAGATTGTCAAGTCGTACTAAAGTTGTACCGTAGTAACTAGGTGTTATTACTTTTAATTGTTTCAATATAGTTTTAAAACAATTTGGTAATTCATACACCTCTTTCGCTTCATTCATATTCCACAATCATGCACAGTTTAGATCGTAGTAAGTGGAAAGAAATGTTATCTGCTACCGCGATAGGAAAGAGACGTAACAGATATAGTATGTACCTACCTAGGTACTATTGATTTGAAAATTGTTTAATAAATACCATTACCAATATTATTCTACCCCACTACTACGCTAATGGGGATGATGAATACAATCAAAAATTCAAAAAATAATTAGTCCAGTCCGTCTTTTAGGCTATTAAAAAATATTTGAATCACATTTTTTACCTGATCAAATACATAAATAAATACAAAGATACAGAGCATCAAAGTTACGGAGTATTGACGCCACTCCTCGGTTAAAATCGTACTAAGGCGTGACGTCACGAGCAACTTTAACCAAGTGTATCTTTGTCATTTTTAGTTTAAGAGAAAAAAGAAAAAATACGTGTCGAATATTTTAAAGTAATCTATGTGATGGACTAAAAAAATATTTTTGTCATTATGCCCATTGTAGACAAATAATATGTATTTTACTATCCGCTTCAGCGTATCACTTGCTACGCATTTTTACGCATGGCAACTAACTGATTTTAAAGTCTCGTTTCTACCTACAAAATTAATATTTAACCACACGATTAAGAGTTCGCGAAATCATTATTGCCATTTTGATAAAGTTGCATGTCTCTTGTTGTAAATGATTATGTAACGAATGATTCTTTTTCGATCACGTGCTTAGATATACGTAATTTTTATTTAAATTAGCTTGTTTAAACTAGGTTATAAAATATTTATTTAAGTAGGTTCTATTTTGAATAATTTCATGAATGAATGAAAAGGACAGTTGGCAAATAAAACAAATGAACACATTCAAAAAGTTAGTTTTGAAAAAGTTACCAAATAATTGGTGATTAGATGACAAAATTGATTTAAAAAGTTCTGACTTTGTTGGTATATTAAGTGCTAGTTTCACCACCTGCAGATAAACTGTAACTGACAGATAAACCTATAGGTATATGTATATTAAAATTATTTTATTATTATTATTATTTTATTTATTAGTAGTAAATTACAGTATTTATTTATTGCCCTGCTCTACTCTACAGTCTTCCTAAACTAGTCCTACTCCAAAGGTTGTCTGGAAGAGATCACTTTTAGTGATAAGGCCGCCTTTGCGCACAATGTTTTAGTTTTAAGTTATATTTGTATTTCTTTGTGTGCAATAAAGAATTTTTATCTATCTATCTATCTATTTCATAAAACTTGACGTTTTCGACAGAGGCAGCAAAATAACTGTGAGATAAATGTTATCTGTACAAGGTGAAATGGCCCCTAAGTATAGGAGTCTTAAATAAAGTACGTAACACCATCCATCGTAACTTACCTTAGATTCTATTACGAAATGCTATTGTGTGATTGCAAAGAACTGTCACAAACCAGCGATAAAGACCTCCATCATCATAAAAAGAAGCCTATTACAAGGATCATAAACTTAGAGGTACTAAAATGACCAATTATGAAAGACACCTTCAGACAAGTAAATTGTATCCGGAGAAAGGTCAAGGTTCGGAGATTATACGGCTGCATACGACTCGAACCTACCACAATCATTCATGATGTTGCGGCGCCAAGGCGAGCTCAAGTAGTTTTTTTTATGCTATCGGTCTAGACATGGCTTTGAATCATCAGCTTATAGTGTTACGATAAAATTTATCAAAACTGCGCCTCAAATTGTTCTATGTGCGAGTAGGTGAGTTAAGATATGACTTTGTGCGTAGTTAATGTCGAATCGTAAATTTAGGTAGGTACTTATTTAATCATGACAGTTACTGATTATTTGTTTGTATATTTTAATTAGGTAATGGTATTTTATTTATTATTATTTACATAATGAGGTCCTCTCGCCATCTTCAGAATCTGCCGCAGGTCATCTGTTCGATTCCCACCAGAGACAAACTGTGATATACAGCAAAGTTTTTTTGTGTACGTACGTAGGTAGATATATTATGTACCTATGTAATGTACTTATAGTAAACTATACATTTATATTACAATACTAGCGGCCCGTCCCGGCTTCGCACGGGTACATACACACAAACACATACACCCTTCTTTTTTGCGTCGGGTTTCAAAAAAAAAGTAAACTTATAAAGGAAGTTTGAATTTATTTTTAATGAATTTTTTATTACATTGACTCCCCCCGTACTCCAGTGACGCTTACATGGAGCCTACATCGCATGCTGGCTAGCTGAGCGCGGTGAGCGGCAACCACGCGACTATTTTCTAATACTTGCATTTTTAAACTCGTGATATCTTCCGAATGAAATGTCCGAATTGAATAATTCAAAAAGTTATAAAAAGGTATTGAAGCCGTCTTGAATATAATATTACAATATAAGCATAATTATAGTAAGCTTTATTTCAATTGCCATTTACAGAATCAACAATAGAAGTTGCCATTAAATTAAAAAAAAACTTTAAAACAGCTAAAATACTTCTCGATCTTTGTTCAGTTCACCCGCGATAAATTATCAAAATTATTGAAATAAAATGCGTCGCAGTTACGTAAACTGTTGATAAGGCAGGTGACTTTGATCTTGTGAATGAGACGGACGGAAGGGTCCAATGTTGACCAATGACCTGTGATAACCCCCTATTCATTTAGTCGATCAGCTTTTTTAGGGTCCCTTTGTGTGTTGGTGACGCCAAAACCGCGTATGTTGGTATTTGTGAATGAGTTATGTGGATTTTAAGGAAAAAAGGTCGTATGTAGTAGTCGTTATTTGTTTTATATTTTTGTAATTTATTTTAAATATTTAACACCGCTTTGGTAAGTTTCCTAAAAGTTAAAACAATACTTTTAATTAAGGACAATTAAGGACTCTAGGCAGGTATCAAATTCACAGAAACATCCACGCTCCCAAAAACTTCTATAAGTCCCTTCATAGATATATGGATATCCTAACACTTTGACAGATTTTCTAAAGTAGCTGACCGATCTCGATCATGGCAACTTCGACTCGACTCCTAGTCGGGTTGGCGCACGTGCGACCGAAGATGGCCGACAAAGTAGCCAATCTTCGCGGTAAACTCTCGCGTGGAATGAAGGGCACGTGAGTACACCTTTTGTGTAATGACAATGATACTGAACGACAAATAGAAAAACGAAAACCTCCTCCTTTTTTTTGAAGTCAGTTAAAGAAAAGTTGAACTTATATCCTGTATATAATTAAAAAATTACGGAACCCAACGAAAAATAATTCATAGTTACAAATCAGACGCCATTTTGATAATAATTGTCGTGATTTGCGTAAACGTACGTAGGTACTTTGTAATTACGTACGCATATTCGTCTTTCACAATAGGTCGATTGATTGACGTTTATATCATCTTCAGTTTTTAAAACATATTTGACCTAGCATTGTCATTATAGTTATTTAAGGTACCTATTTGGTTAATTTACGCCGTCTTTTTAATGGATTCTTTCTTACTTCGATTAGAATAGAGATAAATAAAGGCAACTGAATGTATTCTTCTATTTTATACATACATATCTGTAATGTAACGCTTCCCTTCGGGGTAGGCAGGGGCCCCTTCGCTCTACTTGCTACGATACAAAGAAACTTAAAAAAAAAAAAAAAAACTTATTTAAAATTATCCCCAAAACAACTGAGCTGTATAACCCGACTAAATACAAATCTATGTCAGTGTTAAGAACATTACTACATTGACAGACGTTTATTTAAAAGATGGGTTTTACAGCTGAGTGATAAAGACAGTAATTTTTAACAAATGGAATTTCCAAGCAGATATTGATGCTTGTATAAAGAGACTGTTGAATATGGAAGCGAAAGAAATGTTTATGGATTGTAGCAAGTGGACGGAAGTGGCCTCTGCATACCCAAATAGAACAGAGAAGCGGGACTTTCATGTATGAATTGTTCCCTCTTGTACGAGTTTAAAATAAAATTTAACTAAAAACACTTGAATGGGCGCGACTAGATGATCACAGACGCCGAGGTAGGCCTCTAAAAAGATGAACAGACGATCTGGATGCATTTTTACGGGAATGGCGGGTCGCTACCGGAGACCGTGTTAAATAGAAAGTCGCGGGGAGGCCTTTGCCCAGCAGTGGGATCTTGATGGCTAAAAAAAAACATTGGAATTGTGTTCAAAATTACCAAATTCTTGGTCTCATCCTTCAGTATTGTAATAAGTAGAAAACGAAAGTTTTAAAGAAAGTATAATGTGGAAATCTTCAGAAAACAATAGTCTGAAAGACAAAAGAAAGAAACTAAATATAAGCATTAAAATGTTTACTTTCTAAAGTCTCTATACAAATAATAATGTAAATTAAATTTCTACGCTCATGAGATACAGACTGTTGACAGACAGACGGACGGACAGACGAACGGACAGCCAAGTCTCAGTAATAGATTCGCTTTTTCACCCTTTGGGGAAATATTCGTCATCTCGTACTCAAAAAACTCGCACCAAGGCAAAGCAAAAAACCAAGGTAAAAATCTGGGTGCAAGTTTTTTGGAAAGGAAGTGGTTTCTGCCTACCCCAATGGGAGAGAGGCATGACGGATATGTATGTATGTATGTAAGTTTTTTGGGTGCGAGGTGATGAATAACTCGGGTACGGAATCCTAAAATAGAAATAAAAGAGTTGTTTTTTCTGATAGAAAGTGAAGTCTCGTGATTTTCATAAGTTCAAAGACATCTAATATTTCTCTGAAATGTCTCAAGTAAGTTTCCACACATATCTATTGACTGGATAATGAATATGCAGTGCCCCGAATGGTTTTCTTCCGTCTGTTCCTATTGCATACATTTCATACATTATACCTACTTTTGTTAACATAATTGACTTATTGACTGCGACTTCTCTTTGTAACTATGCTGCCTTTGTTGGTAAATGCTGGGTAATTAATTCGGTTATAATGTCTTTCAATATAGCAATATTATCAGTGAAATTCATCTTGTTTATACATACATACATACTAGAGATGCGCCGAATATGGGTTTTGCTGAATAACGAATACCGAATACTATTCGGTTTGAAACTCAACCGAACCGAATAGTTCGGCCGAACTATTCGGTTGTTCTTTCACACTAATTTAGATACAATACAACAAATACTTAAAGTTTATAAAGAAAAGCGCCTTTTACTGTCATTAAATAGAGCAGAATGTCTAGGTTTCTAAATTCTATCTTTAAAAGACACTTATTAACTTATCTTTATTTTATCATCTCCTAATAGCTCTTGTAATACCTAGATGTGAAAATGAGGATATAAGATTGACTGCTCCTTGGTTTAAAATAATTGAAGATGAGGTTAATATCTTGTTTTATCAAGCAAATTATTACTAAACAAAATAAACGAATAAATGGTCATTTTAACCGAATATTCGGCCGAATACGAATATTCGGTTGAGGTGCCGAATATGCCGAATACCGAATAGTAAACGAATATTCGGCGCATCTCTAATACATACATACATATCCGTCACGCCTCTCTCCCATTGGCGTAGGCAGAGACCACTTCCTTCCACTTGCTACGATCCAAACACACCTCTTTCGCTTCATCCACACTCATCAGTCGCCTCATACATGCCCGTCGGTTTAGGGTACTCTTGACTTGGCCTTTCTTGAGAAGTCCCCGATTTGATCGAGGTACGATCTTGTTTATAATAATTGTCAAAACTTTTCAACTGTATATTTAAATGAATATTATGTTCAAAATTAAATCGTCCGTTACTAATATTTTATATTCATAAAATGTCCTTCTTCTGTCTATATGTTTAAGAGTTGCTCTTGTCGGTAGAGTCTACTCCACTGCTTTATTCTCTGCCGTACTTTTGAACACCTGATACGACACAACTTCTATTCCTTCTTTCATTTGATCTATACACCTAAGTTCTCCGTTTTCCTTCCATGATGTCTTTTTAAAGACTCATCGTGTAGTATCAGCATTTTTCCTCTCCATCATTATTTGATAAAATACAGTGCTTTGATTTTTGACTTCAAACCTCAATTCCCTTTGTTCCAGATCTACAAAGGCTTGGACGTGGTGACAGCTAAAGCATCTCCTCAAGAACGAGCAGCTGCTCCTCATCATCTCTTGGACATCTTGGAGCCTCATCAGATGTTCACTGTGGTTGACTTTCGTAATAGAGCGCTGAAAATTGTATCCTTTTTTAAAGATATTGAAATTGTCATCTTTCTGAGAGTCTTCAATTGTTTTATTTCCTAGCATTTGTTCCACGAAGACCTTAGCTAAGATTAGATTTAGCTAAGCTGGATACCCGTGTTACTTGATTACAATTCTTTGTAAATATGTGCATTACTACATATTACCAAGTAGGTATAGATAGAATTTGTAACTTCGCAAAATTTTGGTCATTAGCAAATGTTGCTGAAATCTAGAGAGCTAGAAATTTTACGAACCCCTTTTCACGAGTCGTTGTCTCACATAAAAGTAGAAAGTCGTAGGTAACGTGATTTATTATACTATCCATATGTATGAAATAAAATATGTAGTGCGGTATGAATTAATGTATTTAATCATTTAATTCAGTTTACATAGCAACACGTGTATGTAGGTAGTCTTTTAGTTAGTAGCACGCTATCGAAATACATAGCTCATTTATACCCCATTGTCATGAAACATAAAACACATACCAACTAGCATATTTCTTTCACACATTTCGCCTTAGATGTTGTAATATTGGTAAATTTTTGATATAACATACAATATATCATTAATTTTGAAGTGAATTCGCAGTTGTTTAAACTATAACAGTTGTGTAAACATTGAGTCAGGTTAGACTACCTTTAGCGCCTCTGCAAATACTCGAGGTTTGCTAATACGTCAATGGTGAAATATTTTATGTCGCAGTTTTCAAGGCCTGGCTACAAATGTTTTTATCTGTTGGCAAGGAGGATATATGGGTTTCTGGTCGCAATTCTGGCATATGAAGCACCTGATTTTAGTCGATTTTCATCACAGAATCTGGATAAATCGATCGATGAGTTGGTTGAAATATTTTTGAAATGTACCTTTATGTAGCTTCATTTATTCACGAACCTGAGGAAACCGCAGGAGTCTATAAGTCCTATTTTTGTGCCCAACTAAAGGGGTGACATGTCTCAGACAAAACCCGTTCTGTAATGTCTAATCTAATCTAATTTAGCCATTTCTGTCCCACTGCTGGGCAAAGGCCTCTCTCCTCATCCGCCATGACTTTCTTTCTCTCGTAATGTACATAGATTTAGAAAAAAGTTAAAGTTTAGTAGTGTTTGAGATTCTTTCAAAAACACGGGCTCTTGAATAAAAGTTTGTTCATGGCCTTAATTGTTTGCAACTATATACCTACATGTTATTTTAGGTACATATGTACTCTTACACATGTCAGTATCCAAAAATTTGGTCACGTTTGCAATCACGAGACCAACAACGTCTAGCGACTGCAAAGTCTACAACAAAGCAAACATAAGGAACAATAGCCGAATGAGTATGCAGACAATTATTTCAATATTATATCATTTTTAGTATTTCAGTAGTTTTCCATGTTGTCAGAAATAGTCTCGATAATGTCACCTTAATTTGTTGAATATACAATTGCATAATATCGGATCGTCGCTTAATGCTTTATTACATAACATAACGAGTTTGAAAGATAGTTCTAAAACGAATGTTATTTTTTGACGTTTTCGCCATAGCCTAAAGGGGGATAAAGTTTTGTAAGTACGTCATTCATAAGATAAATCAAATTCAGAAAGTGGGTAGCTTCATGTAAAAATGTGTCTTTAACAAACCTTTGTCAGTTGATCCAAAAATCAATAAAAATAAAAACAAAAAGATTTTAAATTACCGAAAAACCAAGAGTTTTCACTAAACATCTGAGACCTAGCCTTGTGTATTGATTTAAGTACTAATATTTTTACCATTATTATTCAACAATTTACTTAAATATATTCTCCAGATCGATGACTTAACAAACCAAGGAAAAATCCCAATAATAGTAGGCGGGACAAATTATTACGTAGAATCCATAGTGTATAAGATTTTAGTTGAAAACATGGATGACCCACAAGCTTTACTTTGGGACAAAAGTAGAAGGAAGAGAGATTTTGATGACTATGATATAGAAAGTAAGAGCAAAGTGGCTAAGGTTGATAATACCACAGACAATATAGAAGACAGTCAAATAGAAGCTTCATCTTCTGACAAAAAAGATTTCGACCAAAAAGATGCTACTACAGAATTAAATAAAATTGAAGAAGTAAATAAAGACAAACTCAAAGTAGACGTGGACAATGAGAAGAATTTTACAAATGAAGAAATTCATGCAAAACTGAAGGCGATTGATCCAGAAATGGCGAAGAGATTACATCCAAATAATAGGAGGAAAGTTTTGAGGTCAGTTTATTTTTTTTGTTACTTTATTTTTAGAAGTCGTGTCGTAGGTATCAGGTGCAGAGAATAGAGCAGAGTGGTCAAGACTCCACCGAAAAAAGCAACGCTCTTAAATATGATGATGACTTTTATAAAAATCCCTGTTTTAATAA
The DNA here is from genome assembly GCA_947563765.1 of Anarsia innoxiella. Classification (NCBI taxonomy): domain Eukaryota; kingdom Metazoa; phylum Arthropoda; class Insecta; order Lepidoptera; family Gelechiidae; genus Anarsia; species Anarsia innoxiella. The sequence goes on along the minus strand of OX387404.1, from coordinate 8,450,783 downwards.
GGGTGTGCTTTTAGTAGGATCTTACGTACCTAATTGTTAAGAGTAAGGCTACAAAAGGAAAGTTCTGGAATTTATGAACGAAATAGGTTAGCATAATAAAGCAAGAGAATCTAATTAGGTAAAGTAGTATAAAGTAAATCGTTTTGCTTGTAATTGATTAATGAATTTGTAATAATAGCAAATTTCTTAAAAGCATAAGGGCTCGTTACACCATTTACAAAAAAAAAACATCTGACAGATATTTTATACCTGTCTCTGTCTAAGACGTCAGGTTTTATGAAATAGACATAGCTTTATCTGTAGATGATTAAACGTCGCTAAATCTTTCATCATGATCGAAATATTGTCTATTTAATAGTCCCAAATAAGATTTATCTATCGCTCAGCTGTCAATCTGCGAAACTCGAGTAAAACTAGGTTAAATACTTCTTTGTTTGACATTAAACTCATTAGTCTTAATGTTAGTTTAAAAGTCGTTTCCTGTGTGAATTATACGTAGGCACAAAAAAAAATATTAGCCATTTTTTTCCTTGTTACTATGCAAGGCTCTTTGGCTTTAATATCGCTCTTTGCAGCGAAATAATTTAACAGTTGTTACGCTAATATTTAGACATTTTTGTTTATTTTATGAATAACTGGAGGCTGTCCGCGATTTCGTACGCATTTATCGTCATATCTTGAAAAAAAATTAAGATATTTTAAAATAATATAGCCTATGTATTATTCTGATTTATAAGCTACGGTATTGACAAATTTCGTTAAAATCTATTCAGTACTTTTTGCGTGAAAGAGTAACAAACATCCATCCATCGCTCGGCACAAACATTGACATTTATAATACCTATTAGTAGGATTGAATTAATACCTATTCCTCTAAAATACTCAACGCCTTCGACGTATATAAGTAGATATTTAATTTCAATTAATTTCGTCTGCCCATTTGGTTAACATGTTTTCCATTTTTTGCCACTTAAAAACTTGAAAAATCTATTAATATAGGAAAATCGGAAAAACAACTAGAAGTAGATCACTTATGTTTTAATATCCAACTTTATTGCCTCGTTAACTAATTGATGTTGTTGTTATTTAAATTTTATATACGAGTAGATAATTTATACAATCTTTATATTAGCTTCACTTGTAACTAACTATGTATGTAAACAAATCTTGGAATCTTAATTTGACACTTCCCGGCCTTCGAATAGGATGAAATTTTGCTGTTCTGAGTTCTGATAACAATTCAATAATATGGTACTTTCAAACTGACCTGATGATGGAGCATGTTTAGTGCGAGTTAAAGCGTGTTTTAGTTTTTTAAACTACCTATTTTAGGAACATGTTGATACTCGTAGCTATAATTTTACTATTATAGTTTATTGCAAGGGGAGGGTTTTCTCGAAACAAATAACATATACTAGCTTAAATTAAAGCATATTTCTTCATGATCATATATTGAAACTCAAATACTTAGGGAATAACTAATTTAATCGTAATATAATGGAAATAAAAATACTAATACCAACAATTATGTACTTAAAGAGGGCCAAATCTCCTAATTAAAACAAACCAAGGACACTAAACACACACCCACTTGCATGAAACACTCATTAAGTTAACAATCCTTTAAACATCGTGCCGTCTTATTCTGATTTTTGACAAAGACAGTGACAGCTATGCTTATAATGACACGTTAGTTTAATTGGCTTTCTTGCAACTAGTTGTATCTAGTAACAGCGCCGCCTTATCTAATAGTTCAGTAGAGTGTCAGAGATAATGAATAGTGTTAATAAAATGTGAAAATTTCTTCCTATTGCGTAGTTGACTGATATTAGAGTACCGTAAAGTGCTCCAACTTTGCACGAAATTTAAGGTTTTTCATCAATATCACCACGAAAAAATATAATTTGTGCCAATTTTTTACAACTATAAGCAAATTCAAGAGTTACGCCATACGTACAAAGGTTCAAAGTAGCGAAAATGCTGATGGATTGATGTACAAGGACTTTCAAAGTTGTAGGCAAAGTTGGGGCAATTTGCTGCAACTTTGCCTGGATGATTATCAGACAAAATATGTAATTACCACATTCAAAACTAGGCCTAAATAGAAGCCAAATTTTGTGTTAAGGTATTTATGCTTACGTGACTGTCAATATCTAAATATTTACGTTTTTCTAAAGAGTAGGCAAAGTTGAGCATAGTCAGGCAAAGTTGCGTGGTGTCTTCATACTAAATAATAAGAAATGTCAGGGTTGCTCCAAACAGAAAAAAAATTAGCTGCGCACATGTTTAAGAAAACCTACAGATAAGATGTTATTTTATAACATGACGATACTGTGAGGTGATTCTACGTGTGAAAACTAACAACTTTTAATGAGATCATCACAAAAAAAATATACTTCTCATACTAAATAACCCAGTAGGTACTGTTTTTATAGAAAACTATCACGTCTCCGAGTTTAATTTTTTTTACGAAATCCAAAAAAGTATACAGCGGCGGTAAAAAAGGTTTCGTTTTAAAAACAATATCAAAAACGAAATTTACATTTTATATAAAATATTCTATGAGTAAGTACATAATAAATTACAAAATATGGAAGTGACAATCCTAGCCCTAGGCAAAGTAGTGTCACTAAGGATCTGAAAAACCATTAACAACATTGCCTGCCATCATTTTATTAGTAAACTCTCATATTTATAAAGAAAAATAAATAAAAACAGAAGAAAGAGCATGTCTACTAACCCTTTGTGTACCCACAACTCTTAAAATCTCAACTGTTTTAGCGAAAAACTAAAAGTTCCGCACTCATCTAAAAAAACATGCGCTCCCCGACTATCTTTAAAAGCTGATAGATAAAAATTGTGCAGTGCTACCAATTCAAAGAAATAAAAAATAAGTTGCCAAACTAATGATAGACTTTCTACCATTAATAGAAATAGAAAATATGTAATGGTTGTCAAATGATTTCGATTTTACTGAATCAGGCAAACTTGAAGCTGGTTGGCAAAGTTGCAGCATTTTACGGTAGTTAGTACTTGTTAACGGTCGCTTTGCCACCTCTGCTTCCGTGTTACGCTTCCTTGTTGGACTATTTTAGGGTTTTGGTTACTTATATAGGACTATTAAGACTTGTGTAGGACTATATGACTTTTTAACAAGGAATTTTGACTATTCGATGTTCTTGTATTTTCTGAAAGTTTATTTTACTAGTATGTTACCTACATTTGTAAAAAAAAGGCCCAAAATCAAATTAGGTACCTACGTAACGTAACTCTACGTATAATTACTTCTTGTAGATAGATTTAAACTAAGAGTTTTATATCTCAAAGTCGCTTATATAACACTAGTAGGTATAAATGGAAGTTAGTCAAAAAATCAGGTTAAAATTAATTTGAATACTATGCATGTACTTATGGAAGTACCGATTAAAAAAATAATAAACTTGATTTCTAATGCAAATTATTTACGTATTTTGATGTGCTAAATTGTATCATGATTAGACGGAAAACTTAAATATTATTAATGTATTCCTGCGTCAATCAACACAAGTTTGTAACATTTAGATTTAAATAAATTATTTGTAGGTATACTTAGGTACTTATGTAAAATTCCGTCTGTCAGTGACAAAATTGTAGACTTTATCGTATTAATTTCAAAAAGAACGCAAAAGATAAAAACTGATTTTACTTTTATCATTATTGCGTCATTTAAATTGACCCCTTAGCATTTTTATCGAAAATATTCCAACAAAAACGCATAACCTAGGTCAGCTGCAGAATTCTATATTTAAAAAGGAATTATCGATTTCCCGCCCAAATTCTGCACAGCAACAGACTATGAACTTGGCCACGTGATTTTCATAAACGTCAAGCGAAGGCCGCATGACACGATGACATAAAATTTGCGACCAGCTATATTGACCTCGCTCCTTCTGAGTCACCCCAGTGGGTGTTTCAAGGGGTGTAGTAAGAATGGTCGGGGGTTAAGTTATGCTGGTCGTATCGACTTCCGCAGGTCGTTACCCGGATTCAAGGATTTCGTAGAGTGTGCGTGTTACATGACCTTGGGTTTATTGCCCAACGTAGTGTAGCTATGATTTCGCTACGACGACAGGACATTTTGGTACTTTATGAGCAAAATTTCATATCGTTGGTATTGCGTTTTGGATACGGACACGGACGCCTATGTTATTATATTAATGTATATTGGCAGAAATTAACGTTAAACTTTAACCTTAATACAGTGTAGGTACCTACTTACTTTTTTATTAAGAAGATTACATAAAATATTTCTTATGACCATAAAACAATGTAAATTTTTACTCAAAATATAAATTGTACAAATTTTTGGCGAAGCGTCACAACAAAACTTACTTAAATATATAGTTTCTTTCTTATATTCTTATATAAGTTTATATTTTGATTAAATACTCTCTACATGCATAACAAGTTAAGAATTAGTGTAAAAAAGGGAATTTTTCGAAAAATATGCCTCCTTATCGCAAAAAGGATGGTACCTCGCTTGCACGTGCCGCCAAAAAGTATCCTTCGTTGACTTCATTCCGCAGTACACCATGGTCACCCTTTATTAATCGCAAAACGCGGTCCCTCGATAACCCCCGAATTATTTATCATATGATTATTACCCGGCCAGAAATATTGTACAGAGTTCATGTATAAATTGCTATATTTCATGTTACCTCTTAATTTGGTCAGGTTTTAATTTTGGCTGTCTATTCTACCAGCTTTTATGGAAATACCTATTTAATTCGACGTATTACATTATTTCGTTTGTGTTTTATTTTTATACTAATTCAGTTGCAAGAAAGTGTAATTAAAGTAATGCTCTATTACCAATATAGCTGTCACTGTCTTTCTCAAAAATAAGAATAAGACGGCACGATCTTAAATGGATTGTTAGCTTAATGTCCTTAAATTTCATTTCTGTAATGAAAGAGTGGGATTGCTAACCTGTCCGGATTCTTAAAAGACTATTTTGAGTTAATCATGTGCTGTCTTCTTTAGATATTTAGCAACAGTTTGAAAACGATAGCTTTAAAGATCATTTCAGCATTATGATTACCTAGTAATAAGAAGATAATCGGTTTTTGAACAACTCGTAACAATTGACAGTCGCGTCCCATCCCATCTCTACTCAGAGAGCTGTCAAGTGGTAGATTCCCGCGCTTTTATGTAGATGTATTCTTTGAGCGGATTAAATTACTCTTGCTGATTAAAATTGTGTTTTGTCTAACTATCTAACACTAGCTAATATTTTTCTTATGTAAGTGAATTCTAATTCTTTATGAGAAATAGTCTCAGTAGTAGAGTCTTTAATAGTAGTCTTTAAACCGAATGGCAGTATGTAAGATGAGCAAAATTTCTTTCTTCAAAGAATGTTGTTTTTTTACTCTTGTAACTGTAGGTAGGTAAAATGAATATTATTATACGTAAACATAGATACATTATACCTCTTGTTCATTATTGTATGAACACGCCCCGCCTCCCTTAAGACGAAGTTACACTGTATAGAATCGGAGAAGTTTGTTTTTTCTGCTTAATAAGTGTGCTAGAGACTGCCGACTTCGTACACTTTTATCGTCATTTTTTAAAAATCAAATTCAATAAAGATTTATTCATAGGTAAAACAAAATTACACTTGAATGCGTCAGAAGTATAAAATTTAGCATTTTTCATCCCACTCCGCTCCCTCGCTCGTCCGTGTCCGTGCAATGTGACATTTCTTCCTCAATAATAAATCAATTTAATTTAAAATACCAATGGAAATCCGTCTGTATTTAAAGCACTAAACTAGATACTATAGACAGATACGTATTTAATATTCATGGAATAGTAGAATTTATACAAACACAAATTATAAAATCATTAATCTACTTTTTATGTTTGGTGATACCATAAAAATCAGATGTGTTTTTTGTATTTAAATAACCTCTAAGACTTAAGTGAATTTCAAAGACGTTACAGTTAATTTTAAAGTGTACACAAATAAATATGAAGCTTATAACTCACAATATGCTAACTTCTAAATGCTTAAAGGGTGTCGTTACTGGATATACGCTGGCCATCAACGCTACAGATGTTAAAGTGAACGAAGTAGATTTTAATCCAGAGTTCATTTCTCGAATTATTCCTAAATTGGATTGGGAAGTAGTATGGGAAGCAGCGAACAGCGTAGGCCATAGCGAAGGGCTACCGAAAGCACTCGAACCAAAGTTTGCAGAAGACCAAGACTTTCTTAAAAAAGCACATCGTGTTTTACTGGAAGTGGAGGTAGAAGAAGGTCACCTTGTATGCCCTGAATCTGGAAGACAATTCCCTATTTCTAAAGGAATACCGAACATGTTATTAACAGAAGCTGAAGTGCAATAAATGTAAATGTAGAATGTAGACTGCTGGGCAAAAGCCTCTCCCATGCCTCTCCTCAGATTTCTGTCGGTGGTTGCCTCCAACAAATCCTTCCGTCATATCTTGAAAAATTTACTCAATATTTTCAAGTAAATTAGCCTATGTGTTATTCTGACGTGGCAGCTACAATATTGTAAAGTTTCATTAAAACCTGTTCAGTGGTTTTTCCGTGAAAGAGTAACGAATAAAGAGTCACATCCATCCATCCATAGGCACAAACAGTCACGGGAAGTAGTTGGATGCGGGCAGCGCCGGACCAATCCTTGGGGGCGTCCACTACTGGCTTTTGTCCAGTAGTGGACATCCACAAGCTGATTGATGACGACGATGATGATTATGTCAACTAACGGTTTCTCTCTAAAATTAAGCTACCTAGCTTCTATGGGTAAAATTCATTGCTTCCTAACTAACGTCATGAGAATATGTCTACGACGTCGTAGGCGGCGCTACGCCTACTTATTGTTATTTCAATAAAAAACCTTTTCACACTATGGACAGGCTTTCAGCATTTTTTAAAGACCAAATATCTTTTATACATTAAAAACCTGCTGTATTATTTATCGTGTTTTTTTTTTCATAAATAACTTATTCTTACACTAGAGGCTGCGCGCGACTTCGTACGCATTTATCGTCATATCTTGAAAAAAAACATGCTATCTTAAAATTATATAGCCTATGTGTTATTCTGATATATAAGCTACAATATTGCTAAGTTTCATCAAAATCTGTTCAGTAGTTTTTGCGTGAAAGAGTAAGAAACATCCATCCATCCATAGGCACAAACATTGACATTAATTTATAATATTTGTAGGATATCATTGGAGTTTATTTTATTGAAAAGTGGTCTGTCTGCTTTCTTCCGCCAATTAACCGCATAACTTGGAAATCGAGTCCAAAGTTTAATAATGTAACCACCAAAACATATCTTGTCATCTAAACTTGATTTTATCAAATTACCAGAGACAAAAGAGTCCTCTTCACTTGCTACGAAACAAAAAGGGGCGTCAACTGTATCTACGCACAAATTGAACTCTCAAGGTCACATCCCATCTTCTCCGCTCCTACCAGTATCGACCTACATCTGGGGCGACCTTGGGCCCTCGTACTTGAGCATTTTTTTTTATACAAAGCCGTAGGACGCTCGGCCCGGATTTTTCCGCCTTCGTGTGCTTTACACGAGTTATGTGAGCACATTGCTGTTGCTATGCGACCCTTTTTCCGCGTGTGGGCTCAAGTATAAATATAATATGGCGTCAAAGGGTGCCTCGGTGGAATTATCTATGGTATTTGGGTTGTACTTGTACCTATGTGTGTTTTATAGTGCTTTTTTATTAAAGATTGTGATGCTGTGAGGTATAGTAAAAGATAGGAAATAATTGGTCGTGTCATTAACATAATTATATTATTAAGTATTAATTTGGAAATATAGGAAAAATTCAAATAATTTTCAATGGAAAAAGAAGGGAAATTATTGGTCGTGTTATTAAGAAAATCAGATTATTAATAACTATTTTGGAAATATAGGAAAAAAAATAATAATTTCAGTTTCAGTTTTCAACATATTCTCCATAAATTGATAAATTACAAACTCTGTAAACATTTTGAAGATTAGCAACTGTTTTAAGCATTTGTGAAGATATTTTATATCTAAAGCTGTATGAATGTACGCATAAAAAAAATTATATTAATATTTTTTTCTTCTAATATACATATATTGAAGTTTATCTTTACGCTGCTCAAAGAGGCTTAGTTATTCTTAATATGACACCCTCTTAATACTTTAAGCACGTCCCATGTTTTTTTCCTGAAACGTGTCTTAAGTGGGTTTTTTTTGCGAATTTTTATAAGAAAATATGAGTTAAGACCTGTGGGTCTTAACTCATATTTTCTGAGTTAAGAAGTTAAGTGAAGTGAAGAAGTTTTCTGAGTCTGAGTCAATTTCAATTGATTTATATTTATTTATTAATACTTAGTGCAAGAAGATAGATAGATATTTTAAAAATATATTATTCTAATAATATTATAAATGTCAATATTTGTGCCGATGGATGGTTGAATGTTTGTTATTTCGTCACGTAAAAACTACTCAACAGATTTTAATGAAATTTTACAATAACTTAGCTTAGACATCAGAATACACAGTGGCTAATTTTTTTTAAGGTATTGGGTAAACTTTTTAAGATATGACGATTAATGCGTACGAAGTCGCGGGCAGCCTCTAGTACATTATTTAATATGATTAAGAATTTTTTAACAAATAATACTATATATATATGATACCGATCAACATAGAATCATTCAATATTATATTTATTAGAAACTAGCTGTCCCGGCGAACTTTGTCCCGCCTTAGAATGAACTTTATTGTGTAAGAATAAAGTTCAAATTGACTCTTCGTTTTAGTAAGAAAACATTTGTATGGGAAAAAGAAAAGGTCTGTTTTAGGGCTTTCCCGGCAATTATTCGAATTTTTCTCACCGTAAAAACCATCCTTGGACTTCAATGAACATTTAAAAAAATAAATCAGCAAAATCGGTCAAGCCGTTTTCATGTTATGTCGTGACAACGGAAAACGGGTTTCATTTTTATATATATAGATATAGATAGGTGAAATAATATGTACCTCCTTAAATTAGCTATACTTTTTATAATTTAGTACACTAATTGTAGTGGGCGAGGGGAGAGACATTTTAAAGTCCATTGCTGAAAGGAGAGGAAAGATGCTGGGTCACCTGATACGACACGACAACTTTATAAAAAACATCTTGGAAAGAAAAGTAGAAGGAAAACGGGAGAGAGGGAGTCCACGAAGAACTTACATAGATCAAATGAAAGAGGGGATAGAAGTTGTGTCGTATCAGGTGCTCAAAAGGACGGCAGAAAACAGAGCAGAGTGGCGTAGACTCGAATATATTTCAAGATATAATTAAATAAATATCTATGTCTATAGGTTTTATGTACCTTTGTATATTTAAGCGTTTCCTGATTCAACATTAGTCATGGTTAATATTTGTCGTGTTAACTTGTGAATTAATGTTAAATTATTTACTTTAAAAGCTAATTTTAGGGACATATTAATTTGCTTAAACTCAGATTGATTTGTTTTTAATTTACATCATTTAAAATCGCATATAAATGTTCTTTTTTGTATATTTATTTATATATTTAGAATTATTTTTTTGTTTTGTTTTGAGGATATTTGTTTTAATTACATATTTCTCTATAGGTACCTTTTTTTACAAGGGGAAATCCGTTTTGGACTCGCACCGACCAAAACTCCATGGTGTTTCCTCTCTTCGCCAAGTGACAGGGACACGGGAAAGCTTCCGCATACGTCCGCAAACCCCGTCGGCGGTGTCCGCCGAAGCAGATCCTTCTCGGGCAAATGCCCATCCTCTCTCCGCGACTAACGTGTCAAAACACCAAACACGTCAGCCGCACCTCCTCGGAGACCAACCAGTGGTGAGTGACGGACTCTCCGATTCCGCCACCCACGGTTTTCCCGCAGCGAGCCAGATCTGTGGCCTCGCTGCCTGCCACACGGTCGCAGAGGATAGGGAGAGCGGCCTCCGGAATACCGACACTCCTCTTCCCCTGCGACCCCACCGCGTCCGCCATCAAAAGACGGTGGCAACCCCGTCTAGGCCGCGGGAGGTAGGGAAAGCGGCGCACCGTGATACCGGCAGTCCTCTCCCACCGCGGCCTCCACCTCTCAGCAGCTGGACTGCCCATACAGCCCAGCCACCCGCCTCAGCTGCGGAACCCCCCATAAGGCCCGCAGCCTACGCACCTCCTCAACAGCCTGTGCCGCCCATACAACACAGGCTGTCCGCCTCAGTAGCGCCACCAAAAGGTTCGCCACCTACCAAGCACCGCTCAACCCAAGCCCGACCGGAAGGCATCGGGGAGCGGTCCTCCGGGGAGGAGAACCCACCGGGGGGGGTATCTATAGGTACCTATATAACTAAGTATAGTATATTATACTGTTTATAAATAGTAAAACAAAGTTAGAGTATTCATAAGTTATTAAACATAATTAAAATTTTCATAACCCGTATCCGATATATCAAATTAAATAAAACAAATTATTAAAAAAAAATTAAATATAAAGGGAAGTCATAATTTTTTTAAAAAAACCTTCGAATACTATCAAGTAGGTACCTTGTAAAGTGCGTGAGTGCGTGTGAACCATACATCTCAAACCTATAAAAATTAAATATTTTTTGCCATTTTAATAGCTATTAAATTTAATTAAATGTGGTGTGAAATTATTCACGGGTGTGTTGTTAAATTTTAACGGAAAATAGGTACTTGTTCGTGTTGCCAAGGTTAAATTACTTCGTAAGTTCAAAGTTACCCTAATTAGTGGGAGATTATTTCCCTTAAATTAAGGTATTTCGTTACGTTCTTGGAAAACTCCTTTTGAAATAAGGTAAATGGTAATTTTACGGGCTACAAGATTTATTTTTTCATGTAATTTGATTCTAGGAATATTCTTTATATTTTTTGTAATGTATGCAGAACTAGAGGCTGCCCGCGTCTTCGTACGCATTTATCGTCATATCTTGAAAAAAATTCTTCAATAATTCTATTCTTCAATAATACAAAAGCCTTAACATTCTTTGTTCCTATTTCTTTGTTACCTGACGATTTCGGGTCTATTCTTTGTTTAAGAGGTCAGATGTCCGTAGACAGTAACTTGATTGGAGAATAGACATTGTATTCTATGTCATTAAGATATAGTTCGTAATGCAGTTTCATTTGAAACTTTGATTTAGTGGCTTACTGACTGAGATTAAAATATTGGGTAGTCAAAAACATATAAAAAAGTCAGAACCCAAAAGTAAGATTCAACGTATAACACGTCGGAAATATCTGCGGACCTGGCTTGATGACGTCATCCAACTCGTACGTACTCGTCACGGTACTGGATAGGCGAAAACGGGGGAAGCGCGGGGGAAAGCGCATTCCAGCTAGGTCCGCAGATATTTCCGACGTGTTATACAGTCGGAAATAAATTGATTTACGTATAGATTTGAGTAAGAAAAACGATTTACTAAAAAAAATATTTATTTCAAAATTCGCACATAGATAAGTAGGGTAGGTAGGTACACCTTTTGAATGTTATTTTTTAGTTTTAAATAAAACTTATTTTATTATAACATGAATAGGTACGAGTATATAAAAACAAATGAACCAGTCTCGCTACAGAATCATTGTAGAGGCCAATGCTCAGCAGTGGGCTATATGCTGAAATTATGTTGATATAAAAACATATATAGGTACAAAAGCTAGAAAATCAAATCTACCTAGTTCGCCAAGCGTCCAAACTTCGTATAACGTCCATCAGAATTAGCCTAGACTAGACCAGCGGAATTTTTTTCACGTCTGCCCTTCATGTTTTCTGTCTCTGTCAGGATCAGGTTCTCATTGAATTTATAAAATCAAATGTATTCAGACAGGCAATTAGAAGGGGATAGATATTTGTTTGATTGTGCCGCCTTCGTGTAACAAAGACTTAATATGACGTTTAAATTTTTAGTACCTTTATCTTTTAATTTGTATTTTTTTATTTATAACCAACCGCCGAAAGACCTCGCGGCAGACCACGGAAAAGGTGGCGAGATGAACTGGACACCTTCACGAACGACTGGGCAGAGGCGTCTCAGGATAGAAAATCGTGGAGAAGGAGGAGAGAGGCCTTTGTCCAGCAGTGGGACAACAACGGCTAGATAAGATAAGATAACCTATAGACTACCCACATAATTTGGGCCAATTTTCAAACGTACAAGGAAATGTTTTGGGTCAAACGGAATGTGAAAAAAAAAGAAGAATCCCAACTGGCTTAATTTAGCTGATTGAGTAATTTCATGTCATTAATTGTTAATTTATATTTTTTTTGAGAAAAAAAATCAATTTCCCTATTTACTTTACTCAGGAGTAATTTGTAAGACTTAAATTGAAAAGAGCAACCCAACAGGTTTCTTGCTAGGTATTTCTCTGGGAAATCTGCACTCTTGCGAATCTATCATTAACTTTTACATTGCGAATCTAGCATTTAAAAATGATCCGTCTTAGGTGATGTCAATCCCATCCTACAAGATTAAATAAATTTTTCATATTCGATAGTCCCGATATTCGCATGGTACAGTACTCGCAAGGTAGGAGAGGAGCTCGTGCAAATTCGGCGCGTCGCACTACCCGACGGTGACGCAAGCCCTACAATAAGGAAGTGTGTTCAATTGTGTAGTGGCTGGGTGATTCTATATCGTTTTAAAGTAGTTCTGGTTAAATTATCTTTAAATTATATTACTAGGTGTTTAGATCTTGGAAAGAGAACGACTTTAGTAATTGGATAGATTATGTACTTAATAGTAACACCCGTGCCAATGTAGGTGTAATAGAAAGAGGAAACGATAGAAGTCTATGTTTACACAAAATTCAGTGTTATCTCAAATAAAAATGCTTTGTACTATTTCCTACATTACGAGTAGAAACACAATTTTTTTTTTTTAAATTAAAGTCTTGAAACAATCCTTCAAAACATCAAATCAGTAAGTATAGATTTTTCATTCAGCTACACTTCAAATAGGAACAATTTATTAATAAAATTCTAGTTGAACATTTCAGTAAGAAGTAAGGCCTTTTTGGAAGCATTCGAAAAGTGTTTCGTAATACTAAATTAGTATCTACCTATAAACACAAATAACATACAATTTCGTCACGTTTTGACTAGTAAATGACTACATGACAATGGCCTATTTATTAATGGCTAGCAACGACCGAGTAGCAGAATAACCCAACGAACCGTAGGAATGTAACGCGTATTGAGTGATTTATTGTAAATGTAACGTACTCCGGTACTATGAAGATACTAGAAGAGTCATACACTAGAAGAGTATTTAATTAATACAACACAACATTTTTCTTTTTAATTTGTTAAATACAACATATAAGTTGTATTTAATTAATACATCACAACATTTTCCTCAGGCTATCACAATGTAACACGCTTTCATTTATAAATGGGGACTATGATAAAGAGGGGGGACGAGATTGAATAATTATGTATGGTGAAAAGTTTTAGTGTTAAAATTAAATAAATTTGTACAATATGGAATTATTTTGTCCTAGACGAAGACGCTTATTTGTCGTTAAAGGTTACAATCAAGTTACAAAGTGTTATATTTCTTTTTAGAGTTAATTTATTTTTAACTTTTTAGTTCATTTCATAAACAAATAATAAAAGCTTGTTTTTAAAAAGGTTTTTTTTTCTTTAATTTTATTTTTAACTTTTTAGTACCTCTATTTTTAATTCGAGATTTACTACGACGTAGTTCGCAGCGCGTAGCAGCGTTATTCCGTTATGAAGTCCGTAGTTGAGGTTGCGTCGTTTAATTACGGAGTTCCTATGGCCACCTTCCGGCTCCAACATCAGACCCTGGTTACCATATAGTATCAAAGTACTCGTCAAGACTAATCCAATGAGCCCAAACTAGATGGGGTTGCGTCGTTTAATTACGGAGTTCCTATTTCTACCTTCCGGCTCCATCATCAGACCCTGGTTACCATATAGTATCAAAGTACTCTACACGAGTAATCCAATGAGCCCAAACTCGATAGGGTTGCATCGTTTAATTACGGAGTTCCTATGGCCACCTTCCAGTTTCATCATCAGACCCTGGTTACCATATAGTATCAAAGTACTCGTCAAGACTAATCCAATGAGCCCAAACTCGATAGGGTTGCATCGTTTAATTACGGAGTTCCTATGGCCACCTTCCAGTTCCATCATCAGACCCTAGTTACCATATAGTATCAAAGTACTCGTCAAGACTAATCCAATGAGCCCAAACTCGATAGGGTTGCATCGTTTAATTACGGAGTTCCTATGGCCACCTTCCGGCTCCATCATCAGACCCTGGTTACCATATAGTATCAAAGTACTCGTCAAGACTAATCCAATGAGCCCAAACTTGATAGGGTTGCATCGTTTAATTACGGAGTTCCTATGGCCACCTTCCAGTTCCATCATCAGACCCTGGTTACCATATAGTATCAAAGTACTCGTCAAGACTAATCCAATGAGCCCAAACTCGATAGGGTTGCATCGTTTAATTACGGAGTTCCTATGGCCACCTTCCGGCTCCATCATCAGACCCTGGTTACCATATAGTATCAAAGTACTTGTCAAGACGAATCTAATGAGCCCAAACTCGATAGGGTTGCATCATTTAATTACGGAGTTCCTATGGCCACCTTCCAGCTCCATCATCAGATCAGCTCCATGTTACCATAATATTGCATTGTCACGCGATATACATAAGCATGCAAAATTTCAGCTCAATCGGAAACCGGGAAGTGGATCAAATTTAAGTTGCAAGATTTGATTACAGAACGACAGACAACGGGACAGGTGAAACTAAATAAAAGCTTGTAAAAAAGATCATTTCTGGATTCTCGATTTCGATTGTAATGATAGATAAATAAAACAATTGTAGAGTTTACTTACAGATTCTCCTAAAGACTTACGTCCGTCCTCAATATTCTATCTATCTCTGGTTTTACCCTACTGGAGATAGAAATAATTATCTGTCTTAGAATTTTTCGTCCCTATAAACCTACCGGTGTCAAAAAGTCTATGGGATTCTTCTGAAGGATAAATCAGAAGAAGTGACAGCTACGTCACAGTTAATCTAAT
The DNA here is from genome assembly GCA_947563765.1 of Anarsia innoxiella. NCBI lineage: Eukaryota > Metazoa > Arthropoda > Insecta > Lepidoptera > Gelechiidae > Anarsia > Anarsia innoxiella. The sequence continues at coordinate 8,435,659 of OX387404.1, read as the reverse complement.
GAAAACATAATGAAAAGAAATGCCATAAATATAATATCTCATTGACAACTGGTACATTTTCATAATCACTTCTTTCTTTAACACCTTTTCCCCATCGAGCTAGGCAGAGACCACTTTCGGCAACTTGCTCTGATCTAAACACACTGCTTTCACACTTATCATTTCATAATCTTATCGTCTACTAATCTAATTTAGTTCTTTTCGTTCCTCGTTTATGTTAATATTCAGGATTTTCATTTAATATTCCATTAATAGGAAACATTACAATATAATGTACCTGTCTATAACATATATAGCTCTATTTCATGACATCTTCCTACCAAGTACTTGCAATTCGACCATTTAATGGCTGCTCTACGAATGAGTATGAGATAATTCGCCACAGTATGAAATTTGATTCAAAATTAGCGTATCCGGATTCTTGTCTAGTTATTTGAATTCCAGTGGTCTTTGGTGGTCGGCTTTTGTAGGTAATTAAGTTAAAACTAGCAGATATCTACTCTTCATACATATTTATCGTAATCACTTGAAAAACTTAATATAATAAAATAATATAATCCATGTGTTAATCTGATGTATAAGCCACAATTTTGTAAAGTTACTTTAAAATCTTTTCAGTGACTTTTTTCGTGAAAGAGTTACAAACATTCATATATTGGCTCTTACATTAACATTCATTACATTAATAGAATTAAAGATGGAAAATATGATGATAAGGTGTTAAGCAAAACGTCACATTTACTAATACATTTACTGTCTTATTCTTAACCCAATAAAGATAATTTATTAAAGTCCAGTTCCACGCAGTTACATAACGAGATTGCCAGTACACGTTATCAAAAGGGCTCATATTTACATATATACCTACTTATATTTGCGTACGACTCGCACATTGTCCCATTCTGACGAATGAAGAGGGCCTCTTGCCTAATTCTATTTAATTTTACGAGTTTTTCATTGCCAGGGCACACGGTTAAGGCCATGCGTTGTACTTAATCGCCGTAACGACGTTTTATTGATTAACTTTGTAAGTTAGAATAATTTAGTTTTGTTTAATTAGTTTGGATTATTTGTATTGTGCCATAGTTACTATTATTATTGGTACTCTAAAGAAATGAAATTAAATGAAAATTAATTTAATCCTATAAGTTAGGTTTGACAACACTTAAGACGGGTCATTTTTAAAGTTAATGCTAGATTCGCAAGAGTGCAGTTTTCCCCAGAGAAGATCCTAGCAAGAAACTCTAGTTCTTTGTCGGTCGAATTAAACATTGACATGAGGTATCAAAATGGCTACTTCAGACTTATCCTACTAATATTAAATGTCAATGCATAGATGAATAAATTGGTCTCTACCGAAGACCATTTAAAAAATCTTTGTGTCGATGTTTGTACCCATGGATGGATAGAAAGATGTAAGAATGTTTGTTACATTTTCTTGCAAAAACCACTGCACAGGTTTCTTTGAACTTATATAAGCTATATTACTTTAAAATAGTGAAAATTGTGTAAGATGCATGAATGAATGAATCCGACCGATTTCGGTCACGGCGACCGCTAACGCCGAACTCTGCTGTTGTTGGTGTGCTCTCATGTGGCTGATGTAGCCGATCTTTTTAGAAAATGTTTTTCCACAGTGGGGGCATGTTAGCATGCCATCGACAATATTATAAGTTAATGCCACTGTTGATCGGGCTTTTCGAGCGTCGCGCTAAGATGCATACAAAGTCACAGACAGCCTTTAGTATTACCTTATTTGAAATTGCCTCTTGCTAGCTATCTTTTGTTAGCCAGCTACTTCTATCCAACAAAACAATAACTTATAAAATGATTAACCTATATAGTCTTATACACATGCATATTGCATCATCCATTCATAAACGCATTGTAATCGTGAGATCTTGCAAAAACTGCAATCTCATACAAACGCAAGGTAAGCTATTTGTCATCTAAATCCAAAACGAAGTAAAAATATACGAAATGACAGGCGTTTGAGTCCTTTTTGATTTGAACAACTATCGTTTTGTCGTAGTAGATGCGAAATTTATTCTGATTATGTTTGTTGTATGCAAAGTTGCTTTATCGATGATTCGATGTACATTACTGTCTTTGTTTGATAATTTTTAGTCATTTTCATGTATGGACAAAGTTCTTGTAGAATTTTGACTATTTCAGAGTCTTTTTTTGTAGATAATATACCTTTCGTTGAACTATGCTAAATAACTTAACACGAGGTTTAAGTAAGTCTTAATTTCTGGTGTGCAAAAATATAGTGGCTTTTAGAAACACGTATTTATTGTTTTTAAATTTAAACGTAACACTTTCCTTAGGAAACTTCTCTAGAAATATTATCATATTATATATCGAACTTTTTGTGCTCCTTATAGGTATAGGCCTCAATATTTATCAACTCCAATGTTGAAAACGAGCATTATGTTTTTGCATTTGTATAAACGAGCAATAAATATAGATACAGATAGAGTCAGCCTGTCATCTCCCACTGCTGTGCAATGGCCTCCTTTTTCTCCATCCAGTTCTGCTGTACGCCAGGACCTCTTATTTTTCGCTGAATAAATCGAGCATTACAGCGAGCAATGAATTATAAAAGCTATATCCTAAGTTTAATTTTTTAAAAGAATCATCAACTATTGCGTACACGCGTGGCCATTTTGAATCGTCACTTCGCGCCATTCATATATTTCATTCATAATGTTCCAACATCATCTTTATTCAATCATTCAACCTAATAATAATCTTATTTCTACGCAGTCTGAGTTCATTATTATTCAAATTGGCGTGCGATATTTTTTGTACCTACTTGTTTGACGGTTATTAAATTTGTGTTTTAATTGACGATTAATATGAAGATGGATGGTGGGTTTCGATATTTAAAACGTATATTTTAATATGTATAATATCTACACAATTATGTACCTTGAACACCAAACTAACCTCAAAAATTATATTTTGTGAACAATTTTTCCACGATCGCGTTTCTGTTATCTAAATGGGACATTAAAAAAGTCTAATGGAGTCATTATGGTGCTAAAAATTTAGAGTATTTCAGTGCTGTGTGATGTATTTGATAATTACTTGCGTTTATAGCCAATTATTACTCATCGGTTGCGTCAAACCCTTTTTTATAGGTACATAGGTATGGGGCACGTATATTCTATAAATATGTACGATAAATACGATAAAAATATTATATACTTATACATACATACATACATATCCGTCACGCCTCTCTCCCATTGGGGTAGGCAGAGACAACAACATACTTATATTTTTAAATATAAGTATTTAAGTAAGGGAAGGTGGGGACACGCTATTGAACCTTAGAGCTTCTTTTATAATTTTTGGATTAAAAAAAATCTTCCGGGTGTAGCATTCTTCTATGAAGCCTGGTGTGTGACACGGTGCCACACTGACAACGCTCCAAAAGTATTAAATTAAAAAAAAATACGCAAAAGAAGTAGGGTACCTAAGTACCTATAACTAAGGTTGCCTGGAAGATATTGCTACCTAGCAATAAGGCCGCCTGTTGCTTCTTATATTCTTGTTTGTGTCTGTACCTTATATCTTTTTGTGCAATAAAGAAAGAATATTTGTTTTGTATTGTAGGTACCTAAAAGCTAACATAATATTCAAATATCGAATTACAAATGCGGAAAGGTATCCCACTGTGTATCATAACGACATCAAACGCAAATAAAATAAAATATTATTCACATGAACATCGCCTTGCCGAATTCTAGGTCAACGATTCCAACATTGGCCTTGAGTCCATATTCCTTCATTCCCGCCACATCCGGCGTAACCCGACCAAGTTTAATACACCATCTTGACCATAATAATATTAAGGATGCCTTCAAGTTCATATTTGGTAGGATAATACGCCCTTGACGCGTTTTGACAGCGATATAAGTTTTTACGCTTCCGGTCGTGTCTTGTGGATTTATTAGTAACATTTTTAATTTTATGATCCTTTAGTATTCCGTGTATGCTGTATTCCATTCGCATAATTAATAACAATTATAGCATGTTGCACCACAAATTTTATTTTACGATTTCGTTTAAAAAGCCTACATTTTGGAACAACATCCTACTAAATATTATGTCAATGTTTGTGCTGATATGGATGGACGTTTGTTACTCTTTCACGTAAAAACTACTGAATAGAATTTCCTGAAACTTGGCAATATTGTAGCTTGCACATCAAAATAACACATAAGCTATATTATTTTGAGATATCATGATTTTTTTCCAAGATATGACGATAAATGTGTACAAAGTCGCAGGCAGCCACTAGTTATTTAATATACAAATTAGTTAAATGGAATTTGTTGTCTTACCGGCTAGAGTGTTATTTAATACACAAGCTAAAATACTGTAAAGTTTTATTGGAACCTACTCAGTGGTTTTTGCTTTAAAGAGTGACAAAAATCTTCCACATCTATCCATCCATCGTCGCAAACATTGACATTTATAATATTAGTAGGAAGTAAGATATCAAATGTCTTATCGTTAACCTGCCATATGTAAGAGCTTTCAGCAGATGTACATAAAGAACATTTATCAAGTACAATACGTTTTGCCCTTCGTGTATTTTTAAACCCGTTGAGCGGTAAGCTATGGGTACTGAATGTTTGGGAGCCAAGGTAACATTTAACGTAAACAAATAGAATACAGGGTGTAACAGAAAGGGGGTATAATGCCGAAACACAGCGATAGTCCTTATGAAACTGAACAACTTTCCCCAAGGAACAAGGGTCGTAACTCGAAATAAAAAATCGCCCCCATATATAAAATGCCCGATCAGCTGATCGAGTAATGAAATGAAATGAAATGAAATGTTTATTTAATCTTGTAGGACGAGTTTGACATCACATAAGACGGGTCATTTTTTTAAAGTTAATGCTAGATTCGCAAGAGTGCAGTTTTCCCCAGAGAAGAATCTAGCAAGAAACTCTGTTGGGTTGCTCTTTTCAAATTTGGTTTACAAATTCTAAGATAAAAACACTTAGATACAAACATTAAAATTAACTTTACAATAATTATTCTACAAAGAGACAGCTTGACAGAAGAGCAGGTCAATCCCATGGATTAGAATAGTAAGTATGGGCGATCCAAAAATATTTTTTGAGTTACGACCCATGTTTCTTGGGGAAAGTTGTTCAGTTTCATGAAGACTATCGCTGTGTTACGGCATTATATCCGAAAACAAAACAAATGAAAAAAGAAAAATGAATGAAATTGTGTAAACTGCGCGCTAATTACTCATGAAACTTAGGGCCTGTTTTACCATTTACAGATAAAATTTAATTGACAGATAAACCTATGTCTATTTCAAAAAATATAACGTTTTAGACAGAGACAGGTATAAAATATCTGTCAGTCAAATTGGGGAAACGGGCCCATAATCTTTTTTCTTATTGAACTGAAAAAGTCTCCATACTAAAAGCAGGTTGCCATAGTTTCATTTTACGAATAAGTAAAAAGGACGTAAAACGTTGTAACTACTTGTAAATCTTTTCTTCAAATATTTTCCCATATTTTTAGGGAATACTGTTGTTTGTTTCACTGGCACAATCTCTGTGGCTTCCACTAGTTTCTAGATACACCCTGTATATTATATTTAACTACTACGTAATAAACCAATTCATTTTCATAGTAATCGATCAATAAATAGTATTATTTTGACGCAAATGACGCAATGTTTTGTAATCAAGTGTTTGTTGTCTTCCGATGTGATTTTTTTTATTATTTTATTAGTATTTAGGGTTTTAATTTTATTTTAAATGGCGATTTCATTACAAATTAGGTCATTCATTTTCATTTTAGATTTAGACTCTTGTCGGTGGAACATTCTCCATTTAGGCCTATCCTCTGCCTGTGCTTTGACTTCTTGATCCTTCACTTGAGTGAACTAGGTACGTCGCGATCTTCCTCTGCCTCTCTTCCCTCAACCTTTCCTTCAATTATATTTTTCAAGAAACCGTCATGTCGCATCAAGTGCCAAAAAAGTAAAAATCTATCATTCTCATAAGTATCTATATCATAACGATCACACATATCTTAAAAAAATAGTATCTATGTTGCAGTCAAAACTCATGATCGGTCGAAACCATTTTAACATAAGTAAGTACTTATACAATATAATTAAAACATACTTAGTCTATTTTTTTAAATGAACTATTTATCTTTTTGTTTAATATCTATATCTTGTCTATTCCTTGTTTCTGGTAATATCTATATATTGTTTAATATATATATATTAATATCTATTGTCGCCATTTTGACAGAATGGGTGCCACGAGATGGTCACAGACGCCGAGGTAGACCTCGAAATAGATGGAGAGACGATCTGGATGCATTTTCACGGGAATGGCGGGACACTACCGGAGACCGTGTTAAATGGAAAGTCGCGGGGGAGGCCTTTGCCCAGCAGTGGGATCTTAATGGCTAAGAACATCAAAACGTTCACATTAATAAAAATGTTCACTCTTTACTAGATTTAAGTACGTATTTAACCAGCAAATATCACTTAGCAACAGATTTCACTGAGACAGGAAACTGTGACCCAATTCGCGTACATAATCCTTGCGACATATGATCACAATGAATCACATTAAACGTACCTACTCGCTAATACCCTGGAATTTTAACTAGTATGTCCCACACGTTGCCAGCATTTATAACTCGCAAGAATTAATTTGAAACCTCAATTCTACGAGTGTCAGTATTGGGCAGGTTTTAAAAATACTCTTGCGGTTTGCGGATTCGAAATCGCCATTTTGAAAAATGTTCGAAGTTCAAATTTTATTGTTGGGAAACAATAGGTTGGTAAGTAAGTAGGTATGTTCTGAATATTAAAAGATTAGAGAGTAGATATTTTTCTTTTTCGTTAGATAATAAATTCTATTGTGTTTAGTTAAGTACCTATTTGTAACCTTTAACGAAAAGTTGCCGTTTACGACATTTTTTAAAACCCGTTAACACAATTTCACGACGAAATCTTTTATTTTGTTGTTGTTATTTGCAGTTGTTTTCATTATTAAATAAATAAACTTTATTGTTAAAACTTTTAATATTTAACACTTAATTCATTTTATTATATATAATAATATAATAGCCTTAATATATAATATAATAGCCTTGGGGAAAATTTAATAATCCTACGAAAAAAGGTTTCAATCTGTTTTCTATTTAAATCTTACTTTGAAGCTATAAAATCCATTATGATTTTCGGAAAATGATTGAATCTTAGATACTTTTTTTTTTCCTCTTTTCCTCTTTTTAAATAAAGTTTTTAACAATTTCAAAAAATTAAAAATACATGAAAACATTATGGTCGTCATTGCAAAGTTACGTCGATCGTATATTTGACATATGCCAAATATACCTTGGTATCTTGTACAGGGAGTATACGTGGTCGTTTCGCCACCTGCAGATAAAATTTAACTGACAAATAAACCTATGTCTATTTCATAAAACGTGACGTTTTAGACAGTGACAGGTATAAAATATCTGTAAGATTTTTGACAGTAAATGGAGAAACGGCCCCTTAGTATTTAACACTGACTTTATCGACTGGGTTTACTACGCCCTTTTTGTTAGACCCTGTCTACAAAGAGTTCGGTTAGCAACAATTCATAAACGAAACACATTAATAAAATAATACTAATTCGAATTAAAAATTTCCTTATAAATGTCGCCTCGCCGAATAGATTAGTAGCAGCATTTTATCTTGCTAATGCCAATCATGGCATAGCAACGAATATTAAGTGATTATGTCAATTAACACATCTGCTAACTATCGGGACCATTTGGCGATAACTAACTTATTTTATGTTCATGCTGCTGATATGTGGATCAAACGGGCTTTTAGCGAAACGGCTGGTAATTTGAAACACGTGTACATCAAAGATATGAGCAAATGATTTTGGGTATTTGGGTTGCGTATTGCGTAATTACAGAAATGTGTTAGATTAAGGTACCAGTGACAGTATTGGTTATTTACACAGTTTTCAGTCGTTAATGAATGGCTCTCAAAAATCGTAAATGCTAAACTAAGCCGTTCAGAAGATATCGTCGTTCATAAATAAGATATTTTAGTGTTCTAAGTTGTTTTCCTAGATCGTTATTCATTCCTAGGTCATCTTAAAGATGACGTCAAATAGATTAACTTACAAAAAGTAAAACCTTTGCTAGTATAGCAATTAATTAATATTATTTTTATCAAAAACAAATACATACTTACTCTCAAACTCAAATCAAAAGATTTATTTTTGTCTTATGCAAATTTTACAGCATTAATGATTTAAAAATGATTTATTTTAAAACTAAACCTAGATTGCCAGTAACATTATAAATGGCAGTTTACAAAATTTGCCATAACCCAAAATGCCTGTATTTCACACATCACAAGCAACACGTATTAAATTACCGTGGCGTATGAATGGGATGTCCTTGGACGTGCGATTATCGGAATGAGTGGATCGACACCACTGTAAAGCTATGTGGAGATGGTAATTTATTAAAATAATAGGACTAGAGCCTGCCCGCGCCTTCGTACGCATTTATCGTCATATCTTGGAAAACTCTTACAATATCTCTAACAGCCGTTCCCAATATTCAAAGACAGATAGCTATCCGAGACCGGCAGTACTTAACTGTCAAGTAGCTGTCACTTTGGGATTCTCAACAAACAAGGGGTTAAAATAATATAGCCTATTTGTTATTTTGATGTTAAAGCTTCAATATATATAGCAAAGTTTCATTAAAATCTGTTCAGTGGTTTTTGAGTAAAAGAGTTTTCATCATCATTAAAAAGAGTTTTACTAACGATAATTACTAGAGATGCGCCGAATATGGGTTTTGCCGAATAACGAATACCGAATACTATTCGGTTTAAAACCCTACCGAACCGAATAGTTCGGCCGAACTATTCGGTTGTTCTTTCACACAATTTTGATACAACAAATAGGTAAAGTTTATAAAGAAAACCGCCTTTGACTGTCACTAGATAGAGCAGAATGTCTAGGTTTCTAAATTCAATCTTTACGTGTCACTTATTAACTTATCTTTATTTTATCATCTCCTAATAACTCTTGTAATACCTAGATGTGAAAATGAGGATATAAGATTGACTGCTCCTTGGTTTAAAATAATTTAATATGAGGTTAATATCTTGTTTTATCAAGCAAATTGTTACTAAACAAAATAAACGAATAAATGGTCATTTTAACCGAAAAATTCGAAAAATTCGAAAAATTCGGCCGAATACGAATATTCGGTTGAGGTGCCGAATATGCCGAATACCGAATAGTAAACGAATATTCGGCGCATCTCTAATAATTACTAAAATGGTCCTTAAGTCCATGAAGAAGTAGAAAATTCCTATACAAAAATAACGTTTTATCTAATTATTAATTAAAAATAATTATAAATAAAAAATTAATAAAAAATTATAATTAAAAATTAGTATATAAAGTCTTATCGTTGGTAAATAATAATAAGGCAAATAATAGCTATATCAAAATAAAGTCAACCATCATTACTTTAACCCTTCTTGCGTACAACCTATGTGTTACTATCCTTAAGTCGACATTATTGAAATTGGTTATCAATTTTTTTTTATTATACAAAGATACCGACAAAGACCTCCTGTTTTATAAAGTAGTTAAAACTTTATTGTTTTTGTTTTTTGCAACGGTTATAATAGTTTTTATTGTTTTTACTGTTGGTCTTTTTGCGCTGGTAGAGTCTTTAAAAATTATAATAAACTGACCACTAGGTAGTTATCTAGTTATGCCACAGTGTAGATTATTCAGCAAGTTTAATTGTTATATTTATTTTAATAGTTTATTGTAAGAAGATAGTACACATGAAAAAAGAAAAAAGAGTAGTTAAACAACAGGTAGAAATATTTTATTGAACAAAACTAACTTATAATTATCCACAACTACAAGAACTAGTTTTAGTCTGCAGCTATGTCTAAAAAATTTAAATCTGATGTCTTATCTAGCCATCAGTGTCCCACTGCTGGGCAAAGTAAGTAATTCATTTGTTCCCAGTTAATTTTCAATACAAAATTAAAATAAAAAATAAGAAAATAAACCAGCACCTTCTGTTAAAAAATAATAATACCTAATACAAGAAAATACAAGTAAGAGATAGAACTGAGAAAAGGACTCTACTCAGCATATTATGTCATTATGTCGCTGCATGACGCTGATTTTCAGTAGAGCCAGGCCATAAGGCCTCTCTCCTCTTTCTCCACGATTCTCTATCCTGGGCCGCCTCTGCCCAGACATCCAAGAATGTGTCCAGCTCATGTCGCCCCCTTTTTCGTGGTCTGCCTTCTAATCTACGAATCTGCCTAAATACTAAAATAATTACCTGTCTATTCTCTTCATACTGTATTTGGAAGGCGCCTAATTTAATAGATACAATAACGCATTGCGGTACCCTGCGGTACCTACCTAATAAACTTAACTTTTACTGTTCCAAACTACAGACGAAATAAAGTCTCTTAGTGCTCTTTTAAATATTTAATAGGTTTTGTGCGTCCCAATAAAAAATAAAATAAAAGTTTGTTGTGTAAAATTGAGACTGAAAAAAGCATAATTAAAATTGTCGTATCATAGCCTATGTATTAAGTTATAAAACTGAAATAAAATAATACGTTATTTTGACGTATATAGCTTCATTCTTGTAAATTTTTATTGATTATTTAAAACTGCATTTATCGTCATTTTGTTGGAAAAAATATGATATCTTTATAATGTATAGCTTATGGGTTATGATGATGTATAGGTAAGCTACAATATTGACAAGTTTCATCAAAATCTGTTCAGTGGTTTTGCGTTTATGGATAATAAACATCCAACTAAACACTCTTTCATTCATTTACCATCCGCAGATTCGTAGGTACGCATTTGTCATCATATTTCTGAAAACTTACACAATATCTTAAAGTAACATAGAATATGTGTTACTCTGATGTATAAGCTACAATATGGCAAAGTTTCATCAAAATCTGTTTGGTGGTTTTTGCGGGAAAGAGTAACAAACATCCTTATCTCCATCGACACAAACTTTGACGTCTATACTTATATTAACAAGTACCTATAATTGTAGAGCCTTTATAATAATTTTCCTGCACTTGACATCGGTATGACATAAGTACTAACTGACTATAGTATGCAGTAGGTATATGTATGTATTTGGGCACAATTAAATGCGCGCGGGCATCGTTCCCACGCATGCGCGGTATTATGCTCATCGCGTCCTCTCTGTACGGTCAGCAAATTCAGCGGGCAATATGGTTTTTTCTTTCGTTTTACACTCGGTCGAATAAATTTTGATTTTGAGTAGTTTTAAAAAATATTTATTTTCACTTGTTTTGGCAGTACGTACTCTTATCATGTTCTAGTTATAAACTAAACTAACTATAAACTAAAACTAAGTCAAATCAGAGGCGCAAATATTGAAACATTCCACTCATGATAATAATAACTTTTACCACGGAACCATTGTGGAAATTTAAAAAGCTGTTCTTTTTTTATTTTGTTCAATTATAGTCGCTGTTCTCACGAAACCAAAAAAAAACATAATTTTCCTACTTTATTTGGCCAATTACAGTCTCACTCCTTATAAATCCAGGAATCATTACCAGGTAAAAAAGAAAGTAAAAAAAAATAAAACAAAAAAATTTGCGGCTTGTGGGTAGCTGTTTTGCTGACGGTACCCAATCACAACAACGCGGAGGCATGTCCACAACAATCAGCATTCATTCATCAGAGCCTCTCGTACGGATGCAAATAGGGTTCGACGTACTATGTAATTACTCGCTGATTTAACTATACTATGGAGAATTTCGACTTATTCGTCATCTCGCACCCAAAAAACTCGCACCCAGGATTTTACCTTGATTTTTTGCTTTGGTGCGAGTTTTTTGGGTGCTAGATGACGAAATAACTCGGAATTTCTAATAAGAATACGCGCCAAAAAACAATATCTACTGAAGTTCAATCTTTTAGGACCCTCTTGGTAATGTGTCCTTGTCTAACGTATTGAGATCTGGAACAGTAAGAGCGGGACGCAACCCTTTTAGTCCCGAAAACGGATCGTTTTTCGCAACCCCATTGCAAAGTCCATTTGTTATCTAATACAAAAAAAAATTAAGCCACGCCCCACCGTTACATGAAAACAAAAAAACATCGTGCACTAAGCAAAGAATTTTAGAATAGTTAGCTTGCTTTCATACTAGGTAATTCGTAGTTCAAACTGGTATTTATTGACGACAAAAACAAAAACAACAATCAAAACAAAACTTTATAAAACTATTCGACCTTGCTACTAAAGACTATAGATAGTTTATAACGCTATTATAGTACAAACAAATCCATTCATAAAGAAAATACCTCATGTTTATACTGACATTAGCATAACTCAAGATAAACTGGTATCGGATGACGTAAACGCGCGAAGGAAGTGTAGCGTTATTTCGTTCGCTCAGACATCGGCGCCGTGGCTTAGTTGGTTAAAGCGCCTGTCTAGTAAACAGGAGATCACGAGTTCGAATCTCGTCGGGGCCTTCAATATGGAAAGCAATTGGCTATTTTTTTTAAAGGAAATTTTGCATTATTTTCATTTTGTTTTATTTCGCGTTTTTTATATTCTTTTTTGCTAACGTATGTCAAGATTTTGTATTGTAGTTTAGTTATTTTAAAGAACTTCTTTTTGTATACTTTTGTTAGTACCTAAGTATTTGGAGTTACTTTACTATTGTCTAAGGTACCTACACTGTGTTAAAAACTACCTAAATAAAACCAATCCTATTACACTTATTGAAATGCATCAAAAAACATAAATCCTACTAATATTATTAAATGTCAATTTTTGTGCCGATTGGATGGATGGATGGATGTTTGTTACTCTTTCACGCAAAATCTACTGAACAGATTTTGATGAAACTTGGCAATATTTATTTATTTATTTAACAGTTTATTGTAAGATGATAGTACATAGATACGGAAAAAAAGAGAAGTTATACAAAAGGTACAGCATATTTCTAAATATTGTAGCTTGCACATCAAAATAACACATAGGCTATATTATTTTGAGATATCATGATTTTTGTCCAAGATATGAAAAGCGTACGAAGTCGCGGGTAGCCCCTAGTATATAATAAATAATAATACAAGAAAACAATGCAGTAATAATTCGCACAAAATACTTGCAAGATCGTTATTTTACTAACAATTCATTAGGACCCTCCTACGAGTATTTCAGTACGTAATTCTTCATTGTTCGTCTTTAAACAATGTATAATTTCTGCCCAAGGGTAGAAAGCAACAGTAGCTTAACCCACTTACTTTAATAACAAGTACAAGGTGTTCCTCAGAAGCTGTGAATTCATGGAAATGCTAGTAGGTATCTTAAATATAAGTTTAATGTAATAAATTAAATAATTATATAAAATACTAGAAGCTGCATACACCAGAGAGGAAATCCGAAGATGTATGTGAAATCCGCCAACCCGCACTTGGCCAGCGTGGTGGATTACGGCCTAATCACTCTCTGTATGAGGTAGGCTCGTGCCCCTCGGTGGGGACATATATGGGCTGATAACGACGACTAGAAGCTGCCCGTGACGTCGTACGCATTTATCGGCATATATTAGAAAAAAATCATGATATCTTAAAATTGTATAGCCTATGTGTTATTCTGATATATAAGCTACATTATTGCCAAATTTGATCAAAATTTATTCAGTAGTTTTTGCGTGAAAGGGTAACAAACATACATCCATCGGCACAAACATTGAGATTTATATTATTAGTTTAGTAGGATTAGACACTTTTTCCAAAATAGGGATGATGACTATACTACATTTAAAACTTCAAAAAATAATGAGTCCGTCTTTTAGGCTATTAAAAGATATTTGAAACACATTTTTTACCTGATCAAATACATAAATAAATACAAAGATACAGAGAATCAAAGTTACGGAGTATTGACGTCACTCCTAGGTAAAAATCGTACTTAGGCGTGACGTCACGAGCAACTTTAACCCCGTGTATCTTTGTAATTTTTAGTTTAAGAGAAAAAATAAAAAATATGTGTAGAACATTTTAAAATAATCTTTAAGATGGACTAAACATTTTTTTTAGTCATCATGCCTATTGTTAAGTTTCAAAACTTGTCCTTTAGAACTGAACGGTCGTGGTTTCGTATATACTACTAAAGACAAACATTGCTGAGCTGTACAGAGATATTTGTCTTAACTCTGGGCGTTTATGTATAGTGAACTTCATTTTACTTGACATTGGTAAAATCCAGACTGGTAATTGCCATTAAAAAAAAGAGTTGTGTTAAAATAAAATAAAAACCGGCCAGGTTCGAGTCGAACTCTTGTAGGAAGGGTTCCGTACCATTCCCTACCGATATTTAGCAAAAAAGGCAAAAAATCTGGTTTGTTTTATGGGAGCCACCTTTAATTATTTTCATCATTGTATTTTTAGTATTTGTTGTTATAGCGGCAACGGTAATACATCATTTGTGAAAATTTCAACGCTCTAACTATAACGGTTCTTGAGATACAGCCTGGTGACAGACGGACGGACAGACAGGCGGACAGCCAAGTCGTAATAGGGTCCCGTTTTCACCCTTTGGGTACGGAACCCTAAAAAGTACACAGTACCATAGAAAAATATAAAGCATAAACCCTCAAAAACATACTCGTATTTTGGTCAGTCGTGTTTCTAATGAACAAAAATTTATCAATCAAAAATAATAACAAGCTCACACCCGCACCCTTAAAACGTGGTTAATACGATAATTATACGTATATTTGTAAATAGAAGCCTTTCTAGGCTCGTTAGAACATTAACAAGCGTTATTACATGATTAGGGTCTGGTGTAAATTATAGGAGATTTACTCAATCGATAAAATGTCTTCAACATAATGTATTTAAAGCATAAGTTAGCTTTATGCATTTACTAGCTTTTGCCCGCGACTTCGTCCGCATAAGATTTTTTGTTTTCTCCCGGCTGTAAGTCCCCCTGCAACAATGTCCCACCTCAATTCAGTTTTCTGCCTACTTCCTACCCCCTAAGTACGATGACGTGATCATTTTGATCTTATATCCGTTTTTAGGTAATCATCTATTTATTACCTTACTAAATTTCATCAAAATCCGTTCAGCCGTTTAGGCATGATAGAGCAAAACTCCCAGCAAAAACCATAAAAAATCACTAACACAATTCAGTTTTCTGCCTACTTCCTACCCCCTAAGTACGATGACGTGATCATTTTGATCTTATATCCGTTTTTAGGTAACCATCTATTACCTTACTAAATTTCATCAAAAACCGTTCAGCTGTTTAGGCATGATAGAGCAAAACTCCCAGCAAAAACCATAAAAAAATCACTAACTCAATTCAGTTTTCTGCCTACTTCCTACCCCCTAAGTACGATGACGTGATCATTTTGATCTTATATCCGTTTTTAGGTAACCATCTATTACCTTACTAAATTTCATCAAAATCCGTTCAGCCGTTTAGACGTGAAAGAGCAAAAGTCCCAACAAAAAAGACTAAAAATCACTAACTCAATTTAGTTATCTGCCTACTGCCTACCCCCTAAGAACGATGGCGTGATTATTTATAGCCTATGACCATTTCTAGGTTATCATCTTTCACCATACCAAATTTCATCAAAAACCGTTCAGCCGTTTAGGCATGATAGAGCAAAACTCCCAGCAAAAACCATAAAAAAATCACTAACTCAATTCAGTTTTCTGCCTACTTCCTACCCCCTAAGTACGATGACGTGATCATTTTGATCTTATATCCGTTTTTAGGTAACCATCTATTACCTTACTAAATTTCATCAAAATCCGTTCAGCCGTTTAGACGTGAAAGAGCAAAAGTCCTAACAAAAACGACTAAAATCACTAACTCAATTTAGTTATCTGCCTACTGCCTACCCCCTAAGAACGATGGCGTGATTATTTATAGCCTATGACCATTTCTAGGTTATCATCTATCACCATACCAAATTTCATCAAAATCCGTTTAGCCGTTTAGGCGTGAAAGAGTAACAGACAGACAAACAGAGTTACTTTCGCATTTATAATATTATATAGTATGGATTAGCATGGATTTAGTATTAAGTGCCTAAATATAAAGTTTCATGGTTTTATCTTTGAATAATGACGATCTCCCATACTAACTTTCATCCCTTATTACCACCCTTAAGGCGTTTTTTTTCTCAAAATAAAAAAAATAAACATAGCCTGCGACCTTTCCTAGGCTTTAGTCGAACTCTGTAACAGATTTTATGAAAATAAGTTCCGGAGTTAGGTGTGGAAGCGTGACTTTGATAGGACTTCCATACGAACTTTCATCCCTTATTTCACGTCTATACAGGTAGATATTTCCAAAAAGCTAGAACAAATATTTATTTATTTAGTACTAAGTGCCTAAATATAAAGTTTCACGGTTTTATCTTCGAATAATGACGATCTCCCATACTAACTTTCATCCCTTATTACCACCCCCTTAAGCCTTTTTTCGCGACAAAATATAGCCTATGTCCTTTCTCAAGGTCTAGACAATCTCTCTACCAAATTTCATTGAAATCGGTTCAGTAGTTTAGGCGTGAAAGCGTAACAGACAGACAGACAGACAGACAGAGTTACTTTCGCATTTATAATATTAGTATGGATAGTATAAGTCGCAGAAGAACCAAGGTCACTGACATAGCTCAAAGAATCGCAAACCTTAAGTGGCAGTGGGCGGGGCACATTGCTCACAGAACCGATGGACGATGGAACAGAAAAGTTCTCGAATGGCGACCACGCACCGGACGACGCAGTGTTGGAAGGCCTCCAACAAGGTGGACTGACGACTTGGTTAAAGTCGCTGGAAACCGTTGGATGTGGGCAGCGCAAGCGCAAGACCGGTCGTTTTGTGGAGATCCTTGGCTTTTGTCCAGCAGTGGACGTCCATAAGCTGACATGATGATGATGATGAGTATAAGTCGTAAAGAAACAGGCCGTAAAGTAGAACCAGAAATAAAGTATCACTGGCTGTATATTGCCACTTTGGTAATTGATAGGTAGAGAAATGATGTTTCCAAAGGCGTATTTTTTTGAATAGGCAGGCAGAGACCACTTCTCCCATCGGGGTATGCAGAGATCCCTCCACTTGCTACGATCAAAATACCCTTCTTCCGCTTCATCTGCATTCATCAATTGCCACATATATACCTACACGCACGTCGGTTTAGGGATTCTCGAAGACTTGTCAAGGAAGACCAAGTTATTATTAGTAGATATAAATCGCTATATCTCCCAAATTACACCAAAAACAAAAGCACGCGTAACATGCAATAATGCGTGCCTCGACGACGGCAACTTTTAAAATGTTTGACGCGCAACTTGTCGACAAGTGTGCGAGAGGCGTGCAATAGTGTAGGGGGACCATGCGCTAGGGAATTGGATGATTATTTTATTCTTTTTGAAAAAACAACTGCTTCAAAGCATACATAGGAATAGAATATACAATTTCATTGCCAATTACTAGAACTAGGTGGATGAAGCAAATGACAATACTTTCTTGATTTCGGAGTATTCTTTCAAAGTTCAAATCGATGTAATAAAAAAGAAGAAAGGAGATATAAAACCTTTAATGTAATTTTCTTTTTTAATGTTTACTGAGAAGTAAATAACAGTATCGCTATAAAAATAAATACAAAAACCTAAATAAAAAATACCGACTGATTTGTAATGTACGAACGGAATCATCTCCTTTCGTTAGATAACCATCTCAGGCAGACGTTAGAAACAGTTGACCGTCCACACTCACATGATTTCATCCCTTATATATTATAAACCGATAGTAATCAAAAAATAAGAACACGCTCGATTAAATCATGTATCAAACAAAAAAATAACTAAATCATGATCGGTTCATACGGTAACTCCCGAACGCTTCAGACAAACACGTTAAACACCCCTATTTTTGCGTCGGGGTAAAAAAAAGAGGTAAACGGTATATGGGTACCTACATGGACATGAGCATACTTACCGTAAAACAAAAAGTTCATGTCATGCAAATGCAATTATAATGCTTTACAGAATCAAACGAACAATAAAAACATTATGTAACTGCAGAGCCTTATTTAGCAAACAAGCTCATTAAACAACTAATGCTTTTTATCTCCAATTAAATACATAATGTTAACACTTGAATAATTTTCTATTTTTACTTATATTTATTATAGCCATTTACATAACACGCGAAGCTCTCATTAATTCGACAAATAGCTAAAAACCTTGGTTTATTTAGCACTTAAATTCTACAATCACGTAATTAGATGTTTTATATTTACGTCGAAGCATATTCAACCTACATTTAAAGCTCACCGCACTGTTGGTTCGCATTAGACAAGACTCGTTCTCCGCTCCGCCTTATAAAATCATATTTCATATCGACACCATTATAAAATGGACCACCCATAAAAGGGTAAGTCCAAAAGTTTTTATTAGAACGGAAAGGTCTTCTTAGACTAGTTTATCGGAGCCTTGTTCAAAGTTACGACTTAAAAATTAGGTAGCGGTAAGTTTGATACAAGTATTTGTGTTTATAGGAGGCTAAAGGTGCTGGTCTACTTGCAGCGAGGCAATAATAACATATCCTAAACTGACGTGCTTGTATGAAGCGACTGATGAAAGTTAATCAAGCGACTTACTGCACACGTTAATTGCGTACCTACCTATGATTTTAAGCTATAGCTTCTATCGCGGGCCTTGAGCGCGGGGACCGAATCCAGAAATTCCGTAACGAAAAAACCTCACGGTCTCCCCACTCCGACGGGCACGGAGGTGAGGCTTGAAGGCCGTGCATCGTCTAACGTCGTTTCAGTTCGGCAGTTCGGCGCGGCGCGGGCGCGCGGCGGCGGCATTTTAAATTTGATTGTAAAACTAGCGGCCCGACCCGGCTTCGCACGGGTACATACACACACATACACCCTTCTTTTTTGCGTCGGGTTTAAAAAAAAAGTAAAATTATAAAGGAAGTTTGAATTTTTTTTAATGAATTTTTTATTACATTGACCCCCCCCCCCCCGAACCTCAGTGACGCTTACATGGAGCCTAGTAGCCTACATCGCATGCTGGCTAGCTGAGCACGGTGAGCGGCAACCACGCGACTTTTTTCTAATACTTGCATTTTTAAACTCGTGATATCTTCCGAATGAAATGCCCGAATTGAAAATGATTTTGTTCTATCATCAATCGTTTTCGCGGCGCACGCGACGTAGGGTAAATCCGGGATATATGCCAACCCAATTTTATTTCACTTATAATTCGTAAAATAAAAACAATACACACTTAGCATACATTTGTTTACAGTCTTTGTTACTTTATTTAACTATATCATGCTGCATTTTGTAGAATAATCCATAAATAAATGATTTATTTCGGTTTAAACGTAAAATTGAATTACGGGATAAATGCCACTTTGGCCGGTTATATGCCCTGTACCAAAATTTTTGGAGGGGATAGGTGCCCTTCAGCATTAAATAAACATTTTATACATGTTAAACATTTTTTACATTTTTGTTTGTCAAATATGCATAATTATGTCTTTAGCGTGTTTTTATAAGATGTCATTATATCAAAAGTATTTGTCAAAACTACTTAAAATTATATCCAGCCAATATTCATTTTTGAATCCAAGAATGGGTAGTTTTCCTAAAAACATAAACACATACTTATTATATGTACAAGTTATTTAAAAATATAATATTTAAACACAAGTTCATTAGTTCGGTTAGATACCCTAAGGGGATGCCCAAAGGGCATCTAACCCGAAACTTATTAGGGCAAATATCACTTTTTGCATGGATAGACGCCAACTAAGAAAAAATAAGTTATACGAATGTATTTTATTTTGAAAGTACAATTAAAATAATCTTTATACTTCAGTTCTCATTAAGAACCAAAAATAAAATTAACTTACCGGTAAATTAGAAAGTTTCAGTAGTTCTAAAATCATCCCCAAAGTAAAATTACGATAATAATAGAGTGTCTCGCAATACTCGCAATAACGCTGCAATAAACAGCCGCGTGCTTTGCGGCATGCTGATTGGGGGGAGGGGTGCTATCATATTGTAAGGTAATTTTTTGGTCACATTTCTTACATTTTAAAATATTGAATTCGGGCGTCTATCCCGCTGAGGCAAATATCCCGGATTTACCCTAAGGAATTTTTCAGGTCATTTTTTTACACCTTGGGTTACATTATTGGAGTTTTAGTAAGGATACCTAATTTATTTTTAAGTATGTATAATATAGCCTATGTTACTCGGGGATAATGTAGCTTTCCAAAGGTGAAAGAATTTTTGAAATCGGTCCAGTAGTTTCGGAGCCTATTCATTACAAACAAACAAATCTTTCCTCTTTATAATATTAGTTGAGAAGTTTAGGTAATAAAAATATTTTAAACAATATTAACTTTCTATTTATTTAATAAAAGAAAAATTTGTTTTCTTATCGGTCACCACGCTCAAAAAGTGTAACTTGAATTAATATCAAAGAAAAAGAAATACTGCATAAATAAAATAAATAAATAATTATAATTGCATAAGTTGATACAAAATGCTATGCAATAGCTTTACCGCGGCAGTCTCCGAGTGCCACACGTCTTTTTTTTTTATTAAACAGCTATAGGTACTTAGTTCCGATCGTATGGAAAAAATACTAAGATTTTCACTCAAATCGTGTGGATTCGCTGTCCTTTCTAAATAAGAAAATAGAGGTGTTGAGTTCCCAGTATAAATAGCTGAAATAGAACACTCAAAAGTGCCGAGTAGCTACAAACTAGGGATGTTAGGGAGCTCCGTAACCGTAACCGAAACTATCGGATATCCGATATAAAAAAATCATCCGTAACCGTAACCGAATCCGAAATAAAAGTTTCGCATAGTATCGGATAGGGGCGGAGCCTAATTGAGACACGTTATTTGTATTTTACTTTTGATATTCCTTAAAAAATTAATATCCGTAACCGAAACTAACGGATAATCCGAAATAATTTATTATTCGTATCCGTAACCGTATCCGGTATAATAATCATTCCTAAATCCGTATCCAATCCGTATCCGAAATTTCATATCCATAACATCCCTACTACAAACACATTTAAAACGCAAAGGTTACACCTCTCACACATCAACCAGACCTTTACCTACCCAAAACAAACGAGCCCTTAGTTTTTTTGATAATTGACGTGAGAACTATAGCTAATTATTTATAGTAAGGGCAATGACCTCGAAAGGTACATCCTGCCGATAAGATGATATTTTGATAAGAATTTCGGAAAGGTAAGCGTTTAATTAGTAAGTTTTTGCTGTTTTGGTAAGCAAACCAAAGTCAGACATCGATGGATACTCACTGTCGATTTTGATCGATGTTTTTTTGCGGTTCACCAAAACTTTTCGTGGTGGCATTTGATTTGGCTAGTTGGTTAATCTACTCAAATATATACGTACTTAGGTATATGTAACAATACTTTATTTTATTAGAATTCCACAGTCTCTGCTATAAAAGAAAACCGATATCCGATAACTATGTATCTGGGGATCTAATTTGATTTTTTGCACGATTTTGACAATTTACGTACGAGTATGAAAGCTTTTTGTTTAAACTATCTATGAAAACTTCTAATGAAACAATATCTGTAAATATTTATTCTTAACTAAAATACAAAAATACTCAACACATTCGTACGTAAAAGAACGTTAGTAAACATAAAAGCAACGTGGCTCACACTACAACAACCCACGTCAGAGAATCGGGTTCATTCACTAACTAACTTACGCAAATAGACCTGAATATTAATTAATATTGTAAAGCGATTCAGTATTTAAAGAACTGTGACGTTACTATGATCCAAATTAACTTATTTGGTAACTGTTGTCGGCGACCACACGCCAAATATGGTAGGCCTAGAGCAGTTCTGCGGATTTGGTATAAAAACTATCACTTCTATAAGTAATTTTTATATTGTCACAGGTCAATCTAAAACAGTCAGAACCTAGCGAATACGTACTAGTTAGTTTAACAACTTTGTCGCGTAACTAACAATCAGGCTATCGCATAGTTGTTAGCGAATTGTACTTGGTATTGAAAAGTTAGTTGTCGTAGTCTTAATTAATACCTATTCTTGTGTTTGTTTATACATACATAGCCGTCACGCCTTTCTCCCATCGGGGTAGGCAGAGACCACTTCCTTCCACTTGCTACGATCCAAACACACCTCTTTCGCCTCATCCACAAGGTTGTTTGTAATGTAGAATGGTTTAATAATGCTGTGTTAGGCCTTTACACATTAGTTATTGATTCGACTCCGCGGTTTAGCGTTTGTTACAGAAAATGCCAAAATTCGCGTTGTACGATGAAATTGGTGGATTTGAGTATAGACTACAACATTTGCTTTTAACAGAACAACGAGAACAACGAAATGTTTTAATATCGTCCTTCTACGAACAAAACACAAACCAAGGAGCATATTGGTGTAACATTTCGTCGAGCGTATTGGTATAACATTTCATCGAATGCGGGCGATGCGCGAGTAGGTAAATAAAATACAAACTCGTTGTCATCATTTACCTGTAACATTAAGCTGAGTATTCGCACGAACGTTACATTACACCAAAATACTTGAGAAAATGTTGTAAAATCTATATCCACCTTTGAACGTCAAACCCGCGATTGAATCGTTAATGCGTAAAATAAAATGTATCAATCCATTCACATTCAGCCGAACGTTATGTGTACATTTTATTTTGATACCTTTATAACATTTAAATAGTTCCCGCGACGACGTAAATTGCAACATTTAACGGCATTAAATCTCTTTGAATCGAGGGCAGACTGGCTGAAAATTTTCACGGTCGGTGTCATTTAGCGATATTTTTTTAACTTTTTCAAAATACAATTCCTACTGTTATACCTTTTTTTATTTAATTAATAGTTTATTGTAAGAAAAAGAAAGTACATAGAGACAGAAAAAAGAGTAGGTAGACATACAATAGGTACAACATATTTAACTTTTTACCTTATTTGCATCTTTTAATTATTTTATCGATTAGGTACTTGCTATGCCTACCTGTTTACATACTTACCTACTTAATTCTTTCATTAGAATTTGTGCTACTTTCACAGTATTTACCGATTTGGACGATTGTGTAATGTTTCAGCAATGCTATATTTAACTCACTAAATATTACGGTTAAACATTGATTGAATTTCACTTTTACGGATGTTAACGTGAATGTAAATTGTCACTTCAATAATAAAAACGATGTATTATCGTAATTTTAATATAACAACTATCTACTGTGTAAAGAAACGTATTCCCGTATTCTCAATTCAAAACTTTTCATTTACATCTTACTATCTAATATTTTTATAAATGTCAATGTTTGTGTCTCTAGCTAGATGGATGTGAAAACGTTTGTCACTCTATCAATCAAAAAGCACTGAACAGATTTTTATGAAACTAGGCAATATTTAGCTTATACATCAGAACAACACACAGCCTACATTATTTTAAGATAAATAATAAATAAATAAATATTGGGGGACATTTCACACACGGTCATCTCACGGATCATCATCACGGACCCCAAACTAGGCAAATCCTGTACTATGGGTATCAGGGACTGATAAACTTACATAGATAAATATATAACACCCATATCATGATTATTTTCCAAGATACGACGATAAATGCGTACTGAGTCGCGCGCAGCCTGTAGTATAATATTGCCTTGGCGAGGCCACTGCCGTGCCCCCCGGTTTAAAAAGAAACTACAGTTTTTTTCCATGTAGCTAAAGTTAGAAAAGGGTCGTGTCCAAGTTGCATAACTCATGTTTTAGTGGCACCAGTATTGGTGTCAGAGACCCAATGATTTCTAAACGTAGGAATATTACCGCAAGGCAATATCTAATCACCTCACAAGACAATAGCGCCTTTTTAACCCAATAGCCTTGTTCCCTTCCTGTCTTTTGGATGCTAATCAGATTGTATTAAATAACCCATTCGAGCCACGTATCGAGTTTTTTTTTCAGACAATTTGCATTTAGCGTCGATATATTTAGATAATATATTCCCTTGTCGTTTACCCGCGAATAATTACGGCGGTTGCGTCCTTTCTTTGTTACAAAAAACGGCCAAGGGCGAGTTGGAATAGACCATCCAGGGTTTCGACCTTAGGAACGTACCTCCATGAATATATTAAATATTCTGTAGATTTTGTAGTTTAACTAACCAGTGTTAACAATTCGAAGACTGTCGTTCGCAACCAGTAGGTAAGTACCTAACCAAAAACTTGGCCGCCATATTTTAATCGTTTTAGGGCGCTTTACCAATTACAGATAATATTTAAGTAGCAGATAAACTTATGCTCTATTTCATAAAACATAACGTCTTAGACTTGGACGCTTTAATGCGTAGAAATATTTAATACTTATTTATCTAATGCAGTGGAAAATTCGTGATATTTCTATCACCTCATCTATTCTTAATTTAATCGCTCCACAGCATTTCCGTCAACCATTCCAGCGATTTTTGCAATCTACGCAACATACACGAGCCACAAAATTTCCATTGAAACATAAATAAAAGCCGAAACATGTATAAAAGTTTGGACTACAACCAAACGACACGGAAGCATTGGTATAAAAATTATCTGACGCAAATGTCCTCACGACATATGGAACTATCTCACAGACAATATAATTTCAACATTACAAAAATAGCTTATCTATATCACCCACGGCGACAGTTGCTACAAGAATTTACTCGAGACTCCTTATATATCATCTCGAATATAACTCCAGCCCCAAAGTGACTATTGCTTTTTATATAGACAGATATTTATAAAATTACGTGTAGATTTTTTATGTTAATCTAATTTGACGTTTACTAATTGCCAGTTTTATAATGGACATTAGTTTATTAATCAATTAGAAGGTCTACTCCTAGTTACAAAGACGATTGTAAAAGTTCTTTATCCATTGCACGTCATACCATATTCTTCTAAGTTTTAAGAATGACAGTGACAACTATAGTATAAAGTAATAGAGCGATAACTTCAGTAACCTGATGCCTTGTGGTTTTAATGAAATTATTAATAATTTGTTCGTCGTCAGATACAAATACACATACAGCAAGCCTTTTATGCCCCAATGCCAGTCCTTGTTCTCCATCCAGTTCTACTTTGCGCCAGAATTTGTCAGTGTTCATTGAATCAGTCGAGCTCATCTCGCCATCTCCATTATGATGAAGTCTGTCGTATTCCGATTTTGGGAAGCTAATCGGTGGTTCTGTTTGCTCATATTTCCTGACACTGTCAGTAGGTACATTGTAGGCAATTAATTTCCAAAAATCTAGAACCTAAAAAGCTAGTGCATTTAGGAAACTAAACTCATAGTTTTAGTGTTTAGGCAAAAAGAGGGAAAGTTTTGCTTCACCCAATAAAACTAAAGCAAAGATCATTCTTTACAACAAGTTTTCTGACTCTAAATATCTGTTTCAGCATTTACAGATAAAAATTATCTGACAGATATTTTATACCTGTCACATTTTAAAACGCCATTTTTAATGAAATAGACATAGGTTTATCTATCAGTTAAATTTTAACTGTTAGGGGCTGTTTCACCATCTACAGATAACATTTATCAGACAGATATTTTATACCTGTCTCTGTCTAAAACGTCATGTTTTTTGAAATAGACATAGGTTTATCTGTCAGTTACATTTTATCTATGGAACGTGCCCTAAGTCACCTCTGTCCAGATTATTTCCCAGACGTCATTCTCGCAATCTTCTACGCATTAGTAGAAATAAAAAGCGGAAAAATTCAAGTGAAGTACGTCGAATGAATCAGAATACATAAATAGCTGTAGCACCCCGCAGTAGGTACCACTGACCCGAATATAACAGCTCACGATTCGCGACAATAGAATATTATTGAGGAAGACGCGAAATTTATCGGCTATTTGGCGCGGTTTGGATTAGATGGGTATGGTGCTAGTTTAAACGAGTAGCGTTTTGCACCATCATGTTTAAAAACTATTTTATTTAGCCTCATCTCTTGTATTTTTTGCAGTGCCCTATAACAGGGTCCATGGTGCTTTACAACATAGCATCAAGCTCATTAATATAACATTATGACGCAATAAACGATTGAGTTTTGAATAGTCTTGTCGTTGGAGCATCCGCCATTTAGACCTATCTTCTGCTCATGCTTTAACTTCGCGGTCTTCCTCTCCCTCTCCCTCAAATTTTCCTTCAATGATGATTCTCAAGAAACCACCATGTCGCCTTATGTGCCCTATCATTTTTCCTCTTCTATTTTCATTGGTAAAACTATCAAAAAGTAAAATATTTGGTATTTAAGAACTAAAACAATTATAGAAATAAACGTTTCAAGCCCCGCTTACACTAAAACCCCACCCAAGAATCAGTAAAAGCCACTTTTAAACAATCAGGAAGCGTTCTCAAGGTGAAGTTGGG
Source organism: Anarsia innoxiella (assembly GCA_947563765.1). Lineage (NCBI taxonomy): Eukaryota > Metazoa > Arthropoda > Insecta > Lepidoptera > Gelechiidae > Anarsia > Anarsia innoxiella. The sequence goes on along the minus strand of OX387404.1, from coordinate 8,409,055 downwards.
ACGTTATATGACGTAGCAAGTATTAGGACGGAATACCCGAGTTCATGTCGAAATATGCAAATAGTTGTCCTCGCTAAAGTACCGGATTTAGGGGGAAGGGAACGGGGCAACTGTCTTGGGGCCCCCAAAATAGAGGTTTAAATTTTCTCGATAAGAATAGCTCAGAAAAATGGAGACGCAAAGTTAGTTAAATAATAAAAAGACAACTAAAAGAAACTATATAATAAGTTATTTGCTAAAAAAACTTGACCGAAAAATTAAAATGACTTTTGTGGGACCACGGGGTCTGCACTCGTTTGTTGCCCTATGACTAAATCCGGCACTGCTTCACTGTAAGGGCTAATTCATGGCAGGTTTCATGGCACGTGACTCAAGGTTGACAATGGGTGCTTTTGGTTATAGATGGGTTTTTGGTGAATTAGATAACTAGGTACTTAGAATACACAAGTACCTCAGTACATGTTTTGTTAACAAATTGTTGGTATAGGTCGAAGGTGTTTCAGATATTGAAAGTGTCTTTAGTGATGAATTTTAATTTGTTAAATTAGCAAATTTGTACTTCCGTAGTCGAGAATATGATAATGATTGAATATAATTTAAATATCTATAAAAGTAAATTGCTGAAACACTTTGATTCAAATTCTAAACAAACTCCAAATAATTAATTAACATATTGATCTCATTTATGTTTGTAGTTATAGTATTTTATGTTTGAAAAACTTCTATTATTAACATAGTTATTAAATAGTTTACGATAATTTTGAGTATGCTTGTTATTGGCAGTCATATATAGCCAATAGTTACTAAATGTTTTTTTAAGTTAAAGTTTATCATATGTATTTGCTGTTAGCGTACCATAAATAAATAAATAAATAAATAATACTTTTTAATGCAATCAACTTTAGGTTTAATTAACAATAAATAGCTTAAAATGTACTTACACTTTAGCGTTTGGCTCATATTAATTCTACAGAATTCTACAGAAGTAGATCGCCGGCTCTTTTCCGTCAGTGTAACAATTCAGTTGGCCTAACAGTGGTCAATTACAAACTTACATATTTGTCACACATCTTTACGATAGGGTTATACAGATATCACTCCGTTCCACTGCAACGATCCAAGCACACAGTCGCCAAATAGGTCCTCAAAATATTTACCCCAATCCGTCACTGTTTCTCCAAAAATTCTTGAACATTGCTCCCATACCTAAGTTTTTAATATTCTTAATCCGTAAGAAAGGATTACGAAGTATGGCGCCTTAAAATCAGATTTAGATTAAGATTAGATTAAGTAATAAAAATTGTCATTGACTACTTGACGTATAAGTATCGGTTTTACGACATTTTGATCGTCCTGGATAAATTTTAATTCATATAGTAATCCTGTTGCAGTGGATTGAATATATTATGCGAATTCGATGCTAATTTTCAAACTTTCGATTGCTTCCGTCCAATATGTATATTACTTACTTTGTTTTTACATTTCCTTAAATTTTATTTATTTATTTATTTAACAGTTTATTGTAAGATAATAGTACTTACATAGAGACAGAAAAAAAGAGAAGTTATACAAAAGGTACAGCATATTTCTAAAAGAAATTTCTTCCTGCAGACCCCACAGAGAGAGAAGTGATAGCAAAATAATAATGATGCTTTAATTTTGTGTTTGCCAAAAACTAACGCAAAAACCACTGAACTGATTTTAATGAAACTGCACATCATGTCAACTTGCAGTTAATTGCATGTATGCACATCAGATTAACACATAGGCTATATTTTAGGATAATGTGTAAGTATTCCAAGTTATGAAGACAAATGCATACATACAGATACAAAATCTCAATAGGCATGATGACTAAACAATTTTTTTTAGTCCATCACATAGATTATTTTAAAATATTCGACACGTATTTTTTTCTTTTTTCTTTTAAACTAAAAATGACAAAGATACACTGGGTTGAAGTTGCTCGTGACGTCACGCCTCAGTACGATTTAACCGAGGAGTGACGTCAATACCCCCCCACTCCGTAATTTTGATGCTCTGTATCTTTGTATTTATTTATGTATTTGATCCGGTAAAAAATATGTTTCAAATATTTTTTAATAGTTTTAAAAACGGACTAATTATTTTTTGAATTTTTGAATGTAGTCATCATCCCCATTAGCCTTTAGTACTTGCATAAAAGTGCAACTACACGACAAAAATAATCCACATTCTTAACAACAGACAATTTGTCAGCCGAGAAAGTTTAAAGCATCAAATATATATCCTACGTAAACTATAGAAATCGTCGGCAAAGTTCCAAAGCGTGTACATTTTAAGCTAGGTTCACAATCGTGAGTTGAATCCTTAATTGAGTGCCGAAAGGAAACTGTCCAATTTCACGAGCATTTCGGACTTTATAGAGACAGTACACTTTATTATATGACTTTGAATTCTATGCGTTTAAAAATGTAGTTTACATTTTACTAATGATGTACATACCTAACAAAGTTAAAGAGTGAGTATAAATTTTGAATTAAAAGTAGCTTATTAATCAAGGGAAGTAGTAATAGCGCCATATAGGTTTTTCCGTAGATTTCGGAAAAGGTACTTACTCGTATCCAAATAAGAAAATCAAAGCATCTCTTGCACGGGTAACAACTTCCAACGTCTCTTCGTGTGACACTGACCAATCGACACTTGTCGAACCATGTCTCTTCTCAAGACTTGGAGTCTTGCAAAAAACCTGTATATGTTGAAACAGAAATCAGCTTTAGATAGCAATTAAAGTATAACTAGGTAGTAACTAAACTTTATAAGCGATGAAAATCTTGATTCCAACATGGTACTTGTAAGTGTATTATAGATAATCATAAACATTATCTTACATGTTATTCTGAAACTGTAGTTTCATAAAAATCTGTTTAGTAGTTTTTGCGTGAAAGAGTAGCAAACTTCGCCTCACATACATCCATCCATCGGCATAAACATTGACATTTAGTATAATATTACTAGGATATGTGTGCACCTAGATTAACGTCGGAATTCCAACGTAACCAGTGAATGGGACGAGAGTTGGAATTTACCTACTCTCCATTGACGCGACGCAGAAATAGGTTAGCTTGATGCTATCTTTACTAAGGTACACGCTTTTGTGCAAAAATGCTACCTATAGTTTCATCCACTGTTTTTTTTATTCGAATTAATATTTATTTAGGATAGTCATCTAAAATAAATAATCTGTTTGTAAAATTTATTAGTGTATTACTAACAAATTTTACTAACATTCATTATACCTATCTAATGTTAGTATAGAGTTCGGCCAAGCATTATTAACATATTGTATTGGTTCCTTCCTTTCTACCAATGAACCCTGCATCACTGTTTATGGTTGAGGAAACTTGCCTATTCATCATTTGTGCATTTGTGTTACCTAGCTGTAGTTTTACTCACTTTGATTAGATCATTTTAATCTTTTTTCTGCGTTTAGTTTTCGCACAGGTAATGTATTTATTATGCTTATCCGAAAATAGGCAGCATTGAACTTTGATACATCTCATTTGCGAACACTGATACAATTTTCTTATAAAGACATTGACGATTTGTTATTAAGACTACTTAATCAAACCTTGTATCACACCATTAGCTATAAAATTACAGATAATGGCTAGATTTTCAAATGAAATTCATATCAAATAGCAATGGGTAAGTACAATTCTTAAGTGTTTAATATAATAATTTGTGCAATTATTTAACATGCGAGTATATTTCAATGCAAACCTCCCTTCTCAAATGCCACAGAGTGCATCGCCTCGTAAATTAAGAAATGTATTTATCCCCCGTATCGTATACCTTCTGTAAGCCCCAATAAATACACGTCATAATAGTATTCACAGCGTGTCGGTAAGGACTGCCGATTTATACGCGAATCGATTCCTCGTTTGTAAATGGCTAGGAAAGTAGCGAATGTACTCGTAGAACTTTGCAAATCAGTGTATGCTTGTTTTACTCAAATTTTACCAATGTTTGCTGTTACTATAAAATATAATTGACCGCGGGGTCTCGTTGGATAAAAGAGGCAATGAACCGATCGCGCTGCTGGAGAATCTTTGGAGAGGCCTATGCTCAGCAATGGGCAGCTATAATGGGCTAGCTGAAATGATGATTATGGATGATATGAAAATATGATTGACAACATAATTTTCACTTATCCAGACGTTAGCTCACATCCCTCGGCATCAGTCACGTTGCTTTCTCGCTCTGTGCTTATCACTAGCGGCTTCTAAACAAAGACGGCAATAGCCAGTTTGGGATATATATTCTATTTTATAAACATACACATATTATTTTTCATGAATTAAATAGATATTCTGTTTATAAAAATCCGTATTTCCCGGCCGTACTAGGCAGGCGAATATCTCGGCGGATTAGGGCGGCGGGCGCGACAAACCGCGGTGTCCTATCGAATAGAGATACGTCGCACGTGACACGACTACCGACTACGCACTCCGCAAATTAATCACACTACGACACTCGCTTTTTTATTAAACCCGAGAAATTTCCCGACTTATTGTCCCGGAATATAAATCAAAGGTCCCCGGAGATGTGAGGAGAACAATATAAGTGTAAACCACTATGGAGTTAACAACTTGTCACTATCTAAAGCAGTGGTTTCTTAAAGGACCCTAGAGTCCTGGGAAGCTTTTTCAGAAATGCTACGAAAATTGGAACATCGCAAGTGTTAGCAGCAGGGTGTTGGGGCTGGTTGCTTGATTGAAAAACTTCTGAAAGAACTGGTTTTATTCACTTTAAACTTAATACTGAACACACAGCAAATATACATATACGGTCGTTCGGAAGCGGAAGAGAAATCTTATGTATTGCCGCATTTAATACAATTTTACCAATTTGGTGTTGGTGTTGCCAACAGGAAGATAGTCACGGTATCGTTCGTTAATACGATCGGGTAAAATGTGATGTGACCAACCCTTAATGCCTAGGATTACATATTGAGTCTTAACAATCATATTTAGTTAGTTTCTTTATTTGTAATCATGTTCTGATTACATATGACATTGTATTATTCATCATTGGACTATTCCATTGTGTTGTGACCAAGACCTCTGTGTTACTCATTACTCGTATTTCCGTTCATGAACTTGAAAACGATCGATTATTTTCTATTTCTAAATAAAACAAGCCTCTAACTGCGCAGTTTGAAGCAATATTTACTGTCAACACTTTAACAATTAATTGAAAATTCTCAAACGTTTAGATTTCCTCATTCTTTTGTTTATTGTATGACCCGACACGCCCACCTTATGACGCACGAAATTGACCATTTCGCTAAATACGGCACAGTTACGTGCCAACACAAATATTAGATACTGAAATACACCCTGCCACGCAGATATATGTTAAAGTTTCTGTCTAAAACGTCACGGTCAAATAGATAGCTGTGTGGAAGACTGTAGGTAGGCGTCTCGTTTTCAGTTACAATAGTGTAACCATTAGAGACACTACCGGGCGAGCTAAGATTATGAAGACTAAGATCTTCAGTATAGAGTTGATTATCCTACACCTCTAGCGATTACTTCGTTTCGTACTCATTTTTAGAAAACCGTTAAAACATAAGGTAATTTTTTGGTCACATTTCTTACATTTTAAAATATTGAATTCGGGCGTCTATCCCGCTGAGGCAAATATCCCGGATTTACCCTAAGGAATTTTTCAGGTCATTTTTTTACACCTTGGGTTACATTATTGGAGTTTTAGTAAGGATACCTAATTTATTTTTAAGTATGTATAATATAGCCTATGTTACTCGGGGATAATGTAGCTTTCCAAAGGTGAAAGAATTTTTGAAATCGGTCCAGTAGTTTCGGAGCCTATTCATTACAAACAAACAAATCTTTCCTCTTTATAATATTAGTTGAGAAGTTTAGGTAATAAAAATATTTTAAACAATATTAACTTTCTATTTATTTAATAAAAGAAAAATTTGTTTTCTTATCGGTCACCACGCTCAAAAAGTGTAACTTGAATTAATATCAAAGAAAAAGAAATACTGCATAAATAAAATAAATAAATAATTATAATTGCATAAGTTGATACAAAATGCTATGCAATAGCTTTACCGCGGCAGTCTCCGAGTGCCACACGTCTTTTTTTTTTATTAAACAGCTATAGGTACTTAGTTCCGATCGTATGGAAAAAATACTAAGATTTTCACTCAAATCGTGTGGATTCGCTGTCCTTTCTAAATAAGAAAATAGAGGTGTTGAGTTCCCAGTATAAATAGCTGAAATAGAACACTCAAAAGTGCCGAGTAGCTACAAACTAGGGATGTTAGGGAGCTCCGTAACCGTAACCGAAACTATCGGATATCCGATATAAAAAAATCATCCGTAACCGTAACCGAATCCGAAATAAAAGTTTCGCATAGTATCGGATAGGGGCGGAGCCTAATTGAGACACGTTATTTGTATTTTACTTTTGATATTCCTTAAAAAATTAATATCCGTAACCGAAACTAACGGATAATCCGAAATAATTTATTATTCGTATCCGTAACCGTATCCGGTATAATAATCATTCCTAAATCCGTATCCAATCCGTATCCGAAATTTCATATCCATAACATCCCTACTACAAACACATTTAAAACGCAAAGGTTACACCTCTCACACATCAACCAGACCTTTACCTACCCAAAACAAACGAGCCCTTAGTTTTTTTGATAATTGACGTGAGAACTATAGCTAATTATTTATAGTAAGGGCAATGACCTCGAAAGGTACATCCTGCCGATAAGATGATATTTTGATAAGAATTTCGGAAAGGTAAGCGTTTAATTAGTAAGTTTTTGCTGTTTTGGTAAGCAAACCAAAGTCAGACATCGATGGATACTCACTGTCGATTTTGATCGATGTTTTTTTGCGGTTCACCAAAACTTTTCGTGGTGGCATTTGATTTGGCTAGTTGGTTAATCTACTCAAATATATACGTACTTAGGTATATGTAACAATACTTTATTTTATTAGAATTCCACAGTCTCTGCTATAAAAGAAAACCGATATCCGATAACTATGTATCTGGGGATCTAATTTGATTTTTTGCACGATTTTGACAATTTACGTACGAGTATGAAAGCTTTTTGTTTAAACTATCTATGAAAACTTCTAATGAAACAATATCTGTAAATATTTATTCTTAACTAAAATACAAAAATACTCAACACATTCGTACGTAAAAGAACGTTAGTAAACATAAAAGCAACGTGGCTCACACTACAACAACCCACGTCAGAGAATCGGGTTCATTCACTAACTAACTTACGCAAATAGACCTGAATATTAATTAATATTGTAAAGCGATTCAGTATTTAAAGAACTGTGACGTTACTATGATCCAAATTAACTTATTTGGTAACTGTTGTCGGCGACCACACGCCAAATATGGTAGGCCTAGAGCAGTTCTGCGGATTTGGTATAAAAACTATCACTTCTATAAGTAATTTTTATATTGTCACAGGTCAATCTAAAACAGTCAGAACCTAGCGAATACGTACTAGTTAGTTTAACAACTTTGTCGCGTAACTAACAATCAGGCTATCGCATAGTTGTTAGCGAATTGTACTTGGTATTGAAAAGTTAGTTGTCGTAGTCTTAATTAATACCTATTCTTGTGTTTGTTTATACATACATAGCCGTCACGCCTTTCTCCCATCGGGGTAGGCAGAGACCACTTCCTTCCACTTGCTACGATCCAAACACACCTCTTTCGCCTCATCCACAAGGTTGTTTGTAATGTAGAATGGTTTAATAATGCTGTGTTAGGCCTTTACACATTAGTTATTGATTCGACTCCGCGGTTTAGCGTTTGTTACAGAAAATGCCAAAATTCGCGTTGTACGATGAAATTGGTGGATTTGAGTATAGACTACAACATTTGCTTTTAACAGAACAACGAGAACAACGAAATGTTTTAATATCGTCCTTCTACGAACAAAACACAAACCAAGGAGCATATTGGTGTAACATTTCGTCGAGCGTATTGGTATAACATTTCATCGAATGCGGGCGATGCGCGAGTAGGTAAATAAAATACAAACTCGTTGTCATCATTTACCTGTAACATTAAGCTGAGTATTCGCACGAACGTTACATTACACCAAAATACTTGAGAAAATGTTGTAAAATCTATATCCACCTTTGAACGTCAAACCCGCGATTGAATCGTTAATGCGTAAAATAAAATGTATCAATCCATTCACATTCAGCCGAACGTTATGTGTACATTTTATTTTGATACCTTTATAACATTTAAATAGTTCCCGCGACGACGTAAATTGCAACATTTAACGGCATTAAATCTCTTTGAATCGAGGGCAGACTGGCTGAAAATTTTCACGGTCGGTGTCATTTAGCGATATTTTTTTAACTTTTTCAAAATACAATTCCTACTGTTATACCTTTTTTTATTTAATTAATAGTTTATTGTAAGAAAAAGAAAGTACATAGAGACAGAAAAAAGAGTAGGTAGACATACAATAGGTACAACATATTTAACTTTTTACCTTATTTGCATCTTTTAATTATTTTATCGATTAGGTACTTGCTATGCCTACCTGTTTACATACTTACCTACTTAATTCTTTCATTAGAATTTGTGCTACTTTCACAGTATTTACCGATTTGGACGATTGTGTAATGTTTCAGCAATGCTATATTTAACTCACTAAATATTACGGTTAAACATTGATTGAATTTCACTTTTACGGATGTTAACGTGAATGTAAATTGTCACTTCAATAATAAAAACGATGTATTATCGTAATTTTAATATAACAACTATCTACTGTGTAAAGAAACGTATTCCCGTATTCTCAATTCAAAACTTTTCATTTACATCTTACTATCTAATATTTTTATAAATGTCAATGTTTGTGTCTCTAGCTAGATGGATGTGAAAACGTTTGTCACTCTATCAATCAAAAAGCACTGAACAGATTTTTATGAAACTAGGCAATATTTAGCTTATACATCAGAACAACACACAGCCTACATTATTTTAAGATAAATAATAAATAAATAAATATTGGGGGACATTTCACACACGGTCATCTCACGGATCATCATCACGGACCCCAAACTAGGCAAATCCTGTACTATGGGTATCAGGGACTGATAAACTTACATAGATAAATATATAACACCCATATCATGATTATTTTCCAAGATACGACGATAAATGCGTACTGAGTCGCGCGCAGCCTGTAGTATAATATTGCCTTGGCGAGGCCACTGCCGTGCCCCCCGGTTTAAAAAGAAACTACAGTTTTTTTCCATGTAGCTAAAGTTAGAAAAGGGTCGTGTCCAAGTTGCATAACTCATGTTTTAGTGGCACCAGTATTGGTGTCAGAGACCCAATGATTTCTAAACGTAGGAATATTACCGCAAGGCAATATCTAATCACCTCACAAGACAATAGCGCCTTTTTAACCCAATAGCCTTGTTCCCTTCCTGTCTTTTGGATGCTAATCAGATTGTATTAAATAACCCATTCGAGCCACGTATCGAGTTTTTTTTTCAGACAATTTGCATTTAGCGTCGATATATTTAGATAATATATTCCCTTGTCGTTTACCCGCGAATAATTACGGCGGTTGCGTCCTTTCTTTGTTACAAAAAACGGCCAAGGGCGAGTTGGAATAGACCATCCAGGGTTTCGACCTTAGGAACGTACCTCCATGAATATATTAAATATTCTGTAGATTTTGTAGTTTAACTAACCAGTGTTAACAATTCGAAGACTGTCGTTCGCAACCAGTAGGTAAGTACCTAACCAAAAACTTGGCCGCCATATTTTAATCGTTTTAGGGCGCTTTACCAATTACAGATAATATTTAAGTAGCAGATAAACTTATGCTCTATTTCATAAAACATAACGTCTTAGACTTGGACGCTTTAATGCGTAGAAATATTTAATACTTATTTATCTAATGCAGTGGAAAATTCGTGATATTTCTATCACCTCATCTATTCTTAATTTAATCGCTCCACAGCATTTCCGTCAACCATTCCAGCGATTTTTGCAATCTACGCAACATACACGAGCCACAAAATTTCCATTGAAACATAAATAAAAGCCGAAACATGTATAAAAGTTTGGACTACAACCAAACGACACGGAAGCATTGGTATAAAAATTATCTGACGCAAATGTCCTCACGACATATGGAACTATCTCACAGACAATATAATTTCAACATTACAAAAATAGCTTATCTATATCACCCACGGCGACAGTTGCTACAAGAATTTACTCGAGACTCCTTATATATCATCTCGAATATAACTCCAGCCCCAAAGTGACTATTGCTTTTTATATAGACAGATATTTATAAAATTACGTGTAGATTTTTTATGTTAATCTAATTTGACGTTTACTAATTGCCAGTTTTATAATGGACATTAGTTTATTAATCAATTAGAAGGTCTACTCCTAGTTACAAAGACGATTGTAAAAGTTCTTTATCCATTGCACGTCATACCATATTCTTCTAAGTTTTAAGAATGACAGTGACAACTATAGTATAAAGTAATAGAGCGATAACTTCAGTAACCTGATGCCTTGTGGTTTTAATGAAATTATTAATAATTTGTTCGTCGTCAGATACAAATACACATACAGCAAGCCTTTTATGCCCCAATGCCAGTCCTTGTTCTCCATCCAGTTCTACTTTGCGCCAGAATTTGTCAGTGTTCATTGAATCAGTCGAGCTCATCTCGCCATCTCCATTATGATGAAGTCTGTCGTATTCCGATTTTGGGAAGCTAATCGGTGGTTCTGTTTGCTCATATTTCCTGACACTGTCAGTAGGTACATTGTAGGCAATTAATTTCCAAAAATCTAGAACCTAAAAAGCTAGTGCATTTAGGAAACTAAACTCATAGTTTTAGTGTTTAGGCAAAAAGAGGGAAAGTTTTGCTTCACCCAATAAAACTAAAGCAAAGATCATTCTTTACAACAAGTTTTCTGACTCTAAATATCTGTTTCAGCATTTACAGATAAAAATTATCTGACAGATATTTTATACCTGTCACATTTTAAAACGCCATTTTTAATGAAATAGACATAGGTTTATCTATCAGTTAAATTTTAACTGTTAGGGGCTGTTTCACCATCTACAGATAACATTTATCAGACAGATATTTTATACCTGTCTCTGTCTAAAACGTCATGTTTTTTGAAATAGACATAGGTTTATCTGTCAGTTACATTTTATCTATGGAACGTGCCCTAAGTCACCTCTGTCCAGATTATTTCCCAGACGTCATTCTCGCAATCTTCTACGCATTAGTAGAAATAAAAAGCGGAAAAATTCAAGTGAAGTACGTCGAATGAATCAGAATACATAAATAGCTGTAGCACCCCGCAGTAGGTACCACTGACCCGAATATAACAGCTCACGATTCGCGACAATAGAATATTATTGAGGAAGACGCGAAATTTATCGGCTATTTGGCGCGGTTTGGATTAGATGGGTATGGTGCTAGTTTAAACGAGTAGCGTTTTGCACCATCATGTTTAAAAACTATTTTATTTAGCCTCATCTCTTGTATTTTTTGCAGTGCCCTATAACAGGGTCCATGGTGCTTTACAACATAGCATCAAGCTCATTAATATAACATTATGACGCAATAAACGATTGAGTTTTGAATAGTCTTGTCGTTGGAGCATCCGCCATTTAGACCTATCTTCTGCTCATGCTTTAACTTCGCGGTCTTCCTCTCCCTCTCCCTCAAATTTTCCTTCAATGATGATTCTCAAGAAACCACCATGTCGCCTTATGTGCCCTATCATTTTTCCTCTTCTATTTTCATTGGTAAAACTATCAAAAAGTAAAATATTTGGTATTTAAGAACTAAAACAATTATAGAAATAAACGTTTCAAGCCCCGCTTACACTAAAACCCCACCCAAGAATCAGTAAAAGCCACTTTTAAACAATCAGGAAGCGTTCTCAAGGTGAAGTTGGGACGTTATATGACGTAGCAAGTATTAGGACGGAATACCCGAGTTCATGTCGAAATATGCAAATAGTTGTCCTCGCTAAAGTACCGGATTTAGGGGGAAGGGAACGGGGCAACTGTCTTGGGGCCCCCAAAATAGAGGTTTAAATTTTCTCGATAAGAATAGCTCAGAAAAATGGAGACGCAAAGTTAGTTAAATAATAAAAAGACAACTAAAAGAAACTATATAATAAGTTATTTGCTAAAAAAACTTGACCGAAAAATTAAAATGACTTTTGTGGGACCACGGGGTCTGCACTCGTTTGTTGCCCTATGACTAAATCCGGCACTGCTTCACTGTAAGGGCTAATTCATGGCAGGTTTCATGGCACGTGACTCAAGGTTGACAATGGGTGCTTTTGGTTATAGATGGGTTTTTGGTGAATTAGATAACTAGGTACTTAGAATACACAAGTACCTCAGTACATGTTTTGTTAACAAATTGTTGGTATAGGTCGAAGGTGTTTCAGATATTGAAAGTGTCTTTAGTGATGAATTTTAATTTGTTAAATTAGCAAATTTGTACTTCCGTAGTCGAGAATATGATAATGATTGAATATAATTTAAATATCTATAAAAGTAAATTGCTGAAACACTTTGATTCAAATTCTAAACAAACTCCAAATAATTAATTAACATATTGATCTCATTTATGTTTGTAGTTATAGTATTTTATGTTTGAAAAACTTCTATTATTAACATAGTTATTAAATAGTTTACGATAATTTTGAGTATGCTTGTTATTGGCAGTCATATATAGCCAATAGTTACTAAATGTTTTTTTAAGTTAAAGTTTATCATATGTATTTGCTGTTAGCGTACCATAAATAAATAAATAAATAAATAATACTTTTTAATGCAATCAACTTTAGGTTTAATTAACAATAAATAGCTTAAAATGTACTTACACTTTAGCGTTTGGCTCATATTAATTCTACAGAATTCTACAGAAGTAGATCGCCGGCTCTTTTCCGTCAGTGTAACAATTCAGTTGGCCTAACAGTGGTCAATTACAAACTTACATATTTGTCACACATCTTTACGATAGGGTTATACAGATATCACTCCGTTCCACTGCAACGATCCAAGCACACAGTCGCCAAATAGGTCCTCAAAATATTTACCCCAATCCGTCACTGTTTCTCCAAAAATTCTTGAACATTGCTCCCATACCTAAGTTTTTAATATTCTTAATCCGTAAGAAAGGATTACGAAGTATGGCGCCTTAAAATCAGATTTAGATTAAGATTAGATTAAGTAATAAAAATTGTCATTGACTACTTGACGTATAAGTATCGGTTTTACGACATTTTGATCGTCCTGGATAAATTTTAATTCATATAGTAATCCTGTTGCAGTGGATTGAATATATTATGCGAATTCGATGCTAATTTTCAAACTTTCGATTGCTTCCGTCCAATATGTATATTACTTACTTTGTTTTTACATTTCCTTAAATTTTATTTATTTATTTATTTAACAGTTTATTGTAAGATAATAGTACTTACATAGAGACAGAAAAAAAGAGAAGTTATACAAAAGGTACAGCATATTTCTAAAAGAAATTTCTTCCTGCAGACCCCACAGAGAGAGAAGTGATAGCAAAATAATAATGATGCTTTAATTTTGTGTTTGCCAAAAACTAACGCAAAAACCACTGAACTGATTTTAATGAAACTGCACATCATGTCAACTTGCAGTTAATTGCATGTATGCACATCAGATTAACACATAGGCTATATTTTAGGATAATGTGTAAGTATTCCAAGTTATGAAGACAAATGCATACATACAGATACAAAATCTCAATAGGCATGATGACTAAACAATTTTTTTTAGTCCATCACATAGATTATTTTAAAATATTCGACACGTATTTTTTTCTTTTTTCTTTTAAACTAAAAATGACAAAGATACACTGGGTTGAAGTTGCTCGTGACGTCACGCCTCAGTACGATTTAACCGAGGAGTGACGTCAATACCCCCCCACTCCGTAATTTTGATGCTCTGTATCTTTGTATTTATTTATGTATTTGATCCGGTAAAAAATATGTTTCAAATATTTTTTAATAGTTTTAAAAACGGACTAATTATTTTTTGAATTTTTGAATGTAGTCATCATCCCCATTAGCCTTTAGTACTTGCATAAAAGTGCAACTACACGACAAAAATAATCCACATTCTTAACAACAGACAATTTGTCAGCCGAGAAAGTTTAAAGCATCAAATATATATCCTACGTAAACTATAGAAATCGTCGGCAAAGTTCCAAAGCGTGTACATTTTAAGCTAGGTTCACAATCGTGAGTTGAATCCTTAATTGAGTGCCGAAAGGAAACTGTCCAATTTCACGAGCATTTCGGACTTTATAGAGACAGTACACTTTATTATATGACTTTGAATTCTATGCGTTTAAAAATGTAGTTTACATTTTACTAATGATGTACATACCTAACAAAGTTAAAGAGTGAGTATAAATTTTGAATTAAAAGTAGCTTATTAATCAAGGGAAGTAGTAATAGCGCCATATAGGTTTTTCCGTAGATTTCGGAAAAGGTACTTACTCGTATCCAAATAAGAAAATCAAAGCATCTCTTGCACGGGTAACAACTTCCAACGTCTCTTCGTGTGACACTGACCAATCGACACTTGTCGAACCATGTCTCTTCTCAAGACTTGGAGTCTTGCAAAAAACCTGTATATGTTGAAACAGAAATCAGCTTTAGATAGCAATTAAAGTATAACTAGGTAGTAACTAAACTTTATAAGCGATGAAAATCTTGATTCCAACATGGTACTTGTAAGTGTATTATAGATAATCATAAACATTATCTTACATGTTATTCTGAAACTGTAGTTTCATAAAAATCTGTTTAGTAGTTTTTGCGTGAAAGAGTAGCAAACTTCGCCTCACATACATCCATCCATCGGCATAAACATTGACATTTAGTATAATATTACTAGGATATGTGTGCACCTAGATTAACGTCGGAATTCCAACGTAACCAGTGAATGGGACGAGAGTTGGAATTTACCTACTCTCCATTGACGCGACGCAGAAATAGGTTAGCTTGATGCTATCTTTACTAAGGTACACGCTTTTGTGCAAAAATGCTACCTATAGTTTCATCCACTGTTTTTTTTATTCGAATTAATATTTATTTAGGATAGTCATCTAAAATAAATAATCTGTTTGTAAAATTTATTAGTGTATTACTAACAAATTTTACTAACATTCATTATACCTATCTAATGTTAGTATAGAGTTCGGCCAAGCATTATTAACATATTGTATTGGTTCCTTCCTTTCTACCAATGAACCCTGCATCACTGTTTATGGTTGAGGAAACTTGCCTATTCATCATTTGTGCATTTGTGTTACCTAGCTGTAGTTTTACTCACTTTGATTAGATCATTTTAATCTTTTTTCTGCGTTTAGTTTTCGCACAGGTAATGTATTTATTATGCTTATCCGAAAATAGGCAGCATTGAACTTTGATACATCTCATTTGCGAACACTGATACAATTTTCTTATAAAGACATTGACGATTTGTTATTAAGACTACTTAATCAAACCTTGTATCACACCATTAGCTATAAAATTACAGATAATGGCTAGATTTTCAAATGAAATTCATATCAAATAGCAATGGGTAAGTACAATTCTTAAGTGTTTAATATAATAATTTGTGCAATTATTTAACATGCGAGTATATTTCAATGCAAACCTCCCTTCTCAAATGCCACAGAGTGCATCGCCTCGTAAATTAAGAAATGTATTTATCCCCCGTATCGTATACCTTCTGTAAGCCCCAATAAATACACGTCATAATAGTATTCACAGCGTGTCGGTAAGGACTGCCGATTTATACGCGAATCGATTCCTCGTTTGTAAATGGCTAGGAAAGTAGCGAATGTACTCGTAGAACTTTGCAAATCAGTGTATGCTTGTTTTACTCAAATTTTACCAATGTTTGCTGTTACTATAAAATATAATTGACCGCGGGGTCTCGTTGGATAAAAGAGGCAATGAACCGATCGCGCTGCTGGAGAATCTTTGGAGAGGCCTATGCTCAGCAATGGGCAGCTATAATGGGCTAGCTGAAATGATGATTATGGATGATATGAAAATATGATTGACAACATAATTTTCACTTATCCAGACGTTAGCTCACATCCCTCGGCATCAGTCACGTTGCTTTCTCGCTCTGTGCTTATCACTAGCGGCTTCTAAACAAAGACGGCAATAGCCAGTTTGGGATATATATTCTATTTTATAAACATACACATATTATTTTTCATGAATTAAATAGATATTCTGTTTATAAAAATCCGTATTTCCCGGCCGTACTAGGCAGGCGAATATCTCGGCGGATTAGGGCGGCGGGCGCGACAAACCGCGGTGTCCTATCGAATAGAGATACGTCGCACGTGACACGACTACCGACTACGCACTCCGCAAATTAATCACACTACGACACTCGCTTTTTTATTAAACCCGAGAAATTTCCCGACTTATTGTCCCGGAATATAAATCAAAGGTCCCCGGAGATGTGAGGAGAACAATATAAGTGTAAACCACTATGGAGTTAACAACTTGTCACTATCTAAAGCAGTGGTTTCTTAAAGGACCCTAGAGTCCTGGGAAGCTTTTTCAGAAATGCTACGAAAATTGGAACATCGCAAGTGTTAGCAGCAGGGTGTTGGGGCTGGTTGCTTGATTGAAAAACTTCTGAAAGAACTGGTTTTATTCACTTTAAACTTAATACTGAACACACAGCAAATATACATATACGGTCGTTCGGAAGCGGAAGAGAAATCTTATGTATTGCCGCATTTAATACAATTTTACCAATTTGGTGTTGGTGTTGCCAACAGGAAGATAGTCACGGTATCGTTCGTTAATACGATCGGGTAAAATGTGATGTGACCAACCCTTAATGCCTAGGATTACATATTGAGTCTTAACAATCATATTTAGTTAGTTTCTTTATTTGTAATCATGTTCTGATTACATATGACATTGTATTATTCATCATTGGACTATTCCATTGTGTTGTGACCAAGACCTCTGTGTTACTCATTACTCGTATTTCCGTTCATGAACTTGAAAACGATCGATTATTTTCTATTTCTAAATAAAACAAGCCTCTAACTGCGCAGTTTGAAGCAATATTTACTGTCAACACTTTAACAATTAATTGAAAATTCTCAAACGTTTAGATTTCCTCATTCTTTTGTTTATTGTATGACCCGACACGCCCACCTTATGACGCACGAAATTGACCATTTCGCTAAATACGGCACAGTTACGTGCCAACACAAATATTAGATACTGAAATACACCCTGCCACGCAGATATATGTTAAAGTTTCTGTCTAAAACGTCACGGTCAAATAGATAGCTGTGTGGAAGACTGTAGGTAGGCGTCTCGTTTTCAGTTACAATAGTGTAACCATTAGAGACACTACCGGGCGAGCTAAGATTATGAAGACTAAGATCTTCAGTATAGAGTTGATTATCCTACACCTCTAGCGATTACTTCGTTTCGTACTCATTTTTAGAAAACCGTTAAAACATAATCAATGTTGTGTCTACAAGCCGAATTCTTTCTCGTGCCAGATATTGCGTTAGGTTAGGTTCGAATTTCGAATTCCTAGGTACTGGCTCATGATTCCTGCTGTTCTTAACGTCCGGTCCTTACAATGTCTTTTTTTTTTAATTCGACGTCATGTTAAACGGAAATTGAGATTAAAAACTAAGTATTAAGAAACATTGTGTTTGTAATGCTATTTTACACAATTGAGGGAAAGAGAGGAAGAGGAAGACCAAGACGTACTTACTTCACTCAAATGAAAAAGAAAATTAACGTCGTGTCATATCAAGAAGTCAAATTGCTGGCAGAAGAAAGGCTCAGATGGCGTTTACTCCACCGACAAGAGTCTGGCTCTTACATATGTGAATGAAAATATATGTTACTCTTAAAAAAATAATGTGAAGGTAGGTAAAATTTGTGTTTCATTATGTTGACATACCTAAGACAGAACTCCTTAATACGAACAGTTCCAAAGAAAGTAAGCAACTGAAAACCTGTATGTTTATAAAATTTAAGCTTTTATACCTTGCAAAAGAAAGTTAACGTTATGTCGTATCAAGAAGTCAAGGCACTGGCAGAGGATAGGCCTAAATGGCGAATGCTCCACCGACAAGAGTCTAATTCTTAAGTTGAATGATGATGATACCTAGCAAGATTGTCCCATAGCCAAAGGAAACCCATTTTTAATAAAATCTAGCAACACTCTTGTATCAAAGAAACGCCCTACTTACCACCAAATAAAATAGAAATATGTAAAAAGTCGTGTTAACAAATAGACTATAAATCCATTGTATTTTGTATCACTACTCTTACTTGGAGTAAATGATAGGATACACTAGTAGGTACCTACTTAATTAGGTATTATAGGGTCAACGAGAGAATGCGTTCCTGACAGGTGGTAGTTGACTTGCCGATATAACTTTGAGGCGGCTCTCAATTTACGATAAAAAAATGTTTTTGTCTATTCGCCAATTAACAAGTAACAAGCTATAAAAACTACATTATTTATGTCAAATTATGAACAATCACGTTAAATTTGCACTTCGAATTACAATTAAAGTTAAGAAAACAATAATTTTCAAAAAATATCCTACTGCGCTGCTACAAGGTTTTTGCAGCCATTAATTGTTTTAGTGATGTGACAAAAATAGCGGTCAAAATTAACGAAAAGTAACGATTAACGACTATGTCTATCAAATTAATAGTTTAAAAAAAAAAAACGCGCTTTTAGCACGCAGTAAAAATTATAAAAAAAATTTGCCAATAAAGAAACAACTTCAAAACGGAAACTAAAAAGTATGAAATAAATTAACTTGTACAGAAATTTCGAGTTTATAAGTGATTAAAAGGAACCATAAACAATTAAATAATTATGCCTTTAAAATTTTTGAAGACGGTGCCAAGTAAAACAATAACTAGATGTAGGTAATATAGGTACTTATAATCAATCTTTTTCACATCTCAAGGAAACAGGTGGCACCGTCTTCAAAAATTTTAAAGACATAATTATTTAATTGTTTATGGTTCCTTTTAATCACTTATAAACTCGAAATTTCTGTACAAGTTAATTTATTTCATACTTTTTAGTTTCCGTTTTGAAGTTGTTTCTTTTTTGGCAAAAAAATTTTATTTCACATTTTTTAGTTTCCATTGACTGTCTTTCATTTTCATTATCAGACCCCTAATAACAGTCACAACCCATTTAGATGAAAGGTCTCAATAATAGAAGTTAATCAAGCCCAAACACAAAGTACTTGCTGTAAGCCGTTGTCGAGTTCCCTCGACTGCCGCTCCATCATCAGGTCAACGTCAGGCCCTCAGTAAATATTAGGGCTTTAAATTTCTTATTATTGCATAATATTAAGAAAGACACTAGTCGCGATGCAATTTTTTCGAGTGTTTCCCTCGATATCTCCAGGTTTCCACCACCAGGTCCTGGTTTCCTTACCATGGGACCACCCTTGGGATACCCCCTTTCCAACAAAAAAAGAATCATCAAAATCGGTTGATGGACGACGAAGTTGTGTGAAGAAACATAAGAAACAGACTAGTCGAAAATACAGTTTTTTCGAGAGTTTCCCTCGATTTCTCCAGGATTCCACCATCAGATCCTGGTTTCCTTACCATGGGACCACCCTCGGGATACCCCCTTTCCAACAAAAAAAGAATCATCAAAATCGGTTCATAAACGACGAAGTTTTGCGTGGACACACATAAAAAAAAAAAAAAATATACTGTCGAATTGAGAAACTCCTCCTTTTTTTGAAGTCGTTTAAAAATAATAAGGATATTTTGGACATTCGAAAGAAATCGTGGAGCGTTTATAAGTATGTTTAATCCATTCTCTTTTTGGACAAAACGTTCCACGTTTTCTTCCGAAAGCCCGAAATGTATTATTATTTTTAGTGCGTGCAGTTATTTTCGAAATTTGTTTTTTTTTTGCTAGAACTGGCCGAAAATATGTTATCTAATCTTGTTTATGTAGTGTAGAGCGTGCTAAAATATTATACATACATACATACCTACTCTCGAAAAACATAACTCTCCTTCTGATTTGGCGCAGTTGGGTAAAAATTGCAAACGAGAATAACGAACCACATTGTGATATTAATTTCTAGTAAGTAGGTAATAAAAAATATCAGTTACGTAAGGTTACATCACTAGTCACATGTGTCAGGAACGCATTCTCTCGTTGACCCTATAATAGTACCTAGATAGTTTCCAAAAGTCGTTGTGCAAAGTTCCAAATTTAAATTTTGTAATCGATTATTCAATTTTTGAATACCCATAACATGTTCAAAAATCGTTCTAAAATATATGACATAGAAACCCCGACACTTACAGCCGTTCCCTGTAATCAATGACAGAAGCTATCCGAGATCGGCAGTACTTAACTGTAAAGTAGCTGTCACTTTTGATTTATCCATCAGAAGAATCCCATACATTTTTGACAGCGGTAGGTTTATAGGAACTATTTCTGTCTCCAGTAGGGCAAAACCAGAGATAGAATATAGGGAACAGGCGTAAATTACTTAAATCATCGGATGTCGAAGTTTTTCACGTAATTTACTCGTTCTTTTCTTTTTTATGAATAAGATTTCAATTTGAAAACTGAGTTTCAAGACTTTTATATACCTAAGAATTTAGGTAGTGTTTCCTATTACATAGCGACGTAACTACGTACCTTCGGCACGTTATTTCTTCAAATAAATATTCGCTTAATAACCTTTGTATAACTTAACTATCTATAAAGTTAACTCGGAGTAGGGTTACAGTTAAAACAAACCGGTGTTTAAGATCAGAAACGTGAACGTGGGCGTGAATTTATGAGACTCCGAGCCGGTGAAATGTCAAATTATTTCAGCGGCCATCTTTGAAATGAGACTACCGCTTCTATTGTTAGAGTTTGTACTACTGGGTTTTATAGGCTGTGGTCTTTTTTTGATATCTGGTGAAGGATTTTTAAACTGTGGCGAATTTTGTCCATTCTATTTTCAAAACTGAAACTGAAAAACTTTTACTATGAGAGTATGTAGCGACTTTTAGACCTACGTTTGTTTTGTAGAAAAAGTTCTTCAGTGAAAGCCTACAATAAAATAATTCCATACCATTGCATTTCAGTTCATAGTACCCATATGCAAGTGCCGATTGACCTTTACATCGTTTCAACATCGCCCTAAATAAAGAATTCAAAACATGATGTGCATTTGAGTGTACATTTCAAAGAATATTGCAACGCCTTCTCTTTTAAAAGAAACAATCAATAAGTAGATAAGTAAACATACTTAAAGTGAAATGCTCAGAAAATACCAAAATAATGAGGAACTACTTAAATAACAAAGGGTAGCAAAGATACTGCGAAACTGCATTCCAATATGCTTTGAAGAAATACCCCTACTTTTTGTCCCTACTAATATTTAAAAAGTCGATGTCTGTGGCGATGGATGTAAAGATGTTCGTGCTCTCGTAAAAACTACACTGCCTTCATGCTATCACTTCTCTCTTTGTGGGGTCTGCAGGAAGAAATTTCTTTTAGAAATATGCTGTACCTTTTGCATAACTTCTCTTTTTTTTCTGTCTCTATGTACTATCATCTTACAATAAACTGTTAAATAAATAAAATAAACTACTGAAGAGATTATACTTACTGAAACTTTTCAATATTGTAGGTTATATATTACAATAATATGTACCTAGGCTATATTTTAAGGTATTGTGTAAGTTTTCCAAGATAATAACGATGAATGCGTACGAAATCGCACAGACGCTGTTGTCATACATAAAATAAAAAGCATTAAGCTTTTATTATTTAATTTTGATAAATGTTCTTCTTTCTTTGAGGTACGTGCCTATCTACTTATTTATTTATATATATATCTACATTATTTATATATCTACATTAAGTAAATATATTCATAATTGTTTCCAAAATACTAATTGCTCATTAAAAACAAGGAAATCTGATTGTTTCTAATCTTCTAATAGCTGCCACGTGGATTCTAAAATGTCGAATATAATTTTACAATTTTAATGATATCTGTTGAAAATTAAAATTTCCATCAAAATAGCTGACATTTTACAGCGTGAAATGAAAATTACAATAATTATAGGTACCTATGTACTTATCTTATTATTTTAAACTTGTAACATTTTTATTATTTTTGAAATTTTTCAAACTGTTCTTTGTTTTTTATCGTAAATTCAATAGTGTAGCTTATTGCAACTTATACATTGAAAATAAATGAAATGTAGGATTGAAACTAAATATCCATTTTTATTAAAATAATAACCCTATAACCCTTCCTCGAACCAGACCATGGTCAAACAGCAGGTTGATCACTTACTTACACATATTAAGTATAGTCACGAGCAATAATATATCTACACTGTCACATTTTTAAAGTTTCGTAACTTCTCTTGTTTCAATAATATGTGTTCATCAATTTGTTTAATAACTCAACCAACAGTCATACAATCATCGAACAAATTGACGAAAACATATTTATAAAACGGAAGAAGTTACGATAATTTAAAAATGTCAGTGTTCGCATAATATTGCACGTGACTGTACTATAATATGTACTAAATAACAGTGAAATAAGAATTTGACGTCATTTAATAGATACCCCCTTTCATTATGCGCTCACTCATAAAACCAAAAATAAAGACAGAAAATCATCTCGAGTTTTACAACCGTCGTGCGCGAGTTCGCTTCAACAAATAAATAACGCATCTCGTCTACTGACCCATTTCGATCGAGTTCAAGGTGAGTTCGAAATAGCATCGAGAACCAGTAGTAACGAAGTACAGTCTAGACAACAAAGAAATTGTCTACGTCTGCATTCGGAACTAAGAGCTGATAATACCTCCGTTTAGGGGGTTTTATCTTTGAGGAATCGACTGGTTGATCTGTTAATTGACTTTTGGTTTAGTTTGATAATGTTATTAAAAAGATTATGTTACGTAATACGTGTCATGTTCCTTTTAAAAATTTTGATTACAAACGATGTAAGGTAAGAAATATAATTCACTTACGGCCGTTCCCAATATTCTATCTATCTCTGGTTTTGCCTTATAGGAGATTGAAATAGTTATGTCTTAGAATTTTTCGTCCCTATAAACCTGCCACTGTCAAAAAGTCTATGGGATTCTTCTAAAAGATAAATCAGGGGGCTTAGCACGGCGTGCCGCGACAATTATCTCACGCATGCTGTCCTTATCACATTAAAAACTATAGACAGAGACGTAAGCGTGACAAACGCATGACAACGTCTTGTCACGGAGTGCCATGCTAAGCTAGCAGAAGTGTACGTGACATCCGTGACATGCCGACCTTAGACAGTTTTTAACTGTCTTTGAATGGTGGGAACGGCCGTTAACCAATTACAAATGAGATAAATATTTTGAAAAAAAAAAAAAAACAATAAAGTCAAAACTCAAATCGATATTATGATATTCACTTTAAAATGATGAAACATAATGTTAAGAGGATGTTTGTATGACCTGCAGCATGACAAGCTAAGTCACTACTTAGCTAACAACACTACAATTTCCATCAATAAGCAATATCTAAAACTAAATCAGTTTACCAGATATTATTAAAGTTCTAGCTATCTAGACCATTAAATTAAATACTAAAAGGTACAAGCTATGATGCTAATTAAAATACAAATAATCTTCTATTGTTTAAATATTTTATAACAGGCAACATTTTACTAGAATCTTGAATGGGGATAGTTTGCATACTGTTCAGGTGCCAAGTTGTTTTGTTTCTCTAGATAATTGCGTAGGTTTGTAAATTGTATCGCAAAGGTTATATTAAATACGCCTACAGTAAAACAACCTGTTTAAGTATCTTTTGTGGTAAGTTATATAAGTCTAAGTATGTTTAATTTTATAATTCGGATGTTAATTTTATATTCAATCTTCTTGTCTGCTATCTCTTTATTTAAAAGCCCCGGTTTCAGTCAAAATGTAAAACCTTGTTTAATCTTGCATCTGAAACTATTTTCGAAAATCATAAGTACGAAAACTTTAGTCTACAATAATGTGCGAAAATGTTCATTACTTACTAATAAACATCAAAGTACCTAAACAAGAAACAAGGATCGAAATACGACAAAAGTCTTTGTATAAGGCACTTTGTACAGAGTTATAAGGGAGAAAAATTTTCATATCCACTAATGATTCTTTGGATAAAATTAGGAAATCCACTTCAACGGCTTATTACATGCATTGATTTTGGGTTTAAATTGTTACAAAACCAAACAAGAAACTATATCGATCAAAATAAATCTATTCAAAACTTAATGTTACTTTCAAAGAAGCTATACCTACATAATTCAATAAAGAAGCCAGGTTTCTAGAAATTTCCCCCAAAGAAAAAACATACGCAAATTATTAAGAAGCCTACATAGACCCTATTAAATTTTCTTTTAAAACCCTACCTAGCCAAAAACTTAATTTGCTTTTCAATCAATCCCAATCAAAGAACGGTGAAGTACCCTTACGTTGCGCACTTGCTCCACAAATTTTAATATACAGGGTTGAAATGGTATGGGAAATTTTTAAACTACAGGTTTTTGTAGGATTTTTTTAAGGGATAGCCGAGAGCAGTCAAAAAACTTAATCTCCTTATTACAAAACGAGGTTTAAAGATAGTCCGACGTTAGTTCGTTTAGCTTGACGTTTTGTCCATAGCCGAAAAATTGGCCGACGTTATTTCATTTAGTTTGACGTTTTATCCATAGCCGAACCGTCAAAAACTAACTAACGTCGGACTATCTTTAAGCCTCGTTTTGTAATAAGGGGGATTGACATTATACATTTTGTTTCTGTTATAGCTTTACCTAAACCACAACGTTTTTAGTACCTGCTAGCTTATTTTTACCTTTCAGATTTTTCTATTTGGAACGGATGCATTTTATCCGCTAATACATTCGGAAAGGTCTATATAACGGCTTAGATAAAAGTTTTACACTATTGATTTAAATTTCAGCTGACAATAATGAACTAATCAGGCCCAGAAACATATGGCAATCAATCTAATTAAAAAAGAACACGAGCAATTTTCACAGATCACAAAATCGACCAAACATTTTCACCGGGTATTAAAAAAATGTTTTGTCTGAGTAGATTGAGGGGGAGTGCCCTACACAGCCCTGTCTGATATTCTCCGCCCTTCGCAAAGATAAGTTATTGGAAAACAGATGGGATGTTTGAAAATATTATGGTTAAAGGATACGAGACTCTGTGAGGTTTAGAGACAAACTTGTAAAATGTTTTACGTTCATTTTGGCTTACAATTATACTGGCTATTGAACCGCAATAGTCCATACAGATCAAAGTATTTATGCGAATAATTAATGTAGATGAAGCGAAAGAGGTGTGTTTTGATCGTAGCAAGTGTAGCGAAGTGATGTCTTTGATTATATTTTTTTTGTGTAAAAGTATATCTAGCAATATAAGTAATACCATCGATTTGGGATAGTCTCCCGTAATGGTGGTGTTTTTTGGCTGTAATAAATAAATAAATAAATAAATAAATAAATAAATAAATAAATAAATAAATAAATAAATAAATAAATAAATAAATAAATAAATAAATAAATAAATAAATGTCTGCCTACCCCGTTGGGAAAGAGGCGAGAAACAAATGTATGCATTTTGATACATATATACATACCTATCTGTCTTGTATATACAGGGTGTAACAGAAAGGGTATATAAAGCCGAAACACAGCGATAGTCCTCATGAAACTGAACAACTTTCCCCAAGGAACATGGGTCGTAACTCGATAAAAAAATTTCGCCTCCCCATACAAAATGCCCGATCAGCTGATCGAGTAAGTATGGGCGATCCAAAAATTTTTTTCGAGTTACGACCCATGTTCCTTGGTTCCCCAAAAAAGTATCAAATAAACCTTTTGAACTGAACAACTTTCCAGTTGTTCAGTTTCATGAGGACTATCGCTGTGTTTCGGCTTTATACCCCCTTTCTGTTACACCCTGTATAAATGAGGCTAAGATACCGTAGTATCTTAACAGTAAGTAGAAAACTATCTGAGTTCAAATACCTAAGTATTACGTTCGCTATCGCATCACCGTTGCTACTTAAAGTGTAGTTTTGTTAGTTACTTTAAAAGTATCTACCAGTTAATTTTACTTAAAATATGCTTTTAAACTAGATAGAGCTCAGTAATGCTGCAGCATATGCTGAGATGTAGCTAAGTACCATCTCATCACACTATGTACAACATACACCTTACCTTAATAAAACTGTTGCTTTTTCGTTAATGCTGTTGTCTTTGTTTCTGGTATTTTAGGTTTCTATTTGTTTAATAATTTTGTGTGTTGTTTTAAAATGTAATTGTGAACTGTTAACTTTGTGTTGTGTGTTTTACTGTGTTTGTAAGAAATACATATGACTATGTCTATGTCTAAATTATCTAACTTTTTCAGAAATCCCAGAAATCAATTTACTTCCTTCCGCCTATCCCATCTGCATCCTTATCTTTGCAATCCGTCTGTAGGTTCCCAGTACACACGTACCGAGGCATCCCGGCGCCCTTTTCGCCCTTCCAGCTAGGAACCAAACCGTCTGGGCCCTTTATACCTAAAAGTACTATACCTATACAATATAGGTAGGTACGTCTAGCTATGTGACCTTTATTGACATCCAATGTTGATAAGGCCTGCCCAACCAGCAAAATTGTCCTGGAATCCAATTTTCTAATGCTAAATGGACTTATATAACTCCGATGATGGGTTTAATGTGTGCTACTGCGCTTTTAACAGCATTAATAAATGCCGTTTTTACTTCAGTATATTTAATCCTATAATTTTAACTTATATCGGTATATAGAATCTTTTTCATGGCTACTTCTGGATTAGCACTCCTATAAAAGCTGGGAACAAAACTAATTGCACTTAGGAGTAAATAATCCTGTAGCTCAGACTTATATGTGCCTATAAGATTACATCTCAGGAACACTTTAATCTTAAATTCCTCTAGAAGCATTTACTAGGAGTATATACACTTAAGTGCAATCGCTCCTTTTACTTATACTTATATCCTCATATAAGCTAATATTTTATGGTCAATATAAGTAACTTCAATTTTAACTATTGAAAACCATTTATATTTTTTGTCTGATTTTAGAAGCGATTTAATATCTACGATTCAACGATTAATAAAATCACTAAGATTATATATCACGCAAGAAAATTAGATGTTTTTATATAGAATTATCATAGGCCGTTATAATCTTACGTACACTTACAAAGACATTTCAGAGTAGTGTTATAGTCTCAGTAATCTTAAACAATCCTGGCCAAAACTCTTATAAGATAATTTGTGCTTAAAACGACCTATATAAGCAAAAACACGCTTTATACAGGGTGTAACAGAAAGGGTATATAAAGCCGAAACACAGCGATAGTCGTCATGAAACTGAACAACTTTCCCCAAGGAACATGGGTCGTAACACGAAAAAAATTTTTGGATCGCCCATACTTACTCGATCAGCTGATCGGACATTTTGTATGGGGAGGCGAAATTTTTTTTTCGAGTTACGACCCATGTTCCTTGGGGAAAGTTGTTCAGTTTCATGAGGACTATCGCTGTGTTTCGGCTTTATATACCCTTTCTGTTACACCCTGTATAGTTTTACAAATTCTAGTATAGGATTTGACATCAGCTATGAAGATTGCAACTAGTGTTGCCGCTCGATAGGCCACTATCGATAACCTATCGATAGGCTATCGATAGGTTATCGATTGGTTATCGATTCGATTGTGATCGATACTATTGATACTATCGATAGTATCGATTGTGCTGTCGCTGCAATAGTATCGATAGTATCGATACTATCGATAGTAGAGATGCGCCGAATATTCGTTTACTATTCGGTATTCGGCATATTCGGCACATCAACCGAATATTCGTATTCGGCCGAATATTCGTTTAAAATGACCATTTATTCGTTTATTTAGTTAAGTAATAATTTGCTTGATAAAATAAGATATTAACCTCATATTCAATTATTTAAAACCAAGGAGCAGTCAATCTTATATCCTCATTTTCACATCTAGGTATTACAAGAGTTATTAGGAAATGATAAAAATAAAGATAAGTTATTAAGTGACACTTAGATAGAATTTAGAAACCTAGACATTCTGCTCTATCTAGTGACTGTCGAAGGCGCTTTTCTTTATAAACTTTACCTATTTGTTTTATCAAAATTAGTGTGAAAGAACAACCGAATAGTTCGGCCGAACTATTCGGTTCGGTAGGGTTTCAAACCGAATAGTATTCGGTATTCGTTATTCGGCAAAACCCATATTCGGCGCATCTCTAATCGATAGTATTGCTCTCCGATATTGAATACACAATCGATAGTGATCTTTTTTTCGATAGTATTGCATTCAGTAAGCAGGCATAATGGGTGGTAGATTCCAAATTGCTGGCCAACTGACTGACCATACTTACTTTATATTCATCCGTCATACATTCTACCACCCATTATAATATGTGATCATGTCATATATTCTACCACCCATTATGCCTGCTTACTGAATGCAATACTATCGAAAAAAATATCACTATCGATTGTGCAAAACTATCGATAGTATCGATTGTGTATTCAATATCGGAGAGCAATACTATCGATAGTATCGATACTATCGATAGTTCATTGATCGGCAGCGATCGAAACTATCGATACTATCGATAGTATTGCTGTTAACTGATACTATTGCAGCGAAAGCACAATCGATACTATCGATAGTATCAATAGTATCGATCACAATCAATAGATAGTATCGATTGTGCTATCGATAGGGTACATGTTTTTGACTTTTAACAATCGATTGTAAAACTATCGATTTTTAGGCAACACTAATTGCAACTAAGATTGGTAACAATAGGTATGTCGTCGGTTTTTGGGTTTGAGCACATGCCAATATAGAACTAATATTACTTATATTAGCGCTAAATTACACTTGACAATGCTCACCGAAAAAATGGCACCTATTTATGATATTTTTATAGAAAACTATTAAATAATAAAATGCCTATAAGTCAGATACGAGAGGCGCTTTGAAAATTTAATTAAAAACATGCCAAAATATTCAGTAAATTCACATTCCCCTACGAATTTACAACAGACTAACAACAGAAATCTTTTGATTTTGTACTATGGCTGACAGTTTAATAAAATAAAATTATGTAGTATTCATATAAATACTCAGTAAAGCAGTTTAACAATTCCTAGATTGACAGAACACAATTCGACTGTTGACAAAATGTCAGCTTATTATTAGGATTGTGAGGAGCGAATTAATCTCACTTTTTCCTATAATTTACTTTTATTGGCATTTTCAGGACTGATTGCATTCACATAATTCTATTACAAGAGCAATATAGGAGTAAACGGTTTTGAAGCGGGCTATTATAAACAAGATATAAGTAAAAGTGTACTTATAAAGTGGGCCCTTTTCCGGGTTTTTATGTGGATGTAAGTCTCATATAATCCTAGGAAAATTGATCCTCAAGAGAGATTAAAAACCACTTTTTGCTAGTTGGGTGGATTTTGGGCTATTGCCGGGTGGAGTTTTGTTTTGGTTTATTTTAAAAGGTTTATTTGATACTTTTTATTATTTTTTGTATTGTCTACTTTTTGTATTATTAATCTTTCACATCCCAGAAAAAAAAGAATAATGGAAAATCTATTGTGATTGGGATGTGAGAGATTAAAGGTGAGTTAAGTAAATAAGGCTGATTCCACCGTTTCGTTCAGATTTGCCATCCAGACCAAAAACTCATATGATTTTAACAGTTAGCTAAAATGTTTAAATTGAAAAAGTTCACGTATAAGTAAAGCTAAAAGACGCATCTTTCATTTAATCGCTAAATTAATTAAATAAAAAAAACCCTGAACAAAAACATGTCAAAATCTCATTACACTCCTCATCCAGATACCCACCCTGAGTTTTCTGAGATACTTTAGTACACTTTCCTACGGTAAATGTTCAGGTTTTTTGTACCTGAATATCAAGTTACACTATTACAATTAATAATTAATAAATAAACATTAATAATTCATAGCGCAATATATAAAGAATCGCACTTAAAATTTTGTCAAACGAAAAACTTCATTCTCTTCCACGTAAATTGCAATCAACATTATAATGTGTTCCCAACCCTCTTTCTACTTTTGCCCACGCCCACGTCTCCCGCGCCCCTCTTTCTGCCTAAACAATTTACCGAGAAAGACCACGCGCAGCCACACTAAAAAATATTTCCGATTTAAGTTCTGAAAATCGCTTTTGTCACAGGTTCGTACACATTACATTCCATTGCATTTCTAAGTAAGCTCATGATAAAATTAATTTTATTTTAGATAAAATTATAGCTTGTATGTGGGTGTTTTCATATTATACCTATTAAGGTCATTGCACTTTTAGTTTCGAAATAAATCGAGAAATTCTTCCTAAATTTCATTCCTTTCCAATTCATTACATTCCATTCCCTCCAATTTTTTTGGCGGAGGGGAATGAAAGGTTTTGGAAGTTAATGAAATAGTTTTACGGGTAGTAAAGTAGTAATATAAAACACTAATAAAGATCATGTTTTCGGTATTAACTGACGTTTTTTTGTAAAAATAACATTATTAATAAAACGTTACCTACCTTAATGAGTATTGTCGTGCCTAAATTTTTATATTAAGCAACTACATACTTTTTCAACTTATGTTATTCAAAAAATACCAACCTATCTAGGTACCTATTTACTTAACGAAATTCAGATTGAAATGTTAATGGTTGGCCTTATTGTTATTTTTTATACTCTTACAGACCGCAAATTAATATGAAAAAAAATTCTGACAGTACATTTTGCTTAGATTTTGACACGAGTATTTTTTTGAGTTTATGTGTGTGCGGATCTCGAGTACGTGATAGATAAGACAAGTCAGCGAGCGTGAAAATATTCCTGCATCGATATGGTTCCGCTGCATCAGTAATCACGTAGCCTATCACGGCCGCACATATCATCGCACGACCAGCGTCTTAGTATATAAGCGTAGCTTCAAGTCATTACTATTGTCCAGTTGCCTAGAGTCATATCACTATGTAACCTTAAATATAATTTCTGCAACAACGCTGTGCCATCTTATTGTCACCTATTTTCTGCCGGGCCGCCGCAGTGGTGACCGCCGCCGATTGAACAGGCAACTTCGCTACTTTGAAGATGGATCTCAAGACAATGCAAGCACCTCATCGAGGCAATCTAGTTTCTGCTTTCCATCAGCGGGTCTCACCGACTCTGGATCAAGAAGTGATTCACTATGTACGTAGTTTCGGCCAAGTACAATACCAGCATCTGGACCCGGCGCTGCAACAACTAGCTACTTTAACGATTAATTCAACTTTGTTTTTGTGATTGACGACGACTCGGAAAAAAAATTGAGAAATATTGAGATGAATTTTTGCAATTGACACAAGCAGGTTCCTCAGTACCTAAGCAAGAAATACGCACGAAGCAGCACAAATGGACGAACATCGAAACAGGGTCAAGTTTACAATGAATCATTTTACATTGAAATTTTACTACAATTATTGAAATTAAGACTATCACTTGGACAAACTTCGCATCGTTATGGCCACGACACGCACCATTTTTGGAGAGAATAACAAAGGAAAAGGCTCGTCGTTAGATTCGCAGTAATTTTTAGTTTTTGGCAGCAAGAAGTCAGAAGTTCCTTGCACTGCCGTATTTGCGGTATTTTGTACCAGACTCTGCATTGCAATAACGTGAAACAATGAAACACATTAAGAACGCTTGGTGCCCATGAGCAGGATTTGATAACCGCCAGTGTATGCAGCCCACGACTGTAAGAGAAACGCTCGAGCGTGGAAGTACTGCTGATGTTTATTGAATTAATATAAAGAATTTGAAGATTTTTTTATGATGAGACTGCGCAATGACCACGATGATGTCCGCAACGCAACGCTCTGCAGTTATTGGTTGTGAAGAAATATTGATTAATGGTAAACGCTTTAGTTTCCTTCGATTACTCTGGAAGAATCATGGGTGCAGCTATTCAGCGAAGAAAGGAGCAACAAGCGAGGTTTTAGCGGCATTTAGAAGTCCTGTTTTCATTTTCTTTTCCAAAGGGGGGAGTACTGTGCGGTCCTCGAGTACGTGATAGATAAGACAAGTCAGCGAGCGTGAAAATATTCCTGCATCGATATGGTTCCGCTGCATCAGCAATCACGTAGCTTAACACGTCCGCACAAATCATCGCGCGGCCAGCGTCTTGCAGCGTAGCTCCAAGTCATCACTATGTCCAGTTGCCTAGAGTCATATCACCATGTAACTCCAAATATAAGATGTACAATTTCGCCGCGCCGTTATAATTGTCACCTATTATGCAGGTCGCCACAATGTGAGTTTCTAGTTTAGGTGTTTATACTTTTAGAAGTCTATTGAAATGTTCCTAAGACGTAAAAAAAATTGTGTTCATTTTGACACATACGATTTCCATGAATAAGTACGTTTATGAAGAAAAAGTTTGATTTTTTAATCAATTTTTTTAATACTGACTAATATTTTTTCATTACCTTCCAAACAACATCATTACACTCTCACGATATTTCATTACATTCCATTGCCTCATTACACTCCAACGATTTCCTCGAAAACTATAAAAAAAATTAATACGTCCAAACTAGTTTACTACATCTAGACGATATACGCATCTTTTTAGCATACCGCTTTTCGAAACCGATATAAAAAAAAAAATTTCGTGGAATGGTCGAAATTTGCACGAAACGGTGGAATCAGCCATAACAATCTCTCGTATTATAGGTACATTTTGTGGATTATTAAAAGGTATTTTAAGTAACAATGTCTTCTTTTTACAAGCTTTTATTTACTTTCACCTGTCGCGTTGTCTGTAATCAAATCTTGCAAGTTAATATTGACACACTTCCCGGTTTCCAATTGAGCTGAATTTTTTCTAACTTTTTAGTTCATCTTATTAACAAATAATAAAAGCTTGTTTTAAAAAAGGTATTTTTTCTTTAATTTTTTACTTCTTTGGGTGTGTAACTCTAAAAATGTCTACGTATGATACCTACGTATGTACGTACGCATGCTGATTTGTTCTTTAAAGATATGGCAATGGTTATGATTTTTATTTTAACTGAATAGTGTCTTTTGTGTTCATCGTTTAAAATTGAAATCATTCTGTGACACTAAACTCCATGTGCAAAAAAGTCCTTTAAAACAAATTACCCATTAGGTAAATATCGTAGCGTCTTCTTTTGATTTTTTGACCACAAATGTGACAGCTATAGTTTTAATTTAGTGTTCTCTAAATACCTTGTCTGCAACGAAGTAGGTAATATTTAAACTCCTGACTTTACGAGTAGTATTCAAATATCATTAGCTATTCATAATATTAGCTTACTATTGTAGTAACTTGATACCTTTGATGTAGCCGCTTTGTCGGCGCTTTCAAAGACACTCATGCGCAGGTTACCTACTACATTCTTACATTGTAATTAGAATTGTATTCGGAATGTGTCAGGTAATAAATGTATACCCATGATGTACTTACCTATACTTATATGACATCAATATCTTATGAAAAACGTTTCCAAAAGCTTACATACATACATACATATCCGTCACGCCTCTCTCCCATTGGGGTAGGCAGAGACCACTTCCTTCCACTTGCTACGATCCAAATACACCTCTTTCACTTCATCCACACTCATCAGTCGCCTCATAGTCGCCCGTCGGCTTAGGGTACTCTTGATTAAAAAGTTAAAAAAAAGTTTAATTGAAATAAACTGAAAAAGGTCTAAGAGCGGTTACGGACTAAATATCTCGGATCGGATATAGTGCGTAACTGCTCTAACGCTCTGTTGCAACAAAAGTCATTTTAATCTAACGCTCCCTTAAACCTAGCTACAGATAACCTCTTTATTGTTGAAAATAAGAAGAAAGCGAGATACTTAATAGATAAATTAACTTAGAAGGAAAAGGTTGTCTGGAAGAGATCACTTTTAGTAATACGTTCGCCGTTGCGCACAATGTTATAGTCCTAATTTTACCTGTAGGTATATTTGTATGCAAAAAAGTATTTCTTTCTATAGTATCTATCTATATATCGGCCGTTTTTAAAACTGTCTTTAGCTTACCCAAAAACACGAGGAAAGCATAAAAAAATAGACACCTGAAAACCTACTGAACCTAAAATGTTACCCAACAAAATGCAACAGGAAAAACTATACACATCTGGCGTGAAAAAGTGAACAACATAATAACATTTGACCTGAATCCATAGTTCAGTTGCCCAATGGTGACTTGGCTAAAAATATTTTAAAATGCAGTGGAAATCTCCGTCTGGGCTATTATGTTACGGTCTACGAAAATATTTTGCTGATTTTACGATTTGAATCAGACGTTTTTTGTCTCGGTGGATATATCAAAGGGAAGGGGAAATGGGCGGTTGGAGCGTTTGATTTCGAAGAAT
Source organism: Anarsia innoxiella (assembly GCA_947563765.1). Lineage (NCBI taxonomy): Eukaryota > Metazoa > Arthropoda > Insecta > Lepidoptera > Gelechiidae > Anarsia > Anarsia innoxiella. The sequence continues at coordinate 8,374,355 of OX387404.1, read as the reverse complement.
CTTTTAATTCAATGTAATATGTAATCTATGAATGGGAGGTCGGTATTTTGCGTCCTAATTATTATGTTAAAAATGTGTTGTTTATGTGTAATTAATTCTCACCTCATATTATCTATGTTTGTGAAAATGAAGATGAAAAACGCTCGTCAAGCATCAAACAAGCTTTCTACGAGACAAGATAACCTAAGGATCATTCGGTTACAGATGGGTTACAGTTTGACGTTCGATATGTCACAATGGCATGAAAAAAAAACTGCATATAGATTCGATGAATATATTCAGAAATTCATTTGTTTTGAAGAAGAAGCGTCTTTTTTCATTAAATCTTTTTTTTGTGCTAAACAAAGACTTTTCCGTTTCGGCCATTTTGTTCTAACGTCCGCTTTAAAAAAAAGAACAAACCAGCAAATACGCATCGTAACAAACATTGAGCAATGCTAAGTAGCAGTGCAATGATGAATACATGCATAAAGTGAAATGCCTTATTTACATGCGAAATTTTAGTGTAATTAGTAAGATATTTATGCAAATGCATCCAGTATAGGGGTTCGACGAATTTGCCGCCATACGACAGTTGTGGTGATGACGCAATGGGAGGAAGGAAAACATTTGTTTTTTAAATATCAATCGGAGTTTCGTTAAAAAAGTGAACGAGTATTTTTTGCAGTGAGTGTATAAATGACAGGACGTGATGATGAATGATGATTTAATGAACCATAAAGATCGATGTATTTGTCTTGAAATCTGAAAAGAAAAATAAGCGTATAATTTTATCACCCAATTTTATCTTAATTTCTCAACCCACAGTCTCTACAATCTCTATTCCTGAAAAACAATTCAAACATAAAAACATCTCCATCCAAAAATCTTGTTAATTAACAAAAATGACAACGAATTATTCACATCGCTCGCGTTGATTGTTCCCTAAAAGGATACACTGCTTGTTTCCTTTCTCTTAATTGAAGACTATTAAAGCAAACAGCGGTAATATATTACTTAATCCTTTTATCTTCATTTTACAAATGGCACCGAAATGAAGCTACACCAGTCTCGGTGTGTCTCGGAATAACTGAGGGAAAATACTTCGCATAGCTCTCCGTTTAGACGCTTTATTTGATCGCTTTAGGGATGTGACTGTTTTTTGTTGCGATTCAAAGATTTGAATCAATTGTTGTTTGTTTTTTTTTTTGAGATATTTTGAAATTATATGGGTTTTCTCTAAAAAAGCAAAATAGAACTTAAAAGTTTTTTTATTTAAATGGATTAATCTTTCACATCCCAAAAAAAAAGAACAATAGAAAATCTATTGTGTCTGTGTTTATAATGGGTCAGTGGGATGTGAGAAGTTAATATAAGTAGTGAAAATACTTCAATTATAATGAAATGAAATATTTATTTTATTACATAGAATGGATGTGACATCACCTGAATTATAGATCGAGCGATAATGATATACCTACCTACCTAGGTAGTGTTTTATACTAACCGATCTCGACTCTTATCAGCTAGTAGATTTTATTTAACATTAATTTAACACCTGCGCACATATAAAAATGACAGATTCACCAAAAAGTTTAAAACAAGTCATGAATAATCTACTCCAACATAAAAGTGTATGTATTACAGTCGAAACTCATAACCAGTCAAACCCACTTTTAACTGCCAAAATCAGTCAAAAGTGGTTTTGACTGAAGACATCGGTCAAAACCACTTTTAACTGCAATGACCATCAGTCAATATTCATAAAAAGTAAGATGGTGAAAATTACAAGGAAAATCATAAAAATAATGTCTTTAAATAATTTCCAGGTAAAAATTATAATAAAGATAGATTCACCAAAAAGATTTAAACAAGTCATGAATAACTTACTCCAAGTTAAAAATGTATCCAATCTCTACAGCACGTAACATTTTTACCACCCCTAGATGATTACTATTTTTAGAACTCCATAGCCATTTTGTTAAACGGTTTTACAAATAATAAGTAGGTATATCCATCGCCTACTTTGGGCCGTCATGAATCTATAATATTTAGGTGAAACACGATAAAAATATATAAATTGATATAAGGATAATCTCACATTTACAAATTAGTGTAGGAAAAATGTGAGATTATCCTTATATCAATTTATATATTTTTATCGTGTTTCACCTAAATATAAATTAACTAAAACAAAAGCTAAAATTAATAATGCAAAAGAAAAACGCCATTTTTAAAAATGCGCCATTTTTTTTCAGTAAAGAAAAAGTTGAATTACGCCATTTTTTTCTGTAAAAAACGTTGTTTGTTTTTGAAGGTACATCAACCCTTTTGAACGCCGTTCTAATTAAAAATCGCTTTGTATAATTAATCATAATGCGCTCATCCTTTTAAAGTACCCTTTCTTAATTTTTACCCTCAGGTATCGAGATTCTTTACCGAAATTGGCTAAGATGTTTTTCGACAAGTCCGTTAAATATTTATATAGTTTAAGGTTAGTCAGGGAAGATTGGTGGAAAGCAGCCAATAACAGGAGTCTTTACAGAAGTATGGGAGAGGTTCTTGCCCAGCAGTGGGACGAAATAGGCTCATAAAAAAGGCTCACATTCTATAAAAGGTCTTTGATTGGCAGAATGTAGCGACAACACACTACCCAAATGGATTAAGGCACCTGCATGGAGCTTTTTTAAAAGTGCCCAAAAGCAGTATGATTTTTGCAGCATTTGGTCATAGTGGTATGAAAAAAGGCATATACATAACATAACGTACAACTACGTAGTAACTAAGTAATCTGTGGTACAACTGAGATCAATAAAATATATCAATATATCTAAGTATCTATACAGATATTTTACTAACAGATAAACCTATGTCTATTTCATAAAACATAACGTTTTAGACCGAGACAGGTATAAAACATCTGTCAGATAAATTTTATCCGTGGATAGTGAAACAGGGTCATAATCAGCCATGGTTAACTTAATACTTACAAGACTGTAGAAAAAAGTGAATTAAAGGAACTCCACCGAGAAGAGTGAGCTGTTAAAAGATATACTCGTAAGGGACCACAGATAAAAGAGCATCGAACCTAATTGGTATAGTAAAAATTTTCGGTATCACTTAGGCTACAAATCCCCTTTTCGAGCTAGTATGGAAAAAAATAAAGTTGGCGGCGAAAACGAAAAGACTATAGTGACTAAAGTGACGAACTGGTGCAAGAAGGTCGTGACTTTTTTCATTTTCAAAGTCATTCATTTTCATTTTCGGAAAGTATATCACTTTTGACAATTATCCAAAATAATATCGTTTTATAATATTTATCTCTATCGATTGACGTAAGTTTCATCAGTGGCCGCCAACTTTTTTTTCCATACTAACTCGAATAGGGGATGTTTAGCCTAATTGATACCCTTTTTTGTTACTATACCAGGCTCCATACAAATATGTTCCATGCCATTTATCTGACAGATATTTTATACCTGTCTCTGTCTAAAACGTCATGTTTTATGAAATAGACATAAGTTTATCTGTCAGTTAAATTTTATCCGTGGATGGTGACAACGGGCACTTGGTTTAAATAATACAAACTTAGATAATTTAGTGGAAAACAAACATACATTAAATAAAACCCTTTTTTGTCCAAAAAGGATGTTCCAGCTACTGTTTCGTGTATTTTTTTATAACAATTAAGTTGTTGGTTAAGTTTTTATTTTTTAAATTTGATTCCGAAAGATAAAACCTTTGTCCGTGTAAGCGCGGGTAATTGTTTAAAGGTGATCATTATCGGATCGACCCAAAAACCGATTTTAATGACTCTATTATTATAAATATCAGTGTTTTAACATGAAACCGCATCACTGCAGGTTTTTTAAACATATAATTTTATTAAACTTCGAAAAATTTAACGATGGGCTATAAAAATTACTTTTGACATTTTTTTATCCGTTTTTTTTTCAATTGTTTTAACTAGCAGATAAATATGTACCAACTGAAGTATAAATAAATATGTAAGAAAGTCAGTTTTAGGCCTTGTTTTACCATCTACAGATTTTTTTTATCTGACAGATGTTTTATACCTGTCTCAGTCTAAAACGTCATTTTTTATGAAATAGACATAGGTTTATCTATCAGATAAATTTTATCTGCAGGTGGTTAAACAGGGGGCTTACTCTTGCAACTGACACTCGTTAACCTAATGCTACATTACGCCTATAGCTCTCACTGTCTTTGTCAAACATCAGAATAAGACGGTATGATGTTTAATGGATAAGTAACTTAATGAGCCGTTTCTGCGACGAGGGTCAAATAGTACATTCATAATACATACATAGATACATATATACATATCCGTCAAGCCTCTCTCCCATTGGGATAGGCAGGCAGAGACCACTTCCTTCCCCTAGCTAGTAGCTACCTTTTTTAATTTGATTTATCTATTTAAAAATATTGCATACCAATGATGGGTACCTTTTTAAAGTGCTATAAGTAGGTAGCTTTGTTTTCTATTGTATAATTATTATTTTTTTTTTTTTAATATAACAAATGTAGTTAAGTAACGCTACATATTAATAAATCTCTGTTGAATTAAATCTAAACACCGTAACGAATGATTATTATAATTATTAATTTATTTAATCCTTTTTTTGTTGAATTTTTTTATCTTTTTTCCAAAATTTAATTTGAATGTGTTAAAAAGAACGTTTGTTGTTTTTATTATGGAGATACATTTTTGTTCGATTTTTGAAACTTTATTTAAAGCATAAAATATTTCATAAACATTGTTGAATAATGTTTTACGTCATCACGTAATATTAAAAATGGCATAAAAAATATATAGAAAGAATAAAGCGATTTTTTTTCACAACAGTTATACTATTACAAGTCTGCGAATAGTATTTTACATTTACATCGTGGTAGGTAGGGTAATAATAATGTCAAAGATTTTAAAACAGACTCTACATATATCTACCTATGTACACTCTACAAGGTAAATTGATGTTCCTAAATATGTCAAAGATTTTTAGATAGTTATTATTTACCTATGTACACTCTTCAAGGTAAATTGATCTTCGTAGTAATTCCACAAAACCCTAGTACTAACGTAAACAAGCAAATCAACCTGCGGTCACCGCCATCTGTCTCCCAACGACATGTGGCCACTTTTTTTTACTACCGCGCGATTTGTTTACTATCCACCTCCCTTTCACTCTCGTTGGAAAGTGTATGCGCTTCTCATTCTTCCCCAGTTTTCCTTCAAGGTACGAGGTAATTGAATATACTGCATGCGGGTAAAGTGAAAGGACTTGCATCTCATAGATTAAAATCTAAATAGGTTAGTGTTTAAGGAGTATGGTTGTCATAGTCGATATTATCACACATTTAATAAATGGGCATGATGACTAAAAAAAATTTTTTAGTCCATCACATAGATTATTTTAAAATATTCGGCATGTATTTTTTTTTATTTTTTCTCTTAAACTAAAAATGACAAGATACACTAGGTTAAAGTTGCTCATGACGTCACGCCTCAGTACGAATTTAACCTAGGAGTGACGTCAATACCCCCCACTCCGTAACTTTAATGCTTTGTATCTTTGTATTTATTTATGTATTTGATCAGGTAAAAAATGTGTTTCAAATTCTTTGTAATAGCCTAAGAGACGGACTAATTATTTTTTGAATTTTTGAATGAAGTTATCATCCCCATTCTTGACTGGACGGTTAGTGCGATTGGTTGTTATTTTAGGTTAACTGTAACAAGAACATGTTGGAAATAGTCCCTTCAGAGGTCAATGATGTTTTTTGAAAGTAAAAAAGTAAGTTTATATTTATTTATATATTTATACAGGGTGTAACAGAAAGGGTATATAAAGCCGAAACACAGCGATAGTCCTTATGAAACTGAACAACTTTCCCCAAGGAACATGGGTCGTAACTCGAAAAAAATTTTTGGATCGCCCATATTTACTCGATCAGCTGATCGGGCATTTTGTATGGGGAGGCGAAATTTTATTTCGAGTTACGACCCATGTTCCTTGGAGAAAGTTGTTCAGTTTCATGAGGACTATCGCTGTGTTTCGGCTTTATATACCCTTTCTGTTACACCCTGTATATATATTTATATTTATATTTATTACCAGTGTAAGGCCCCGTTTCACTATCAACAGATCAAATTTGCAACTACAGATATTTTATACCTGCCTCTGTCTAAAATGTCATGTTTTATGAAATAGATATAGGTTTATCTGTTTATCTGGTAGTTAAATTTTATCTTTAGGTGGTAAAACGGGCACTAAGAGTAGGTATATAAAATTAATAAAAAATATAAAAAGAACTCAGCATAGTGTCATGTCACTAAAGCCTCTCAGAGGTCGCTACTTGTTAGGCAAAAAACAATTAAAAAGTAACACAGTTTTTTTTTCTATGCCAAGACCGTTGACCTGGACCTCCTAGATTCTTTGTCATACAAGTACCATACAACTTCTCATACAAGGGTATTAAAAGTAGGCAATTTTTTATCGAGCTATGATTTTGTTTTTATCAGCTCTATATAATTCCACTAGGTTAAGTGCCGTTTCAACATCGACAGAAAAAAATTAACTGACAGATAAACCTATGTCCATTTCATAAAACATACGTTCTAGACAGAGAATGTATGTTTGTAGGTATATATCTAATTCAAACTCTTAATAATATTATGATGATATTGTTTCTTCAGATTAAAATTGACTTATCGCCAAGGACTAAGGACTTCTCATAAGTGCGCCAGCAACGGCAACGAAAATTATCGCAATTATGTCACTGAGCATGCCCAGTACAGAATATGATTTTCGTCAACATTATTCTATGGTACGATAAGTCCATAATACAAAAAAACGTCATTGACCAAATGTCATCAAAATCCGTTAAGAAGTTAGAGCAAAGATTAAGTTATCGTACCAAACTTTAGTGTGATTTTGGTACTTCCATACAAATGCCGGCACGATAGGTCCATACAATACAATACAATACAAATATTCTTTATTGCACAAAAAGATATATAGGTACAGACACAAACAATAATACAATACTTCGTGAACGTTCTTGTGAACGGACGTCTCTCAAGAGCTCTTTCTAATTACTTAAATTCATTTATTTGTTTATATCGCACTTGGTCTAAGTGACAGTCTATAACTCGGACCCTCCTCTTTCATCTTACGGCGAACCTCGTAAGAGCTGGCGGCCATTGCTGTTTTGATTCGGAGCTCTCACCTGTTGTTTGTGACGTCGACTGGTGGATCATCGGTGCCTCCTCTTTACTCTAAGGAAGAAACCCGTAAGGTGTGTCAGCCATCTTAATTTATACTCGGATCTTTCATCTGTATCTGACTTTGAAGCCACCTGTCACCTTGTTGATGCGTCAGATTATGTCAAATGACAAGTAATACTCCGCAAACGAAATAAATATTTTGAATCCTGTGCGGGGTTCGAACCCGAGGCACTTGAATTGAAGGCGGCGCAACTACCGCTGCGCCACCGGAGCGGTGCATCGACGACGCCAAACAGCTAACCACTATCTGACTGAGCGTCACGAGTGACGACACGGAGCCGGGAGCGGGTCATAATTTATTAAGTGGAATTACAATAGAACTTGTAATTGCCTAATAATTACCAGTTGGAAGACTATTATTACTGAATGGAGTTAAATAAATAAATAATAAATGATACAAATACAGTGAATACAAAGTTATCCGCCTATCTTAAACTGTGTTATTATTAAGCGTAAGCGCCAAATCATTAGTGTCGCATACGCCCTTTTGACCGACCTGCCACTAAGTTGTAACTTGTAACTCCCGTCTGTTACTTGGTACCATGCCACGCGTACACCGTTCTCCTCCTCGTTCCACTCCTACGGGAAGAGTAGCTTCTACTGTTCTCGACACCAGCAACGCTACAACTATTCTAGATGAGAGTTCTACAAGTTTTGCAGCCGATACTGAGAGGTGTAACGTCAACATAACCAATCGGACGAAGACAAATAATGTCTCATTACTTGATTTCTCCTTCTCCGATGCGGATAACAAGCAAGTTGGCGATTCCTTAGTCTCTTCTATCACTGACCGTGTATTGGCTGTTATACGGTCCGAACTACCTGCTCTATTTACTCGCATTTTAAATGAAGAGTTGGCAAAGTTAAATGACCTGATAATAGAGTACCGTAAAGCGACAGAATTTGTGTCGCAACAATACGAGGATATGAAGAAGTCGACGGAACAGTTACTGAAGGAAAATGTTGAGCTTAAAGAAAAGAACACTTTTATGCATACGGTCGTTAATGACATGACAGATAGATTAAATGGTTTGGAACAACATTTACGAGAGAATAACCTTGAGATTAATGGTGTACCCGAATTCAAAACGGAGAACTTATCATCTTTATTACAACAATGCTCAAGTATTCTCAAACACAAACTCAATGAAGGCGACATTGTGCACTGCACCAGAGTGGCCAAGCAAAACAGGGAGAGTAAACAACCGCGTGCCATAGTGGTGAGATTCCGGTCCGTAAGATGTCGCGATGAGTTTTACTCTGCTGTGCATCGATACAACAAGGCCAATACGAATGCTAAACTTAACACGTCTCTGCTGGGCATTGGTGGAGACGCTAGACCTGTTTTTATTTCAGAACATCTTTCCCCGGCTAATAAACGACTACATGCCGCGACAAGAATAAAGGCAAAGGCTCTAAATTACTCTTTTGTGTGGATCCGCAACGGCCGAATCTATGTCCGAAAAACTGATGATTCTCAGTATATTCTTATAAAAAATGAACAATGTCTTGATCGATTGCGCTAACTATATTTATTATTGTGGTTCTTATTTGACTGATGTATGGTTGTAAACAAATAAAAATGGCTGTATCTCTTTATTACCAAAACGTACGGGGTTTGAAGAGTAAAACAGTCGATCTTTACAATTCATTTCTATGTAACCAATTTGATATTATATGTCTAAGTGAGACGTGGCTCAACGACAGCATTCTCGACTCTGAACTATTAGATTCTAGATATTGTGTTTTGCGCAGAGATAGAGATGAACTCTTTCTTAGACATTTTAAAAAATGTCACGGTGGCGGAATCCTCATCGCTTTGTCTGGTAAATTTAACTATGTTGTTCGGCATGATTGGCGGTCAGATCTTGTTGAGGATCTATGGGTTCAGGTATCGATTGGTGATAATTATACTTTTATTTTGTGCACTGTTTACCTGCCTGAGTATATTCCCTCCTATCTCTTTATACAATTTTTAAATAAATGTAGGAATGTCGTTGTGACTCATCCCAACTGTCACGTTATCATAGTAGGAGATTTTAATTTGGGTGGCATCAGCTGGTCTGTAGATGAAGGCTGTCCCTTTGATTTCAATTGTGAGAAATCGAAAGCACTCTATGATCTTTTCAATACAACTAGCATAAAGCAGTTAAACTTTATAAAGAATCATAATGAAAGAATATTAGATCTTGCCATCACCGATTCCGGTAATGACATAATTTCATTGTCTCCAACTATCCCCGTCATTCAACTTGACAACCATCATCCGCCCTTTGAACTTACTATGGTGAGCGGCAAGCGACATAATCTTGAACTACGGCAATGCATTACGGACAAACTTTGTTTTTATAAAACTGACTATGTGGCTTGTAATGCTGCTATTCAGGGGACTGATTGGGAGTCAGCTGCATCTTCAATGGAATGTGATGATTTTGTTTTGTACTTTTATAACACTATTTATGAAATCATTGAGAAGTATACTCCCAGGTCTAAATCAAGGAAGAATAATTACCCTTGCTGGTTTTCCAAGGGTCTAATAAGGATTCTCAAGAGCAAATTTAAATATCATCTTCGGTACAAAAGTTATGGGAATCCACGCGACTACGATACATTTTCCATGTTACGTACTCGAGCCAAGGCTCAATTTGATGAATGTTATAAAGCCTACATCTCTGGAATTGAGCAAGACCTTACTATAGACATAAAATCTTTCTGGCGCTATACCAAAAATAAAAGAATCACTAACAACTATCCTAATCAGATGCATTACAATGAACGGGTAGCAAAGGATGGATTATCAACAGTTAACTTATTTGCTGATTACTTCTCATCCGTCTATGATACTAGCACCAATGACTCTTATACACCAGATTTCCCACAAGCAAGCGCAGTAATTTCGAAATTAATAACATCCATTGCACATGTTTCATCTCTTTTAACAAAGCTCGACTCATCCAAAAATGCCGGACCCGACGGCATCCCTCCTATATTTATACGTCTGTGCCACAAGTCTCTGGCCGTACCTCTGACTCTTATATACAATAAGTCGCTTGAAACCGCAATATTTCCTTCAATATGGAAAATTGCGAGAATTACTCCAGTATATAAAAGCGGTGACAAACGAGACGTCAGAAATTACCGTCCTATAAGTATTTTGAGTTGGTTTGCGAAAGTATTTGAGGGCATAGTGTATACACAAATTTACAATCTCTTTAAACCAAACTTAAGCCCTGCGCAGCACGGTTTTGTCTCTGGTCGTTCGACTGATTCAAATCTACTGGTATACACAACATATTTATGTGAAGCTTTCAACTCCAAGCAACAGGTGGACTCGGTATACACTGATTTCTCGAAGGCTTTTGATCGCGTCAGTCATTCAGTGCTTCTTGCTAAGATGCAACACTTGGGTGTCCACGGAAGTCTGTTACGCTGGTTAGCGTCTTACCTTGCTAATCGTTCCCAGTTAGTGGCAATGAATGGTTATGAATCTGTACCGTTCGTGGCAGAGTCAGGTGTACCCCAGGGTTCTAATCTTGGCCCCTTGTTGTTTTTAATATTCATAAATGATCTTTTAGCTATGATCAGGAGTAATTGCCTTGCTTACGCTGACGACATTAAAATTTTCCGCGAGATACGTAGCCGCGAGGACTGCATAGTGCTTCAGAGGGACCTTGACGTTTTGATGGAATGGTGTGTGCGGAACCACATGGCCCTTAATATAAAAAAATGCCAATTTATTACCTTCAGCCGTAATAGAAATATTATTGAGTTTAATTACACCATTAATAATATTGTTTTGGATAAAGTCAACTCGATCCGTGATTTGGGTGTAATTTTTGATAATTCTTTATCTTTCAGGCTACATTATGACCATATTTGTGCTAAGGCAAATAGAATGTTAAATTTCATTATAAGAGTGTCAAGGCCATTCAAAAAGGAAAGCTCTTGGATCACTCTGTACTGTGCTTTGGTGCGCAGTATATTGGAGTATTGCTGTACAGTTTGGTCACCAATGTATGAAACTCACAGGGACAGAATTGAGTCAATACAGCGGCGTTTTGTTAGAGTTCTATGTAGTAGGCTGGGGGTTAGACGTCGAATTCCGGAATACTGTGACCGACTAACCAAATTTCAACTTGGTAGTCTGGTCAAACGTAGACAAGTTGCTGACTTTTGTATGTTGTACAAAATTATAAATGGCAATCTGGATAGTGATCTCCTAAGCAAGATAAATTTTCATGTTCCATCTCGATCTGTGCGTGTTCCAAAGTTGTTTAATGTCCCTCTTTCTAACAATAATGTCACGCGTAATAGCCCTCTCCACAGAATGTGCGAAAGTTATAACGATTCCTGCGCTCACTTAGACATTTTCAGCTGTAAACTCAATATATTTAAATTATTAGTCAATAACATTTTATAATTTCAAACTTAAATACACTTAATTAGATAACTCAATTTGTTAATTAATCTTCTCACAATTATGATTAAGTATGTGCTATCAAAATCTATTAAATAATGTACCAATAATCCCTTTTTTTTAACAAAAGTGTTGTGTACAATTGTAATTGGATCCCAGGTTTATATTGATACTTGTTATTGTTATAATTTATTGAATTTCAATCTGTCATCTGTTATTGTACCTAACTGAAATAAATAAATAAATAAATAAGCAGCAACAAGCGGCCTTATTCCTAGGTAGCAATATCTACACGTCATTGAGCAAGTCACATCAAAATCCGTTAAGTAGTTAGAGCAAAGATTAAGGTTTGATTTAGGTACTTCAAAACCAAACAAATACGTTTAGTATTAATGTGATTGACTTCCAAACAGCCTTTCACATCCATATTTTGTATACATCCAATAATTGAGTCATAAAGGTTCTGTTGAAATGTTAAAAGAGGGATTAATTTGGGTTGTTGTCAAGGGAATGTAGACGTTCAATGGGCCTGATGAAGTATTTAAGCAATCTGCTTTTTAATTTCTTTAGTCGAGAGGCTTTTGAGGGTTTTACACGTGGTATGGTTAGAGGCTGCCCGCGACATCGTACGCATTTATCGTCATATCTTGGAAAAAAATCATGATATCATAAAATTATATAGCCTATATGTTATTCTGATGTCCAAGCTAAGTTATTGTAAAGTTTCATTAAAATCTGTTCAGTGGTTTTTACGTGATGAAGTAACAAACATCCATCCATCCATCCATCCATCGGCACAAACATTGACATTTATAATATTAAAATAATACATACATACCTATCTGTCACGCCTCTTTCCTCTCTTTTCGTCTCTTTTTGCATCTGATGAATGTGAAAAAGTATGTTTGTATCGTAGCAAGCGAAGGGAATAATCTCTGCCTACCCTCATGGAAACAGCATCCAACCTAATTGGTATAGTAAAAATTTTCGGTATCAATTACACTCAACATCCCCTATTCGAGCTAGTATGGAGAAAATAAAGTTGGCGGCCACTGATGAAACTTACGTTATCGATTGACCGAAATTTCTACTATACCAGGCTCCATACAAATATGTTCGATGCCATTTGGTACCTATCTATATTTTTTTATTAATTCTTACAAAGTAACCTCATAGTCCAATAAGCGTTAGTTTAGAACTTGGCTCCTAATAACGCACATACAACTCTAGTTTCAAGTTATTTCTTGCAGCGTTTAGAGTAATTAACCTACCTTTGCATAGAAACAATAAAATAAAAAACCATGTGAATAGCTCGCAGTCTCTGACTCGAATCGATTTACCTCGTTAATAAATCGATTAAGATAGGTATGCTAATCGTTGCATAATCGTTTTACTATGATATAATAAAATAGTACGAAATTAGCTTTGTCTGCAGGTACCTAAAGCGTTTTTAGATAATTTGTGGTGTTCCGCAAAATGTTCACATGGGTTTAGATTTACAATGAATTATTTGGGAAAGTATACTTAAAAAATTAAGGAAGAAATACTTTTATAAATTACCAAAGGGTATAATTAATAAAAGATAGGAATCGGAAAAAATCTTGCTTGACCGAGAAGGCGTAGTGTGTTATTTTGGATCTTATCTTATCTAGCCTTATCTAGTGTCCCACTGCTGGGCAAAGGCCTCTCTCCTCCTTCTCCACGATTTGCTATCCTGAGCCGCCTCTGCCCAGTCATTTGTGAAGGTGTCCAGTTAATCTCGCCACCTTTTCCGTGGTCTGCCGCGAGGTCTTTTGACGGTTGGTTGCCATAGGGTTGCTGTGATTGCCCAGAGATCGTTCGGCATGCGGTAATTTTGGGTACCTAAGCGCCAAAACACACGGTGAAACGCAACTGAAACTTTTGAGTTGCATCGAAGTTTCTGCTATAGACTTCCTTAGAAAACAAAACACGACGCAACTAGTTTGAAACGTTTCGTTTCAGTAAAGTAACTAGCAGTTTTAGCTGCGTTGCAGTTGCGTTTCACCGTGTGTTCTGGGTCTTACTATTATTTTATTGTTATTTTATATTAATGGAACACCATACCGCAATCAATCTCTTGCGGCTTTTTCTAGTATTTTTTGTTATCATTTTACATACTAACATTTCAAAACGATGCTTCACAGAAAGTAATTGAGTTCTTTAGTTTTCCTTTGGATTACAAAAATTTTCATCCGTATAAGATTTTTAACCCGTATCCATCAAAAATAGCACCTACAGAACCAACAACTGAAAAAAGATTACCTAATAAATGTGAACAAAAAAAGTTATCTCTAAAAATTTTCTGCATTCTTGTTTTTTTTTTAAATCCTCTAACTAGGTAAATGTGGTATGGCATCAATTTCACGGTGAACTCACTTCATTTAGTGTGACCGTGAAATAGGTCTGTTACATGGTTTTGCATACTATACACTGAATGGGAATTAGCCGGGGTTTTTTAAGCTATAGCATAGCTTCTATCGCGGGCCTTGAGCGCGGGGACCGAATCCAGAAATTCCGTAACGAAAAAACCTCACGCTCTCCCCACTCCGACGGGCACGGAGGTGTGGCTTGAAGGCCGTGCATCGTCTAACGTCGTTTCAGTTTTTTTATATATGTCGGAGAACAGCTGAGATTACGTTCATGAAGGATATTTTGGAACCATTTGCAAACTCTTTGTTGCTAAAACGCAAGAACTGGCATGTTTCTAACTGGTTGTCAAGTTGGCGCTTTCATATTTGAAGAGGCTGTCATGTATGGTGGATGATTGTTTGGAATATTGATTTGAGGAGATATCGGAAAACATCACGTATACCCTGTTACTTGATAACGTGATTGCAAACTACACAATAAAGCCAGTTTGTTCGTTACACGCCCACTGTCTTATTTTAACTAAAAGTTTAAATACCACTTCTGATGACTCCTCGCCGACATCAGAAGTGGGATAGTTGAAACCATGTAACTGAACAGACTGGATTTATTGAATCGAAAAACGTGGTGAACCGTGCTGGAGCAACGAAATCAAATTTTTTTTTTCTCGCCCTCATCCATGCTATAAAATGATATGCACTAGCTAGAGTTCGATCCTGACAAAGCGAATATAATACAAAGCTACCACTGCTGGTGCTATGATAGCATTTGGTGAGCACTTCTGATGACTCCTCGCCGACATATAATTACCATTGACCATTCTGCCAATACCAATGCTAATGTCAATCATAGCTTAAGTAGGTACTGTAATCATAAATTATACTTTAATTATATAGTTTACTAAGCGGTGGTAGCCCAATTGGTAGAACGCTTGCCTCGAACTCCAAGGGCGGGGGTTCGAATCCTGGCGCGGGCACGTACCTCTGAGTTTAATTCTCATGTAACATCATGAGGAAACCTGCATACACCAAAGAAGAAATTCGAATGTGTATGTGAAATCCGCCAGCCCGCACTTGGCCAGCGTGGTGGATTACGGCCAAATCACTCTCTGTATGAGAGTAGGCTCGTGCCCCTCGGTAGGGACATATATGGGCTAACAACAACATATAGTTTACTATAAATAGGTAACATAACATACTATACCTACACACATAGTGATAAATTTAAGACATATAGAAGATGTACATTGCACTTCATAGTAATGTTTGTCTCTAGTGGGAATTGAACCCACGACCTGTGGCATTGCCAGGCATTACGGTATGGCAAGCACGGTCATCAGCAAACACGCCAAATAGCCAATCAATAATTTACAAAATCACCCGGCGTTTTACCACTTACAGAAAAACCTATTACTATTTCATAAAATATGACTTTTAAAACGTGACAGGTAAAAAATATCTGTCAGTTAAATTTTATCTGTAAGTTTACTACCCTCGGTGGGTGATTATTTTTTAAAATGACCATTTGGATGAAAAAAATTGTCCATACGCGATATTTTTTATTAAATATACTTTTAAGTATCAAATAAGTACCTATTATTGTACAATGTTGTATTGTCTAGTAGAATTAAACAGTTTTATGTATTAAATATTACAATTAAAAAAATAATACTTATTTTTTCTCAGTGGGTTCGGATGGTCCCTATACAAAATTATTTGTCCTCTTCACGAGATACGTTACAAAATTTGACCTAAAAAAGTTACTGGAACCTTTATTTAATTATGAGTGAATATATCGCCTAGACAACAGTGAAAGCGTATTTCTTCAGTATACATTATTTAATTTAAATAATTTTAAATATATATTTTTTACTTACAAAACATCGTCCGAAATTTTGTTCATTTTTGTTTATCATTTTTGTAACAAATAAATCTGGTAATAATTGAAAACTAGAAAAAGAAACACTTAGCAGTTCAACGAGTCAATGGCACGCCAGAAACGAATTTGAATCGGTCATTTCGTTTACTGTGTGAAAAAGTGCACGACGCGTGTTTTTTTGTCGACCGGAAAAATTCCAGTTTTAATTTATCCATTTTGTGTTGTTTGTCAAAATACACAGGTAAGCGGCTCCTTTTTCATTAATTGTTTATTGGAATAGTTTATTATGTATCTTTATAAAAATGCACGGTGATTTCACTCATTGAGATTTCTGTTGGCATAAACTATTTGAGATTATTTTCAAACAATGTTGCTTCTTCATTTTTGTAACAATTTTTGATGACGTTACAAATATGACGTTACAAAAATGAAGTAAAGCTGTAATCACATCGGTGACTATAATGTGGACCACTAATTTAAACATCATAATCGGAGCGTGATTGTGCATGCGCACCCAAATGCAGTAAAAAAAGCCTCAGCCACATATAATTTTTACTAATTCTATTTTATTATGTCAATGAAATATTTTGTTTAATTATGTTTTCTTATTTTTAAGTTAAAGAGAATAATCTTTTATGTTGTTATTATATATAGTGACTTCATTGATTTCATTATTGATAAAAAAAATACAATTTGTGTTGATTATTGGTATTGTGTTTCATTTCATTGCATGACATTTAATACATGAGTAAAAGAAAATAGTAAAAGATAAAGTGTGCATTGTGAGTAAGCCCTAATATTTTATTTTTGTTATTTTTGTAACAAGTTTTATTTTTGTAACACTTTCATTTTTGTTTCATTTTTGTCACAATGGTCATTTTAAAAAATAATTACCCCGGTACCTATATTAAATCCATAGTAATTATATTACTTTGTTGCTTAACTTAAATGAATGAAAAACAAAAGCGCATTCAACCATTTTTTTCCAGTCGGTTACCTTCAAAATAAATGCAAATGTTACATCCAATTTAAATTACGCAAACACAGTGTTAATTTAATTGAAAATTCATGTCTTCATTCATGTTTGTTTTTATGCTAATCCGGTCGAAGAGGACGAATTTAAGTTTAGTCATTATAAGCGTATAATTTATTGTTTTTAGATATCGTAAGGGCGCGTTCCCACTATGTCGTGACGACGATAATCGTGTGTCGTGGCTTATATGTTTAAATGGAGGTGTTCACATTTAGAACGACACAATTTACTGTCGTCTACGACATTTTTGCAGTGACGACACTTTGTCAAAACAATAGTTATAATGGAAACAGGTAGAGACGACAGTCGTCGAACGATAAATTAGTCGTTACGACATAGTGGGAACGCGCCCTTAGAATTGCAATGTTACTAAATATTAATTGTTTGTAATGATTAGGATTTTCGGAAGAAAAAGTCGGAAGGGTAAATAACTAACACCCGTTTTGCAATTTGTGCATGTACTTAAACAATACAATTCGGAATTCGAAAAAAAAACTGAATAAAATACTCCTCAAATTGTTTGTTTATTAGGTACCCGTTTCAGTATCGTACCTATTGCAAAATTTTATTGTATTTTATGTATCAATATGGGCCTTAGATGCCTGAAGTAAATTAATAAAAATATCTGCATTAATAAATCCATTATACACATAATTAAACTTCTTCCTTGGATAGTATAACAAAACGCTTCAACTGAAAAAAATGCATTAACCTACTTTAATCAGTTGAAATTGGCAGAATCCTTAATGGTAGTTACCATAAATTAAAAAAAAACTACTTAAACCTCCTCAAAGAAAATTATCCAAAATAAATTTTACCTACAAACCTAAAAAAGACAATTATTCCCACATTGCAAGTACCCCAAAGTAGGTCAAACGAAAGCAGAAGTTCCAAGAATGGGAATTACATGAAATTGTATCATTACAAGTAGTGGGGCCCCACTGGTGGGCTGTGGGCAATTATAGAAATGGAACCACCTGCGTAGCACATGCTTCGGCACATGTGTACTGCTTCCGCCAATTTGGGCTGTTTCCATTGTTTGGGACGGTACGAGATAATCTATTTTTTATAGAAAAGATAAATAATTGACGTTCGAAAACGCAATGTTAAAAACATAGAATTATAAAGTCAAGAGTACCCTAAACCGACGGGAATGTATGAGGCGACTGATGAGTGTGGATGAAGCGAAAGAGGTGGGTTTCGATAGAAGCAAGTGGAAGGAAGTTGTCTCTGCCTACCCCAATGGGAGAGAGGCGTGACGGATATGTATATATGTATGTATGTATCATAGGATTATAAACTACTTATACGAGTACTTTATTTACTAAATACTTGCTTTTTTAATACTTGAAGTACTCGTAGCATAGCAATGCACACATACATATCTGTTACGCCTCTTTCCCATCAGTGTACGCAAAGACTTCATCCCTCCACTTGCAACGATCCAAACACACATCTTTTATGTATTTCACGCAAAACCTCTGAACAGATTTTAATGAAACTTGACAAGTATTGTAGCTTAAACATCAGGCTATATTATTTTGAGATATCGTGTAAATAGGCTTCTTTTCTTTTTTCTCTTAAACTAAAAATGACAAAGATACACTAGGTGAAAGTTGACGTGACGTCACGCCTTATTAAGATTTTTCACGTCAATACCCCCCACTCCGTAACTTTGATGCTCTGTATGTTTGTATTTATTTATGTATTTGATCAGGAAAAAAATGTGTTTCAAATATTTTTAATAGCCTAAAAGACGGGCTAATTATTTTTTTGAATGTAGTCATCATCCCTATTTTCCAATGACCATAAATGCGACGAAGTCGCGGGGAGCCTCTAGTGTTTTACTAGAACTCATTGATGCCGTATGACAATGGAACCCTGTTATAATTTCGGTGACAAATCCTCTAAAATACCAACAACGCGACCCCACGGGCAGCTTAGATACACAATTAATTACTAAACATTATTATAATATTCTCTGAATTGGTCGCTTAACATATCATTATGATTACCAAATTACATTTACCGTTGCCCAACACATATCCACCTTGACAATCTATTGGCATATTGTTTACCGACCGGTAAATTTAATTTTGTTGTCGTGAGTTCAGAAAATCGACGATTATGTCATTGCTAACATAAATTTGTAACCGGTAAAATTAAGATGTCCTGTTATTGTATGGAATGTTTCGAGTTTTAGGTGTAAATGTAAAGTTGTAAATTTGCGTATTTCGATGTTGTGACACCAGTTATTTGTCATTTTGTATTGATTTCGTTAAGTTGCTATTTTATCTGTATTTATTAAGTGTCGGTATTCAGTTACTTCAAAGATTTTTTGTACTTTTTAATTAGATTCATTTTTAATCAAGTTGTGATAATTTATTTTCTTTTTTTGTGCGCAAAGAGTTTCTTCATGGCGTTTTTATTTAACGGAATATTACACGATGTAGACCAATTGGTCTATGTAAGTCCTTCGTGGTCTCCCTCTCTTTCGTCTTCCTTCTACTTTTTTTCAAATAAATGAGGAAATAGAAGTTGTGTCGTATCAGGTACTCAAACGGACGGCAGAGAATAGAGATGAGTGGCGAAGACTCCACCGACAAGAGCGACGCTCTTAAATTTATGATGATGATGATGAGACCAATTGAGAAATAGAGTCCTTAGGACTCAGTTAGGTTCTATTTTAAAACTATTACCCTCCCTTTGGTAAAAGCGTTATATTACATTGTAGAAAGTATTTCAAACAGAAATGACTCATAATTTAGAATTCCGTACCTGATAGGGTAAAAACGGAACCCTGTTACTGAGGCTTTGCTGTCCGTACATCGGTCATAAGGCAGTAGGCTTTATTTCCAAGTACAGTCAACAACGAAAAACCTCGATTCAAATATGTCAAAATTCCTAATCACCAATCGACATCTCCGCCCATAGATACAATATAAAGCTACTTAAATACTATCTAAATCAATAAAAAATAAAGTCAATGGCTAGATAACTCGCTACAGACGTGCAGACAGACAGCTCATTAATTATCTCCCACCTCGATGTGACACTTGACAGATGACAGTTGACACGTGTGACATAACATCGGCGCACATGAAAAAGGGGATTTAAAAGGTTAAAATTTGAATAAAAAAGTATGATACTAATAAGGGATTAGGCGAAGAACGTTTGTTTGCACATGACAAAGAATAGTTAAATATTTAGGGCCCGTTTCTCTACCTTCAGATAAAATTTAACTGACAGATAAATCTATGTCTATTTCATTAAACATTATGAGATCTTAGACAGTGACAGGTATTTAATATCTGTCACTTTTTTATTTGTAATATAAAAAAATAATAGTAAAACGGGCCTTAAACTAATATGGTTACTCTTGAAGTTATCAATAAATTACTCGTTAATCAAATTACACAAATAATGATAAGAACTTCAACAAACCTATACCTATCTCTATCATTGTCAAAAAACAGAAAAAGACGGCACGATGTTAAATAGATGATTTATGATATATTCTGCAAGTAGTCATTATTCAATTAAAAATTAAAAGATGAATATTTTATCTTCTTCCCGTGATTTTCTATCTAGTACGGTATCTAAAACATCCTGCCTGCCATATCCGTAAGAATATATTCAAATCGTCTCGTGAAAAATTATGTTAGGTAATTAGGTTTACTTAATGGTATCTACACACCAAAGCCGCCGGTTTTTTGACAGCTGCCATTCGTATGACGTAAAGCCGCCGGCCTAGTCCGGTGGAATGCCGGCGGCTTTGGTGTGTAGATAGCATGCTTATCAAAAGTACTACATAATTTGATGAATGCAAATCGCAAGCTGTTCACATTAAAATGATAAAGTTGAGGTCAATCGTGCTCAGTCACAGTACAGTCAAAATTGTCACGTGATAGAGATGAGGTCACGTGACAATTTTGATATAAATTCGTGAAAGATAGAATTGTGAAATTAATTGGCTTTGCACAAACAAAATCGAGTGCTTTTACTAGCCCTAGTTAACAAACGTTCGCATATCATCAGGTGCTTAAAATAAAACGCAAAAAATGCAAATTATTTTTTAAACTATAACCCAAGGGTCATTGACTGTTTTTTTCTTTGACACGTCTTTTTAGGATTCCGTACCCAAAGGGTGAAAACGGGACCATATTACTGAGACTTGGCTGTCTGTCTGTCTGTCTGTCTGTCCGCTCGTCCGTCCGTCTGTCATCAGGCTGTATCTCATGAACCATTATAGCTAGAGCGTTGAAATTTTCACAAATGATGTATAACCGTTGCCGCTATAACAACAAATTCTAAAAATAGAATAATAATAATAATTAAGGGGGGCTCCCATACAACAAACATGATATTTTTGCTTTTTTGCTTGATATCAATAGTGAATGGTACGGAACCCTTTCTGCGCGAGTCCGACTCGCACTTGGCCGGTTTTTTTTCTTTGACACGTCTTTTTTCTTGTGATCTAACATTATGGACACGTGTTACTGTTTGACATGCCTAATTTATCGCGATCATACAAATTAAGTCTAGCTTTGTATGTTTTAAATTAATTATCATATTAGCCTTTGTAGTTTTTGTTCAAGTTATATAATTGTTTTGTAATAATACTAGAGGCTGTTTGGACTTCGTACGCGTTTATCATCATACATACATACATACATATCCGTCATGACTCTTTCCCATCGGGGTAAGCAGAAACCACTTCCCTCCACTCGGAAAATTTACAGAATATCTTGCAATAATAAACCGTATGTGTTATTTTGTTAAGTAAGCTGGGGCTTAGCACGGCGTGCCGTGACAATATCTCACGCATGCTGTCCTTATCACATTTAAAACTATAGACAGAGACGTAAGCGTGACAAACGCATGACAACGTCTTGTCACGGAGTGCCATGCTAAGCTAGCTGGTCAGTGGTCTTTGCCTGAAAGAGTAAATACGTGTAGGATATAGTAAGTAAGTTTCGCGCCAAAACTTTTCCCGACTCTAACATAAAAACAAAAGGAAAAAAGAGACGATGAAAAAGATTTATAACATTATTAGATAGAACAGGTTAAACATAAAATATAATTTAAAAATACGTTAATCATTAAAAATTAAGAAGCCTAGCCCATGGGTGCGGCTTTTCTTGTTTATAGATTTTATTATTTTAATGGTTGGTAATACCGATGAGAGTATCGATATGTGTGTGGCCAGAATCGTGAGAAAGACTGATTTAAAAAAAAAGTTTTTGCTTATTTTGTGTCCCATTACGGGACTAAGGTGGCAGATATTAAAAAATAAACAATGCTTGGTTATTCTTTTATGCACTAACGGCATCAAACATGGTTTACAGTACTATACTTGAGTAATTACACATTTAATCATGCAATTATAACCGCATACCGATTCAACTTACAAATCAATTAAATATCTCATTTTAATGGCATCTCTCCGCCAATAACTTTTTTGTCGAAGAATTCTTTCCTATATTTATGTCCTCGCGTTCGGAATTCAAACCGAAACAAAAGCCGGTGCAAGTGAACGTCACAAAAATCCGCATTCACCGAATATCAGAGGCATGCGTACCCGATACCAAGAATACCCTTCACTCGAATGCTAATTATCGATTTAAATTCAGAACGCCGAACGAAAATATCGATGGCTGGCTGAAATATTGATTGGGAGATTTGCGCGAAAGAGCAACGTCCAGCAATGGGTGAAATATGAAAGAGAGACAGAGATAAGCATATGTGCAGTCACTTGTATGAGAGTAGGCTTATGCCCCTGTAGTGGGGTTGCTAAAAGGGCTGATAAGGATAGGTGCAGTAGAAGCCGAATACCTCTCATGTTAAAATCAAATTGACCCAATAAAACCTATTCAAAATGACCCCGATCCCTTTTGAGGACAAAAAGAATTCGCGAACGGATATCCTTGTTAAATAATTCTCACAGTAATTAGCGTACAAGTTGTATGTCCTCAAGATATGCATGTCTGTGATGTCTGCTTCATTGATTAAGGCAGGAAACCGTTGATTAAAGGAACGATGCAATGACTTCGGCGTTTTAAAGGACACGCATCCTTGGGTTTTGCTGAAATTAGTCATTATGTAGGTCTCTTTTGATTGTGTAGTTAAAAGTTTTGGAGCGACTTTGTTCGCATTTATCGTCATATCTTGGATCATCAGCTCTGTTAACATCCCCACTATAGGGCCACGAGCTCCTGTAGCATTCTGTACCCCTATTTTTATTTATTTATTCATTTATTTATTTATTTATTTAAGGATATCCACAGCTTAACTATAAATAAGGTAACATAAAAATAACTTAGTAATATGTCTTCGCCAATCACGGATACCACAACTTATTTAACATGTGTGAACTCTATTTCTATTTTAACAACCAAGAAAGATAAATAAGGTACTGCCCTTTAAAAAAAAGTACATAAATGACAAACTAAACAATAGTAGGTATCTACGTATACTATTTTCAAAGGTACCTATTGCTTGCTTAATAATAATGATAAAACTGAGCTGAAAAAAGAAAGAGACAACAAGTATTTAGAATGACAAAAAAGAAATAAAATGTAAAATCCAATCCTAATGCAGTTTTTAATTTTTAAAAGTAACGGATACGTGGTGTATGTAATTCAGAATTACGGTTCATTGAAACTTGCAAGAATTCTGGCTTTAAAAACGGGCTTCGACATCGCAAAGATATCGAGATAACTGAATTTTTTATTAAACAGATTTTTTATTAAACAGATCATATACAATATCTCAAAATACTAAAGCTTATTATGTTATTCTGATGTGTAAGCTACAATACTGCCTAATTCAAGATTCCAGAACAGATTCTAATGAATCACATTTTTTCTCAATTTTTCTGCTTTTCTGTGGAAGAGAAACAAATATGCTTACTGCCATCCATATTAGTAGGAACTAGGATGTGGTACCTATAGGCAATGTCTCCTGTATTATCGTACTAACTTCTTGAACTTGCAACTGATAAACATCAATTTATTAAACAAGTGACGGCTCTTTAGAGACATTCCTGTCATCAATCATAAAGCAGCTAAACAGATTATTTCTCAATTCATCAAATCACGTAATAAAATAACCGATTACAAAAGCACCCGCAGAAAACCAAGTACAAATTCCAAAAGCGTTATAAACCTCATAGTTCTCTTTTTATTACACCACAATAAATCAATAACTGACAAAGTAAGAGCTCCTTATAAAAACCGGCCAAGTACGAGTCGGACTCGTGCAGGAAGGGTTCCGTACCATTTACTATTGATATCGAGCAAAAAAACCAAAAAAATATGTTTGTTGTATAGGAACCAGCCCCCTTAATTATTATTATTATTATTCTATTTTTAGTATTTATTGTTATAGCGGCAATGGTAATACATCATCTGTGAAAATTTCAACGCTCTAGCTACAACGGTTCATGAGATACAGCCTGGTGACAGACGGACGGACGGACGGACAGACAGACGGACAGCCAAGTCTCAGTAATAGGGTTCCGTTTTCACCCTATGGGTACGGAACCCTAAAAACTGAGTACTTAATAGATGACTGTTGAGTTTTTGAGACGAGAGGAAAAAAACATAACATAAGCAACAGGTGGTGGGTCAATGACCTTTATTACGTCATTGAGGAGTGCTTTAGAACTGGGATTTGGTTCGTTGATAAAAAAGTCTGTATTGGTTGGTACTGCTTTAATAAAGCCTTGTTTCCATTTGGATGACTTTGGTTGCTGTGGAATGGAAAAGTTTGTGAAACTTCTTTTGAGGTAAAGAGACGCCAAGTTCCAAAATCTAGTCAGGAGTACCATAAACCGACGTGCATGTATGAGGCGACTGATGAATGTGGATGAAGCGAAAGAAGTATGTTTGCTTCGTAGCAAGTAGAGGGAAGCGATCTCTGTCTACCCCATTGGGAGAGAGAGAGAGGCGTGACAGATATGTATGAATGTAAAAACCGTGTTTACTCAGGCTTGCACCTTGAATTTTCTAATTTAGACCTAAAGGCCTGTATGTTGGTAACGCATGAGAATCACCTAAAATTAACCATTGTATGTTTTAATTTAAATTTGGTTCATTTTCGCAAATGTTATTGTCATTCTGGTCATTCTAGTCTACAGCCCATTGTTGAAGCGAAAAGAGCGCTTCAATCAGTTATGAAAACTGGATTGATTACGTCTTAAGCAATCTAATAACAACAAAATCATCGCATTAACATTTAAAAACAACCTTTTAGTGTCCAAAAGATGACCACCAATATTCCTCAAAGTCACTTATGATAGATATCCGATAAATTTGAAGTATTTTTTGTCGTTCTGATTTACAAAACCTTACAAAAAGTGTTTCACCAATACCAATTTGCCCTAATCATTCGAGCGTTTGTTTGAAAGTTTCAAGTGAGTTGAAACAAGGTATCAAGTGTGGAAGTTTGCGGTGGAGGCGTGTGCGTCGTTAATTCGCCGAGTTAGGCCTAGAGATCAATCATTTGAAAATTGGGGCTTTGAAAAGAGAGGGTCGTTGTTTTAAAATAATGAGAAATTAATCTCTAACCCCCTTATTACAAAACGAGGTTTAAAGATAGTCCGACGTTAGTTCGTTTAGTTTGACGTTTTGTCAATAGCCTAAACGTCAAAAGAACCGAACTAACGTTGGACTATCTTTAAACCTCGTTTTGTAATTAGGGGGATAAGGTTTAATGATGATCTAAACCGACGTGCATTTATACCCCCTTATTGACTACGGACAAAACGTCAAACAATGACATTAGTCTTAGAACTACCTTTAAAACTCGTTTTGCAGGGGGTTTAGGTTTAAGGGTTATACATTTATTTTTCTTATAAGAGCTAATCTTTTAAGATTAAACTTATGATGTAAAACGTTTTTTAATATGGAGCCTACACCCTTTTAAAAGTTGTTTTACATCATTTTATTTTAACTTTAAAATAAAATTGCCTATTTAGGTAACATGTTGATAAAATTTTGCACTTATGGGAAGCTTTTTAATGCCTTATTCAAATGTTTTGTTGTTAATACACCGTCTCTCGCCAGTTTCATAGCCACACCCAAAAATGGACGCCTCCAGGCGGATATATAACCCCATCTTTATAAAGCTCACTCAATATAAAATTGCCTTTATGGCTTTTGTATTTTATGAATGAATTCGAGATAGTAATTAAGGTGTTTTATTTTTGTTAAATACAAATGATTTACATTCAGATTAGATTATGGTGGTCGAGTAGGTTTAGGTAGTTTTTATTGAGCTTTGATTTCCTGTTTCTAATTGCGTTGTGAAAGATATCGCTTTTAGGTATATGAGTATATATATTTTTTAATCCTACGTATCTTATACATGACAACGTTTGTGCCGATGGATGGATCAATGGGTGTATTTATGGTTATCAGTGTCACTCTTTCACGCAAAAACTCCTTAACAGATTTTTATAAAACTTGGGAAGACTATCTTATCTGATACATCAGAATAACACTGTGTAATTTTCACATTTATAACATGCAGTAGGAAAAGGATATAGAGTAAAACATAGCTGTTTAGGTAAACAGGGGTCCAAGTCTACTAATTCAAAATAGCCTCAGTTGTGTGTCTGGATTAGTAATGGATTACACTGCGACCAAATGTTTTAAAAAAATGATATTGACACTGCCGACGCACAACTGAGGCTATATAAAATAAGCAGACTTGGGCCCCAAATATCCACGTGTTTCTAGTCCTCTCCTTGACCATAATATTCCTTTGTCGGCACAAATAAGATAACCTAAGAAAAGACTAGACGTCGGCGCATTAAAAACTTTATTCCACTTGAAGTTCTAAGCACGCTCATAGTAGATCTCTTAGATCACTAGACTGACTTGAAGTTCCTTTATGTTCTTTTAAGTGGCCATTATGATGTAGAAGGCCGAACTTAATGTCTTTATGTTGAAACAGTAGTGATACTTCTAAAACGGATTGTGCTGCGTTTGCATGTTGTCAGTTGGTTAGGGGATAGTGTTTCGGCAAGTGGGAAGATCGTTTGAAATATGACGAATGGTTATAGAAACATTGATTTTTTTATTAAGGTAAGTGTTATAATCTTCGATAGTTGGCTCCCTAATGGTATGATGATGAAACACAGTAATCGCTATGCTGCTGGCAAATGCGGTGATACCTGTTTTTAAACGACTTCAAAAAAGGAGGAGTTTCTCAATTCGACCGTATAAATATATATTTTTTGTTCCTACTAAATAATTTAAAAAAGTCTTTCCTTCAGCAATTGCATCCTTATCAAAATAAGATTCTTTACAAAGAGCATCCAACCTAATTGATTCGATTGACGTAAGTTTCATCAGTAGCCGCCAACTTTTTTTTCTCCATACTAGCTCGAATATGGGATGTTGAGTCTAATTGATAGATACCGTTTTTTTTTTAACTATACCAGGCTCCATACAAATATGTTCGATGTCATTTACCTACAACAATATTTAAGAGCTATTGTTTATAATATAATCATAGATTATATTTAATAGTTTCCGTCAAAATTCTACAATAATTTTCCATCACTAATTTTACAACGACATTACAATTACAGTATTAAAATGGACGTGCCGTAAAAGATAATATTTACACCAGTGGCGCCAAGGTTCACGTTAATTTCTAAGCGATAAAAAATAATTATATGTTACCAAAGGGTAATGATATGAAATTACCATGTAATTTAAGTAAATCTGACAAATACTGGTGTTGGGGCTCGATGAAAATTATTGTCGATAAATATGAGCCTTTTGTTTTTGGATTCAAGTTATTGGAAACTTTTATTTTAATTTATAAAATACCTATTGTGGGTTTTTTGAATAAAGTTATTATATCTTAATTGCCGCTGCTGAAAATTAAGAGGCGTTGTTGCTTTCTGCAATTTCATATGCATTAAAAACAGTCAATTGCTGGGAAGGCTTCTTCTTTCTGTAAGCAGTTATATTATGTAAAGTTTTTATATAAAGTTATTGAGTATTGAATATTAATTATACATTAAACATCGTGACATCTTCTTTTTTTCGATAATGATAGTGTAAGATTTAGGCTTATTGGAATATTATTTAAGCTTTGATTTTCTTTTTTGATGTTGGAAAAATAAATAAAAAATAAATAATAATAAAGCAGATAAACACTAGTGTACTGTAAAAACCCCGCTAACGATCAAATTTAGGTAGGTCGCTTTGTAATTACATCACTAATTAAATCAAATATAAGTAAAATTACTTCTTTAGACAACGGTATTTTAAGGCTTATTCAAATAGGACAGTAGAAGTACAATCTAAACGCTCCATAAAAATCTAAAAGAGGATGTGGTGACACTTTAACTTTTTTCTTATACAGTTCCACCGGTAACATGAAATTTTGTAACCCGATCTCACTTCTAAACACTTTTGCCTTTGCCCGAGCCATTTTATACAAACTTCTAATTTACCCGTGGGAAAGTTGCTTGCAATAGTTAAGTTGACACTTTATAACTATCACCAGTTAGACAAATTGAGTGTCAAGTTGTTTCTTGTGTGCTATAATGTTATATTTTGACACTTTGAAGTAGGCGTCATTATGTCACTTTCAGTCTGTTTTCTTAGAATTTGAAACAATCAAGATTTCCTTTATGATGTATTTTTGGTGTTGTGCTTTAGAATTTCTCTTTTATGAGCCATTATTTCGTAATCCTTGTTATATTCGAAGTTAGGTTATGAAATAACTAAGTAGGTAATCTTAATACGGTACAAATGGGTTCCGTAGTCCAAAGAAGGAAGCAATTAACTTAACATTAAAAATCTTGTTTTAATTCTTCAAATCAGCATCATCAGTGAATTTTACTGCAATTTTAGGGTGTTGAAATGATATAGCCCACTTTTAAGTAATACAGTTACAAATTAGTCACCTAATAAGTTGTTAGTCTTATAATGATCTTTCCAGTTTTCTGTATAATAATAAAATATCCATAATTCATAAAAATAATTTAAATATGTTTGTTTTTTATCAACAGATCAATAGAAGTGTGGCTGAAGACAGGTCGGCGTCACAGCGAAGTTCTAGACGAGCAGAAACTCAGTGAAGGGAAGCTCAGGGCGCCGGGTTCCACTATCATCTTCTGGCTGAAATGTGAACAGGTTTGTATCTTTAATGTATGTATGTTCTTTATTTGGTTTACATTCAGTTGAAGAAGATTATTAAACTAGATTATCAAAGAAAAAATATTACAATAGATCACACTATATTTATTAAAGAGAAAAGATTATTAAACTCTGTAGGTTCTTAATAATCTTTTCCTTCCTTTAAAATAATCTTTATTAAATTATTAAATTATTAAATTAGATAATTAATGATGCTTATTAAAACTCAAAGTGATCCATATTTTGAAAAAAATACTTTTCAGCAACTTGCAGATTCTTCTCTTTATTATTTTAGAATTTGACTCTTGTTGGTGAACCGTCTCCTATTTAGACCTATCTCCTGCTTTGACTTCTTGATACGAGATGACGGTAGGTAACTTCTTTTACTTAAGCTAGGCACGTCGTGGTCTTCTTATTTAAAGGAAAGTTTGAGGGGAAAAGAGGGAAAGAAAGACCTTACGCTACATTCGCCAAAATTGTTTGCACTTCCATCTTCAATCTTCATCCATAGCCTCTTGTCAGAGTTCATGGCGAATAACTTTAAATCATTAGCAGCTGAATCTTGTCTTACATAAACAAAACCATACATCTTATAAGCAATAAAATAAGCATATTTAAAAGTGTAAATAGATTATTTATTTAAAGAGTTGTGTAGGCACTAGTTAAGTACTCGTTTTAAATCATTTATTTTGCTTTAGTATTTAAATATATTGTGTTATTAAAAGTTTTTTCGCCTCGTTAGCCTTTTTGCTTTCTTCGCTGTATTGGCTGTATTTAAAAGCAGTTGTAAAGATTAAATATTCATATAAAAACCACTAGCAGTTGTGAAAACATTTATTTTACAACCAAAAAAGCATTTTGATAGCCCAGTCGAGTAGCACCTTTAAACATATTAAAAAAGTATCTTTAATATTTTGTATGGTCGAATGGTTGAAATTAAAAGAGAGTTACTTTTTAAATTTAAAAACAAATGATGGTACGGCGTTTCAGTTTTACTACACTCCTTTTATGATACTCGTAGTATTATTTTATTATATGATAGATACTTAAGTAGGTAGTGTGTATGTACGGTAATAAGGTGCCTTAATATCTTCTCCAATATTGTATGACGCGAAGTCAATGTCAAGTTATGTTTACAGCCAATTATGATCGAAAAAGTCCGGAAAAGCGTTGACAGAATTATTCTGCATTTTGTTTATTAAATTTTTTTATTTGTTTCTTTCAGGCAGCTGAGACCATTGATAAATAAAATACAATACAATTTAAATCTATGAATATTATAAATAAAATACAAAATAAATAGCTTAAAACTTAATCACAAGAGTATGACGTTACGTCGCGTTTATGAAACAGTCATCTATTTAATGGATATTTAAATTAACAGCATATTCTGCAACAAGCTTATTTTATGCACCACTTAATCCTTCCACCGGTCACCTCTTATCCATTTAATTGAATCCATAAAGAATTATTTAATTATCTTTTCTAGCCATTAAAGCCAAAACTAATTAAGAGCCTTTACATATTTAGCTTAAAGGTCGGCCATCTTGTGTTTAAAAAAATATAAACAGGGATCACCTGCATGCGCCGAGATTGGCAGGTGGTGCTTCTGCGCATCTGTCGGGGCGAAGGGTTCAGTCTTACTTTTTTATTACCTTTTTAACCCTGCACATGCCGTTTTATAAATACACTTGTGTTAGGTTTCAAAATGTTTATATTTTTATCGTGCCGGCGGTATGAATGTTAAATGCTTAAGTATGAAATTGATGCTCTTTACACTAATTTGTGTTTTTTATATGCCGTTTCTATGATTGAAATTGCTGTGCAATTATAACTAGGTATTTATCCCAAAAAAAATTTGTTACTTATTCTTTCTCTGTAATAAAGGCTTAGGTATATGCGTTTTTTTAATAGGCTTCTTTTTTTCAAGATAGGTTCTGTCGAATTTAAAGACAAGACGATAAATGCACTTAAGTTGGTTTCTGCTACCTAATCTATCATCGCAACGGTAAGTATAAAGACGAGGGCAAAAAATACTCCTAGATAATCAATATTTCATATAAGGAGTTAATACTTCTGTAGTATTATTTATACTTACCCAAAATGGTTTAAACTTATGTATTTACAAAAGGTTAGCAGACTTTCTCTCCGTCTTTTGTTTTTCTAGCCAGCTCACTGTCTGAGCGAAACATCGAAAAAAAAAAACATTAAGCGCTTTTAAAAAAGGAACACAATTCACCTTTCAATTTCCAAGTAAAGTAAAATACGCAAGAGTTTACTGAGGACTTCAGCTGAAATGTGTTCCTGTAAGTTGAGTGTCGAGTTAAAGTTTACGGTCGTAAATGATAACGTATGATGGTATAGAAGTTTTTTTGCGAACTTTTTCACAATGTTTACTTCGCTAATGGAGTCCGTTAATATTTTCCAAACTTTTTTTTGCTTCAGTCTATTGTAGACAGACTGTTTGTTTTCATTGGCTATTTACTTATTCAGTTTTAAATATTTATTTCTATTCTTTTGAATTTACGCTTTATGCGAAAATAAATGACGTGTAAAACAAAAATTTGAAACAGATTTTTTAAAAAATTCTTAATAGTGCACCAGCTGATAGTATGGGGGACCAATTTTTTTTTAGGATTTAGGACTTGGTCCCATAGTAAAAGTTGTTTGTTATCACGAGTACTGTCACTTATTTTCACCATCATTCACTAACTTAAAGTCACCCTATATACTTCTTACTTTAAAGTATTTTTAACACAACCGTCGGCCATCTTTGTTGGTCTGCGTCTAATAGAAGTATGGAAGTAAAGTATCTTCTATTTTTTATTCGTTCACAAATGCACTGAGCTTATCATCGGCCACCTGGCTGTATTGCCAATTATTTTTTAATCGATTAACTTAACTTATACAGTGTATTCGGTACCCTATCACGCGAGTTACTTGCTTACAGTATTTGGTTTCGTTTGTATACTCAGTATTACAAATAAGTTGATTTTTAAGCCTTTAAAGTTATGGATATTTTGGAACTATAAGAGCATATATATTTTTAATGAACAAAACTTTTTCGAAAATATATTTTATATAAAAACACTATACATACTTACCTAAAAAAAGCTTATCGATTAAGAAATAATTTAGTTAATGATATTTTTCTAATTATCGAAATAATCAATACCTATTTTTGTAGTTATAATATTAGTGAGATTATTACCATTATTACCTATTTCTTGCTATTTCTTACCCTAAGGTTGCCTGGAAGATATTGCTACCTAGCAATAAGGCCGCCTGTTGCTTCTTATATTCTTGTTTGTGTCTGTACCTTATATCTTTTGTGCAATAAAGAATATTTGTATTGTATTGTATTGAGATTTATACAAGTACAATACATCTCCTGGCCAAAATATGTAAGAACGTAAGTTTTGATCAGGTATTTTCGCGGCTGAGTGTACTGAAACATTGTTGCAGTATTAACATTAAAAATAAACTGTGAAATTATTAAAATTTAATGAGTTATTAAGCTATAACTATTCTAAACGCATAAACAAGGTCCGGAAGTACTGATCAAACTGTAAAATGAAAGGTTGTGGTCTGTAGGCTGGTTTTTTAATAATAAGAGGGAAAATTAATGCAAGATAAAAAGCGAAAAGAAAACAGTGAAAAAGCTAAAAAGCACCTTCCACCTAGCGAAAGTAGAACGAAACCAAAAAAACGCAATGTAACAGTTTTCCCCAGGTAAAAATCTATCAAGAATCTTTGTTGGATTGCTCTTTTCAAATAAAGTTTTACAATTCTTATAAACAAGCGACTGATGAATCTGTAAGAAGCGAAGGAAGTGTGTTTGGGTCGTAGCAAGTGGAGGGAAGTGTTCTCTGCCTACCCCGATGGGAAAGATACTCTAAGGAAAGAGGCGTGAGACAAATATTTATGTAGAAACATTATGATAGATATGGCCGGATCGCCGGATACTACAGATAAAATTTATCTGACATATATTTTATACCGGTCTCTATCTAAAACGTAATGTTTTATGAAATAGACATAGGTTTATCTGTCAGTTATATTTTATCTTTAGATGGTAAAACAGGCATGATGACTAAAAAAATTTTTTTAGTCTGTCACATAGATTATTTTAAAATAATCGACACGTATTTTTTCTTTTTTCTCTTAAACCAAAAATGACAAAGTTACACTGAGTTAAAGTTGCTCGTGACGTCACGTTTGAATACGATTTTTACTCAATGGTGACGTAAAAACCCCCCACTCCGTAACTTTGATGCTCTGTATCTTTGTATTTATTTATGTATTTGATCAGGTAAAAAATGTGTTTCAAATAGTTTTTAATAGCCTAAAAGGACTAATTATTTTTTGAATTTTTGAATGTAGTCATCATCCCCATTATAATGATTGTCAAAAAGACTGCAGTTTAGATTATCCGCTGAATTATCAAGTAATTTAACTAGTGGTTATAATTAATGTTGTCCCATCGGTAACAAATCGCCATACCTCAGTACACCTGCTAACTAATTGCGCCGAGGGAATGATAATTATTAGAGGTGGGCCGAGTACTCGGTTAATACTCGGTACTCGGCATACTCGGCACTTTTTTCACTACTCGTAATCGGCCGAATAACTCGGTTAAAATGCCGAGTACTCGTTACAAATAAATCTACCTTGAGCACTTGGTCTGCTTGGTAGATCATAGTATTAATTCCTTCTTATGGTACATATTGACGCCTTTGCGTTTACAAATATGTAATAAACTGCTAATATCATAATTATTTTGGAGAAAATTTTATATACAGTGTTTTTTCGAAAATGTTTTGCCATTTAACACTTGCGGATTATTGTTTTCATTACGAATAAATGGCGGGATGCAGAGTGAGGGTCTCAACGCCATTAACACCAGTCGCTCCTGAATTTATTTGCGCGCAATTCTACCTACTTCAAGTATACCGAGTAACTCGGCCGAGTACTCGGCTCGGTAAACTTTAAACCGAGTAATACTCGGTACTCGGTTACTTGGTAAAACTGGTACTCGGCCCATCACTAATAATTATTATCGACTAGGTACATTTATATTTGAAAATAGTTACGTTTTGCAATTCAAAACAACTGCATTGAGTTGTAGATACGTGGGTTCTATTATTATGAAAGCTAGTACAATACAGATAAAAATTATCTGGCAGATAATTTATACCTTTATCTGTCTAAAACGTCATATTTTATGAAGAGGACAAGTTTATCTGTCAGTAAGATTTTATCTTTAGGTTAGTGTAGGTGGTCATAAGATTTGTCTTTCTTGTATTGGTAACTGCCTGGCAAATCTAGTAAATAAGTCTTTCTTTTACATATTTCGATCTGTTATGTACCGCTTTACGGTTGAACTTCTAAGCTTATACCATACAATAGGTATGATGACTAAAAAAAAATTTTTAGTCCATCACATAGATTATTTTAAAATATTCGACACGTATTTTTTCTTTTTTCTCTTAAAATAAAAATGACAAAGATACACTACTGAGTTAAAGTTGCTCGTGACGTCATGCCTAAGTAAGATTTTTACCTAGGAGTGACGTCAATGGGGGGTATTGAGTTACTCCGTAACTTTGATGCTCTGTATGTTTGTATTTATTTATGTATTTGATCAGGTAAAAAATGTGTTTCAAATTTGTTTTTTAATAGCCTAAAAGACGGACTTATTATTTTTTGAATTTTTGAATGTAGGTAGTCATCATCCCTTCTTACTGGATGCTTTCTGTAAATGTCAGACGCAATGATTGCATAAGTTAATAATTAATTACTAAGTATTGTACTGTTGCTTTAGTCGGCTTTAATTTTGTGTTCAGATCAGATTTTAGCTACATTGATAAGATGAAGTTTGTTTTGTAATATTTTTCATCATTTTTAAACCGAAAACTTTTAATTTCTAACAAAATTTCTTATCCAAGCATCTGAAGTTGCGATCAAAAGTTTGTACTTAATAAAAATAAAGCAAAAGTGCATTTTATAGAATTGGTTTGCAACAATGTTGTAAGCAAATGGAAGTAATGAGCAACTGTCGATTAAGTAGAGAAGTTTAATCAAAGTACCTATGTAAATGAAAGTTAGTTACATACATACAATACATATATATCTGTCACTGAACTCAGTGCTCGCAGAACCGATGGACGATGGGGCAGAAAGGTTATTGAGTGGCGACCAGACACCGGACGACGTAGTGTAGGAAGGCCTTCAACAAGGTGGACCGACGACCTGGTAAAGTCGCGGGAAGCCGTTGGATGTGGGCAGCGCATGGCCGGTCGTTGTGGAGATCCTTGGGGGAGGCTTTTGTCTAGCAGTGGACGCCCATAAGCAGACATGATGATGACGATATCTGTAACGCCTCTTTCCAATCGGGGTAGGTAGAGACCACTTCCTTTCTCTTGCTACCATCCAAAAACGCTTGTTTCGTTTCATTTCAAAATTCATTGATTTTTTTTTGTGTAAGTATTTGTTTATCCGTGAAAAAAATTCGTACTGCACAGGTTGTATGTCTTCAATATGTATTTTTTTCGCGGCGTTTTTTTAATCCATTTTGTTTTTATTTTGGTTTTTCTCTGCGGATCATCGCTAGGTAGGTTATAAAATCTGAGTCTAGTTCAAGACTTACGCCCGTTATTAATAACCTATCGTGATCCGTTTTTACCAAATCGAAATTGAAAAAACAAAACACAATTGTCATTTGTGTACCAAAAACATGTCAAGAACACAATTGTGTTTTGTTTTTTCAATCTCGATTTGGTAAAAAACGGATCAGGATAGGATATTAATAATGGGCGTTAATGAGCTAGCAACAGTATTTAGATTAAAAATACCTAGGTTCATAAGATAAAGCTCTGAAATTACGCTACTTATTAATATTTCTCTTCCGGATCTAAATCCTGGCCTTTATAATCTGGAGGACAGAGATGGATTCAGGTACATTATAAATTAAAATAATATATCGATGTAAATCGTGTTTAAAATAACGTAAAATTCCCAATAAATATATACATACATACATACATATTGGTCTGTAGGCAGAGACCAAGAATTGAAAAAGGGATGCTTAGATGGTTTGGGCATGTAGAAAGAATGAGCGAAAGGAGATAAACAAAAGAGATACACCTACAAGACAAGAGTGGATGCCCAATAAATTAAACGTTCTTTCCCATTGAAACATATTTCTTTTTACTCTTCCTACAAAATATTATATTTGATTAACGACATGGGAAGATGAATTTTTTCGTTTACCTTTTGAAGCACAAACACCAAAACCTTTCATTGCTCAAATTAAATACTATTTTTAATCGACTTTTTAAAAGTTTAACTTATTTCTTAATTCATGCCTGGTTTAATTTTAATTGTGAACGCTGTAGGTAATACGTTTTATTAAAAAGGTATTATTCTAACTTTATGACTTCATAATATTCTAAAATTATATCTAAAATAAGAACTTGGAAATGCCCGTAACCAACTTTAATTATACCTCAATTATCTATTAATATTATTAATGTCAATGTTTGTGCCGATGGATGGATGGTTGTTACTTCATTACGTAAAAACCACTGCACAGATTTTAATGAAATTTTACAATAACTTAGCTTGGACATCAGAATAACACATAACACATATAAAAAAAAAAGATATATTCCACATAACGTAGGGCCCTGTGCCGAAGGTTTCTTGCCGTCTTCTTCCTCTCGGCTATACAGGTAGTGAACCGGCAGTAGTTTTAGATTAAAAAAGTGACATCAAAAAAGTGTAATGAATTTTGCCTATTTTTGAATAAAACACTTTTCATTTTCATTTTCATAAGTTATATTATTTGCAGATATATCGTGTTTTTTTTTTCAAAGATATGACGATAAATGCGTACGAAGTCGGGCGCAGCCTCTAGTATTCATAATCAGGGTCCACATTTGATACTTTAAGTTGTTTATAAGATCTGTAAAAACCTGTGGAGTGCAATAAATGATTGAGTATTGAAGCATGATGTATTAGACACAGACAAGTATAAAATAAGCCTAGGAATAAATTTTATCTGGAAGTGATGAAATGGGATCTAAAACTAACTTTTACAAAAAATACGTATCGGCACCCTTAATGACAGGTCACTAGACAAGAAAGCTACAATCATGAGCTACTTTAAAAAAATACTTCCATTTGATTGGCTTTTTCCAAAAAGTGTAGTTTTATAAAAACAACTGGTGGCGGCAGCAGGTGTGGATAGGTGCGCGCGTGCACAGCAGGTACGTTCAGGGATGCCAGCTTTTGTTTTTATTGTAACAACCCTTTTGGTGCGTAGGTTTTCATTTTATAGAAATATAAAATATTATTTAGTACGTAGACTATAAATTCAAGTTAGTATTTAATAGTCAAGAGAATTCTTAATTTACGACTGAATTTGTAAAAAATATAAGTAAATATGAAGTTAGTAATTAAAAACGACAAGTTATGTTGGTTTAATTGAAACAGTATTTATTTATGAATATATTTATTACGTTCGTAATAGTATTCTATTAGTTTTTGACGTGACAACGTCTTATAATTCAATGGAGCCGGCTGCACGCACGAAAAAACATGACTCATGCGGCGTTACCTCGCTCTGAGGCGTTCCATTTAAGGCTTGAAGTGCAAGCCAGAGCGCGGATCGGGCGACAAAGAGGCACAATCGGCCGCGTTCGGCAGCATTAATGACGTTGTCACATTCAACTATCGTCAGTAAACCGACTTTACAGACAACCGATTATTTTATTTTATGAATATTCTATCCATCATATATTTTTATGTTTTATTTATAGTGTTCACGCTGGCATCCCTCGACCACAAATCATCGAGGGCTGTCATGTCAATAACGCAATTCTTGACTTTGTTTATAAATTGCCAATCCATAAATAACCGCAATTTATTTCAATACAATTTTGAAAGGAAAATTGATAATGACAAATTGCTGTGGGCCTTTTTTCTAAAAGAATTGTATAGTTGGTACGTTAAAGCTTACGCCCTTTGCAACACTGTTGTTTTTTTTTTAAATAGCAGCTATGATATACGTTCTTTTTGTTTGAAAGATTTATATCGTACGTTGTCACTGGCCAGTTGTACAATCATTTGACAACTTGATGGCTTATTTAATAGGTAGTTCTATTTTCAAATTGCTTATATCCTTCATGCTCTGCAATTAATTTACGTTAATGTTGCGCTTTTTATAATAAAAACAAGTCGATTGAAGTATTATTTCTTTAACTAGGTAACCTAGTCTAATGTTTATTTATATACAGGGTGATGCACAATTTTTACTAGAAATAAAATACTTTAAATAATCTAAGAACACAACACAAAACAGTAAACATTGCAAAGTTCTTTTTTTTTTCCAATAATTTGGCGCCAATTTTTGACAGTTATACAGTCTTGACACGCCTCTCTTATTCGCTCCGTAACCTTTTTCCTTGAAGCATTCTACCAAAAAGTACACACTAAAAAATATCTAATCTATGATCTATTTTTAAAAATTAGAACTCCCCATATGCATAGACAAGTTAATCGCCATTTAACACAAAACACCATAGCTCTATTATTATTCGAACACCGTACATAATGAGAACTTGTAATCCTGTAATACCCATTAGACGGTCACCTGCTACATTATCAAACTTGATTAAAATAATAACTTAACATGTCTAAGTTACTTAACTACTTTGCTTACCTAAGTAAGATCCTTGCCTTAGATCAGTGGTATTCAAACTTTTTGATACCGCGACCCCCTTGTTGTTGTTAGCCCATATATGTCCCCACCGAGGGCACGAGCCTACTCTCATACAGAGAGTGATTAGGCCGTAATCCACCACGCTGGCCAAGTGCTGGTTGGCGCAACCCCCTTACGGATTGAAAAATTTTGGCGACCCCGTTTTTCTATATTGGGCCATACATTATTTGTCAAGATTACGACCTTCCTTCTGCAAAAAAAAACTCGAGTGTTTTGACAGTAAGTACGAGGTTAATTGGTTAAACACAAACATTTTGTTTTGATTGTACGTACATAGGGAACCCACAGTTTGAAAAACACTGCCTTAGATAATTAGCTTATTATGGTTTAATAAGTTATTGTGTTAAGGAAATTAAAGGTACTTTTATGGAAGTAAGGTGTTAGGTTATTAGAAGGGTTGATTCATATCGTGTAAACAATGTAGCATTAACAAGATAGACAGATGAGTTGGTGAAGGCAGCAGGATCACTTCACTTTAAGAAAGGTCTATGCCCAGCAGTGGACTTCTTATGGCTAATGATGATAAAGGGCTCGCCTAACAAATACTTAAAAAAAAAAATTGAAATGGTCTATGCCTGCCCCGATGGGAGAGAGGCGTGATAGATAGGCATGTAAATACCCATGTAAAAAAGAATTGTCAGCAGTTATAATTTCTCTATAAATAAGTTATTTATATACGATTTTTTACTGCACTCTTGCGAATCTAGCATTAACTTTAAAAAATGACCCGTCTTATGTGATGTCAAACTCGTCCTACAAGATTAAATAAATTTTCATTTCATTTTCATTAATTTCATTTTAATACAATTACAATTTTGAGTGTTGCCATATTCTATTTTTTTTTTTTTTTGTTTATTCAGGGCAGGCTATGCTACACAATTTGCCGTGCCCTAATCAGGGTCCACATTTGGTACTTTAAGTTGTTTATAAGATCTGTAAAAACCTGTGGAGTCC
This sequence comes from Anarsia innoxiella, assembly GCA_947563765.1. NCBI lineage: Eukaryota > Metazoa > Arthropoda > Insecta > Lepidoptera > Gelechiidae > Anarsia > Anarsia innoxiella. The sequence goes on along the minus strand of OX387404.1, from coordinate 8,334,449 downwards.
AATAAATGATTAATATTGAGTATTGGATCATAGACCAGGCTGTATGGTCTATGATCTATAGTCTTCAGTAATTGCCATAATTGTTCAAAAGAGTTATCCAGCTCGATCTCTAAATTCTTCTACAGATCCAGGCACTGTCAACGGCCTTTAAACAGCCATTCCTAAAGGCCGTTTAAAACGGTTTCTTTGATCTATCGTCTTGTTTATAATGATGGTGAACACAAAACAAACATTGTTGCCGAAAGAAACATTTAATTATACTAAACATACCATACATACAGTTCTATTTTTAGATTACCTATTCTGTATACACTATCTAGGTAGTAGGTAAGTATTTATATCTTAGTAGTTTCTTTAGTAAGTCTTCTTCTTGACTACACTAACGCTTAGTTTTATAAAACATTACTAGAATTATTGAGAAGCCAAACATTGTATGAAAGATAATGGCAGAATCCTCAACCCAGGACTTTTCAAGTCCTTAAGGAGGCTGCAAATCGTGAAAAAACATAAATAGCATATTTATAATATCATTATTTTTCATATTTACAAACTTAGTCTACAATAGATGTACCGGTGTATCTTTCGCCATTTCTTATTTATAATACTAACAGTTACGACTGTACATTTTTTGTTATATTTAGAGGTTAATCGCCCCATGAATTTGATATTGCAATATAAAAATCAACTCAAAATTATCAACTTGCTGAAACATCTTGATGCCATGCAGATACATTGCCAAATGCATACCTCTAGCTAGTGCATTAATTTTGTGTTATGAATTAGTACGAGTGGTTACTTGTCCCCGTTTCATCGGTGTAAGTCGAAGTGAACACACGCGAGCGGCGCGTGGGTCTCGTACACACCTGTTGCGTCTGACGCTGCCCTTATAAACACTATACAGAATGTTTTAAATTTTAGGGTTTTATATAATGAAACTGTGACTTTGTTCGCTTATATTGAGATTTTAAAAAATAACAGAAATCTTATTTAAAAAATAGGCCATGGAACTTAGGTGATTTATTTGTACTAATCTTTAAAAAGATACCTATTTAGCTATTTTTTAAATAAAAATTTTTAATTCTAATTCTTTAACTATAAGTAAGTAGTACATGTAATTTGTAGAGAAATCATTATTTTTATTAGGTATTTAAGTCTGATAGGGCAAGTAATTTATTTATCATCATTATTATTTAAAAAAAGCTAAATATTGCTCTTGTCGGTGGAATCTTCGTCATTCCATTCCATACTATTCTTATTCAAATGATTTCTTAATTAGGTACTGGTTTTCATTTAACAAACATACCTACTTACATCGAATTTCTTCGTCATTCCATTCTATTATTTTTCAAATGATTCTTAAATAGGCAATGTGTTGCAATTAACTAAACATAAGTACCTGCTAACATAAGAATAAAATTCCAAACAAAACGATTAATAAAGACATTCATCAAAACAAAAAAAATAACCCTTTATAAACAATAACAAACAAAAAAGAGCACCCTGTAACAAAACAGGTCGAAAACACCTGCCGTTTTTGCGTTTTTTTTTAACTTTTATTTTTATTTCCCTATCTTCAATATAGAGCCTCTGGTGCACTCAACTTACATTACGGTAGGTCATTTAACCTTTGTTCAGTTCAAACGGTCACTGCACTTACGATGCGTGTGCGCATCCGACATTTTTCGAATTCCTTTTCGGCCAGTTGCAGATATATTATGAATTAAAGGTGACGTTATGTAAAACTAGCGACTTTTAAATAATAATAATTATGCATTTAATAACAATAATAATTTTATTAAATATAATTTAATAACAATAATAATATAATTTAATTAATTAATCACATTCATTACAAAAACATCTTATTGCGAAACTAAAATGGAAGAGTAATAATCTTTTTTAGTTTAGTATTAGAATATAATAGGCTATATATAGGCTTTTTTTTTTTAATTTACGTTAAACCTGCATCTGACCTTTTCGTTGTCAAAAGTTAAAAAAAGATGCCATTGTAAATAATGGATAATTAACTATAACCCTTGTTTCTACAACTGCGATCTGCAAACTTGTTTGCTAGTTTTCACTATTAGTGTGCTTTTCATCCAGAGATGTGCTATGCTACGTTGCCACGGATGCGTTTGAAATCCACCAATCATGTCCATTGTAGCACATAGCATAGCACCGGTGGAAACGGATTCAGCTAAGCTATGTTTTTTGTATGGAAGGATGCGTGCTATAGATGTGTTCTATGGATGCGTGCTATAGATGCGTACTATGGATGCGTGCTATGGATGCGTGCCGCTTCCCTACTATCGATACGTAGCATAGCTCGAGATGCGCATCTTCGTAGCGCATCTTCCTCGCACTGCTACATAGCTTAGCATTGGTGGAAAGGGTCACATAGATTCGTAGCGCAGCTTCATAGCATAGCTACATAGCACATCCCTGGTGAAAAGGCATCCTTAGGCTATTCTACATACTTAGAATTCCTAAGGTTAGTCAGCTGCGAACTTTTCTATAAATATCGACTTATTTATTTATTTAAATTAAAATGTAAATATTGTGTTGAATGGTCATGTGATAATGACTGCATAACTAAGTAACGTGACTTTGAATACCTCTAGTTATTGCACACAGGTTTTGTAACTAGTTATTGCACTGGTTTTTGTTTAAACAAATTAAGCATACAAACAATATTTGAATAGAAGAGAAAAAGCTTTATTCGGTATCATTCAAGGTACAGTATTAGGTTGTAACTTTTTTATTTTAGGTAGGACTAGAGGTTGCCCGCAACTTTTTTGTCGAATCTTGGGAAAAAATCATGATATCTTAAAATAGTATTGCATTTGTGTCATTCTAATGTCTAAAGTAGAATATTGTAAAGTTTGATTACAATCTGTTCAGTGGTTTTTGCGCGAGCATAACTATCGTCCTCCTGGCTGCCCCTTGGACACCTTTATTCATTGCCATCGTCTGGATAGTGAAAGCTGGCCTATAAGGTCTAAGGACTTTATAAGTGTTTTTATTTAAAAAAAAATCCACAGAGCATCATAGGGGTGCCGGTTCCATGCGACAAAACCCCTTTTCGTTTATAAGGCCGTGGTCCCAGTAGGCATACTGTTAGCGGCCAACTGAGTGAGCCGCAAATTTGTGGCGAACTGAAAGAGTTAGCTGCAAACTCAAATCAATGAAATAACCGGTTTTGGTGGGAGTCGGCCGCTGTCTGAGATAAGTCAGCGCGCGTAACGCTGCAAACTGCGTACAGTGAGCGAAAACTAGCTGACTGTGAACACTCCATTTCAAATATATGGAAGGGCGTACTAAATCGATACGCCGCAGACTAGTCAGCCGCTAACAGTTTGCCTACTGGGGCCACGGCGTAACAGACAAAAAAAAACTATCATCCTGACATCTATCAATCGGCGCAAACATTGACATTCGTAATACTAGGATATAAAAATAGCCGTCATCTATCCATCCGTCACATCATTTCCATCATCGGTATAAAACTTATATAATTTTTTATCTAATTTGTTAAAGCAACAGATGAGCTGCTTCTCTCTGCAGGTGGTATGATAATTACGTTACATTTGTTATAATTAATGTTTGTTTGTCGTGTTTTGTTTCTATTTTTAATTGTTTCTAAGTACTTGTATTTGTTTTTGTATCTTGTAGTATTTATTTCCTAGAATTTAAAGAGTAGGTGTGACTCGCTTTGTTTTTTGTGTTCGCTTAAATTTGTGAAGCTAAGCGAACAACAAAAAAACAAAGCGAGTCACACAAACGAAGACATTTTATTAGAATGACACTTTTTAAAATTCATAACAAAACCAAAGACAAAAAATACAAAACAGATAAAAACTCTTTTACAAACACTAATGCGTAGTGTTACAGAGGTAGCTATTTTCTCTTTTTACGTAGTGACATCGGTTTTCTACGGAACGCCCAGTTCTCTATACGTTCTAAATATAATTGTAGGCTTCAGTTAAAATTTCCAAAAAATATTGTGTTTTAGAAATTCTCCAATAAGTTTTTACATTTTTATTTTGTTATACACACATATCTGTCACACCTCTTTCCAATCGGGGTATATAGGCCTGTATAGGTATATAGGGTGTATGTATAGGTATATATGTATATATATAGGTATAGGTACCTGTATAGGTATATAGGTATATAGGGCCTGTATAGGTATATAGGTATATGGGTATATAGGCCTGTATAGGGAGGGGATGCCTAATAAATAACAATAAATAAAAAGAAATAATAAGAAAAAAATAAACAATAAAATAATAATTAAAAAATTGGGATAATAGGGTTTAATAGGGATTAAAACTATGAATTGAACTATCGAGGTATTATAAGGGATTTGGTCTGTGTGGTCACACAGAAAAAAGTCATGCTCAATTTACTGTGCTTTGTTAAAATTACGAAGTACCTATTTAAGTAAGAATTAATATTATCAAAATGAGTACGATCGCATTTGAATTCGTCTAACAAAGAAAGCGACAGTCATTGCCATACCTAAATCCAATAAACTAAATAACCCAAATCCAATCTAATTTACGACCGTTTTAGAACTAGAATAAAAACTTTATTCTCTTACATTACAAACGAACACAAACTGGTATCAAAGCAAAAACGTGTCTTATCTTTACAATCCTCGTCCAAAAAATTTGTACAAGCAATAAACATAAAAATATACAACATTCACGATCCATCAAAACCATAACAAATTATTATTGTACCAATAAAATGTAAATTGTATAAGACTATAAGAAATCAATCATTTAAATAAGACGTCAACCTATTTACTTGTCTACGATAAATCAAAGGTGTACACAGCCCCACGCAAGTACAACGGCTTTCCCTTACATTTTGTAAGGATAGTCGTGATATTGTGCGGCTCGTTGTATTAATAAATGACTTTATGTTTCAACGCCTTTCAATCGTTTCACGTCAAAACGTCGATTGTCGACTTCAAACGAGCCGATACAACATATCTTATATCACAGACGAAAGAAAGTTCGATTAATGAGGACAGCGTACAGTAGGTTAGAAAGCTGATTTAACTCTATATGAAACTGATTGATATCAGAGATGTGGTGTAAAACTGTTCAAATTAAATCTAGATTCTAGACTGGAAATGTGAGGCCTAATACAGTATATACGGGGTATAAAATATACATACTCATATTGATTCGTGTACCTAATCTTTGACACATCCATAATCCACAATTTAGTTACTGATTCAATTGTAAACGAAAGCAGCATAATATTTCAAAATGCAAATTCCAAAAACTTCTTCAAAAATCTATTAGATAATCAATTTTGAATTATAGAGACCACTCAACTGTAAATAACACTCTTTGATTACTTCTGTCTCTGTCCATCACCTTTGACATCTATCCGTCAGACATAGAGCAAAATAACACCAAGGTGTTAAAGCAACTGTTGTGACTTGAAAATCGCAAGCATGTACCTATATTTGTTTCTGCGATTCCTCCCAACGTTCTAGGATATAATCTAAATCTTATGCTTCCTCCAATAACAAAACCCTACTCTTTTAAACCACTGACACCGATCACGTGGGCCACCAATCTATTTGGCTGTGGGCACACTCCCACGGCGCAAGTCGCAACTAGTCTCCGTTCATAGACCTCTGTTAGACTGATAAAAACCGTGTGAGATCCCCAAAAAAAAACTGACTCAGCTTTATGACGTTGCCGATTTTTGGTTCGGTTTTGGGTTTCGATTTGGCCTGATAGTGTTTTGTTTTACTTGAATGGACGCGACTTTTTTTCGTTGCGAAGATGTCTGTGTGTGGGTAGTGCTAAGGCGGTAAATGTCAAAAACTTTTCCCCTTTAGTTTTTCTTCTTAGCCTTTCCATATTTTCTCCATGACAATAAATACATACGAAGACGCAGGCAGCCTCTACTACGCATACATATCGAACACACCTCTTTCCCATCGGGGTAGACAGAGACCTTCCCTCCACTTGCTACGATCCAAATACATTTCTTTCGCTTCTAGGTACTATTAAAATAAACAAAAGAAGTATGAATAAAGAAGAATCGACCTCAACAACTAAAACCTAACCAATCTTTGAAACACATTTAAGCTGGATTTATATTATGAAACTAGTTACCTAGTTACACGAAACTAGTTTCATGGCATGACAGTTTCAAGTGAATTAGCACTTTCACGATGCATGCACTAGTTTCGTGCAACTACTTATAGTTTTGTAAGGTAAATCCGGCTTTAGTGTAAGTACCTATTTTCCGCCAAAATTAACAGCCTGATACTATCTACACACCAAAGCCGCCGGAATGCCGCCGGGCTAGGCCAGCGGCTTTACGCCATACGAATGGCAGCTGTCAAAAAAGCCGGCGGCTTTGGTGTGTAGATACCATAATAGATGATAAATCGCCACAATAGACAAACACACTAACAAATACAATAAATTAACACTTAAAAGAAGCAATGTACTTACAAATAAAAAGTTTTTGTTGGTAAAAAGCGCGGGGCGTGCTCGACAGGTTTTTGTTTCGTGCCAACGCCTTTTGCCGCGAACTCGTGACGTCTTATATGCTTTTCTAACTTTTTTCCTTTTTTAAAAAAAGCTGCCAGCACTTCTCATCAATGATAGCCATTTAATGGGTTCTAAATAAAAAGTTTGACAATAAAAACGTTTCATGTAGAGCGATCTTGAGTGAGCATTGCTAGTGCAACCGAATTTTTTGTCATAAGTTTTACTTTAATAAAACAGTTCAGAACTCTATTTGCAAAAATGATTAGCTAGTAATAGCTAACTTACAAAGACAGGAACTTTTTTGAAATCATAAATACAGGTAAAAAGTATACCTATATCCTAATAAAGTCAAAATTTTGTGCCGATGGATGTGAGGATTTTCATAACTCTTTTACGCTAAAGCCACTGAACAGCTTATAATGAAACTACAACATTGTAGCGTGCGCATCAGAAAAATACATGGGCTATATTATTTTACGATATTACGTAAATTTACTAAGATATGACGATGAATGCGTACGAAATCGCGGGCAGCCTCATTTCGGATGAAAAACGGCCTAATGTGGGATAATTAACATACTTTAACTGCAACTAGTCGGCAAACATATCCAAACACAAGTTGTATCTTCCCACGCGGCCAATCGAATTATTGAAATGTGTCGTTCGGTACAAGAAATGTGATTCAAAAAATTGACTCTCTAACAAGCAAACAATCAACTATTTAACATAAAAAAGTTGTGAGTAGGAGCCGTTACCAAAACTAGAGTTGTATGCAAAATATTGAGTCATAATTATGTTTGAAGACTGAGAAAAAAATCTTATTAGTCTATTAGCTATGCGCGACTTCGTGCGCATTTATCGTCAAATCTTGGATAGCTTACACAATATCTAAGAATAATATAGGCTATATGTTATTCTGATGTGTAAGCTACTACACTGTAAAGTTTCATCAAAATCTGTTCAGCAGTTTTCGCGTGAAAGAGTAACAAACAGCCTCACAATAAACTACTTACAAGAATCTCTGTTATTGTTTTTGCCCGACAGCGACAAACTCAGCTCGGCCTATAAAAAACGCTTTTACTTTTTCATGGAATTTATAAAAAAAGTGTGACATAATAAAATAAAACCGGCTAAGTGCGTAGCTGGTTCGGACACGACGGGTTCCGTATTGCATAACATCAGTGGCGTGCACTCCATAAAGGCAAAAAGACATTGCCTACCCTACAATATTGAATCAAATCGTAAATAAAATAATACGAATCAATCGAAATAACCTTGGTAGAAAATCACAAAAAAATTAATAACACTAACAGCGCCACCTATCTATTGATCATAGTACTACTAAGCCTTTAAGCGAGCGGGTTATTCCATCGAGCCATCTTCGATTGACCGCGCACCTAGCGCCGCTTTCTTCTGATTGCGGGAAAGGCACAAACTAATTTTGTCTTTCTTGCCTCGTAAACTACAGCTCGTTTGGTAGTGTGCGTGCTTGTAAATATGCAGGCACACTTTAAGAAAATCACGCACACAAGCGTCCAAGGTAGGCAGTGCCTTTTCGGTTTTGTATGGTGATTATGCGACCATTTTAAGGAGTACGCATTATTTCATGCAGTTGTGAGGCAATTCATGACCATTATTTTTTGTCGTATTATATTTTGACATTACGCGACCATTATGAAGAGTAGGTTAGTTTCAAAATAATTAGACAAATATTATGTATTATTGTTTTTTGTTACGTAACCTTAAAATGTATTTTTGTTGTGCGTTATCGCGGATTTAGTATTAATTGATTTTCAAATGTATAAGTATAGATTGTGAAACGTATTTGAGTTGTGACTTGTGATGATGGTGATGGTGGTAGTAGGTAGGTACTTATTCCCTGGGGTCTTGTAAATTATCTTTTAACGATAATCAAGAAATCATGATTTTGTTTTTGCCTACCCTGACTGAAAAGTCTGTGCACGCCACTGCATAACATGTTAAACAATTGAAAGAGTGGCTATCTTTTTCCGTTATTAATATCGAATCGAGCAAAAAACGTCAAATCAATTACAATCGTCGTCTAAGAGACCACATTTATTGTTATATTATTTTATTTTATTTATATTATTTTATATTGCGGCATCAGAACACATCACAGTTAAAGGAAGTTAGATGTGAACGGACCCTAAGATGCATTTCTGAACGCTCGCTTATTGTCAGTACGTTTGCCTGTTCTTACGTTCTGGATCCTCCGTTTGATGAGATGTCATAACGCATTGCGTATTGGGACAAGTCTGTGTCTAGCTTAATAGGGTTCCGGTATTTACCATTTCAATACGGAACCCTAAAAAGATAAGGCGTCCGGTTGACTCGTCTAGGTAGTTTAACAAGTCAAGGGCGGTCATCAAACAGCTGGCTTCCTAATTCAAATGAATCTCGCGAAAAACCATGAATTTATACGAGTTTTAACGACTGTACTAAGGCCGTCGTGGTCGCTAACCGGAGTTTTGGAAACGCGGAAGATAATGTTTAAGGCGATTATACATTGTGGTTTAAAACGCGACGTTTTGCTTTCAAGGCGTGAAAAAGTTTTTACGGAAAAAAGTTAAAAGGATAAAAGAAAAGATAAAAACAAAATTAATTGTCTTAAAAATCCGTTTAATCCGAATACCTGTTGACTTTTGAATTTTTTTTTTGTTTAATTTTGTTTTAGTTTTTCTTTATTTTTTCTTTACACTGGGCAAACATAGAAAGAAACAGGCAAGGAAAGAAGGTAGAGTAGTAGGAAAGAGATCTTAAGTATGTTATGGCTTAAAGAATGGTGTAGTATAGATTCTTTATTAATATTTATACATCAGTGATTGATTTCTTAGGCCCAGAACACACGATGAAACGCAACTGCAACTGAAACAAAAAAAACAACTGAAACGAAACGTTTCAAACTAGTTGCGTCGTGTGTGGTTTTCTAAAGGAGTCTATAGCAGAAACTTCGATGCAACTCAAAAGTAACTAACAGTTTCAGTTGCGTTGCAGTTGCGTTTCACCGTGTGTTCTGGGTCTTACTGTATTGGGCTACATACTTATATTTTCACGCACCGAGATACTTACGATATATTCGTTCCTAGCAATATGGCCGTTTCTACTTCTTTAACTTCAAATTGACGTCACAGACTCACGCGCATCGTAGCGTCGTACAAGACAGTGTAATCGCCTTAGGAAATGTTGTGACTTGTGACAAGCGGGTTTTCAAAAATAGAACGTTCTGTATCGTTAGGAACGGCCCGTTTTAGGATTGGTGTTCAAGGGTGGAACTTATCGTCGTTATCAGCCCATATATGTCCCCACCGAGGGGCACTAGCCTACTCTCATACAGAGAGTGATTAGGCTGTAATCCACCACGCTGGCCAAGTGCGGGTTGGCGGATTTCACATACAACTTCGAATTGCGCAATTTCAAACTAAAAAAAAGTTTTGTGGAACTTATATGAAATAATAAAATGGCAATAAGAATGAATTTGAAAGATTTGCTTGTGGATATTGTAATTTTTTTATTTTTTTATTCATGCCTTGGTGCTTTAACATTGTCTTACTTAATCCTAATCCACAACGGTAATTGCCATTAAAAAAAGTTTTGACGACATTATAAGAATAATATAGGTACTTATTATTCTTATAATGTCTAATTTCGTTAAACATACTTATTGTTTAATTTATGTAGAACTTTAAGGGCTCGTTTCAACACCTACAGTTAACATTTAACTGTCATATAAACCTCTTAGTTTGTAAGTTAGCTGTTACTAGCATTTTTCGCATACAGTGTTTCTGCACACAGTGTTTTTTCTTTGTACTGTTTTTGAAAATAAATGTCTTATGTCTTATGTTTACCAAAGAGCTAGCTGGTAGACTGAGGGAGAGGACCTGTGATCCCCGCGCCGGGTCTTTTCTGCTGCAGCGGTTGTCTATCGCTATCCAACGTGGAAACGCAGCTGGGGTGATGGGCACGTTTGCACCAGGAGAGACCAGGGGCGGATTAGTTAGGTTAAGTTTAGTTTAGTTTAGCGGTTATATTTTATTTTTCATATTCACGAAAGTAATTAAATTGTTTTTGAACAAAAAAAAATTGAAAATAAATATTTACCTAGGTTTGGTTAGTTGTAGCTAGTATGTATTTTAGAAACTCCCATTTTTATGGAGTACCTACAACCGCGGCTAAATAAACAATAGCTACGGAAACGAAGGCGGAATCTAAGGATAAAAATCTTTCATACGATTATGCAGATGTTTCAAATATAATTAAATTATTTTTAATTTTCATAAAGTATGATGTTTTAGACAGTGACGGGTTTAAAATATCTGACAGAAAAAAAATCTGTAGGTGGTAGAAACAGGCCCCAAACCATGTAGCGCAACGTAAAAAATTTAGCTCTCCCTTTCCATCTTTGTACTCCAAGCCCAATATTAAAATGCTCGATCTCCCGCCGTATCGCTTCACATGTCGTTCTATTTTCAAATTTGACAGCACAATTCGATTTGACACATCTCTGTTTTCTTTTTAAAAAGCCCGATGTTGCCAGTGTAAATAAATATAATCTTTTTAAGGTAGAGTTGTGGATTTTCATTCATCAAAATTAAATGTGTCGTGGATGGAAATTTATTTGCATTAATTATGTAATTCCGGCGTAGTAGCAGACAGTCGGATATTATAATGATAATATAATTAATGTGGTTGTTAAATTCAAATTAGTCTGAAATTGTGAGTTTTCAAGGTCAGACGTAGTTTTTGAACTTTAGTTTGGTACTTAGTTTTAATTTATTCTAGTGTTTAACACGGTTTATAAGGCGTGACAAAGGAAAGATGTCTGTTCGTTTTAATTGACTTTACTTTTGTTATTTTGACTTATAATATGATTTGCTACTTTATGACTCCATTGTCAGTCTGTAAGTCAACTTATGTAAATGGGAATAGAAATTAAAGTTATTCAGCTTTAATAAAAATAAAAGTGTACCCAATTAAGTACATCAATTAAATATTAAAAAAGAAGTAATATCAACATATTTCAAATGCTATGTACCTTTGTTTTGGCTATAAAATAAATATTATACCTAATTGAGTTACATTTTGCATTTGTATTATAAATATTATCTCTCTTATATTTATAACATAAATAAAACATAACTTTATTAGTTAATATTAACTAAATCATACTGAAAAGATGCAAAACTTTACCAATCTAGCCTTATTTAGTAACAACTTAATTCCTAGGTCTCACGGCGCGCTATGACTAACTTTACGCTAAGCTAGGTCCAAATTTGGGCACTAGTTACATTAGTCTCTGTCAGTTAGTATATTTAACTATGATTTGACTTAATAAATAGAAACGCTCACCCGTTTTATGAAAAAGGAATTGTTTGGTACTAATTGTTTTGATCTCACTCGAAAGTCACTTTATTAAGATCATTTTTTAGGAATGAGAAGGCCAAGTTAAGAGCCTAAAACCGTCGTGCATGTATGAGGCGACTGATGAATGTGGATGAAGCGAAAGAAGAGTGTTTGGATCGTATGAAGTGGAGGGAGTCTCTGCCTACCACGATGGGAGGAAGGTGTGACAGATTATGTACTTATGTATGAGAGTCAAAGCGATGCTGCTGGGAAGGCTTTTTTGGTTAACATTATGAAAACTTTTGAATATTTTTAGAACCTACCTACCTATGTCAAAAAACTCAGCGAACTATCGTTAGTAGAAAACAGAATACTGTTTCTTTACTTTTTAAATTATTTATTATAGTTTTATACCATTAAAAAATTTCTAAATCGAGTAAGAAGGTCAACATTAGTAGCTCCACACCAACGCAACTTTACATAAGTAACGACCGGCAACTCGACAGAATTACTCATCGCGAATATACTATAACGTAGTTGCGGAAGTCCAAGACAACAGTTTACTAGACTCCTCAAATGTATCCTCACGTATACTGCCCAAGTTTCTAATAAAGTTGGTCACCGCTGACGTGTTTATGAAGATTACAACACCAAAAATACGATTCGTACATTTGCTTGTAATTACGAAGCAATAAAGCCCTTTTAAGCTAATTTATTAATATTCATTTGAGTTTTTTTTTTAATGCGCAGTTTTAGGTTGTACTTATGACATCGACGAGTACCTACATACTTACCCAATTACGCATTTCTTTTTTTTTTGTTAACCAGTCATCTGTTGACCTTTAAAATTTGCAAAATGGCGGATTTGGGACATCTGTGGCGGAAAATTGCAAAAAAATTGCAATGAAAGTAACCTTTGAATTACTTTTCTAGTGTTTAGACCCGTCATTCCCGTGAAAATGCATCCAGATTGTCGTATTTACCTAAATTAATTAAAGTAGGAATATTTAATTTCATAGTTTTAGATATTACTTATTACCCTGGCTGTTTAAAATACTTAAATGTTAATGCCAAAATAGTAAAATTAAAATTATAATATTTTTTGGGACAAGGTTTATATTTATAGGCTCATTAGGGCCAGGGCATGCTGGGTTTGTCTATTAACCTAGATTTACTAGGTTTTAGTAGACCTAGTCGGTCTTATCTCAGTTTAGCAGTAGGACCAGGTGATCAAATATAATCACTTTTTAAGCTGATAAAGTTAATCAAATATAAATGTTTTATTATGGTTTTACGGTGGGTTTGTTAATGTAATGAATTAACTCCCAGTTATAGCTGTAAGTTAAGAATAGTCTATCTGTGAAGCTCTATCTTTTAGGAGCGTACTTTTACTCTACAATAATTAGCAAATATTACTTTAAGAGGTGTGTTTGTATCCTACCAAGTGCATGGAAGTTATCTCAGCCTAGCATGCGCCTCCCCGTTGGGTAAGAAGCGTGACAGATATGTATGTATGTAATGCATAAATTTTATATTATAAATGAATCACTGAATTTTGCCAAGCACTAAACTCGAGAGCAACTGAACCGATTTCTTTTTTTAGGATTCTGCACCCAAAAAGTGAATACGGGACCCTATTACTGGGACTTTGCTATCCGTATGTCTGTCCGTCTATCTGTCCGACCGACCGTCTGTCACCAGGCAGTAACTCATGAACCGTTATTTTAGTTGTATTTGTTATGTTTTCATGTATGTATTACATAGAAATACAAATAAACAATTGATCACAATAAAACCTGCGATGGCATCCGATCGCGGTCACATCACGATCACGACCAGCCATGTGATTGTGAATTAATAACGCAGGCATGACTGAGATTGCGATCGTAACAATTATTTGAATCGAGTGTGAATCTGTGGATGTATTGGGTTTGGAATTTGTTTTGTTTTAGATTAGCTAGGTACCTACTTAAAGTGTTTATTTGCGACCGCTTAGCGCTTTTCCGGAGGCAGAAACTGTGACATTCTATGTCAATTGACAACCCATCTTGACGGATTTAATCAATTGACAATCTAACCCAATGAAGTAGATCTAACCTGGTAGATAACGGTACATATCTGTCACGCCTCTTTCACATTGGGGTAGGCAACCACCACTTCCATCCACTTGCTACGATCCAAACACACTTCCTTTTGCTTCATTAATTTTATCAGTCGCTTCATACAAGCACGTAGGTTTAGGATACGATAAGTCGCGGATTTGATCGAGATACGTTCACCTAGGATTTCTCCTCCCAACATTTCTATCCACTCTAGTCTTTTATGTTAATCTCCCTAAATAATAGCTAAAGCTTAATAGAAACTAAATACGAAACCTTTAATTGCTGTTTCCCAATAAAACATCTTTCGCAATTGCATAAATTCTCTTATTTCATCGAAATCTCTTCATAAAGTTTATCGTTCTAGAAGTGACATCTACACTTTGACGTTTATAATAGTTTAGTGGGAGGATTTGGTTTCCTTTCATCTGTAATCACTTCCATCCTGCACTAAACTAATTTATTTATACAACTCGCCTACTTATGACTCAGGATATTGCGTCTACTCTAGCTCGGGTAGAAAATGATAGACGGTACTGTGTCTACCTAGCTACCTCAAGACCGGCTGAACCGATTTGGCTGAAAATTTGTTAAGAGGTAGCTAAGAATCTGAAGAAGGATATAGGATACTTTTATAGGATATTTTCATATCCTACTTTAAAAAAAACTGATCATTTATTGCCTCTAAGGCGGATCAAAATTCGCCGGGTCAGTTAATATTTAATATTAATATACCACAGACACACATACACACACACACACACCACACACAAGCGCGCGCGCGAATGGTTTTACACGAAAGGCGCTATGTCTTTATTAAATTTCCATTCACATAATGTGAAATTTTGATAATTCGTAAAAACAATGGTATTTGAAACGATATTGGTCTTCCGCCTATCTTAATCACAATCGACTTAGTTTTATGTCTTCATCAACACATATATTTCTTAAACAGTATAGTACAGTGAACAGAGTATGCCTACAGTAGGTACATATCACTAACACATATTTAGTACTTACATTTCGTCATGCAATTCATTACAGGTACTCTAGAGCTAATTTTATCATGGAATTAAGTCCGGCGTCATCTAGCCCAAGGATAGATATTATGTTAGTGCTAGTATCGTGCTTTGATAGGTTACTTAGGTGTCTACTTACTGTATCTTTTAGCTGTATATGGGTGCACAGTAGGGTATAGCTGTGTGTTTCTTGAGAAACATCATTGAAGGAAAGGTTGAGGGGAAGAGAGGCAGAGAAAGACCGCGACGTACCTACTTCACTCAAGTGAAGGAGAAAGTTAACGTCATTTCGTATGGAGAAGTCAAGGCACTGGCAGAAGATAGGCCTGAATGGCGAATACTCCACCGACAAGAGTCTAACTCTTAAATGTGATGATGATGAAGCTGTGTGAATATTAGATTGCATTGACCTTTTTAACCTTTTCTGACTTTGGATATTCCTGCTTGATATTTACATATCTGTCACGTCTCTTTCCCATTGGGTTGGGCAGAGAAATCCTCCAATTGCTATGATCCTAACCTACGAAAACCTAACACACAATTGTTTTTGTCTTGGAAAAAAACAACAGGTTTTTAAGTTAAAAAGCACCCAGGAATACGAAGTTATTAGTCAATTACTCTACCAGTACTTAGATAGATAGATAGCAATTCTTTATTGCACACAACGAAAACTTAAAACTAAAACATTGTGCGCAAAGGCGGCCTTATCACTAAAAGTGATCTCTTCCAGAAAATCTTTGGAGTAGGACTAGTTTAGGAAGACTGACAGACTGACTGACTGACTGACTGACTGACTGACTGCAGACTTATAGCGTTACTTATATTTTACTTTCGCTTCACCCATATTCATTAGTCGCCTCTTACATGCACGTCGGTTTAGGGTAATCTTATTTTATTTTTTATTTTATTTTATTTATTTATTCAAGATATCCAACAGCAAGTTTATACAAAAAGACAGCTTAAGTAAATTATAGTACATAGTGTATCTTAGCCAATAACAGGATATCATAGAGTCTTAAAATAATCTTGACTTGAACTTTAATTACCTAACGTACTAAAGCTACTGTCATATCTCTTTACCTATACAGTAAATGCCACTACATGTTACGTGCTGTACAAGTCGTGAGCTATGACTCAGTGACACACAACTGACTTAGCCGTGACCGCTGGCGAATCCGGCAGTGGGGATGCAGCTTTATAGTGAATTGTGGGATCATGTGCGATTCAAATGTATTTTTGTTGATTGTGATTTTTTTTCTAGTAATTTCATTTTTTTTTGAGTTTGATACTTATGGTTACTTTACCTTACCTTAAAGACTAAAAAATCAATACTAAAGATTTAACTCATACATCGAGTAGGCAAGGTAATTGCAAACAAATGAAATCAGACATTTTTGTGTGTAAAAAAGTGCTCGAACTTTTTGCTACGTCACGGATTTATACTTATTTAGATATACCTAACCATTATTTACCTTTATATTGTATGTTTCATAGTTTTTTTTATCTCCCTAAAGCTCCGTACTCACGTACGGTATTACTCGACTTCTAGGAGTTCTAGTAAAACTATCTAGTAATACCGTAGGTATGTGAGTACAGAGCTTAACTCGAAAATTATCAGATTCATCATTAAGTATCTTATCCAAGCTTTCTGAATGCAATCCTTATTGTTCCAGAGCATCCACGACGAACGTCTAGACGCCCGCGTGACTGCCATGCTGGAGCAGGGTCTAATCCAGGAATTGCTGGACTTCCACGCCAGACACAATCAGCAGAGGATACGGGATGGAAGGTCAGTGTTATACATACATACCTACATATCCGTTATGTTGCTTTCCCACGTCAGTATCATCTTGTTTGTAAAGCTTATATTGGAAATTAACTTAGGAAGATTCATATTCAGAATTATACATACTAACTGCCGCTCGCGACTTCGTACACATTTATCGTCATATCTTAAAAAAGGTATACAATATCTATGAATAATATAGCTCATATGTTATTCTTATTTTTAAACTATAAGAAGGTAATGTAAAGTTTCATAAAAATGTGTTCAGTGGTAAATACTTCATCTACCTACATAACTACATACATAGGTGTTTATCTGGCACGCCTCTTTCTAGGCAGAGACCACTTCTCTCCACTTGCCTCGATCCAAATGCACTTCCTCCGCTTCGTCAACATTCATCAGTCACCTCATACATGCAAGTCAGTTTATGGTACTCCTGACTTGGCATTTTTTTAACAAGTGCGCGATTTGATCGAGATACGTTCACCTTAGCTTATTCATAACTATTCATCTGTTTTACTTAATATCTGCTATATCCTGTATAAACATGGTACGGCCCTTCAAAGTTAGACCGCAACTTTTGTAATATACGCGAATGTATTGGTGAGAGTTAGTGTACAATTTCAGGGGCCGTATTCTTCTAATTACCAAATGAAAAATGGTGTCTCTCTAGAATGTGAATTGTATGAATTGACACATTTTGGTATTCTCTTAACAGATAAGTTGACAGTGGACAGCGATCGGCCGTACATTTTATTACTTTACGCTATAATCGGTATTCTACTCCGCAATGTCTCATGAGTGGCAGTTCCAAACGGTATTGTCTTCGCTATTTGACAGTAGCAAAACCCTCTAGAGACTACTAATCGACTATTAATCGACTATTATTCGTGGCACTTAAGAGAATACCAAATTTGTGACATATTGTGATATTGCTGTCGAATGTTTATCTGTTGGCTATAGTTTGGTCGCTTAACTTAATTTAGCGGAATTGCTACCCTGGGTAGCAATTCCGCTACCTTTAGCGCAAATATGAGGTATATCTACGGATTATTATTAACACTGTTTCGTTTCGGGCGCTGGCTGTAACACTAAGGGGCTGTCTCAACTTCTAGGTACAGATAAAATTTATCTAACAGACATGTTACTGTCTCTGTCTTAAACGTCATGTTTTATGAAATAGACAAGGTTTATCTATTAGTTTAATTTTATCTGTAGATGGGCAGTTAATGTTAAGTAATCTAGACACATCAAAAGCTTAGATTCAGAAAAAAATAATTCTTGTCATCCAGTTTCTTCAAAATTATTAATAAATATCACAGATATATAAATATTGATTATAAAACGCGTTTTGAATTAGATTTTTCTCTTTTACGCATCTTTACACCATATAGGTAAGTACCTTGTTTATTTGTTTTATTGATCTTGGTTTTAGAACAAACCATTGTTTTGTTTTTGACGTCATAATACTTTTTACTAAAATAGGTACTATTATAATTATATGACACAAAAACTTAAAATCTTTCCTCTTAAAATACTAACAATTAAAATTCCAATTTAACAACTAAATACCTACCTAAATTCAATCTGATTGAGCGTGAAACCAGAATCGAACCTGAGACTACTTTCTCGGCTGACATTGAGCTAACTACGCCAGACAGACGTAATTCCGCTAAACAAAAGAGATTCGATCCACACAATCTGCGCGTGAAATTAAACTGGATTGAACACTTTATAACCTGAAATAAATAACTAGGAGCCTGAGTAAATGAGAATATGTTCAAATTGAGTGTCGAATAAGCTAGTGATCAGTTGGTGTGATGCGGTTTTATGATATCTCAATTAAAAGGAGATTGCTTACGAAACTGTTTAAATGAAATAGAATAGGCATGATGACTAAAAAACTGTTTTTAGTCCATCACATAGATTATTTTAAAATATTCGACACGTATTTTTTCTTTTTTCTCTTAAACTAAAAATGACAAAGATACACCGGGTTAAAGTTGCTCGTGACGTCACGCCTAAGTAAGATTTTTACCTAGGAGTGACGTCAATACCCCCCCACTCCGTAAATTTGATACTTTGTATCTTTGTATTTATTTATGTATTTGATCGGGTAAAAAACGTGTTTCAAATATTTTTTAATAGCCTAAAAGACGGACAATTTTTTTTTTTTAATTTTTGAATGTCATCCCTATTGTAGATGTATCAATTAGCCCAGCGTATAGGTATTCCAGATATTATGTAGGTACTAAATTGTGCAACTATGAAATTGGGCTGTTGCTTTTATTCGACTTAGGCATCTACGTTGACAGTAGCGCTTCGTAACTGGCATTTTAGAGGAAATTAAAGCCAATAGACGATTGCTTATAACCACCATAAATAAGAAAATTACATTACACATACCTAGTATACGTACATACATTGAGGTAGGCAGAGATCACTTCCCTCCACTTCCTTCGCTTCATCCACATTCATCAGTCGCTTCAAAAAAGAAGAAAAGAAATAGTGCAATTAGAAAACTAGCTAAAATTAGTAATGAATCCTTCCTCAACTATAAGATGCGTAAATCCAAGATGGCAGAGGGCAACGTCCTGCTGAAGCTGCGGTCTTCTCATGTTACAAACCTGCGTACACGCACTATATTAGACAACTTGGTACTCGACATTATCATGAAGATTATTATTTTTGCAAGTTTAAACGGATTAATCTACTTATATAAATCCGCCTAATCGCCTAATAAATAACATCTACATAACATTAAGGACTCCACTAACAGCACAAAACTATAGACGAAGAAGGCAAGAGTAATAATAGACATTGTCTATCTTATACTATATATGCAATGGGGATGATGACTACATTCAAAAATTCAAAAAATAATTAGTCCGTCTTTTAGGCTATTAAAAAATATTTGAAACACATTTTTTACCTGATCAAATACATAAATAAAAACAAAGATACAGAGCATCAAAGTTACGGAGTGGCCATCCAGCTCAGTATACTGCTGCGACTCCAGGCCACAGCAACTGATTTTCAGCTGAAACCCTAGCAAACTAAAAATAATAAAAGGAAAAGGTGAAAAGTTGTTTCAGACTTTGTGCAAATGCAAATTGACGCAACGCGATATTGATCTATGCTCCTATTCCAGTCAGATGAGCCTTTAATTACGTATTATCAAGTCAATATCTTACAAAATCAGAACCTTACGAAAAATAAGAAGCCATACAAATATACTTCGACCGCTTACGTAACAGTGGCTGTTAGATAGCATAGTTTATGTAGATAGTAATACTGCGGCGTGTAAAGGATCAAGACGACTGATCTACGTAACGCCAGTAGCAATCTCTGACCGCAACGTAGGTAAGTATCTAGTGTGCTTTTTATAGTGCGACCTGGATGTGTCATGTAATATTTTTGAATGAAATATTTTGAATTGAAATTTAGTCTCCTAAAGAAAGGGTATTCATTGTTTTTGTACCTGTTTTTGAATTTTATTGCAAGATGTTGTTTTACTTTCGTAAATGGCTACTTAAACATTATTTTTATTTTTTAACATTCTTTTTCTATGCTATCCTTTACTTACACATCCTATCCTATTTGGTGGTTAATGTCTTGAGCAAAGGCCTCGCTCCTCTTTAACATTTATTTCGTTTTGTTCGTAGTTTCGAACACATATTGCTAATTGTTTGACAGTACGAGGCAAGGTATTGGGACGTCAACATTATCCGGAAGGACAAGGTGCCACTGCCCCCTCGATAGGCCCATGGATAGATACTTACAACATACATATCCGTGACGCCTCTCTTTCATCAGAATGGACAGAAACCACTTCCCTCAATTTGCTACGAATGCTACGATGCAAACACACTATTTTTAAATCAACAACATTTAATATTAATAACATAGAAAAGTTTGTCATAAATCACGGTTTTCAAACTCGAGCCATTTCCAGTATAACCCTATATCAATCCAAACGGAGGTTTTACTCTCCGCCGGCGTTGTTCCCGCGCTACTTCATTAAACTTTTTGTTTTGTTATTAACAAGGTGCTTCTGTTCGAACAACGTTCAATATTGTTCTACCGCAAGCTGAGTGTGTTCGAATGTTCGGATAGTGAAACTGATTATAATAGGTTTTGTTTTGGTACTTTTCAGCCCTATATAAGGAATGGCCCCATTTTTTTTCATATACAAATGAGTTTATGTTACATAGTTTTCTTGGTAGATGACCTGTCAAACGTTAAGTAGTACCATATAAAAAGTAGTCATTTAGCGCCAGACCAGCCACGCAGATCCAGACGGTATGGCTTCTCCTTAAATATTTTATACTCAAAGCTGTAATCACTTTTGAGTGGAAAAGAGGTTCATATTTGGACTCAGTCGCTTAAATGTATAGATAGATAGAAACACTTCATTGTACACAAAAAGATACAGGCATATCTTATAACTATAACATTGTGCGCAAAGGCAGTCTTATCACATTAGTGATCACTCTTAAGTGGTCTCTACTAGACAACACTCAGAAGAGACAAATGTATAGAAAACATTTACATAAGTAAATCGGTGTTGTTCTACATCTGTTGACATAACTCTGGTTGAGTGTGAACTGCGGGCTTAGCACGGCGTGCCGCAACAATTATCTCACGTATGCTGTCGTATAAATATATGTATAGTATATGCAAAAGAACTTATAGCCTTTAACAAATGCATCTTTTTACAGACATCCGACGGTCTACGTTAAATTACTATTCTATTTATTAAACACAAAAAGCTTAATAACGCCTAGATTACAAGCCTCTTCAGTCAGACACATTAAAGCAATTTAATTAGCCCTTAAAAATTCAAACCAACTAATTAACACAAATAAGAATATGTGCAAAACCGTATCACTTAATAAAGTACCTAACAAACTATAAATATACTTACATCTGCAATATTTAAGTAGACACATAAACTCTATGCGTTTTCGTAGTTGACAGGTCTCTACTTACATCGTGCCCGTGATGCCTAGTATAGTATACGTAATAGACAAAATTAATAGCTCCGAAACGAAGCAATGAACGCGCGAAAATAATACTGGCAGCAAAAAAGCGGGTTACCGACATTTGAACAGCTTTTTTTGCACACCGTCTATTCCATTCACAAGGTGGGTACTGGCTGTACCTACCTACATGTCTATATGTAGTAGGTATCTCTACATGTAGCTACTTTTAGAAAAGAAGGCGTCGTTTACAGAAATCTTCGAATTGATTTTAATAGTTTTTATTTCAACAAATTATAGCTATAGTTATAAGATTTAATTCATTAAAATCGCGGCGGAAATCTAAGAAATGATTAAAAATCTGCCATCTAGTATTTACTCTGAATTACGTACATATTATAGGTACATAATAATTAATTTGTTTCATAAGATTCTATGTAGGGGGTAAACAGAGAGCTGCTATCCTAGTAAATCAGTTTTGACTTGAGATGAAGTCGCGATCCAGCATCAATTTCAAATTCAGTAATACAATTTCTAATCTATCGAGTGTCTGCTAAAAAACATTTAAAAAAAACTTTCAAAGCCCTTGAATATTCACATTTATTTCTAAGCAGTCAATAGGTACATATTCAAAAGTAATCTTGACCATTTTCCCTCATTTCAGCCCTCCAGACTACACAAAAGGCGTATTTCAAACGTTAGGTTTCAAAGAATTCCACGAATATCTAATGTTGACTGAAGAACAGCGTTCAAATGAAGAGGGGCAGAAATTACTGCAAGAAAGTATTGAACGAATGAAAATCGGTACAAGAAGGTATGCGAGACGTCAGAACAAAATGATCAGAGGGCGATTCCTGGAACATCCTAATAGAGAGGTAGGTAACTAACAATCTATTTTTTATTACATAATTCTTTTCATTATAACTTATTACTTATTTATGATTTATTTTTCCTTGTTGTAAAACTCAACAAATATGTAGGTACCTAACTTTCACGAATAATAATTATCGTTTTCCCGCTATTGAAAGTGAAATAAAAAATTTAGAACCTGAAAGTAAATTCCTTGGCAGAGTCATCTGTTGGGGAATAGCAAAACTACATTTGCATTTTAATTGAGCGCCATCTAGTGTCAAGTAGCATTATTCTTATGTCTTTCGCTAGATGGCGCTGCACGTAATTTTTGTATCATGTTATAACTGAAATATAAATATAGATGGCGCTGTTTCATTTTCTTTTTCAGGTCCCAACAATTTACGAACTGGACACAACGGAACTTTCGAAATGGGATGAAGAAGTGAAAAATAAAGCTATAAAAATAATAGAATGCTTCATAAACGATACGCCATGTGATTTTCTGCCTATAAGCTCACAGATTAGTGAAGAAAGAAAAGTGATTAACAGTAAATCCAATAATTATTGTGAAGTTTGTAATAGAGTCATTATTGGTGATAAAGAATATGGAATACATTTGAAGTCTAATAGACATCGAAAGGTTTTAGCAAAGAAAAATAAGGAAAAAAAAGATGAATAACAAAGACTAATTGAACCTTTTACCTTAGTAATGTTTCCTAATAGATAGGTATCTAAAGAAAATGTTAATTGAAAATAAAACAAAAATATCCTAACTAAAAAATATCTTTTATTTTAAGTAACAACTACACATTATTTACAGTCAACAAAATCAGTTTCATCAGCCTCGGTATCTATTTGATTTTCTATTTTAGGATCCTTGTTTTTAGGTGCTCTGTGGTCATAATGCTCAAATTCTGGATACTGCTTAATAATTTCTGAGTAAGCCTCGCAAATTCTTGCGAATTCTGTATTTGCAATTTGGTACGGACGAGTAACAGGGTCTATGTCAGCCATTTCATACATTCTCAAGGCCATTTCCTCACGCACATCTTCAGGGAATAAAGTTTGAGCTCCTCTTATAGAGTATTTCTGCCTCATTGAGAATATTTGTCGAACTAACTTCTCATATCTTTTGAACGGTTGCTTAGTCAACGGATGCTTTAGTGGTGTAAGAGTAACTACACCAACATCAACATCTGGTTTTGGCAGAAATGCTGCACCAGGGATATCAAATTTGTAGTTTATGTTGCACCAAGTCTGGCACATAACGGATAGTCTGCACCGTTGTCTATCTAGGATCCTAGCAGCAATTCTTTCACAAACTTCTTTCTGAAATGTTAATGTCATTCTGGCACGACCAAATGCCCAAGGCCCTTCTTGTTTAGAAATCAATTCAAGCCATCTAATGATCAAAATTGTGGACACAGAGAAAGGTAAGTTGCCTATTAAATTCAAAGGCGGTGGAGAATCAAACCAATCAGTTTTTACATCTGCAGGAACATAATGTGCAATGTCGGTTTTCAAAATATCACCAGTAATTATGTCGACATCGACTTTATCTTTACAAGCGTCGCCTAAAAGCTCTAATGAGGGAAGAAATCGCGGATCCTTTTCAACTAATATGAGTTTACGTGGTGCCTGACGTATGATTGACCTTGTTATCCCTCCGGGCCCCGGACCAACTTCACAAACCACATGATTCTGTATATCCCCCGCAGCTCGTACTATTTTATCAATCAATCTAGGTTCCATGAGAAAATTCTGCGACAATTCTTTTAAAGCCCGCAGCTTATACAATCTAATAACATCTTTGATACTTGGTAATGGAGGCAATCTTATTGGTAAAACCTTTGCGGCAGCCATTATTGCTGTTGCACTTTTACCGGCTCGTTGAAGTCGTCTAAGAACGTCTCCTGCTTCACGGCGTAGATAGAATACAAATAAATACCAAACACACTGGCTCCGATGGTAAGACCAACCAATCGATTTCTTTTTGCTTGTACTTGTAATTTTAAGACGCGCTCTTTATTCTTCTGTTCGATTATTTTCATATAATCGAGCTCCGCCTTTTTTAGTACCGGATCTTGGCCTGAGCTGCTGATTTTCGGCTTGAAAGATCCTTCCATCACGAGAAAATAAATAACTTCGCAATGCAAGAAATAAATAACCTCAAATTCCAGAAGAGTGAATGAAATGAGTGAATGCCAATTTGACTGAATTGAACAAAGAAAAGACAGTTTAGTTTTTTAGTCAACAAAAATAATGGATGCATATATATACAGCCACAACATTCAACAAGTTCAGTTTTACAGCTTTAACTATCCAAAAATGACTAACGATCATCCTGTTTTAGTAATAAGTAACGCAAAACAAGAAAATTACGGCACTAACACTAATGTTACAATCAGAAGATTGAGAACAGCTGTTTATGACGTTTCGTTTCTGCAGCAAGCAAAACAAAACAAATGTCATGCGCGCAACTGTCTCACTCTAAAAAGACTTCTCTTTCCTTCGCATTCGAATTTCTTGCGCGTCAAATCAAATCGCGTTTTGCTTTGGAACTGCTCGCTCGTGTGTCAAAGTTGAACTCTTCATTATTTTGTGCAATTCGTGAGAAAAATGCCGTTTATTTCGAAGGACTGGCGATCGCCAGGTGAAGAGTGGGTGAAAACGCAAGAAGGTTGGGAGAAGAAGAAGGTTTTAGAGTGCACGGCGCAAAGGTAAGTCAGTGTTGCAAAACAAACACGATCCTTTGTTCGCATTTCAACGCAACCAATTTACATGGACCATTTCCCGAATAACATCTGATTCCGTTTTGTAAAGATAATGCTTGTTGTATTTTAGAGTGTGGTGAGCTGTTGTTAATTCGCTTGTTTTGTATTTGTATTGCAGATATCCTGCTATTAACTTTAATAACACAGATGATCAACCAAAGTCGTGGTAAGTGTTGTATTGCATAAATCAGCTGTTTTTGTTGTGATCCCATGTAGTATTGATTTTGATGCGCGCGCGTGTACCAAGTCCTTCAGAATGTTGTACATAAGTTTAGCTAGAGAAGAGATGTGACAGTGTCCAAGGTAATATAAAAACCTTGATATATCTGTCGAGGTCCTCTACTGTCGATTAATTTACTTTCTAGTTGGAACAAACTATTCGCAGTGTGCGAATGGACACTTCTAATCGTAAACTACTTAAAATAACAAATTCTTATCTATAAAACTTATTTTTTCAATAACTTTATTTCATTCGTCGTTAATTTGTCAGAAAAATTTGTCCGTTATCTAAAGCATATGGAAAAAAAAGATTATAAACGAATCTAAAAATCGATTTCGCGCCTCCTTACGTTCGTTGATCGATACCTAATTAGAATGTATTCGGATCTGACCCAATTTTGCTATATCAGAGGATTTGACGGCCTTAATCTTCGCAAGCTATTTGACTCCTTGTTATGATCTATCTATGCTCCCAAAACGTGAAAATCTTAGATATTTTAAACAGAATGTTGTACCTACCTACTTAACAAACCAGATGGAAAGGTAACTACCTAGTAATGAATATCATAATCATAATTTGATTAGTGAAACACCTAATTTATTTACCGAAATTAATTACCAACAGGCATTCACGCAATCAATTTTAACGCGGTTAGTCGCGAAAATTCGGCATTAAAATTGATTAAGCCCAATCAAAGCCAGAACCTGATTAAAAGTTTCGATAATTGAATTTCTAAGTCAAACAAGTCGACCGAAATTGTTTAGTTAGACAAATCTAGGCCAGCCTGAAACTCGGGTCAAACCACTCGAGTGAAAACAAACGTCGACCTTTTCATATAGACTAGTTTGCTAGACAGCTGATAAAGTTCTTTATCATCACGTATTTTGAAAAAGAAATCTGTTTATTTTCCTAAATGTGTTAATTTTAATATCAAAAAGTTTGTCTGTAAAACACTTTTTTGCGTTGCCTGGCTAGAAAAGTCGTAATTAGCCTAGATCTTTTTAGATATTTAACTGACCTATTTCTATTTTTTGCAACGCAACGAGATGAAACTGAGATAGAAATTTTTTTCATTATTTCAATGATATTACTTTTAAGTTAGTAAGTAATTAATTTATGTAACAATGGAAGAAAAAGGCGAAAAAAAACTAAACACAGAGCCTTGATTTAATCAAAGTAAAGTAATAAAATACGACTAATATTTAAGTAGTTAGGTACAATTTCTTAATCCTTTATGCGTCACCAACAATAACATGAAATATAAGAGATATAAAGACCAAATTACGTTACCCGTTTCGATCAAATGAGATATTTAATATGGAGATTAAATTAGTTTTTATTTTATCCCTAAAAGATCAAGCCGCCCACGACGTAAATGAAATATTTGAAAACCAAAAGATGACTCAATTGGCTACCTTTTCAACGAACACGTCCTGACAGGATGCGGATCCGATTATTTTTAAATATTCTCACATTTGGATACGTTAAAATCGGAAATCATGTTCAAAGGAAATAGCTATGCTTTGAAAGACTTCTGTCATCGTCCTTTGCCTACTTATGTCAACGTTCAGAAACTAAAATAAAAATTTACAGATTTTTACATGTGAATAGAGGTAGGTAAGTATACAAATATCGCTAAGTTTGCTAGTAAGTAAAAAGTTGCAAAGCCCCGTATATTTACTTCCCCAAAATACTGCTCAGCTGTCCCAGAACTCTTGGTCCAGTACGAACACTCGTCCTTACGAATTTTCAACATTAATTCTGATAGCATGGGCTAGTTCTCGCATGCTGCGTGTTTACGATACACCGAAATTGGTTTAAAAATAATAAACTACATTGTATAAAGATAAGTATTCAAAGCAGGAATTTTATAGTCTTGTTCTATTTTAGGATTCAATAGAGTTTGCCAGCTTAGGTCATAAGTATAAACGCAGGTAATTAGAAAGTGAATAAACCGAGATATCATTTGCTTACTAGGTTTCTTGCTATTTGTGTCGCAGTGAAAACTCTAGATAGCATTATAATGACAGTTTCTATCTTTATAAAATATCTTTGTTCTGCTTTTGAAATATAGAGGCGACTCAGGATAGATAATCGTGGAAGAAGAGGAGAGAGGCCTTTGCCCAGCTGTGGGACACAAACGGCTAGATAAGATAAGAGTGCTTGAATGTTTTGAAGTGGTAAGTATCTACTAAAAACATGACATATTCTTGGTCTTATAACTGCTTTTCATAATATTCAAGGCGGGCTATTCTTTGACTCGCATAGAATTAGTTAAGTTTGAAAACTACAAACAATCACCTCTTCAATTTCTAACTACTCAAATAAACGTCAATTCAATTACCATAACAAATTACTTATTAATTAATAAATTCATCGTACTATGTAGAACAGGTGTGAAAAACAAATCGATGTCGAATTAATGCAATGTTTCGTTTCATCGGCGAATCGATTTGCATTCTCGACAGGCAATCAGATTCGAAACCGCACTTGAATAACACTTAGCCGGAAAGCTATTTCAATTTAGTTTCAGTTGGATGTTGCTCGTTTAGCTTTGAAAGAGGCTTTGTTGTCAAAATTTTTTTTTCCTTTTGTAAAAGTGCTTCACATTCATTCAGCCAATTTCTGAGGAGGTCGTTAAAGCTAACACTTCAATAAACTTACTTTATGGCACTGTCTTTTTATTCATAGTTTTCTAAAAATAGTGTTAGAGAAAGCAATAAATTACCAGTTATTTTTTATTCACATAGATTGTTAGTTAGATACAATTTACAAATACTAAATAGCGAAATATCCTTTAGAATTAGCGTGAAAAACTTATAAGATTAGCTTACAAATTGAAACCAATAAATAAATGGAAATGAAAAACGATCTTTTAGCTTAAGCCGTAACCAAACGGCTTAAAGTAAAACATTTATACATTGTTGAAACCTTTGTTGGAAATGTTCTCGTCTCTAAACATCCTGAAACAAAACTCCGTTTATAAATAGAACCAGAACTGCAAGCGCCATCCATCAGTTGGCAAATTAGGGCCGCACCTAAGTAAGATCTTATCCGTCTGAAGCACACGAAAGGTTAAAGCTGTTAAGTAAATTGAATTTGTTTACGTAAACAAATTCAATCTTATCTGAAAATTGATGGTTGATGTTGTAAAATTGTACAAAGACGAAGACGCTATGGTAGCTAAATAAGTGTCGAATCAATAAGACACGGGCTAAAAATTGATTTAATGATACATAGATATAAAGCGTTACTAATCTAATAGCAAAATAATTCTAAAACCTTAATAAAAAAGATTCTACTTCCGAAAATATTAACTTGTAAGTAAGTATTTACTGAATTTACTAAGTACGTGAGGCGTTATTTCATCCTCTTATCAAACTAAGTTTACTCCTAAATTAATGTTGATATTTCTAGGTTCTTACATACATCCTTTCTCATTTTAATAATAGGCAAATTCGCCCTTTAATCTTCCAAAACAATATCCAGGCCAAGGTCGGAATTTGGCAGGATGTAGATACTGAAATCAGTCTGACGGATGTCCTTGTCGGGGTAAAGGGAAATTGATTATATTTCAGCTGAATAAGGCTCGATTTTGAATGTTTTTTTAGTGGTCTTTCAATCCTTTTTGCCAGAAAAGGTAGTGGTAATAGGCCGGTTATGTCAAAATTATTAGAATATTTATTTTATATTTATAAGTAAGGATACTTACTTGTTTCTTAAATTGTTTTAGATAAAAAAAACAGTCGACTTCAAAACCTCCTTAGAGAGATAGCTCAGATTTCATAGAATCCCTGATTAAATTAATGCGTTATTTATTATGCCTTATAAAAAAAAGTAGGTAGCTTCTCGAATGCTATTCCTGATTCAATATAACAGTTTAATAAACCGATATTATATCCGAATAAAACTTGAAACGATTATTAGCTATCTCTGAAAGTAGGTCGGGTTGTGTTGCCAAAATGTCAAAGCTAAGCTTGGTAAGGCAATGTGACCTCTATCGTTATGTGATAGGTGAACGTTGATGCTAAATATTTCTAAGATGATGTTTCTAATGTGACCTAGGATTGTTATCTAACCTTTTTGAGTATAAAGGTGCATTTATTCTCTTAAATATCATAAATCCAAGCGTGCAACAAGTAACCCAAATACCTACCTATCTACTTTGTTCTCTATTAATATAAAAATGCTCTGTAGAAAATTCTAGTCAAGACAAATTGATTATCATTTTTTCATATAGGTTTTTCCATCATCAATCCACATAAATATCCGATACACATGGAATACTTTTAAAGCCATAAAGGCAAAAACTGTACTAAACATGCACTCTCTCATTCATTACTCAGATATGAAACATAACTTCATGCTTCCATACACTCCACGGCATTGGCAAAATACAGGGAAAAGACTCGAATGTGAAAACCCTTTGAAAACACTGAAATGCATACATGAGAGTGACTCACTGAGATTGGCAAGTGCAACGTACGTCAAAGCAGACGCATTACAGACTAATCGGGTCAAGTCGATATTATGACGGTGGTGGTGTATGTAAGGCAGCCAAAGTTGACTGTATTTTGAGGTTATAAAAGTCACCCTTTTTCTTTCTTTGATTGTTTTTAGTTTGAAGTCTGTTAAAAAGATACATAGTGAAAGGAAAACATGTTTTAAAAGTAAAAATAATCGTCGAGCAAAAGTAACTGACTGGGCTTCAGAAAATGGTCGCAGCTGAGGTAGAGCTTCAAAAAAGATGGAGAGACGATCTGGATACATTATTACGAAAATGGAATGCTACTCGGAATGAAGAGGAGTCTGTGCTGAATGAAAAGTCACGGAAAATCTTTGCCCAGCATTGAGATCCGAAGGGCTGGCTACTAAAAAAAAGTAATTAATGCTGTTTTATTTGACTTTTTTTGGTACCTAAGTGCGTGGCGTTATTATGGAAAGCTTAATTTAATAGTTCCCCACAAAAATAATTTCTGACATAAAGGCGCCTATTTAATTTTACCTATAGGTACAGCGTAGTAGAAATTCACAGAACCTTCTAATTTAGTCGTTTATGTACTCCAAAGCAATAATAATAACTTTAAACTGCATTAATCTTTAATCAAAACATCTAGTCAATAAAAACTAACTGACTATACCAAGCTTACCAACTAACATCTTTACGGGATTACAACAACTACGTCCGAAGACCTATAATCCGATTAATGTGAATAGCTCTTACATTCAACATAGAGACTTGCAGCAGTTAGATATTATATTTGCCAGTGTTATACGGTTGTACTTATACAACTAGCAATACATGACTTGGGACGCGAGTAGTCATAGCTGCTATACTACGCAGGTTTCGAGTAAACTCTTGTAGGTAGTACGTAAGAGTGAAAGTACAAACGATTAGTTAGGAAGTCTGTTCTGTATTTATATTTATAGATCGCTTCGTATCTATCGATTGTGGAAAGAATGATGGATTCATAATTTAATACTTGGCTACATAATGTTTTATCTATGCCCCGTTTAAGAATGGGCAAAGTGGGAAAGTAAAATTATCTAAGTAAAGAAACTGGCTTGCAGTTCAATTTGTGCCAGAAATCCCTTTATCGCGTAAGATTGCTTTTTCTTGGGATTAAAAAAGACAACATTAGATTCTAAAGTTGCTCTAAATATGTTCCTCCATCACGTGGCTTTCGCCATTGTAATATGGATATAATTTAATAGCACCGAATGCTGATAGTTGGCTTGCAGTACCTTCCAAAAGCCATTAGCAGATTCTATCTAAGGTGTCACTACCTACCTACTATACCTACATATTTCCCATCATGAAGTGTTCATTTTATGACTAGAAAGTTTTGCCAAAATGTACCATGCCAATGCCAATACCACTAAAAACAGTAACAAACAGTACTAAAATTACTCTATATATAGGTACGAGTACGTACACATTTACTTCGTTTGTATAATGTTATCAAAAATATAAAGTCATTTTGAACTGTTTAGTCATTCACTTCAATTTGCGTTTGAATTATCCATTTGTGTATAAAATGACCAGGGGCCCAAGTCCGCTAATTTAAAATAGCCTCAGTTGTCTGTCGGCAGGGTGTCAATGGCATTTTTTGACACATTTGGTACCTATTCTGCAAAACAGTGGCCTACACTAATTGCGACCAAATCTGTCATAAAATGCCATTGACTCTCTGCCGACACACAACTGAGGCTATTTTTTAAATTAGGAGACTTGGGCCCCTGGTCTTTTTCTTTTGCAATAAAAACGTGGTTACTGTAACAAACAGTATCGTAATCTTAACAGTAATTAAAGCATCAACTTAGAAGAATCTTATTTGCATTCCGTCACGAATGTCGTACAATAGTGTTACAGGAAACGGCATTACAATTAAACCAATGCAATTTGTGTGAAAGCGTTGAAATGATGTAACATAGTTATTTATTACAAATATTAACTCGATTGTTTTTTTGTTCTGTGTACTTTACTTTGCTTCCTGTGTTTGTTTAATTTTGTACTAGCAAGTCAGAACCTTCTCAATGGCCTTAAATTGTAAATAATAGAACTCACACGATGTCTAAAGATTTATCAATCAAATCAAATGGCTATCCATTGTTACTATAGTATTATTAGGCATTCCTTTCTTTGGATAATGTATCTACCTAACAACTGAAATGCTTGTGTGAAAAACAAAGTAAAGTTTTGCTCAATTTACGTAATAAAAGAAACGCAAAAGCAACGACGACCATAGCCTAGTTAAGGATCCGTCGTACATGAAAAGCGAGGGAAGAAGGAAAGCAAGCACTATTGTTGACCTCGCGACTTAAAATGCATACTTTTTTCTTTCTGTTGCACAGACTTTCTCCTCATCTCTCTATAACTAACTCGACTACGTATAATTATACAAAGTTCTTTTACTTTTTATTCAATCTTCAATACCTAATGTTATCTGTTCTTCTAATCAATGGTTGCGCTCGCTACCTCGCAGCCATTGTTTTGAAACGCGGTTTTCAAGTGCCTATTATAACGCAACTGGCCATTACAAAGTTAGGCACCGATTTAGTAATGCCTACAATAAAATCTTTTTCGAAATAGATGAGACATTTTAAAAGGATTTCGCGCTAACTTCGTTCATGGCGGGATATCCTAGTTTTACAATTCTATCTACAGGATCATAAAAACTAGGATTTATGAATTATTTAAATTGTTTGTAACCTCGTACCTATGTTTTTCTTTAAATTCCTTCAGTAGCTTTCATGTGATTAAGCATCTAATAAAAACTTTTTTAAAATAAAAAAATACGAAGCAGGGCGACGTTCGCTGTGGCAACACTTTATTTTCTTTTTCAACAAACCATCAATCTACAACCAAGGAGATTGT
Source organism: Anarsia innoxiella (assembly GCA_947563765.1). Lineage (NCBI taxonomy): Eukaryota > Metazoa > Arthropoda > Insecta > Lepidoptera > Gelechiidae > Anarsia > Anarsia innoxiella. The sequence goes on along the minus strand of OX387404.1, from coordinate 8,301,448 downwards.
AATGCGATTAATTTAAGATGACATTTAAGTATGGTGCCCAAAGAACGCGACAAGTTCTAAAACGGTTTCGATCCTGTAGGCATAAAGATGCGTCTGGTAGTGATTAAAGGTTGGTCGTTGGCCGAACATCCTTGGCAGGAAGCCAGGTTATCTCTAGCTGGCTGGTTAACTCTAAGCTCTTTATGGATAAGTTTAGTGGGGCTGCGTCGTTTTAAAAAAATACGTTGTGAGTTCGAATTTGGAATACTTAAGCAGGTTTACAAAATGGGGTCGCTTAACATTTTTATCTTAACCACTTAATATTTTTTGTTCAGCATGAATTATTTTTATTAGTAAACCACAGAAAAGATCCTAGACTATATATATAAGTTGTGTAATACTTCTTGGTATCAAATCAAATCTTACTCTTAGACGACGAGACTTGCAATTGCAACATGCATTTCACAAAGTCACTTTCGGCTTTTAAAAAAATAAGTTAGTTCAAAAACTAGTCACGGATAGGTGGTATCAATCATAAATACAATGTAAGAAATGAATGGACCGAATTTATTGAACTAATTTCAAGTAATACACGTTTCGCGTGTCTATCGCTCGTTGATACATTTTATAGAGTGTTTGTTGTGTAAAAGATAAAAGCATTTGCAGGTATTAGCTTCCTTACATTGTCATTGCGAGAAATAGTCTTTATTGTCTTAGTTAGGGGATTATCCCTAGATCGTATTATGTTTTTTTTTTAAATAACATTACGTTACAAAGGTATTTTAAGATATTCGTACCTACTTAGTTACCAAAATATACTTACTTACCGAGTAAGTAATTTTTAAACCTCTGTTTTTACGAAATCAAACAAGACATTTAAAATATGCTAAATAACTAAAGTATTCTGTTAAAGACACCTACTTACATACTTCAGCAGTAAATGTAGTATGCCGTTGAATAAATGACAAATCCAAAGGTCCAGTAGGTATTCTTATAAAGCTATAAGTAAGCAATAAATTGAAGATACAAAGGTACGCAATTGATCGTGTATCACTCGCAATTAGATAAATAAGTAGGTATCTACCTTTTGGCCTTGGATTGAAGAACTTACCGTGTGACAAATCTATTGTTTTCAATGACCTCTTTTAATTTATTTTTCTAATAATATCGCTGCAAGTGGTTTTTATTAATTATTATAATATTCTTCACAAGATATAAAATAAAAAGTTTTAAAAATTGTTAACGACTCTTTCTCAAATAAGTACTGAAGAAATTCTGAAGTTGATGTCTGTGGATTTTTCATTTTTTTACCAATACTGAATTAAAATGTTGCCAGTATTAAATATATTTTTTATGAGGGTTCCTTTTCTTTATTGGTACTTTTATGAAAAGCAAAAGCGTAGCGTTTGTTACTTCATCGTATACCTAGGTATCTAGCGTACCTACCGGTACCTAAGTCTGTCTCGCAGTTGGTGACATGTGTCCTTGTCGTCGTGCAGTTAGTTGCAAGTTCAATTTTTATTATTATTACCTCGACCTTGCACTCCGTAACGCATATTGCGTTGCACTATGATATATTACCTCTATAACCCGCACTAAGTTGGATGACAAGTATGATTTGTGTTTTTGTTGCAATTAGATTCCTTCTGAAATGCGTTGAATTATAGGACTTTATGAAGACTTTTTCTTAGTTCTTACGGAAGCGTACTGGTTCTTACCACTTTGTCATGACAATCATTTATCATTTAGTTAAGTATGATAGTATTTATTTATAAATAAACATTGCTGTCGGTGGCGCCATGCATGCCGGCTTCACTCCACCATGTCATGTGCCAGCGCACACGCCGACCCGGAATTGCGCTGCAGGAATAACTGGTTCGAATAACATCACCAACGTAACTTGAACGCTCCAGGTTTAAACGGTTCTATGAGGGCCAAAGGAAGACGTAAGATCAATTTTAACTGGAAGGTTAGCCACGATGCGTTGCCAGTTCTATTTTTACACAGCAATAATTTTGTGTTCCATTTATGAAATTCAGAATTTTCTAACAGCCTTTTACTTTTTTTTCTTTTTTTTTAAAGTTCTTTTATGTACCATCTTAGTTTTAAAGTTTCCAGAAACAATAACGATTTAACTTTCACGTTGCTTTCGTTTTCAATACAATCAACACGTTTGCTCGTTATGCCATTTCCTTTTCTGTATTAAGTCGTTAGTTACTTTCGCGCACGTTACTTTATTTAAGCAATTAAACATAATGTTAGTGGTGTTAAATACCAGTTGGGTATCATATTTAAAAACAAAAGAGCTTATTTAAACTGGCAACACTTGATGCAAATAGTATGTTTATAAATACAGCTGATCCGATGTCAATGACCTACGCCACCATTGTAACTTGATCCAGATGACTTCCTTGCTTTGATATTGACTTGTTTTATTTTACGACAGACTTTTCGTGTTCTCTTTAGTTTATTTATTTATGTATCTATCGTTTGACATTTCGTCACCTTTTTTCTTTGCACGCAGTTCAAGTAAGTTTTGGTTTGTCTTTTAATATAATTTTAACTAGATATTCAGGCTTTTTAATAGTACCTACCTAATGTCTGTAACCAAAAGTGCATTGCACCGACAACATGCAATTTAAATTATAGAACGTGATGAGAACGTCGCCTTGCGTGATTTTGTTCTGTCCCGCTAAATTGGTTTGCCAATTATATTACACTCTCATTATTTAAATCTAGGCTGAATGAAACTCTTGCCTCATGCCTGTAATACTTCTTCTACAAATTACTGAAGACTAGGCTGTAAGGTCTGTGATCTTTGCCTGTCCCGAATCAACTGTATGGACGAATTTTAAAATAACTAGGTACCTCCTTCAACAAAGTTTTTCCTTTCTTCTACTTCTACAAAATTCTCCCGCGATTTATGTCGATCTTTTTTGAAATGTCATTTAAATAAAAAATAATTTCCTTTGATGCCGTAAATCGATTCTGGTTGGACCATAATTCTACCTATTTAAAAAGAATATTTCTTAATTTGACGTACGTAGCTAAGGAATACAGGCAGATAACGCGATGACTGGATATCTTTAACTAAATATTTTAGTAATTTTCGATTATAGGTAATCAAATCTCTTTCATGTTACGTAAAAACGTGGAATAAATTTGCAATGGCCATACTATAATATCGAATTTTGTTTCTTCACACGTTCGATAGCAATTTTCATCCAATCGTTATAAATCAACGGAGTGTCAATTTGTTGGACGAGTGGTTGGGCGATGGGCTTCACTGTAATTTCGCTGTGATTGCAATGCAACATGGGCATGCATGGCATGGATGTACAAATGATTGTAATTTTATTATATCACTGATACAAAATGTAAAAAAAAAATGATTCGAATTGAATGAGGGTTATGTAATGAATGATAACTTGAGAGTGTTTTTTCAAAGTACCTAGGTACCTTACCTAAGATGTGACCAGAATGACATAAATTGCTGATCGATATGAAGTATTTTGCTGCCAAATAACTCTGCTGACTCAACATGATTTTTTTCTAACGCGTTAAAATAAACACTTATTTTGTTTTTCGAAATCCCAACCACCGAATATTTTGGCGTGATCTCGGCAGGCAGTCACATAAATCTGATTCGCTTAAATTAAAAAGCTAAGTAGGCAAAAGAAAATATCCTAACAATATGAAATGAGGTAATTATTAAGGCCACTAGGTAAATACAAAAATTACCTTAAAAAGTTTTACACAGACTTTCTACCAGTATGTTTCAATAGCATAATGAGTTGGTTTTGTTATTCGGCACCTTAAACTATGGGAAGCAGATTTTCTGTCGTTATTTACCGGATGTTACGGTGGAGTAGCGTGTAATTTTGAATAAGTACCTACCGCAAACTTGGTAATAAAATATGCTACTTTTAACTTTGTTAAATTAACGTCGTCGTGTCGTATCAAGGTATCAAGAAGTCAAATTGTTGGCAGAAAAGAGGCAAATTTGGCGTTTACTCCACCGACAAGAGTCTGGCTCTTTATATAATATGTATAAATGAAATGAACTACTTATTTTGTTAGATTTTGACTAAGTACAAATCTGGGGATTTCTTGATGGATCGGTTAGTCAGTAAGTTTGGAAATAAAAAGGTCTTCGCTAAAATCGAAACACACCCTCGGGAAAAAAGAAAAGTTCAGTAAGTATAGCGCTGTAACGTGAAAAATAAATAAGATGTTCTTAATTCCCAACCATAACACAACGTATCAAATCAACATATAAAAACTCTTATGTTCTTACATAACAAATCGATTATGAGATTGTTTATTTACACATCCCCTTTTCTTTTGATTATAATGCACATAAGTGCAACGCTATTACTGCAGTCTTTCAACTTTTCAACCCAAACTAACAACAACGTTAACGTAATATACATATTCAGTTCCCCTTTACCCCACCTTAATTTAGTTAGAACCACAGTTCCAGTACAAAATAACCTCTTACCAGCTAAGGAAGATATTAGACTACGGGTCTTATTATGTTGGTTACATTTTATAGGTCACGTCGAATGTCCAGCGAACGAATGACCCATTTAGGTGGAAGTTGGGAAATTTCCATTTTTATTTTTCGTTTTTTGAATGAGGAGTTTTATTTTGAAAGTTTTATAGCTCTTGAATGTTTGTGAAATGTTTAAGACGCTGAAATGGCTTGTATAAATAGAATTTTGCTTAGTACATTGCTGCGAGTCTTGTGCAATCTTATGAAATTAGCTACTAAGTATAATTTGAACGTTTCTGTAATAACTTTTTAATGTAGACGCTTTAATGTGAAGTAAATACTAAGTAAGTAGGTACTACTTGTAGATAATTATAATTATCGCACCAACAAATCTAGGTAGGTATATAAAAATCTTAAAAATATTTAATAATGTTAAGGACGCTTTGGAAACTACGAAAATTTGAGCTCCTTGTGCACGGAACATAGAGTATTTTCATGACCTTTTTTATAAAGTTTTGGCAATCATGCTAGTCCACAGAGCACCCCCTAATAGAGCCCGAATCATTACAATTTTATTCGAAACAAAACTCACAACTTTAGGCGGCAAGAATGAAGTGCGGGGGACGTGACAACTATGCTGTGATTTGCTGAATCAAGGTCAACGCATCGCTTAGAGATGTGCCGTGACGACAGTTAGGTTTATCGATAAAACATTTACATAAGTGTGTTACATTTTTTATTGTTGAACAATTCGATGTTATAACAAAATTAAATAATTAGAGAGGTTAAGTTAAAATTGCATGACAATTGACGACACTTACCGGTAAAATTAATTTGAAAATAAATACATGCTTCCGAAAACTGAATTTCTGTGTCCCAAATAACCCAAAACTAGGTTATTATTTAGAAACTTCTAATAAATATGCTGTACCTTTTTTGCTCAGGACATTTAGGAAATCTTTAAAAGAAAACAAACACTAACTTTATTCTATTATTTGCGATGATAGGTAATAAAAAAATATCGAAGTACTGTTCTTTACATATTAATAATAAAATTATTAGTTATTTTTTATCTACATCTCATCTCAACAAAAAGTACATATTATTTGTATTTGATAAAATAAATCGATTACATTCAGTCGATAAATTTGTTACAACTCTAGTACTGAAATTTCGGAAACGAAAAAGGATAAACATAGTAATTAGCATAATGATAGAAAGGGATGTAGGCAAATCAAAATTTGTTGTCCAGTGTAACATGAACTCCGCGTAGTATAAAACAAAAATTGTTTATACTTATCGGTGAAAAATTATTCCATTTTTCTTAAAGCAAGATGTCCCAGAATTTTTCCCGTACCATTTCACAGAACACACTGTCATTTTATTACGCTTTAAAGCAAAATAAGAGCCATGTAAATTGCGAAAAAGCTTGTGCGTACGGATGTGACAGCTGGTCAGTACTGACTTGAATGACAAGTTCGCTTTGCTACATCTGCCGAAAAAGACATATGTACGGTGCACGTCTATTGCCTTGCAAGTACACTCTATTAGGGGGTGCTCTGTGTGCTAGTCGCTTCCATATCCTTGTGCAAGATTTAAGTATTTCATCCAACGGCCAGTGTTAAAGCAACCAAAGAGATTTGAATATTCCTCAGACATCAAAACTCTTTGCTCTGAATCACTATCGCAAAAACTGACAGTCAGCCCTTAGTCTCGGCTGCTTTCACTGTCAGTTTCTCCTGTATAATGCCGCCATATTGGCCTTCATGATTGATGACCGGCGCGCGCGCATTTGCGGTCACTAATTACTCGTACAAATTGACGCAAATTAGAAATGCGTGTGACATTTGTTACGGTTTCTTTGGGGAAATAGAGCTTGGTTGTAATAGGGTTCAATTGCTGTGATTAATTTGGTTAATTAGTGTAGCTGTTTGATTAGACGTTAGAGAAGCTATTAGGTAGGTAGACCATACTTTTCATTAAAATCGGGACAGAAATTATGGACATGAACTATGCTAATATCAAAACCTTCGAAAGAGCGACACACGCATGATTACGTACCTACCTTTAACTAACTTATATGAAAAGTAGTAATTTTATATTAAACCGTAAATGTTTTTCGTTCCAGGTCTGAAAGTGAAGACGATCAAAAAAATTCAGATGCCGTAGCGAGGGTTCCACCACACTGCCACATCACTATAAAATGTACTAGAGAGGTACGTGGAATTAATAAATCTTCAGATATCAGAGCTGTGGAGAGAGAGTGCAACATAACCCACCACATTACTTACTTATTTTTGGATACCTACTTATAGTTACATAACGCGAGGGTCCGACGGCCGATATCGCAAACAAAGTTCCAGAGTGGGAGACCACACACTCCCAAGCAAAGCGTAGAACGGCCACCTGCCAGATGGACCGAACACCTAGTAAAACCGCGATGTCTCGTTGGATGCAGAGGCCTTTGTTCAGCAATCGGCAGCCATTAGCAGAAATGATGATGATACCAGAGATTGGCTAGCTAATTTAGGTCTTATACCAGTCAGTACATTTCATCATGGCCCTTTATCTAACCCTGTATGACTTCCCATAGTGAAGTGGAAATGAGAGTAGCATTCACTTCAAAAACTACCTTCCTGAGAAAAAACTACCTCCCAATTACCCATTACTTATTCTTAGGTAACTAGTAGATACCTATAGATAATTTAAATGTCTACTTTCAGATTGCTGGCTTCAACGGTCTCTCGGAAGCAGTAAGACGACTAGACTTTTCTTCCGCCGTCCGTGATGTTCGAAGGTTCAACTACATCTGTGCGCTACTTGAACTGTTGCTGGGCGGACAGAAACTCACGCATTTACCTGGAGCTGCCCAGAAGTTGCTGCTGTCTATGTTGGAGCAGCTGGCTGATCAGGGTAAGGGCATAGAGTACACATATCTACATATCTTTCACGCCTCTTCCCCATCACGGTAGATAGAGACCATTTCTCTCCACTTGCTGCGATCCAAACACACTTCTTTTATTTAATCCACATTCATCAGTCGCTCTAATTAAATGCACGTACACAATAATACAAAATAATATAAAATATTGGTTGATGTAGGTATTAGTTAGAACGTTGGCTTAATGGAACTTTCGTGCAATTTGCTGTCTGGTTAAATGTAGGGTGAAATCTCTGAAATATAGATAGGTACTAGTACTAGTGCTTTGAAATAAGTAGGTAGGTACTTAGAGATCTACTTACTTACTGGTTCATGGAAAACATTTAATACAACCCGCAAAGTTCTTCGTAAATCGAAATCAGCTTATGCAAACAAAACATCAAACGAACCAATAAACTCGCATAATTTATCATTAAAACCTCTTTGCAGTGGCCACATCAAAACAAAACTTGAACGCGTTACGAGCGTTACTAGTAGCTCTATCTTCATTGCGTGAATCGGAACGACGCGCGTGCTGGGGACGACCGTTGGGCTCGCGGGCGCTGTGGGGACATCATGATCAGGCTATAGCGAAGATCAACAGAATCGCCAGCGAGATTACTATTCAAGAGGTACGTGGCTAAAGTGTTCAGTAAGACTTGCCGATTCCACTGTTAAAAACCACCGTGTTAAGGAAACAGACCGGTCCGTCCCACACACGCAACGCAAAAAGACTTCTGCTCCATAGATTTATGATTAGAAACACATTTGTCGCGTGGAATTAGTCTGTTTCTAGCATACATCACTTAACTGTAAACCTATTCTTTTGGTTGGGCTAAACACTTGACTCGCGCTTTTTCTAGACCCAGCTATTTGGCTCGCCTAGGACATATAAACTACTTTAGATACCTACATTTATTATAGGTACAAGATATATCAATAAACTAAAGTAATGCATTTGTCATTGTATTAGCCCATTCTTTACCTTGTTTTATCGATTTTCAGCCGGGTCCAGAAGTAGTTCCCAAACTACATGACATGCCTGAGGAATGTATCAGAGAAATATTACTGAGGATAGCGGATCACAGGGATTTAGATGTAAGTTGGAATTAATTATCTTTCTTGAAGATGCCATAACTTGAACCATGCTTAGAATGTTTATGAAGAATAAGAAAAACCTACCTTATCTATTCCGAGACAAATTGGGTAGAACGAAAAAAGTCTTCGATTGTATAATAGTTTTCTTTTGTTACTTGTCGGTTAAAAGTAAACTGTTGTTACAAAATACGGAAAGGGTGACCCAAAAATGATATTATCATTTGATAGAGAATAAATTGTACATAGTCTGTCAAGCTCTGTCAACTTTAGTTTATCATAGTTCTATAAACAGTCACTACAGTGACATATTCTATAAGAACACATTCTTTTTTACACCCTAACATACCCTTTTTTCCACCGTCAGTCAGCCTCATCAGCGTGGAACGTGATGGCGTCAGTGTGCTCCGAGCAGAGGATCTGGCGCGAGCTGGTGAACTTCCACTTCACGCAGCAACAGGTGGACGCCGTCAGCGCCAAAGACGAGGATGTGGATTGGAAGAAGGTTTTCCACCAGCTTAGGAAGTGAGTGTGGATTGGGTTAAGATGGAAAATGGTTTTTTAGATTACTTACTTACCTATTTTATTTTTGCACAAGATACCGTTAAAAAATGCAAACAATCAATACAATCTATACCTATATCCTATAGCTAACTAGGATAACATATTAAAAATATTAGGTATCCAAAAATGCGTTCTGGTAAGCAAACGCTCGCCATTCTTCATGCACATAGGTGTAAAATATCTATTAAATTAAATAAAGGCGATTTTCATGGATAGGGCAGACCGTTCATTTTGTTTTTATTTTAATTTACGAACAACCAGAAAAATTCAATTGCATTATCATTATCAACTAGTTCATTAGTAAGAGTTCCAAATTTTAGACTACATAAAGACTTTGAATATTACCCAAATGTCTAAATCCCACATTGTTTACGTCAGTACTTAACTGTTTTTTTTTTTCATATTCCAGGTTATACGGATTGAGAGAAGATGCCCAATACGCTGAAACGTTGTCGCTATGTCGCCACTGCAAGTGTTTGTTTTGGCGATCGCTTGGACACCCTTGTATAGCTGATCAGGTAACTAGTAACTGTGACAAGTTTGTAGAGAATGTTGGTAGATTCAGTTAAACTTTTAGTATGTCCATAGTTTTTAGAAATATGGGGGATGTTTATACATACATGAAACAGTAAAGCTACAGGTAGAGCAGTAGGTATGTATTACACAAGAAGGCAAGTGTGAATGGATTGTAGAAAAAAGGAATTTTAACTCAAGGACAATCAGTGCCTAGTATAGATAGACTATACCATGCTAACATTACCTACTCTATTTGTATCCATTATTAAGTGTATGTGGACATTGAATAAAATGTATGTTAATCTCTCTAGTGCCCGGAATACCGCGAGCGTCTGAAAGAAGCCGGCGGCCCCCTCCCGCCGCACCCCGTCCCGCCCGCAGCCTTCCTCAAGTTCTTCTCGCTCTAAACCACACAGACTACATATTGCCGTCTCTTTCTTATTTGTGAAATTTTATGCAGCTTTTAACAGCGTTGGATATCAAGGTTTGAAGACGCACTGACTGTATATTGTTGTCTATTTCATGCTTGTTGAATTTTAGCGGAGGACGTCGTGTGAAGCGATACTGACACTCGAGTGTCGTCTCTCTCACACTTATTAAATTGGACGGCCTATGAAATTATTTTGTGGAATGAGATGTCCAATATGGGAAAATGTACAGAATCAAATGCGGTAAGGGTAGGGTAACCATCCAGTATATTATGAAATGTAGTATAAATACAAAACCAGTATTACTGCCGATTTTAATTAATTCTCTTTTTAAATTAAAAGCATTCCTAATTCAATTTGAAGATGTTATAGAAAATGTGTCGCTATTAAAATAAATGAATATCTACCAAGTTACAATAAAATGTTTTTAATTATTTTGAGAGGTAACATCGGAAAAATTGATATCAAAAACGAAATCAATCTAACAACTATGGCAAAAAAATTGTTCCTAGATACCTCAGGTACTTTTTTTTCGAATGAAACTGTTTAATATCCAGTAAGGCAATATTCGGCACGTAATATCAAGTACATGACTGTAAAACACGACTTTCGATTCGTTCGAGTCATTAGCGACTGATTGAGATCTCTGGCGGAAGGCCTTTACGAAGTACTAATTACCCATAGGTAATAAATAAATATAAAAAACATACTAACAAAATGTGTTCTTTTAAAAGTATAGCCAAGTTTTTTGAACTTTATGGTAAACTTAGTTGGAATTGTTCCTTCGGCAAGCAGTGTTGCTATATCAATAAATTTAATTATAACCATAAAACCAGTAAAACTAAAATCTTCTAAACCAAAAATAACCCCAGCTTCAATTTAAATAAATATTAGTTTTAAGGAATTAGTTTATAATTTGTTTTGTTCACCTATTTTTGTTTTGTGCACTAATGCTTAAATAAAAAAATATATAATGTTTATTGCTTTAAAAACCTATGTGATATTTCCAAAATTTCTATTAAATTTTAAGTGTGTTGTGGTACCTTTGAGTGTTGTTTGTTATGTTTTAATATATGAAGTATATATTATTTAATTTATCGATGACATTACAGTTTGACGAGTCTTACCTTCTTATTGTGTTACATAAATATTTAAAAATGTATTTCTGAATAATCTATCAGTAATAATGTAACGGAGCAAGTATCCGCATTATATCGTACATTTGACTGATAACAATATAATAACTAATATGAATTACATGTCTAAATAACTTTATTGCTGTGTAGTTCAGAAAGATACTTGTTCAAATAAGTAATGGGGTTGGAGGGTTGGAGGTAGCTTTTTATTCCAAACGGCAAAGTAAAAGTGGCCTAAACATATTTTTGTTTATTTAGTATGGCCACACATATCTACCATCACAATACGTCCTAACCAGTGTTAATTTAAAAAAAAACAGCCATCATACTTAATTGAATGAGTTGTACATATTTAAAAAATGCAGCTAGATAAGAAAAATAATATTTTAATACAAATCTACTGGGTAAGATTTATTCTTGAAGCTTATCTCATGTTTCATATGAACTGTTGTGAAAACTAGATTAGGCCTAATTTGGTTAAATGTTCATTGCAATCCGTCACAATTGTTTATATATTTTTAAAATGGCAACATTTGAGATGAAAAAATACCTACTGCAGCTTGTATTGTAAATTGTTGGTTGTGTGTTGTGTTCAACTATTGGTGTTAATTTTTCAGATATATTGTTTTCAAAATATCCCAGGTGTTGCCAGAAAAAAGAGGAAAAATATATTTTAAGTCTGATACCGAGTATTCACTTTGCAGTCAATGTTCATTACTGTGTAGTGTAGTTGTTGATATTGTGATATTTTAAGATAAATATTAAAGTGTTTAGTCCCAAGAAGCTAACCTTTAGATTATAAACATACAAATGCAGGAAGAACCCCTGTAAATTATGAAACAAAATACATTACTTGTAGACAATGTCTAATACACTTTAAAACAGCAATGATAAGTCTTTAAAGAAACATCATAGTTCCAAGGTTGAACAAGGTTCATTGCTTCTGTTCTTTAGTTTTCTGGGAATTATCCTTTTCTGAGAATTTGTTCATGTCAGAGTCAGCGTCAAATTATCAATATGACTATATTTTGGGGCATTTGGGGTTCTTCCTGAAGTTGTACCTTAGATGATATTACGCAGCTTACTTACTCACTCTGAAGTCATGATTAGTTCATCTGTGATGATTTTATGTTTGGAAAGGAATTGTTTTCTGACTTGCGTTCTCACTATTAGTACTTTATAATCATATTTTGAAATAAAGTTATTTTGAATAAGATTTTTATTGTTTTACTTATTAACTAAGCCTATTAGGAATGTACCTAGGTATGATATATGAGAACTTATTAAGTGGAAAATAATACTCACAAGTTTACAAAATAAATATAATATTCACAATTTGCACTAATTAGGCGATATTTATACAAAACTGCTCACGCTAGTTCGCTCTTCATTTTCTCACAATGACGCACCAAGTCTTTGAGTTTATATACGAGATCTTGTAGTTGTTGGCTGCCACAGGTAAAACGAACGTCCTTGCCGTCATCGGTCTTCAAAACCACGGAATATAACAAATTATCTGAACCAACTCCGGGGGCGTTCGTCATCACTTCCAACTTCCACTCAACGTCCACAATCTTTGGAAATGCACTGATTTCTGGTACTTTGTTAGGCTCCATGCTTTCAATATCTCTAGAGCTCTAAGTGTGCTATCATTTTGAACCCTGTTCTTTGATAAATCTTACTTGGAATATGAAAAACACGGTTTGTTTCGGCGAACAAAATAAATAGAATTTGATATTTGTCTCGAATTTTGACATTTGACGAAAGAATGAATGAATGATAAAATTAGAACTCATTTTGCAGCCCAATTATGATACAAAATTTAGTAGTCCCAACATAAACAAAGATGGCACTATATCAGCATCTTGAGATAAAAAGAGAAGAAGCATAGTAGTCTCAATTTTACTGCACTATAATTTATTTTTGGTGATTGCGAAACGTCAAATGGATGACTCGAAACGAGATTTTTATTTATTTCCATAAATATTTTGCTGTTTTTCTTAATTTCTATTGAGTTAAAACAGTGTCATAGCGAGTGCGTTTACTGTAAATTCATTGTGTGTGCCTTAAAAACGTAAAAACATAATGGAAGATATATTTCAGTGGTGTAGAGAAGGGAACGCCTTGCAAGTGAGGGTTTGGCTGGATGACACAGAACATGACATGAATCAGGGGTGAGTATACCTTCGTATATTCATTAGACCTTAAAAACATCCATAACACTAACATATGGGACAGTAGTAGTTCCGTAAAAGGCGATCCATGATCACGCCCACATATGACTTCATGGCCTAGTGAAATAACTAAATTCGACGACTTTGGGCCTTGAGCTACGGTATTACTACAGCAAACAATACCTTCTGATAGAAAACTATATGAATGAGTGCAGTAGAGTATCATTTCAGTACATATCTCCCACTTTAAGTACTCTGATAAGATAAAAAGATGCCTACATACTTACAATGGACAATGAATCTTAGAAAGGATAAAATAAGGAAGAAGATAAAATGTTTCACTTTATAATAAGTTAATTTACGTGAAATATTTATGTGTAAATCAAGTTTTGTAATCAATTTTGGTATCTTGTGGGAATAAATCATTGAAACGAAAACAGATGCGTACCCATACATGATTTAAAAATCCTACTCATATAGCATCATAAAACATCGTTCAAAGCAGAAAAAATTCTCAGTCTAAAATTCTCAATAATTAAACAAATTAAGCTACAGATTAGTCATGCATAATGAATTATTATTATAGTATCCTTGTATTACAGTTTACAATTAAGGAAAACACAGCCAATTTAAGTACAGAATACACAAATTATACATACCTACATATCTATCATGCAATCAGGGTAGACAGAGACCACTTCCCTACACTTGCTACGATCCAAACACACCTCTTTCACTTCATTCACATTTATTCATTCATTTATAAGTATCCTTATATTCCGAGCCCTTAACACCTCTAACTTAAGGTATATGAAAACATTGAGTATTTCAGTTCATAATTAACCTAGTTGGCAACATGCTTGCTTCCTGTGTGTAAATAAATTGTACACACACTGAAACATAGTTAGTTACCTCTACCTGGCTACAAATATAAATACTTCAATAAGATATAACCATGTGTCATGTGTAGGTACATTGTTGTCAAATAAGGGATGCTTTATCATCATTATGTTTAAGAGTTACGCTTGTCAGTGGAGCGCCCGCCATTTAGTGACATTAACTGTCTCCTACACTTGTGTTTGGGAGTTATTGTGTCAGCTTTTGGACGTCCACTGCTGGACAAAAGCCTCCAAGGATCTCTACAACGACCAGTCCTGCAATGCCCACATCCAACGGCTTTCTGCGACTTTCACCAAGTCGTCGGTGCACCTTGTTGGGAGTGTGAACATTTTTTTTTTTGTAAGCCAATAAGATCCCACTGCTGGGCAAAGGCCTCCCCCGCGACTTTCCATTTAACACGGTCTCCAGTAGCGACCCGCCATTCGCGTGAACATTAAAAAATCACTATTTTAAACTTAATTTATTACATTCCAGTGACGATCATGGCTTCAGCCCACTTCACTGGTCATCTAAAGAAGGTCATCTCAAGATTGTAGAGATGCTGATACGTCGCGGCGCTCGCATCAACGTTACAAACATGGGAGACGATACTCCTTTGCATCTCGCTGCTGCACATGGACATAGGCCTGTTGTGCAATTGGTATGTATTCTTTCTTGAATTTATGTACCTTGCCTTTTTTCGGATCACTCTAGTATTTATGAAAACTTTATGTACCTGTCGCCTAGCTTAGCTCATTAGTTTTTAGGTTAGATAACGATCACTAATACATAAGTACCTAACTTATTTAAAAAAAATACACGGTAAAGGACTTTAGTGTACACAACTCACTATTTAAGTTTTGATTAAGAAATATTTGTACTAACTCGTTTTTTGGAAACACGAAATGTTTTTTCAGACAGGCAGGCTCATAAAATAATTGACGAATATCATATTTAATTTTCTTCCATCCCTTTTCGCTGCATAAAGCGAGAATTCTAGTCTAAAATATGTCTCTGTACTCTAAGAAACAATCGTGATAAATACATAATAGCCACATGCATATGCGACTTCCAGAATCCATTCCGATTATAAATAACACATTGTAATTATAACTCTTATGACACCTTCCAGCTGCTCCAAAACCGAGTAGACGTTAACTTCATAAACGAGCACGGCAACTCTCCGCTGCACTACGCTTGTTTTTGGGGATACAGCGCTATAGCAGAGGACCTTGTGCTAGCCGGGGCTCTTGTGTCGCTGGCCAACAAAGATGGGGACACGCCGCTTGATAAAACCAGGGGGCAGTTGATTCAAAGGTGAGTAGCTTATCATTAATGTGACCCAAGTCTACTAATTTAAAATAGCTTCACCTTTGTGTCGGCAGAGTGTCCATGGCATTTTTTGACACATTTCGCATTCTGCTAAACAATGGCTTACTCTGATTGCGACTGAATGTGTCAAATTATTGAGATTGGCGCTCTGCCGACACACAACTGACAATATTGTAGTATGGAAGGCAGGAGCCGAGATCGTATGCCATCAATCAGTGGCGAGACGCTGTAGGCAAGCGTACATCGTGCCCAAGTACGAGAAGCATTATTATCATCAGCCGTAGGATATCTGCTTTTCATTCGTCTCGTTACAAAGTGGCTTGCGTCCACCGTGAATCTATTTTCACCAAATCATCTGTCTATCTGGTTGGTCTTTCTTTCTATGGTCGTGGTTGTGGTCTTTCGGTCTATCTTTGCCATTTGGTCTAGCTAGGTATATGTCTATCTGTATCTCGTTGCACTTGCATATCCCTAGATAACTACATATAGATTTTCTGTAGTGTAAGTCTCAATTTCCCCCAGACTCCACGAGCTAGCCACCCAACAAGGGCAAGACATGAAGAAGATTCAGTTCAAAGACCAGTCGTGGTTGGGCTTGAAGACTCGCAGCCGTGACCCCACACTGTCCAGACATAAGGGCATCAACATCAACGAGTTGGCATTGCATACCAGGATTACGGTCACACCCTCTGGTGAGTTCATAGAATGGATTAATAGTTGGAGTTAAGTTGGGACATGGATTGGAACAGTGTGCTTGTTATTGGGGACTTAAGTTAACTTTTGCAAGGTGTACTTGTCTCGTATTGTAATTATGATTGGCTATTAGGTAACTACCCAACAACTTCTCTATTCAGATAATGCTAGCAGTTTCCTTTAGGTTGCTGATTTGCTAAAATTACCTATAGGGGAGATGGGCGACTTTAGAATTGGTTTGTATTAACCCAAGGTTGAATTTAAAACGACTTTTTCAAATTTCAAGTTTCCTTGAGCATACAAACACGCTTCATGCCTAGCTTAGATCAATTTTATCGTACGTTTAGAGCGGTTTCGCACTATTTTAGATCCGATTAAAATGGATTAAATTACCATAGACATAGCCGTAGAACTATTTCTTAATACATTTTAATCAAATCGAATGTAGTGTGAATTTGCTGTTTATGTGCTCTTAATAAGGTCAATTAAAAAAATAAATTCGTTCCATAAAGGTGAAACATGGCGCGGTAGATGGCAGAAGAACGACATCGTGGCTAAGATCCTAGCCGTGAGAGAATGTACGCCGAGGATACAGAGGGACTTCAACGAAGAGTTCCCGAAGCTACGGATATTCTCCCATCCTAATATCTTGCCAGTTGTAAGTATTTCGAAAGTAAATACAAATTCTGTAGGTACTTAATTCTAAAATGCATAATGATTATAGTTCGTGTTTAAAAATTGTTACTTTTGGAACGAATTTGCCATACCTTTATGGACATTCTTATAGGTAATATTTAATTGTAATGACGATTGCAGAAGTCAGAGCTATATTTTTCTCTCATGTATCTTCCCATGTCTTAGAAATAGACATCTGCTTTTCGAATTATGTTTTTCGTTAAAAAGTATACTTACCTACTTATAACCTAAATCCAGTCAATAGCGTTTAATCCAGATTGTTATGGAAGCAGTGAACGAGTATGCTGCTGTGTCTTCGTATTGAATGTGCCGGGCATGTGTGTGTGTATTTCTGTATCCATGTAAAAGTACATAAAGAAAACGCCCTACCCTCTCCCCCCCCCCCAGATCGGATGCTGCGTGTCCCCGCCGTCGCTGGTGGTGATATCGCAGTACATGTCGTGGGGGTCGCTGTACGCGCTGCTGCACGGCGCGGGCGGGCGCGTGGTGGTGGACGCGGGCGCGGCGGTGCGGCTCGCGCACGACGTGGCGCGCGGCCTGCACTACCTGCACAGTCTGCAGCGCGACCGCATACTGCCTACTTATCATCTCAATAGCAAGCATATTATGGTGAGAGGTTGCTTTTAATTTCTGTTAATGTCTCCATCTCAATTATCTAATCGCAGTATCCGGTTTGAAGGACCAAAAAAACGAAGCTTTTTAATGTGATTCTGTACCGGATTCCGTACTACATCCGATCTGAGATAGATCCGAGAACTATTTGTATACTTAGTAATTTTATAGAATCGGATGCAATGCTTAAAACCGGTCTTACTGTTTTAATTTCTTAAAATCGTGAAACAGATCGTTCGATTTAATTTCGTTTAAAAAAGACGAAGATTAGGTCTTAATCGAGGTCCTAATCGATCTCCTATGTACCTAACGAATAATCGTAAACGCAACGATACATAAACTTCGATAAAAGTAACAATCAAGAAACCTAATCGCAAGATTTGTCACTTTCTAACATTACGTAAAAAACACAGACAAAAATTACTTATAAAATTATAAAGCAAGCCATAATTATTCCATACTTCAGATCGACGAAGACCTAACGGCTCGAATCAACATGGCGGACTCGAAATTCTCATTCCAAGAGAAAGGTCGTATCTACCAACCGGCTTGGATGGCGCCTGAGGCGTTACAGAAACCAGCAGCTAAGAGGAACTGGGAGGCCGCCGATATGTGGAGTTTCGCTATTTTGCTTTGGGAACTTGCTACTAGAGAGGTAGGTATTTAATTAGGAATTTATCGAAGTTTTTGATAGACACGCAGCTGATTGGGTGCCAAATCTAGCACATAATTTCTTAATTATTGGCTCTTAAAGCATAGTTTATTTGTTCAAAATACGAAATTAGGTAAAAAAATATTCACACAATGTTGAAGCTATCTGAATTTAGTCATAAATGGAAGTTCGCGAGTAGGTAGAAATTTTACGTTAACATGATCTTTTTATAAAAATATATTTGATCTTAATACATTTCTTGTTTAATGACCTTGTAATTTTAAATACGAATTATATTTTATATCTTGCTGATCTATTAAAATATTTTTTTCAAACTTTGTTCCGAAAAGAAACATGAAACGCACTTTAAAAAAAAAACAACAAAGCCACGCCTGCCATTTTAAATCCCTAATTGAACGAATGAATGACCGAATGACTTCCATCCCACAGGTACCATTCGCAGACCTATCGCCAATGGAATGCGGCATGAAGATAGCACTAGAATGCCTCCGCATCACGATCCCACCAGGAATTTCACCTCACATCTCCAAACTGATCAAGATCTGCATGAACGAAGACCCTGGCAAACGACCGTCCTTTGAAATGATACTGCCTATACTTGAGAAAATGAGGCGTTGAGTGAGTTATTAACTATATTAACCGGCAGTTGATAACATCGGAAAATATTTTCGTCTCTTTCTAACAAATTGTAGAGCTATGCGTCGAAAAGAGACAGTAGATAATAATACGTGACAGTAATGTAGCGTCATTTTGTCTTTTCATATTCTAACTTTAAACAGAGATGTAACAATGACGTTTCGTTTCCTGAAAGCAGGCTTTTAGCATACATTAGGCTTATAATGAAATATTTTTTCTCCTTTTCTTTTCCATAACTAGAGTATAGTGCCAAAAGAAAAAATATTGAAAATGTGAAAGATATACCAGGGTACCAATTCTCTTAAATTAAGTTAAGCGACCATACTATAACCAACAGATAAATATTCTACAGCAATAGGTCACAAATTTGGTATTCTCTTATGTGCCACGAAATAGTCGATTAGTAGTCTCTAGAGGGCTTTGTCATTCATTTGTCTTTGCGAATGATTTAGTTGTCGATGTTGCCAATATTTAATAAAATTATTGTTCGAAGAAATTGATCAACCGATTGATAGATTTTTTTCGACCTAGAATAAGCTTAGACATACTTTAAAATACAGAATATTTATTTCTATAAGATTTACATGCATTTTTTGCATAAATTGCACGTTAATTTTCGAAAAAACACCGAAATAGTGTTTGGGTGACCGAACGACTGAACGACTGAACGACGGACGACCGAACGAAATGCCATTAGAGAACAACTGTCAAATAGCGAAGAGAATACCGTTTGGAACTGCCACTCATGTGACATTGCGGAGTAGAATACCAAATAAAGCGTAAAGTAATAAAATGTACGGCCGATCGCTGTCCACTGTCAACTTATCTGTTAAGAGAATACCAAAATGTGTCATTTCATACAATTCACATTCTAGAGAGACACCATTTTTCATTTGGTAATTAAGAGAATACGGGCCCAGACCTTATGATGTAAGCTTTACAGTGCCATTTACAAAGTTCAATTTAAAAATAATCGTGGTTAGATTATGGACTAACTAATTCTCTCGAACAAAGAGTGAATCGCTTTTACAATTTTCCAATGAAACACACTGGTTCAAAACATGACGTCATATTTGTTCGTTATGTCTCGATTTATTAGTAAGTCTGTGGGTTAGGTTACTAATAATTTAAAAAGAAAACAGTATAAAAACTAAAAAATATATTTTACACAAAATTGTAACTGCCAGTATTTTTAATTGTTGTTTTATATTAGGTTGTGTTCTGAGTTAACAATTTATCAAAAAAACTTATAAATACGATTTATTAATGACATAGAATATAAATTGTTAATTTAAATGTTATGAGGGATTTTCTGAAAGGTCTAATTTTAAAAAAGTAGTTCAAATATCTCGATAGATGGCATTATCTGAAAATGTATGAAAAGCTTTACTTCGGTAGGTAGCCTTTACCGACATTACCATCTAGCGCCATCTACGAATTATTTGAGAACTACTTTAAGCTTTTAAAAATCCTTCCTTCAAGTAATTAATTTTGGTACTTATGTTTTTATGGAGTTCAAGTGCCTTTTTTTGTGACAGAGCTCGAAAAGAATCTCTATTATACCTAATTAAAATTTTGTGCACATTATTTGGAATTACGAACCTTTATGCTTTTGATTGACAAATATTTTTTCAATGGTTCAAAGGCGATTTAAATATTTTTAGTAGCTAATTGTGTCCCACTGCTGGGCAAAAGCATTCTTAATGTAGTGAGCACAAGATTTTAATTAACCTCTCACATCTCACTGACCCATTATAAACCCAGACGCAAAAGATTTTCTATTGTTCTTTTTTTTCTGGGATGTGAAAGAATGCCTTGTTTCGTATAGGTCCCGGCAAAATTCTTGAGCATTATTTGACTTGGTGGGACAAACAGTTTGCCGCAAACTACGTACAACCATATCGTCATACAAATAAGGTCTAATTTAATTTGCGCAGGTAATGACTTGCTCAAGATTTTGGCCGGTTGTAGGTAACACTGCTTTTAAATTATTTTTTTATGTTTTATTTTTGTTAAGGATTTTTATTTTATGACATCAATATTTAAATATGAATAGTGTAGTTAAATGTGCTAATGTATGGAATATAATGTGCCTTATATTTAATAAACAGTATGATTTGCCTAAAATGTATTTATATAATCTATTAGAGTTAAATATTTTTGATGTGAATTAAATTTTACAACTTTCATAAAGTTGTCTAATATACTAACAGATTTTTTTAAATAAATAATTATTATAATTAAACTTGGGTTTTATTAAGTTTACACTAGTAAGAATTTTCATAAGTACAAGCATTATTATAACATTAAATAAACTATGAAAATAGTACTAAGATACAAAAAAGAGAAAACTTAGCAGACTTACAAAAACCTTAAATTAATAACTTCAAATTAAAAACAACTAAATTATTAATAAACACATTTCATAACTATCTAAAATAAACAAATAAAAATACTAATGCACAACTGCGTAAGGGCTCGTTTCCACGTAAATATCCAGCAAAAAGCAGGATCTGTGTTTTTCAAGATTCTGTTTAACAGCTTCGTTGCATCACCGATTTACAAAATCGGATCCAGTAAAATCGAAAGAGCGGGACTCACTACATTCGATTGTTCAAATTCGAATTCTTTATTTTGCACACAATAGGTTATCCGATCTCAGATATTTAGTATGGATCCGAGATAGATCCGAGAACGATTTCTACAAGTAGGTACTTTTAGAACCGAAATTAGACACAAATTAATCCACTCTTTTTACAAAAGTACGAAAGCGTGCGAACACGATCCACTTTGACAGCGTCC
Source organism: Anarsia innoxiella (assembly GCA_947563765.1). Classification (NCBI taxonomy): domain Eukaryota; kingdom Metazoa; phylum Arthropoda; class Insecta; order Lepidoptera; family Gelechiidae; genus Anarsia; species Anarsia innoxiella. Next base: position 8,279,818 of record OX387404.1, on the reverse strand, counting down.
ACGTTAGGGCGGTGCTGCGCGTGCCGGTTCAGTCGAACTACTGCTGTGGCAAACGAGACGACGTTCCGATTTTCTTCATAACAGTACTAAATTTCTCGGATCGGATACAAATTGGATGTAGTGCGTAGGTAACCGCTTCCAACGGATCAAGACTGATTATTACGCCCTGCCAAAAACCATTCCCGCAAAACTGGACGACCGTAGAAAAAGTTAAGTAATAGGTATCTAATCCTTCGACTTAGTAGCGACATCGCTAATTAACTTGAACACATTTTCCGCGGTATACCGTCTGTGCACGTCTCGTAGACTCATACAGGTCACCCCGCATTCCTGGTTGAAGAAACAAGTCGAGAAACGCACTCTGTTTCACGAAATTGTTCCTATGGCGCCATGTTGGCAACATTGTGTAGGTACTGCGAGGGTAGTGTTGCAGTAGAGTCCTTTTCACGAAAGAAGTCCCCTAACCGCGGCGCTGTATTTCATGTCAAAATTGATAATGTTGCCATTTATGAGTACCTGCAACATCTACCTATATTATGTTTATTTCATTTGTAATTTATTAAATAATATTATTTCCTGCATATTTCGACTGTTCTGGTCATTCCATGAGTAGGTTGGAATATATTTTGATAAAATTGTCTACTTAGCTATATTTCTGTTATGAAAAAAGTGTGTTTTTATTAAGATAAGTAAGGGGTTTTCTACCTACTATCAGGGAAAAGGTCAGAAAATAGGGAAAATAGACCTGTCAAATTTAGTTCCAAAAATATCCGGGGGACTTCTTGCGTGAAAAGCACTCTACAAATTTTTAATGCTGCCAACATGGCGCCATAGGAAGCTCGTCAAAGTGTCCGTATGTTACTTACAGCGGTAGGTAAATTGGTAATTTATTACGCGTGCAGAACAAGATGGCTCTAACTAAAACACTAACAATTTTTTTCTAAACTGTGTGTGTGGACCCCGCGGGTCGTGAAGCCTATCTCTTTATCCCCGGCAAAAGAAAAAAACAAAATTCTACACTACTACTAATGAATGTTTGTACCAAAATAGAAAAAATATCGTTATCGTTGTCTTTTAAATTAATAACATGATTTCCATGCCTGTCTGGCACAAGGGGTGAAAAGGGTCGCGATATCAACTTAAAGATGAACGGATGAGGCCGAAAAGTTCTGCAATGAAAACTTCAGACGTCCACCAACCATAAAAGACTTGGTGTAGGCTGCAGGTCCAAGGCGGATACAAGCCGCTTCAGACCGAGACTGAACAGACAAACCTCCAAAAATTATAACTAGATACAAGGTAATTACTTACAGGTCCAAAGAACGTTTGCATCCACTTTTGATTCATAACACAAAGATTGCGATCTGCGACGCAGTTTCTAACAAGCAGTCTGCAATTTGTCTGAAATAAAACCAACAAGTGCTTACCGTATATATTTTATTATTATTTAAATAGTTATGAAAAAGTGTTTAAAATGAACCTTATTCGTTATCAGCTTTGGTTAGAAGTTATGATGAGATGGCACATGAGCTTTCCCCCACCACGTCAAATAATACTTTCCTATTCAAAAAGTTTACCGGCCGGAAACTAAGTAGGTATACTTACCTTCCTACTTTTTTATGACTGGGTACCTATTTATATGAAAGGTAAGGGTGGTTTGGTCGCGTCAATCACCAATTTATAGTGCACCAACTCCCTAACTGTGATCACATTCAAACTTTAATTTCGAGAGCACAAGCTAAGTTAGTGCACTAGAAATTCAATGGCGTGATCGCTACTAAAGAAAGAACGCTTTATGAGAAAGAACACTATTGAAATCTTACCTCTACTGCACTGCCTAACCGTTCTAGGTAATCAGAATTCTTGAGCGGTAAAGCCTTGAAGCGACAATTGGAATCTTTCACGCAGCTCAGAGATAGCGGCATTCTATCGGCGGGGGCTGGCGCTCCGGGGCTCGCGTATCTTACATATAGGGGTTGCGCCTGAGAAGTATTTCAAGTGATAAATCCTACTAATATTATACAGCGTGTAACGGAAAGGGAGTATCAAGCCGAAACAGTGATACTTAGTCCTCATGAAACTGAATAATTTTTCCCAAGGAACATGGGTCGTAACTTGAAAAAAAAATTTTGTGTCGCCCATATTTACTTGATCAACTGATATTTTGTATGGGGAGGCGAATTTTTTTTAGAGTTACGGCCTTTGTTCCATGAGGAAAGTTGTTCAGGTTCGTGAGTACTATCGCTTGATACCCCCTTTCCATTACACGCCGAATGAAATTATCAATGTTGGTACCGATGTATGAATGGACTCTACCAAAATGTATTGAAAAGAAAGAAAGATCTTTTTGTTTTTTTTAAATTACGAACGATCTAGAAAATAGTGATTATTAAATTTATTGTTTCAAAATAGGCAACTCAAAACCTGAGGGTCTCCATAGTTTTCAGCTTTTAAAAAAAACTCTTCACCATATTTCAGTCTTTCACCAGTGACGGTTGCACCTTTTGCACTGAAACAGATGGAATACTTACCTATTATACTTAATAAGTAACCGCTATCTTATGTATACCTACTCCTTTATGTAGGTAGGTGTCTACTTTCTTCTAATGCCTTGATCACACGTAGCGGTAAGTAATTACTAATTACCTACCTACAGTGAAATTACGTAGGTAGGTACTTCCATTGTAAGTAGGTACCTATTTAAAACTATGGTATATTCTTGCTTCCTCATAAGTATAAAACGTTGAGAGAGAAATTGTAGGCTTGCAGATTTAATTAAATAAACCTAGGTAGGTACTAGGGATGTTAGGGAGCTCCGTAACCGTAACCGAAACTATCGGATATCCGATATAAAAAATCATCCGTAACCGTAACCGAATCCGAAATAAAAGTTTCGCATAGTATCGGATAGGGGCGGAGCCTAATTGAGACACGTTATTTGTATTTTACTTTTGATATTCCTTAAAAAAATAATATCCGTAACCGAAACTAACGGATAATCCGAAATAATTTATTATTCGTATCCGTAACCGTATCCGGTATAATAATCATTCCTATATCCGTATCCAATCCGTATCCGAAATTTCATATCCATAACATCCCTAGTAGGTACCTGCCTGCCTAGTGGATATCTTTAATCATGAAAAGAAAGTAAGTAGGTAAATTAAATGCGTACTTTTAAGGAGGTATATTATTTATCCGGGCTACATTGCTTATAACTTGCACAATGTCGCCCATAAATATAGTAATGATGCTAGATCTGTGATTTGGCCAATAACCATGGACCTACCTATCATCGCTACAGGTAGGTACTATAGCAACCTCCCGAAAGGAATAATACCTATTATTTAATAAATACTTAACATACTTAATGATAACGAAGGTATTTCGGCAGCAAGGCGACGTGATCGGTGAAACAGTCATCATGCATCCATCATTGATGTTCTGCATGAAGTCGACTTGTCGAGCAGTCACCAAACTGGAGAGGGCCAGGCCATATTGTTGTTTTTCACCTGGCACCTTGTGTTTCGCTGGGATACATTAAGATATGGAACATTTGGTAGGTACCAGCTACTTAGTACATTTTGAGATGATTTAAGTAGATATGATAGAAGTAGCTCTAACTTAGGGCGCGTTCATACGTACCACAACCACACCACGTCGTCGCAACAACAAAATGTAGTCAAGCAGTGGTTACGTGTGAATAGTCCTATTCATTTTCAATAAACAATATACGCCCAGCCACGTGGTGTGGTTGAGGTGGGTTGGGGTCGTGGTGTGGTTGTGGTACGTGTGAATAAGCTCTTAGGAATACAGATTGCATCCGATTAAGCGCAAAGTTTAAACAAATAGTAAACAGAAGTTTAAAAACTTTTGAACGTGACTAGATAAGTAGGTAAGTACTCACATACCTACAAAATCCTAAGTGGTTTTTATTCTGCATCTTCTCACAGATAATTAAGAATTTAGATTTTTGAACTCCATACATAGATAATGTGTAGACCTAGATAAGTTACCTAAGTATACTATACCTATGGTTTATTTATTTTTTATAAGGTAGGTAACAGGGACGTCGAACAGTGGACCGACCAGCCGCTCGCTTGGCAGATGACATCGTCAGATCGACAGGGCCGCTATGGGTTAGACTGGCACAGGACCGTAGTGAATGGCGCGAAAAAAAGGAGGCTTGCCTATACCCAGCAGTGGGGAGAAACGGGCTGATTTGATTGAGGTAGGTAATTGATTTCTTACCTGGCATATCAGAAGCGATAACTTGCACGTTGAAACCAAACATCACATACATCCCACTTATGGCTAGCGGTCTCTAAAATTAAATAATAGGGCTGATGATGATGGAATAGGTACCTTGTTACCTAATCAGAAATCATTACCAACAAAATACTGGACTCTACTTAGACAGGTACGTATTTGACACTCATAATAACTCATCAGAAAGCTAACCACTTTCTGATGCTTCACCACGCCTTAAATTCTTCACCACGCTGGCTCAATAAGGCCACTTGCGCAGCCCAATAAACTCGGAGTTAGCTGCTAACACAGGGTTAAATTAATAATTTGGATTGATTTATCTTAATTTAACCCTGTGTTAGCAGCTAACTCTGGGTTTATTGTGTTAATCCTGGGCTGCGCAAGTGGACCTAAGTTAAATAGCTAAATACCTATTAGAAAACATTGTTTATTTATATTAAAAACTAGCTGTCCCGGCGAACTTCGTCCCGCCTTAGAATGAACTTTATTGTGTAGGAATAAAGTTCAAATTGACTCCATATTTTAGTAAGAAAACATTTGTATGGGAAAAAGAATAGGTCTGTTTTAGGGCTTTCCCGGCAATTATTCGAATTTTTCTCACCGTAAGAACCATCCTTAGACTTCAATGAACATTTTAAAAAAAGAATTAGCGAAATCGGTCCAGCCGTTCAGGCGTCATGCCGTGACAACGGAAAACGGGTTTCATTTTTATATATATAGAAGATTGATGAACTTACCTCCATTAACAGATTACTAAACAAAGTTCTAGATCTTTGTAGAAGCAGTTCACGTCTATCGCGCCTTCGAAGGAATAACTTGAAATCGGACTAAAAAATTTAATTCAAAAGATTTAGGTAGGTAGGTAGGTACATAAAAATTGGAAGATTAGATAACTTAAAGGTATCTACGTTTTTAGAGTTACGTATCCAAAGGGTGAAAAGTGGACCCTATTACAAGGTATCTAAGGCGCGTGGTTGTTTTATGCGTTGCTAGCAGCCTCAGACATATGCAATCAGGTTACTTCATATAGGTACCTCCTTAAAGTATGAAGATAAATATCCTGCTAATATTATAATTATGTCAATGTTTGTGCCGATGGATGGATGGATGTTTGTTACTCTTTCATGCAAAAACTACTAAACGGATTTTGATGAAACTTGGCAGTATTGTAGCTTAAACATTATAATAACACATAGGCTATGCTATTTTATTTGTAGATATTCTGTTTTTTCGAAGATAAGACGATAAATGCTTACGAAGTCGCGGTCAGCCTCTATATTATATAAATTAATGGTAATGTATCAATTGGTAGAAGTAGGTAAAGCAATACAGTAATAAAATGTAAGCACCTCACACTTCAGTCTCCCTTCACTCCAGTTGCCTATAAGCACAGTAATATCGTAATGATTCATTGTTATACGCTAAAAAAGAGGCTTACAACCAAAATATATACCTAAAGCATCTAATATTTCTTATCTCAAACAAGAAAAAATAAACAATGAAAATATTTTTTTACGAATTTCTCCAATGACATAGACAATGGCTCAAAGTCACAGCTCAAAGTAGATAAACTCAAAAAAGGTTTGTAATAACAATAATGCAACTTTTTTAATTAACCTTTACGAAAATTGCACCCATTTGTTTGATGAAAACTAAGGCCTATTTTTCAGTTTACAAATCTGAGAAAATTTAAAGTCACTTATACCGTGTAAATTCGGGTTTCATTCAATAAAAAAACTTCGTTTAGGAACTTAAAGCTAATCACAGCCAGAGAGAAGGCGAAGTGCAATGCTCAAAACAGTTCCAACATCCCACTGACCCATTATTAACCCAGACACCATAGATTTTCTATTGTTCTTTTTTTTCTGGGATGTGAAAGAATGCCTTGTTTCGTATAGGTCCCGGCAAAATTCTTGAGCATCATTTGACTTGGTGGGACAAACAGTTTGCCGCAAACTACGTATACCATATCGTCATACAAATAAGGTCTAATTTAATTTGCGCAGGTATATAATTTGCGCAGCTAATTTAACTTGCTCAAGATTTTGGCCGGTTGTAGGTAACACTGCTTTTAAATTATTTTTTTATGTTTTATTTCTGTTAAGGATTTTTATTTTATGACATCACTATTTAAATATGAATAGTGTAGTTAAATGTGCTAATGTATGGAATATAATGTGCCTTATATTTAATAAACAGTATGATTTGCCTAAAATGTATTTATTTAGATATATGTATAATCTAATAGAGTTAAATATTTTTGATGTGAATTAAATGTTACAACTTTCATAAAGTTGTCTAATATACTAACAGATTTTTTAAATAAATAATTATTATAATTAAACTTGGGTTTTATTAATTTACTTACACTATTTAGATTTTTCATATGTACAAGCATTATTATAACATTAAATAAACTATGAAAATAGTACTAAGATACAAAAAAGAAAAAACTTAGCAGTCTTACAAAAAGCTTATATTAATAACTTCAAATTAAAAACAACTAAATTACAAAACACATTTCATAAGTAGGTATCTAAAATAAACAAATAAAAATACTAATGCACAAATGCGTAAGGGCTCGTTTCCACGTAAATATCCAGCAAAAAGAAGGATCTGAGTTTTTCAAGATTCTGTTTAACAGCTTCGTTGCATCACCGACTTACAAAATCGGAACCAGTAAAATTGAGAGAGCGGGACTCACTACATTCGATTGTTCAAATTCAAATTCTTTATTTTGCACACCATAGGTTATCCGATCTCAGATATTTAGTATGGATCCGAGAACGATTTCTACAAGTAGGTACTTTTAGAACCGAAATTAGACACAAATTAATCCACTCTTTTTACAAAAGTACGAAAGCGCGCGAACACGATCCACTTTGACAGCGTCCACGTTAGGGCGGTGCTGCGCGTGCGGGTTCAGTCGAACTAGTGCTGTGGCAAACGAGACGACGTTCCGATTTTCTTCTTAACAGTACTAAATTTCTCGGATCGGATACAAATTGGATGTAGTGCGTAGGTAACCGCTTCCAACGATTATTACGCCCTGCCAAAAACCATTCCCGCAAAACTGGGTACCAATTCTCTTAAATTAAGTTAAGCGACCATACTATAGCCAACAGATAAATATTCTACAGCAATAGGTCACAAATTTGGTATTCTCTTATGTGCCACGAAATAGTCGATTAGTAGTCTCTAGAGGGCTTTGTCATTCATTTGTCTTTGCGAATGATTTAGTTGTCGATGTTGCCAATATTTAATAAAATTATTGTTCGAAGAAATTGATCAACCGATTGATAGATTTTTTTCGACCTAGAATAAGCTTAGACATACTTTAAAATAAAGAATATTTATTTCTATAAGATTTACATGCATTTTTTGCATAAATTGCACGTTTATTTTCGAAAAAACACCGAAATAGTGTTTGGGTGACCGAACGACTGAACGACTGAACGACGGACGACCGAACGAAATGCCATTAGAGAACAACTGTCAAATAGCGAAGAGAATACCGTTTGGAACTGCCACTCATGTGACATTGCGGAGTAGAATACCAAATAAAGCGTAAAGTAATAAAATGTACGGCCGATCGCTGTCCACTGTCAACTTATCTGTTAAGAGAATACCAAAATGTGTCATTTCATACAATTCACATTCTAGAGAGACACCATTTTTCATTTGGTAATTAGAAGAATACGGGCCCTGGACGATCGTAGAAAAAGTTAAATAATAGGTATCTAATCCTTCGACTTAGTAGCGACATCGCTAATTAACTTGAACACATTTTCCGCGGTATACCGTCTGTGCACGTCTTGTAGACTCATACAGGTCACCCCGCATTCCTGGTTGAAGAAACAAGTCGAGTTAGAGTGCGTTTCACGAAATTGTTCCTATAGCGCCATGTTGGCAGCACTGAAAATTTGTACTGCGAGGGTAATGTTGCAGTACTTTTAATGCTGCCAACATGGCGCCATCGGAACTAAATATTTCATGAAACGCACTCTATTAGCTCGTCAAAGTATTATGCCCGGCAAAAAGAAGATAGTAAAATTCTACACCTACTACCTACTAATGAATGTTTGTAATAAAATAGAAAAAAATCATTATGGTTGAAATGATTTCACGCCTGTCTGTGGCACAAGGGGGCTGCAGGTCCAAGGCGGATAAAAGCCGCTTCAGACCGAGACTGAACACACAAATATCCAAAACTTACAACTAGGTACTAGGTAAGTACTTACAGGTCCAAAGAACGTTTGCATCCACTTTTGATTCATAACACAAAGATTGCGATCTGCGACGCAGTTTCTAACAAGCAGTCTGCAATTTGTCTGAAATAAAACCAACAAGTGCTTACCGTATATATTTTATTATTATTTAAATAGTTATGAAAACGTGTATAAAATGAACCTTATTCGTTAGAAGCTTTGATTAGAAGTTATGTTATGATGAAATGGCACATCTTGCGATCAGCACTCTTGCGAATCTAGCATTAACTTTAAAAAATGACCCGTCTTATGTGATGTCAAACTCGTCCTACAAGATTAAATAACATTTCATTTCATTTCATGAACTTTCCCCCACTACGTAAAATAATACCTACTTACTTACCTACCTATTCAAAAAGTTTGCCGGCCGGTAACCAAGTAGGTATACCTACTTTTTTATGACTGGGTAAGTACCTATTTATGTGAAAGGTATAAGGGCAGTTTGGTCGCGTCAATCACCAATTTATAGTGCACCAACTCCCTAACTGTGATCACATTCACACCTTTCAATTTCGAGAGCACAAGCTGAGTTAGTGCACTAGAAATTCAATGGCGTGATCGCTACTAAAGAAAGAACGCTTTATGAGAAAGAACACTATTGAAATCTTACCTCTACTGCACTGCCTAACCGTTCTAAATAATCAGAAGTCTTGAGCGGTAATGTCTTGAAGCGACAATTGGAGTCTTTTACGCAGCTCAGAGATAGCGGCATTCTATCGGCGGGAGCTGGCGCTCCGGGGCTTGCGTATCTTACATATAGGGGTTGCGCCTGAGAAGTATTTCAAGTGATAAATCCTTCTAATATTATACAGCGTGTAACGGAAAGGGAGTATCAAGCCGAAACAGCGATACTTAGTCCTCTTGAAACTGAATAATTTTTCCCAAGGAACATGGGTCGTAACTTGAAAAAACATTTTGGTCGCCCATACATCAAGTAAATACCACCCATATTTACTTGATCAGCTGAGATATTTTGTATGGGGAGGCGAATTTTTTTTCGAGTTACGACCTTTGTTCCATGAGGAAAGTTGTTCAGGTTCGTGAGTACTATCGCTTGATACCCACTTTCCGTTACACGCTATATGAAATTATCAATGTTTGTACCGATGTATGGATGGACTCTACTAAAATGAATTGAAAAGAAAGAAAGATCTTTTTGTTTTTTTTTTAAATTACGAACGATCTAGAAAATAGTGATTATTAAATTTATTGTTTCAAAATAGGCAACTCAAAACCTTAGGGTCTCCATAGTTTTCAGCTTTTAAAAGAAACTCTTCACCATATTTCAGTCTTTCACCAGTGACGGTTGCATCTTTTGCACTGAAACAGATGGAATACTTACCTAAGTATAAGGTACCCATTATACCTACTTAATAAGTAACCTACATATCTTTGGTAAACAAACTCCTATACGTAGGTAGGTGTCTACTTTCTTCTAATGCCTTGATCACACGTAGCGGTAAGTAATTACTTTACCTACCAGTGAAATCACGTAGGTATGTACTTCTATTGTAAGTAGGTATTTAAAACTATGGTATATTTTTGCTTCCTATTGGTGAGAGAGACACTGTAGGCGTGCAGATTTAATTATTATACCTAGGTAGGTAATTAGGTACCTGCCTGCCTAATGGATATCGTTAAAGAAATCATGAAAAGAAAGTAAGTAAATTAAATGCTTACTTATAGGTAGGTATATGTATATCCAGGCTACATTGTTTATTACATAAGTAGCCCATAGATATAGTAACGATGCTAGATCTGTGATTTTGCCAATAACCATGGACCTACCTATCTACCTACAGGCCCATTACGAATAGCAATCACTCAAAAAGAAAAATATTTAATACTTAAATACAACATACTTAATGATAACGAAGGTATTTCGGCAGCAAGGCGTCGTGATCGGTGAAAGAGTCATCATGCATCCATCATTGATGTTCTGCATGAAGTCAACTTGTCGAGCAGTCACCAAACTGGAGAGGGCCAGGCCATATTGTTGTTTTTCACCTGGCACCTTGTGTTTCGCTGGGTTACAATAAAATATGGAACATTTGTCAGCTGCTTAGTAGATTTCCAAGCAATTTGAACTCATACCTACTTCTAATAAGTAGGTACCTAGATACTAGTATACAGGGTGTAACAGAAAGGGGGTATAATGCCGAAACGCAGCGATAGTCCTCATGAAACTGAACAACTTTCCCCAAGGAACATGGGTCGTAAAACACACTACATGATGTGTTTTCTGATCTGTGATGATACCCTGTTGGGGCACATCAATATGAAAGGGTAATTTAAGGGTAGACTTTGGAACTTAGCGCCATTGACGCAGGGTCTGTTCTGTAGTGTCTTTTTCAGTTAACGCGTAAAATTCGGTACCTACCTAAGTAATATAATTATTTAACATTCATCAGCAATCGAACTATAAATAAGTACCTACCTATTTTGATTTTTTAAACCCTGTAGGGTAATACCTATTTATTTAGTTTATTGCATAATTATTTGATATATTATCTTACCTGGCATATCAGAAGCGATAACTTGCACGTTGAAACCAAACATCACATACATCCCACTTATGGCTAGAGGTCTCTAAAATTAAATAATAGGGCTGATGATGATGATGGAATAGGTACCTTGTTACCTAAACAGAAATCATTACCAACAAAATACTGGACTCTACTTAGACAGGTACGTATTTGACACTCATAACTCATGAGAAAGTGGTCAGACTTTAATGCTTCACCACGCTCGCTCAATAAGGCCACTTGCGCAGCCCAATAAACTCGGAGTTAGCTGCTAACACAGGGTTAAATTAATAATTTGGATTGATTTATCTTAATTTAACCCTGTATTAGCAGCTAACTCTGGGTTTGTGTTAATCCTGGGCTGCGCAAGTGGACCTAAGTTAAATTTATATTAAAAATTAATGAACTTACCTCCATTAACAGATTACTAAACAAAGTTCTGGATCTTTGTAGAACCAGTTCACGTCTATCGCGCCTTCGAAGGAATAACTTGAAATCGAACTAAACAATTCAATTCAAAAGATTTAGGTAGGTAGGTACATAAAAATTGGAAGATTAGATAACTTAAAGGTATCTACGTTTTTAGGGTTACGTATCCAAAGGGTGAAAAGTGGACCCTATTACAAGGTATCTAAGGCGCGTGATTGTTTAATGCGTTGCTCGCAGCCTCAGACATATGCAATCAGGTTACTTCATATAGGTACCTCCTTAAAGTATGAAGATAAATATCCTGCTAATATTATAATTATGTCAATGTTTGTGCCGATGGATGGATGGATGTTTGTTACTCTTTCATGCAAAAACTACTAAAAAAATTGTGATGAAACTTGGCAGTATTGTAGCTTACACATCAGAATAACATAGGATATGCTATTTTATTTGTAGATATTGTTTTTTCGAAGATAAGACGATAAATGCGTACGAAGTCGCGGTCAGCCTCTATATTATATAAATTAATGTTAATGTATCAATTGGTAGAAGTAGGTAAAGCAATACAGTATCTAATAAAATGTAAGCACCTCACACTTCAGTCTCCCCTCACTCCAGTTGCCCATAAGCACAGCTATATGGTAACTATTCATTGTTATACGCTAAAAAAAAGGCCTACAAACAAAATATATAAAGCATCTAATATATCTTTTCTCAAACAAGATTAATATTATTTAAGAAAAATAAACAATGAAAGTAAATTTTTACGAATTACTCCAATGACAAAGACAATGGCTCAAAGTCACAGCTCAAAGTAGATAAACTCAAAAAAGGTTTGTAATAAAAATAATGCACCTCTTTGTTAGATAAAACCTGTGGATAAAACTAAGGCCTATTTTTCAGTTTAGAAATCAGAGAAAATGTAAACAGTCACATAAGCCGTGTGAAATCAGGTTTCAATAAAAAAAACTTCGTTTAGGAACTTAAAGCTAATCACAGCCAGAGAGCTGTTAAGGCGAAGTGCAATGCTCAAAACAGTTCTCAATATACTTAAACTTTATTTCATACTTTGTGATACATAAATTATAACCACACAAACTTAAATTAAACTATTTCTTTGCGAACGTGATCTTCATAGCATGAGTGGGTGTAATCTTGAATCCTTGTAGAGCTTCTTTGGCGGCAGCCGATTGCATTTCGTTTGCAAACTCGACGAATGCAATGTCATGTCTATTTGGTACAAGACGGACTTCTTTGAAGCCTGGGAATCTGTAAAGAGAAATGATAAATTAATAAAAGTTCTAAGGCACAAGTTTTTCATAAGAGTGGACGAGTGAACAATGTGAGATGAGAGAATGGGTTAGAAATATTCAATTTTACTAGCATATTTCTGCTTACCACAGGATAAAGACCTTCTTTATTACTGCATGAGTTGTAGGCAGTACTTATTTATTTATAAATGAACACAACAGCTTACAATAATTCTTAAAAGTGCTACTATTTCAGTCTGTCATTTTCTAATCACATGCAACCACTGTCATTTCTCATCAGTGGTCTCTCTCTACCTACCACAATGGGAAAAAAGAAAAGATTTCATAATACAAAATTAAAAACAAAAAGCTACTTACTGGTTGAACAACATGGACAACATCATCTCAGAAGTCTCATCAGGTAGATTTGTTAAGAACAGAATCTGGTTAGGTGGTTGCTCAACATTTACATTGTTAAGCATACCGCCCTGGCCAAATCCAACGGCACCAGGCCTATTTGCATCCTTGTTCTTCTTCTTCTTTGAGTCTTCTGGGCCTTTAGGCATCTTTGGGCGTTTAGGCCTTTCTTGGAATGTGCCCTTAATTTTAGAAATGACATCACTGTCTGTTTTTGAGTATTGGATTCTCTGGAAATGGTTGGAATAAAAATTAATTTCATAAATAATGGAGTGTTACTTGATTTATTGGTCTTTAAAGATTGTATTTTAGTAGTTTTGTTAAATTGGTAAACATAAGCTATGTTTGTTTTTGTTCATTCAAAAATTTAGGTCAAAAAAGTTAATTGCAATCAGTGTATTGTCAGGCCTCCGTCACTCTATGTACTTGCGCGCTATAAATACCTACCGCTCAGTGGGCCGCTTGCGGACCAAGCGAAGCGCGGTTGTCAAAGCGAAGTGCTCGCACGTTGTTCAAATTTTGATAGTTCCATTAGTTTTTTTGTTTGTTTTGAATGTTTTATAATTTTTAATAATTACATTTTTTTAATGAAAAACATAATAATAACCGAGAATTAAGAAAGATAAAAAAACATTAAATATTAAAAATAAAAACATGTTAAAAATAAATATATTAATAAACGATAAAATTTTAAACTGTCCCTATAAGTCGGAACATATTCATAGTTCTCAATAATATAGTCACAAAACGTTTTGTTAATTTAATTTTATCGAAGAGGCAGCCCCGTGATTTTTACGGATTCGCGCGGTGCGAAGGAATCACAACTATACGCTTGAGTATTTAGGCACATTTTAGCATGCAGTGATATCTGACGTGACAGTTGGGCTATTACGCACTGTTAAAGCAGTAGGTATTGGATATTTTGTTCTGAGTGAAGTATCTGTTACGTAGTAACTATTAGGTAATCTGTGGTATTGTGCTGTTAGATGATTATGTATGATAACTTACCATTGGTTTATCATAAAACGGGAATCCCTGCATACTCCTTAAAGCAACAGTGGCACTAGAGATCTCCTTGAATATAACAAAAGCTTGTCCTCTCATTTTTAACGTTTTCATTGCGACAATATCCAGAATTTGACCAAACTGTGAGAATATGGCATAGAGTGACTTCTTCAACTCTTCCTTCTTTATCTTCTCATTTAAGTTGTTGATGTAAATTGTGTGGTTGGGGCGGATGTCGAGAGCTGAAACGACAATTAGAGTAAAATATGGACAGACTATGAAACTGACTTCTGAAATTTCGAGGTTATGTTAGGGAGCAGGAACTGGACCACTGCGTTGCAAATATCTCATAATTCTATTCAGTTTACGATATAAATTGATTTATTAACAATCATGGCTTGGCTTGTTAAATAACGCTACAAAAATTAAATTCGATACTTACTCATCTTGAAATTCGCACTGAATGTTTGTTGTCAAAATGTAGATAGAAATATAGGCTGGAATTATTAATACTTGAATTAAATATTCAGTTCTTTTTCTTCTATTTCGTGACTTGAATGGCGTAATACAGAATTAAGGTAAAGAAAGCGCAAAAATGCAGAAAAACTCTTTCAGTAAGGACAATTGGACAAATACCTACGCCGCCGCGCCGCGTTGCCGTTGGTTTAAGCTTCGTTCATTTCATTCCTCAGTCTCACTCACTTCATTGCATACTTTTTTTTTTTTTGATAGATCCTACACCACCAACATTCAAATTCACAATCCAAATCGATTTTAATTTCGATTGTTTCGATTGAATAGTGGTGTATGGGAGAGTTTTGAATGAATGAAACCGTATCGAATTCATTCATTCTTTACTGTCGCTCAATTTTTGGCGCGCGTCCAACTGACTGTCGCCTCGTCAGTTTTTGTTGCGATTGTGAATTGAATTTGTTTGTACTTATTGCATTTATTTTTGATTTTTATTTTAATTAACATATATATATATATATATATAAAAACAACTCAATAAGTTTCAATTCATAGTTTCTGCACACATAATCATCTGCTTTGTCCAAAGCAAAATGCATGACCTCTTGTCGGATTTCGATACTGTTACTCCCGATTTATGGATATCAAATGAAGAGGCATGGAAGGAGAAACTTCTGAAACTCGCCAATTGGTTTAAGGTGACTAATATTTTCATAAAAATATAGACTTTTCTTTATTATCAGTTTGACCTTTCCAATGACATAACCTTATACATGGTGTTCGTATGTAAATTCTTAACGAGTGACTTTCAATGAAAACGAAAATTGTAATAAATTCTACTCATAAAAAACGCATTAATTATGGCACGCAAGCTGATTCCATCGTCAGTCAGTGTACCAACAACCTACAGCTGTTGATGGTGATGTTTACCGTTCCAGATCCCTCTAATAAATTCAAACGCGTCCCACAACCTATCAGATGGTATGCTCGTGAGATTCCGAGGTATGATCCAAGATATGCACAACCCTGAGTTCTACTTTGAAAAGTTTGAGGTGTTCAACACAGTTACCAATGAGATTAAAAACAAATCTGGGAAGTATAGGGATACTGCTAATGTTTTGGTAAGTTTTGTAATTATAACATAAAAATTATGTAAAAATATAATAATATAATGTAAATTGCGTACTTCAGTATTTTCATCATTTCGAAATTGACATTGCATGGAAAGAAAAGCAATTGCATGAATTCCATTTGTTGGTTGTCGTTTTCACCTGAATATTAACATAATATGATAAAACTTCTAATTTTATTTAAAACTGTAGGAAAACGAAAAAATTAACTACACAGAAAACCTACTTAGCGGTCAACGACAGACAATGGTTGTCGTATCATTACCTGGTCTTAACGACTGGGCTCAAGACTTAGAACACAAACAGAATTATCTTGAATATTTAAAAGAACAACCGAACTCATCAAAACGTCTCCAAGGAGCTACCAAGCTTAAAAGAAGCTACGATGATACGGAACAAGATTCCGAAGCTATGGAAGTGGTTGAAGAAAGTGCCGTTGCGAATAAGGAACGGAAAACAAATGAAAGTGTAGATGTGTCAGCTAGTGCGGTGTCACGGGAGCATTTATTGAATTTCCCGTTGCCTGATATGCCGAGTATGTCTTGTATTGTTAAGGTATGTTTTGTAACAAATAAGGAAACTGATTTGAAGAATATGTATAAAATAAAAAAAAAACAGGAATCTTAAAAATGTTTATTTTGGATAACGAAAAATGTCAGTCAAAAAATGTCAGAACGTTTGTACGTTCTTTTCTATCTTTTTCTTTTATCTATTTTTATATATATCTTTTTCTTTTATCTATTTCTTTCTATCGTTGACATTTTTTGACTGATTTCAAACTAAAATATAAATTTCTATTGAGTTTTACAAAGTAATTGGATTTCAGTTGAATGGTATTGTTTATAAAAAATGATACATAATTTACTAACGAATTGAATAGCCAATGATTTCCCAATTAATAATTACAACTTCCAGACATACGAAGAGAACGACGAATTAAAAGTGAACGACATGATCGAAGTGGTTGGATTCCTGTCAGTAGATCCAGCGTTATCTGGTGAATTCCAACCGGAGAAAGACGAGCTGGTTGACCCTAATACGGAGTCAAACGTTGAAACTATTACACATAACCCACCGCCTAGTTTAGTGCCCAGATTACATGCAGTTTATATTAAGAAATTGGAACATTGCAATCCATTGGTTCAGAGTGGTTTTGATCAAGGTAAGTTAAACACTTCCTGATGCAAGAAACAGATCACTGTGTGCCCATAAAATGATTTATTCAGAAAATTGATTTTTACGTAGGAGTGACGTCAATACCCCCCACTCCGTAACTTTGATGCTCTGTATCTTTGTATATGTTACCGGCCAAACCCGATTTCCGGACAAACTAGTTTTGCATAGGCTCAACTAGTTCTTCCTTTACGCGATAGGATTAACTAGTATAGCCTAGTCCAAACTAGTTTGTCCTAAGCCCGATAGGACAGACCAGTTTAGGCTAGGCCAAACTAGTTGATCCTAATATCAATACACACACTCTAGGATAAACTGGTATGGCCTAGTCTAGACTAGTTTAGGCTAGGCCAAACTAGTTGATCCTGATATAAGTACGCACACTCTAGGATAAACTGGTATAGCCTAGTCAAAACATATAGATATCTAAAATAGTAGGTCAAAATAAATAGATTTTATATGGTTATATTGTTAAAAGTTAACTAAGACTAAACTTTTAACGACATAACAATTTTAATTTGTGATTTTAATTTGTTAAAAGTTAACTAAGACTAAACCAGTTTATCCTAGAGTGTGTGTATTGATATTAGGATCAACTAGTTTGGCCTAGCCTAAACTGGTCTGTCCTATCGGGCTTAGGACAAATTAGTTTGGACTAGGCTATACTAGTTAATCCTATCGCGTAAAGGAAGAACTAGTTGAGCCTAGGCAAAACTAGTTTGTCCGGAAATCGGGTTTGGCCGGTAACATATTTATTTATGTACCTATTTGATCTGGTAAAAAATGTGTTTCAAATATTTTTTAATAGCCTAAAAGACGGAATAATTATTTTTTGAATTTTTGAATGTAGTCATCATCCCCATCACTTTTCAGAGGCAGTATTAAAAGAAGCGAATACGTCAAGAGAACATTTGCTTAAAGCTTTGACCGAGTTGCTTTTAGGCGACGAATTAGCAGCTGAATATCTTATTTGTCATCTTATTGCTTTTGTGTAAGTATGTTTTATTAATAAATAGAATAATCTTAAATTCCATGATTATGTGTAATGGAATTTTGCAAAGGAGTCTCGTGTCCGGAGCCAACTCTGGACCATAATAAAATCTTCACGTTTTGTAATAATTTAATGGCCTGGTTACGGACACTTTAAGCTAGCATAATAGAATCTGACAAGCTAAATGTTGCTAAACAAATGCTATGGTAGTTGCCATTAAAAACAGAAATGCAAAAGTTACCTGTTTATGCGAGTATACATACATACCGGGGATACGAGTATAATCTTATTAAAACATATTTTATTTACAGTTACCTTCGTCAAGACACAATGGCAATCGGTCAATTCTGTCTAAATCTGTCAAACCTGCCCACACAGAAGTACCCTAACTATGGGAAGCAGTTGTATGATATAATCAAGCAGTTTGTCACTAAGAGTTACTATTTACCTCTTACTGTTGATAATATGAACACCATGGCGCTGCAACCCAAGTAAGTTTAATTTTTACTCCAATTCATGTAGATTCAACCAAATCAATATACCTAACCAACTTGTAAATAAATGTCTTGAATAAGTTCTGTGCAGTTAAGCTAAATAGTTTTTTGCAGTATGTTTTATTCTAATTATCTTAATTGATTACTACAATTTAGCCTAATATTTTTTTATATGATGTGCCTAAAATAGTTTCAGGTACTTGGTTGAATAAGTTTTGTTCAAATTGTTTTAATAGTTTATTACAATTAGTCCAAATATGTTTTATACAATTTGCCTAGATAGTTTTAGGTACTTGGCTAAATAAATTTTGTTCTAATTGTCCTAATTCTTTACTACAATAAGTCCAAATATGTTTTATACTATTTGCCCAAATAATTTGAGGCACTTTGCAAAATAACTTGTGACTTTACATTTACAAGTCATAATTTCTGTCGCAACATATTGTTATACAATTTTCCTAAATAATTTTAGGCACTTTGTAAAATGACTTTAATAATTTCTGTTACATTTACAGAAAAGACTACGAATGCAATCGTTTAACTAGCGGCATTTTACAACTAAGTAAAGGAACGCATTTGGTCTTAGATGAGACTAAAATGGAGCAAGGGAGATTAGACAACACTGGGGTACATAATGTAGCGGCGTTAGGTCATATGATAAAGGATCAGAAAGTCGAATATGACTTTAAGTACTACAAAATGGAGTTCGAATCTGATATAAGTGTGCTTATTCTTTCTGAGGGGAAGTCTTTGCTGCCGGTAAGTTTTGCAAACGAATTTATTTTATACAAATATAAGTTGTCATTATTTAATAACAAGATTGTCGTAACTCTTAGTTAAGTTTAGTTACAATTAAGCAGACAATAAAGTACAATTAAGTTCAAATACATACCTATCCATAAAAAATATGTATGAAAAGCAATCTTTAACTATGTTGCAGTTAGTCAAAATAAGTCTATTTCCGAAAATATTACAGAGGTTTCTTTTTAATGTAATACATACCTTTATACCTAGTAACTAATTATTCTGTTTATTTTGTGTACTTTTAGATTTAATTATTATTTTATTGCAGAGCGACTACCACTTACCTCTTAGACCAGAGGGATCTTCCCTCGAGATTTTCGACGCGATCGTTGAAGCGGCGACTTACTACTTAAAGGAAGATATCATGAACATGATCAGAATGTACCTGACACATCTTAAACTCGTCAAATATACTATGAGTGAAGATATACAGGTATTAATTAAATCATATTTATAAAAAGTTAGTCTATAAAGTCGCCAGTTGTTTATTACGAACTCTCCAAGGAAGAAAAAGAGGTGGCGATATTGAATACTCGTAGAACATCGAATAATACATAAAAAATAGTCTATAATTGAGTGAAATAAAGTGCGTGTATGAAAATCAGATAGCCTTAATCCCACTGCCTGGTCAAAGTCTTTTCTTGTTCCATACAGTTTTTTACAGCCTGTACTGAATGACTCACGAGATTTTTGTTTTTTTATTTTTATTTGCAGTTCGTAGAAGACGACTTTATAGAAATGCGAAGCAACGCAGACAGCTCTAACCCAGTCACTGCCGACGACCTGCACAGACTTCTAGTACTAGCGCGGCTAGTCAGTCTATCTAGAGGACGCGATACTCTGCACAAAGATTGCTGGGATGAAGCGAAGAGGATGGAGGCAGAAAGATTACATCGGATCAAGAATCGAGTGCAGAGCACTATTTAGATTTTTTAAGCTTGTTTTTTTTTAATATTAAAGTTTTTTTTACAAATCGTTGTTCTTATTTTTGTTGTTTTTAGTCACATTAGTGTTTTGGTCACGTTTTGATGGAGCTAGAAAAATAATGCGAACTTTTTTGTGAAGTGATATCTGATAAAAAAAATAGATTTTACAATGTTTTTCTATTAAAGAAAAGCTTATTTTTTATGAAGCCAGGCCAGAAAAAATATTTAAAAAATGAAATGTATAAAAGGGGGTACGGTTTGAGGTATCTGTCTCTTAGAAGGAAACACGGTTTTATAACTCGAGTTTGGGTTTAATGCTTCCACAACAAACTTGTAAATAAAACTATAAAAATTAAGGATATTTCACAATTTAAGATCACACACAGTTTCTTACACAGTAAAGAACGTATAAGTGGCGAGGCTGTCGCGAACTCTCTCTCACAAGCTCCCGGAGGTAACAACCACGAAAAACAAATCTCTTGGTTTTAAAACAAAATAACAAAACGATTTTAAATTCAAAAATAGAGCGAATGACAAAGCAAACGACAATAAGAACGTACGACAAAAAGAGTGAACGTCTCGCCACGCATACATACTCCTTAGTCTAAATAACGTTGGGGCTTACGCAAAGGGCGCCGGGGTGCCACATACTCCCCCTCCAGTCCTAGACAACGCCCTCGGTCTTGGACTGGGATATCGGGAACAGAAACTCCCTCTAAAACCTCTTGGGAAAACTTAGGCTTCGCCTTTCGCCTCGGACGTCCGCGCTTGCGTTTAGGCACAATAGGATTAAGCAAAACATTCGCACGAGCATGAAAAGGTGTCAATTCCTTGGAGTGGAAACGGCCAAGAACATTCGTAGGAGAATCCATCGGAGCTACTAAATAGGTCGTTGGGCTCACCTTCTTTGAAACGACGTAAAGTCCATCCTTCCGAGGAACAAACTTTGAAGTCACACCCTTCGAAGCATTGCTAAGCACGTGCGTATTAAGGAGAATCGGGTCCCCTTCCACAAATTGAACCGCATCCTTGCGGGACTGATCCGCAACCTCCTTCCTTCTATCTTGCTGCTTCTCTATTTTTTCCCTTATCCCCGACAACGATGAAAGAAAATTCTTCAAGTACGGCGTAATCTGCGGTAAAAAATTTTCTTTATCTAAAATGGCTCTAAGATCATTCTTCAACTCGAGCGGAGACCTCAGCTCCCTAGCGAACGTAAGGTACGCAGGAGTAACACCCGTTGTCTCACATCTGGCAGTGTTCATCGCAAAACGAACAGACGGAAGCTTACTAGGCCACGACCTATGATCCGGGCCAACGAGAATTGCCAGCTGTCCTTTCAAATCCCTGTTCTTCCTTTCAGCAGGATTCGCTTCAGGGTGGAACAACGGTAACAAGTCTTGCTTGATATCAAAAATGAAAGCAACTTGCTGCATTACTGCCGAAATAAATTGGACACCATTGTCCGATATCACACGACGAGGAAAACCGAAACGCAGGAAATGTTCTTCTATAAGCACCCGAGCACAGGCCTCTGCAGTAGCGTCCCGCAGAGCGTAAAGTTCGACCCACCTCGTAGCAGTGTCTTCAACGAGCAGAACCCACCTCTGACCATCTTCTCCAACGGGCAAAGGACCAAACAAATCAATGGCGAGGACTTCATTACGTTGATTCATAATTGGAGTCTGCAGCAAACCAGATGGTTTCTCATTTGACGGTTTGTAACGCTGACACGAAGAACAAGATTTCACATAATCTACGACCGCACGACGCATACCAGGAAAGAAAAAAAATTGTGCCATTTTTTGATAGGTTCTTTCAACCCCAGGATGACCAGCGATGGGGGAGTCATGACACTCCTTAAGGACTTCGTCTCGAAGACTAAGAGGGACGACAAGCTGTGCTTCTTCACTATCAGAATCCGGATTATAGCGATACAACACACCCTGCTCCATCAGGTAGCCACGAGCCAGCCAGCGCTGCGCATTCACCTCCTGAGAACCCTCCAACTCTGTAATTATCTTCTTTAACTCAGGATCGTCCAGTTGACCACGCCGGAGCTCAGATGGAGACCTAACTGGAAGGTCTACTATCACAGAACAAATCCCACACGAAGCCACCGAAACCTCATCACAAAAAGGGCGACTTAGCATATCTGCGACAAGATTCAACCTTCCCGGTGTGAATTCGATTCTAAGATCAAAAGCCTGTAGCTTGAGAGCCCACCTCACAAGCCGGCCAGAAGGCGACTTCAATGTTAACAGCCACCTCAGAGGCTGATGGTCCGTCCCCACAATCACTGGGTGACCTTCAATGTAACCACGGAAACGCTCCACGGCCCAGACAACAGCAAGAGCCTCACGCTCTGTCGTGGAGTAATTCCGTTCTGCTGACGTAAGTAATCTACTTGCATACTCAACAGGCCTCTCCTCGTTCTTCTCGCCTTGCAGTAGAACAGCACCCAGAGCGTAGTTACTAGCGTCTGTACGAAGAATGAAGGGCTTCGAATAATCTGCCTGCACGAGAATCGGCGCGGAGGTAAGTAAAGTCTTCAGTTTCTCAAACGCGTCGTTCTGCTCCTTTTCCCAGCACCACGGTTGATTCTTCCTTGTCAGACGCGACAGTGGTTCCGCAATCTGAGAAAAACCAGGAATAAATTTTCTAAACCATGAACAAGTCTGTAAAAAGGTTCTCAAGTGCTTCAAAGTAATTGGTTTTTTCATCCCAAGAATCGCATCAACCTTCTCCTTATCAGGTGAAATGCCCTGAGGAGAAACGATGTGACCTAAGTATTTCACCGAGTCACGAGCAAAAACACACTTCTCCATGTTCACGCGAAGTTTAAATTCGCGCAATCTCTCAAACAACACGCGCAAATCTTTAATATGTTGAGAAAAGTTATCCGATATCACTAAGATATCATCCAAATATGTTAGGATTGTAACATTCTTCAACGCAGGGCAAGAACGCAGCCGATCAATCAACCTTTGAAAAGTAGCGGGTGCATTCTTAAGCCCAAACGGCATCCTCTTGAAACGAAAAGTTCCCATGTGCGTAGTGAAAGCAGTCTTATCTCTATCCACATCTATAGGCACCTGCCAATAGCCAGATCGCAAATCGAGCGTGCTCATAACACACCCTCTCTTAGTAGCTTGGAGAAGCTCGTCAATCAAAGGCATCGGGTAAGCATCAGATTTAGTAACAGCATTCAACTTACGATAGTCGACGCAAAAACGAATCTTCCCATTGCGCTTTGGAATCATCAGTGCCGGAGCTGCCCAAGCCGACTCGCATTCCTCAATGACGTCATCAGCTAGCATCTGCTCTAACTCCTGCTCCATAACCTTCTTCCTCGCAGGGGTGAGACGGTAGGGCGGCACGGCAATAGGCGGGTGGTCCCCAGTGTCGATGCGGTGCTCCGCGAAAGGCGTTGGAGGACCAGACTCCTTGACCACATCAGCATAATCAGAGAAGAGTTGAGAAAGCTCTTCCGAATCATCCCGCACAGCATGCTCCACTCCAGACGTACACAAGGAATTGACACCCTCTTCAAACCGCAACGTATGCTTTCGCTGACCGCGACCGAACCACCACAACGATTTTTTAAAATCAAAAGAAAGACCTGCCGATGTCAGAAAATCCATTCCTAACAAAGTTTCGTTATCCCGCGAATCGGGTAAAATCAAAAAGGTAGTAGGAATGATTTTATTTAAAAGCTTAACTTCAACATCGGCAATTAACACACTCATGTTCCTAGTGCAGCCATCGGCAAGCTTAATCACGCGCGAAGCTGGTCGGAGACTAAGTCCCTTGGAGCGAAAAAGCGCGTACAGGGTGTGTCCGGCAATGCAACCCTTTGCCCCCGAATCCACTAAAGCAGTCCCCTTTTCTCCCAAAATCTCAACATTCAATAAAGGACGGGGACAAAGAGGCGCAGAGACCAACTGCGAAGAAGTAGACTCCCCCTGGTCTTTATCTGACACTGAACTAAAAATAAAGTTGGGAAAAACCAACTTTTCGGACGCACACCGCTGTACGGACCCCCTCTGCGCAAACGAAACACTATCACTAACTAAACTAGGCACAGTATTTACATTCACAAAAGCATTGTTATTAATTGTATTCGCATTAGCATTATTATTATTATAAACCGCATTCGCATTAACATTATCATTAACTGCATTCGCATTAACATTATCGTTAACTGCATTCGCATTAACATTATCATTAAATGCATTCGCATTAAAAGCACTGTTATCTACAGAGTAAAACGCATTAACACCCTCCACCTCGGAATTGCACGGATTGCAATTATAGCACTTTGCTCTCACCACATTCGGCTGACCGCAGCCATAGCAAAAAAGTTGTTTAGTTTTGGAAATAAAACGTTTCACAGTACCTTCTGATTTTAACGACTGTTCGTCGTTTCGTCCGTTTAAAGGTACCTCACTCGCGCTCACGCCCGCGCCAGTCCTTGGCGCCGAGGGCGAATACTGCTGAAGGAACGCCAGCGGAGCTCTGGCACCCGACGACTGCGGCGGAGTCCGCGCGGCGCCCGACGACGCCCGCTGCGGAGCCTGCGCCCGCTGCGGAGGACGAGGCGCCCGCGCCCCGCTCGATAGCGGCAGCGGCGGCAGCACCTCACGGAGCGGAGACGGCGGCGCACGGGCCCCCATAGCCCGCTCAACAACCGCGTCCTCGACGCTCCGCGCCTTCTTCAACAGCTCCGCAAAGCTGCACACGGCGTCCCGATCAATCCGCTCCCTGATGCGAATGTCAAGGAGCCCGAAGACCATGTCCAATTGGACCCTCTCTGACAGGTCACCCTCGGGGAGCTTCGCCAGCAGGGCCCTCGCCCTTGCGACGAAAAGGTCTGTTTTTAAAGAGCCCTGTGTCAAAGAAAACAAATCTTTATAGATGCGAAAAGGTGGGCGACGCTCTCCAAACGCATATCGGAGCTGGTCTAGCGCCTCCTGCCAAGACCGGACAGTAGGCTTGACTCCCTGCCACCACGTCCCTGCGTCCCTGGACAGCAAGAGGGCCAGACCCTTCAGCGCCGTCTCGTCCGCGATGTTTGTGGCCTCCTTGTACACGACCACCGCATCCACAAAATTTTCTACGGACTCGCCATCGCCACCCGAAAACCTCGCCTGGCAGCGGGCGAAGTTAGCGCCCGCACCAGACACCGCAGAGTCGGCAACAGAAACCGGCGTCGGCTCCCGGCGGCTCTCCCGCATCTCCTCGATGAGGCGCGAGCAAAACTGCGCCTGGGAGGACTGGAACGCCTCAATCCACCGACCAACGTCGGGATGAGGCGCACCGGTTTCGTGAAACTGCTCATCGCCACTTGCGTCGTCCGACTGTGCTGCACGTGTACGCGGCATTATTTAGCCAAACTCGAATAAGTACCTACACAACTTTGAGACAGAAAAACCCGCGTTGGGGCGCCAGTATAAAAGGGGGTACGGTTTGAGGTATCTGTCTCTTAGAAGGAAACACGGTTTTATAACTCGAGTTTGGGTTTAATGCTTCCACAACAAACTTGTAAATAAAACTATAAAAATTAAGGATATTTCACAATTTAAGATCACACACAGTTTCTTACACAGTAAAGAACGTATAAGTGGCGAGGCTGTCGCGAACTCTCTCTCACAAGCTCCCGGAGGTAACAACCACGAAAAACAAATCTCTTGGTTTTAAAACAAAATAACAAAACGATTTTAAATTCAAAAATAGAGCGAATGACAAAGCAAACGACAATAAGAACGTACGACAAAAAGAGTGAACGTCTCGCCACGCATACATACTCCTTAGTCTAAATAACGTTGGGGCTTACGCAAAGGGCGCCGGGGTGCCACAAATGTCATAATGACAATGACGTGTCGTTTCCTTGGTTGGATTGGATTTTCCCGTGAGTTTTATCGATTTGTTTTATGGCTGGTGTTTTAATAAATTCATAAGAATAACTTAAAACTATAATGTCGAGTAATAGTAAAACGGATATTGCAAATAAAAGCAGCGTTACAGTGGTTGATTCAGTGTTTAAACGAGCATTTTCATCCAATCAAGAATGGCCGGATAAGGTTAGTATGGTGTCACGAGACAGATTTGTTACGAATTAATTCATTTTAATTAAATAATACAAACTGTTTAAATATTGCAGGAAGAGTTCCTAGATGTAGTATACTGGATGCGACAAGCTATAGGCATTGTATTGGGACTGTGCTGGGGTTTATTACCTTTGAAAGGATTTCTTGGACTGCTTCTGTAAGGATCACTTTTCTAATAAATAAAATTAGCCTTATCTTACCTAGTCTTCAGTGTCCCACTGCTGGGAAAAGGCATCTCTCTTCTTTTTTTCACGATTCTGGGCCACCCTCTACCCAGGCATCCAAGGTGTCCTATTATAAATTGGCTTAAATATGAAAAATGTTACTAATACCTGCTGTTGTTTATTATTTCAGATTTGTAGCTCTGAATGCTGGTATTATTTATTTGTACGTAAACAATTTCCAAACCATTGATGAGGAGGAATTTGGTGGTATGTGGGAGATCACGAAAGAAGGATTCATGACTTCTTTTGCTGGATTTTTGGTAAGATACTTGACACTATAATTAGCTAGATTTAAAATAAGAATTGAACTTCAAAAACTATTTAATTATAATTGAAATCATGATAAATTTTACCTTAGGCCTCACTTTTTAATAGTAATTAATATTTCTTCATAAAGTTACATTTGTTTTTCAGGTAACTTGGATAATTGTATACACAGGACTACATAGCAGTCATTTATGAGATACATAATACATAACTAGATGGTTTAGCCAAGATGAATTGCCAATTTGTACAAAATATGTTGGCTGTACAGATTTTTATCAAAATTTTGCATTTTTGTTTACTTCTACAGTAACTACGCTGCTTTTTTTCATGTTTCCAGTTTCAGAATAAGATATTTGAGCCCTTTACATTTGTATCAAAAAAGTTGAAATATGACATGATCAATTTGATGGTCATTTTTTTTATGGATACTCTATTTTTATCATAATGATATTAAATTGAGTAATAGTATAAAGATACTATGATGTAGCTATTTTTAATGAAATATTTAAATCAACAGTTGATTGCAATAATAATAAGTATGTCAAAGTTAACTCAGTACATGCATTTCTGTTATATTTTTAAGTAAAAATAAATAATTATTGTTAAGTTTTATTTTATGAAATATCTGGGAGTGTTCAGTAACGTTTAGTGTTTAAAAAGAAAAGAAAATCAATCTGTCAAACATTTATTTATGTTGTTATTGCATTAAACAGATTTGGGTGTGTGTGACGAAATGAATTCCCTATTTTGAACAAATATTAAAGTGGTTGTTTTATAAATATACCTAGGTATATTGATTTTCATTTATTTTCTAACATCCTTGCTTGAACTATGCCAACACAAAGTTAAAAAATAGCTACTTATAATCTTATCTTTAAGTAAATAGATGTTAGAAGACAAGACAAGTCTTTGAAAGAAAAGTATGTCATCTGCCTTAATTGATATGCTCTTTATAACAAATGAAACACAAACTTAACAACAATAATTTAATCACGCCAAGTAACAAGCACATCATCGGTCCTATATCTTTGTGTGATCGTCGCATCTTTCATTTCCATGCGAGTGCCGGACGCGTATGCGAGTGCCCCAGCATATGCGATCATGACACCATTGTCTATGCAAAACCGTTCGTCTGTCGCGAAGATCTTCGCGCCTCGTTCCGCACACATTACTCCCATCATTTCTTGTAATCTTTCATTGCAGCCTACACCGCCTACTATGAGGACCTGTAAAATACATAATTATATTTACAATCCATCGAAATTATCGTCACTATACTGGATAAAGCGCATTACAGCGAGGTGTGCAGTTATTTCGGACAGGTTATAAGTAATACTTTGTTTCTTTTGGCTGTTTTTTTTTATTTATTTATCTTTACCGTGTTCATGTTTTATAATACATTGGTTGCGGAACTAGGCCAGAGTGGGGCATTCGCATAAACTAATTTGAATTGAATGTATAGTAGAATGTCGCGGTTCGAAACGGTCGACTCTGCTTCCTTATCGTGTTTGTAAAATTCAACATGATCAATTGAACTTCCTAGAATGATTTAAAACTGACGCCGTCGCTGTCGACACAGAGCTTTTTATTATATCAAGAATAATATATCTGATGAATAAAAAACCCTAATTATTTCATCCCATTTTATGCCAGTTAATTTAATAGTGTGTTTCCATCATAGCAAGTGGCGGAAAGTGGTCTCTACCTGGATCTGTTTGTATGTAATATATTAAAAAATGAGGACTTACTTCATCTGACCCACAATGCGCCATAGCCCGCTCAGTGATCTCGACAAGCATAGCAAACACGGTCTCTTGCAGTGAATAGCATAGATCATCTGGAGTGTATTCCTTCAGTAGATCATCTATCTTATCTTCCATGTAGGAGAGGATGCCTGAGAAACTTACATCCATACCTGTGTCAGACATAAAGACATGATAAACATAACTGGTTATTTAAATCAGAATTCATATTAGGATTCAGTTGCTGAAATTAAATACCAGCCTGTTGAAATCGAAATAAAAGTTATATTTTCAATTACATGTTGATAATTATTTTCTTTTATCATAGGGACTTTTTCACACCAAGGGACCTCCTATTTAGTGTTTAACTTTAATTTTCTAGTTTTATATTTAGATGTTTATTTATTTAGGTAAATACAGACCTTTTACACAGTAAGGCAGATGCAAATACTTCTTTCCTTTTTTAGCTGCTTGTTCAATATTGTATCCTGGACTTGGAGCATTTGATAGTTTTAGTACTCTGGCAAATCTGAAAAACACAAAAACGTAAGAAATACACAAAAACACAAACAGTTCTTACAGATGCTATAATTTCCTTAATTATCAGAAAATAAATACACAAAACACTATTGTTTTGTTCTGTTTCGTTCCACTGTTGGGCAAAAGCTTCTCCCATGCCTCTCCTCTCCACAGATTCCTGTCAGTTGCTGCTTCCCACCAATCTTCCCTGAATATGCGCAGGTCGTCACGCCATTGGGGGTTACTAAGTAAAAATCTAAAAATCTCAATCTATTGAAAATAGTAGGTATTAAAGAGTTGGAAGTGTGTTTGGATTGTAGCAAGTGGAGGGAAGTGGTCTCTTCCTACCTTGATGGGAGAGAGGCGTGATGATTATTTATGTACTTATGTATGTACTAAGAAGTTTTCCCACTCACCTATCCAGACAGTTTCCCACAGCGATATCAATAGTTTCTCCAAATATCCTGTACCTTTGTCTGGAGTATGCTATGATCTGAGTGTTGCCACCACTTACATATAATACTGTTGGGTTATTAGCTTTTGTTATTAATCTACCCATTTCTATATCTGAGAGGGGGTTAAGGAATATTTTTGTGTTATTTAAATTAAGAAAACCTAACATGCAGACTATTTAATAAGCATAAGTTAATAAATCAATCAGTAATATATCAATGGTTTCCTAGTTTTATGTTTATATCAAAATATTTAAAAAATAGTGTTCAATTACATGAATGTGAGTTATCTAATACAATACTAATACCAGTAAGTATTGAATAATGAGTTATACTGTAACAACTTAGTGACAAATCCTGTTTAAATAAGTAAATAAAAGAATAAAAACAATATTGTTACATTTCTTTTCAAAAAGGATACGACCAATACAATGATTGACTCCTAAAATAGGTTTCTTCCAAAGCAAGGCACAAGTTCTAGCCACAATAGCACAGACACTCAAAGGCGCGCCCATCCCTGGCCCTTTGGTGTAACAAACAACATCTATGTCCTGTGGCTGTATGCCAGACGCGTCCAATGCCTCTTGTAATACCGCGTGGATGTTTTGCTGGTGATGTTCAGCTGTTTCCCGTGGTAAGAACCCTGCAATTTGTTTTCTTGCTATTGTCGGAATTCTAGTTCTTTTTTTGGTAGAAACTTTTAAAATATATCAAAAAGGTTTAGAGAATTAAGAATTAATTGACCTATTTAGAGACTTAAGGGATTATTTTATTACTTACAATGCTTTGTTAAAAATAGTCGATTTATAAGACTTGTATAAACTTTTGTTGTTGTGTTGAGGTTATGAATGTTTTTATCTTAAGTACCTTACTATGGTACACCAAACATTGTATAACTTTTAACTTGCAATGTGATAAAAGAACAGGTGAAAATTTAAGTATTTTATTGTAAAATAGCATGAAATAGACATAACCTTCCCCTGGCGGTGTGATGTACGTTCGGCGGCAATTAGCAAGGATTTCTCCATCTTTCACGATACCAATACCAAGTTTATTGGCACTTCCTTCGAATCCAATGGCTATAACCATGATTTATGCATTAATATTTAATGGAAATACGAAAATTAAACTTGTTTGATTTCGCGTGTTTACAAATTCGAAGTGACAGTTATAGTTTTTATTTTTCTTTTAGGTTGGAATTCAAGTAATTTTGGCCTATATTTTTTATTTTTAGCTTAGAAGAATATCGACTGGTTCAAAGGACTGACTGGTTTGAGTGGACGGACAGTGCTGTATAATGGCGGCGGTTAAGATCTTAAACGACTTTAACATTTATCTGATAAAATTATTGTCTTTCTGTTTAGAAAAAACAACCTAAAGGCTTACCGACTAGCGATTTGCTTTCCAACTTTATATAAAATTTCTAGTCTACCAAGCCAGAGAAATTCCTGCCTTGCGATTTCATACAGGAGCTCAAGCTAGATATTTTTTTAAATTTCAAATCAAAGCAATGTAAAAGGGAATTTAATTCAAAAACCTTTCTATTTATGCTTACATATATATTTTTAAGCTTGGCACAGTTATACTTATTATATGAAATTGTAATTTCAAAAAACATTAAATGCTTTAGCAATCTTAATATAAAAATTAAGCAGGAATCGAAGCTTGCGTATCTTCATTGACTTCGTCTACAAAATCAGCTAGCATATCTTCGACTGTAACTGTAACCTCTTTGGTAATATTACCAGTGTTGCCACTTTCCGAAACGTCGCCATTTTGCAATGGCTTTTCTGGCGACTTATTGAACCCGTTAACTTTGATTTCTACACTTTTAAGATCATTATGCTTATCAGATTCCCCATCTTGAGAACTCTTGACGATTTGACCACAAGTGATTTGAATGTCGTCAGTTTCATTTGAACTTGGTAAATTGTCGCCTTCAAGTTTATCCAGAATTGTTACTTTAGTGTTGCCAGTGTTAGGAAGATCATAGACAACTTCCATAGATAAAACTGGGTCTTCATCATCTTGTGATGTGTTTATGGGTATTTGAGTTTTCTCTTCATGAATAGTTATCTTTTCGGGTTGTGTTGAGTCGACTTTGTCTTCTGAAATAAGAAGATTAATTTCTTCTTCTATGTTTCCGCCATTATCTTCTGTCTCATCATTATTAGTGTCGTAAAGTAGCTGCGTCTCTTTCCCGTGTATGTTTATATTACTATTTTTAACTATATTTTCTATGACGGACTGTTTGCTAATAACCTCAGTCATTTCGACTTCTTGAATATCATCATCATCATCGCTTATTTGCACTGATTCTATTTGATCGCTGGCAACACTGGCACTTTCAGAGTCAAGTTTTCGCCGTTTGTTTGAGGGTTCGTCTGGTATTGTGATTATTTCTTCACTTATTTTAGGTATCCTGGAAATATCAAAATGTATTAGAAAGTGATTTAGATTTATATCTATCTTCCTTCCTTATTATTTTAAGCTTCATACCACCACTTTTACAGCCAGTTGCAAGAAAGGCCAACAAGCTTGCTCTCACTATCATTGTTAAAAATCAAAGTAAGACGGCACGATGTTTAATTGATTTTTAACCTGATGAGCCTTTGAGCATTTTCTTATAACGATACGCATCGAAGGCGATCCAAGTCTCGAAGACCGCGAAGTATCTCACATACATTACACCGGTATCGTAGTATGCGAGCTTGCATTCAAATGTTTTTGAGATACTTCGCGGTGACTTGTTTTCGAGACTTAAAGGATACTTGAATCGCCTGTGTGTATCGAGAAGGGGCTTTCATGCAGTTGAGGATTTCATTAAACATTCTATACTAACTTGTCTTCCCCTAACAAAGCAGCAAGCGCCGCTCTATTCTTCTCCGATATTCTCTTCTTGCGGTCTTCTTTCTCCTTCTCTACTTCTGGCTGTACGTCTATCGCGAAGTTGAGTGATGGCGGAGCACAATGTAAATGCATCTTTATGTTTAGTAGCGCTTGCGAGCTAAAGTTAGCGATCTGAAATAAGAAAGGCTAACTTTGAAAAAATCAAACTACTAAAAATTCTGTCAAAACTTATTAGTATTATTTTTTAATAAATGTGTAGAGCAGAGTGGTGAAGAATCCACCGACAGAGCGCCGCTCTTATGATGATTGATTATGATAACATTTTCAATTTTTATTGTCATAGAACAATGTCAAGGTCAAGGATTTACGTCACATTTCTAAACAAATGACAATTTTCAGTGTTTCCATAATTATTTCGAAAATCGCGCTCAATTTTGTTATAAGGAGGACAAAAACCTTTAGTCTCTTCCAAATATATCGGGAAAATGTACTAATGTAGTTTTACCTTAAAATTACATACTACACCAATCTTTTCAACAAACAATACATCCCACCACAAAATCACTTACCTCCCTCTTCCTACAGTTGCTAAGCACGCTGTATATCTGCATACAGTACTGTGTTGGCGGGGGTACTTGCGCTGGCGTGGACGTGCGTGTTGCTTCCAAACATTGCAATAGAGGAAGTAAACGAGGACTGTACGGGTCGAGGGTGAAACATTCACGGACTAGACGCTCTTGGAAACGCTAGAACAAATGTTTATATTTATTTCGTGTTATTCTGTCATTAAAAAGACAGATGATACACAAGCATGAGAAAATCGTGCTGTATTGTCACGACAGAACCAACCTTACTAACTAATACATATTCTGCAGGTGCATACGTCTTTGAACTTAAAGCAGTCGATACTAATTTGGAAGGCAAGGCAGCCAATAAACGTTATGTCAGCTTATGGATGTCCACTGCTGGACAAAAGCCTCCCCCAAGGATCTCCACAACGACCGGTCTTGCGCTGCCCACATCCAACGGTTTCCAGCGACTTTGACCAACCAATAAACAAAATTTCCTATAGTTCATAAAAAAGCTTTAAGAATATTATTTTTTTCAGTCGAAACCAAACTACCAGTAGTGAAGGTTCTTTTTTTTCCTGTTTTTTTTTTACCATCAGTAGCTTTCTCAAACGCGAAGGCGTGATAGTTATCTAGTGTAAGTGTACCTTATGCGTCGTTGGTTTAAGAAACACTCCGCACACATTGAGAAAAGTTTCTGCACATTCCAAAGCCGCTACTGCCACTTCATCGTTTATTTCTTCAAAACTGAAAAAATATATCAATAATAAATCCTAATAATGGTTTGTTACTCTTTCGCGCAAAAACTACTGAACAAATGTTGATGAAACTTGGCAATGTTGTAGCTTGCACATCAGAATAACACAAACGCTATATTTTTTTACGATATCATGTTTTTTTTTTCAAGATATGACGATAAATGCGTACGAAGCAATTAATAAGAAATCTCGATTTTGTTGTGCATACTAATCCGACTAAATTATAAATTTAATACTTACATGGCAACTTTATTCTTTTCACCAGGCATGTGTGAAGCCAGACTGCTATCTTGTAGCATTGTATTGGCCAACTTCTTTTTCGCTTTTTTACTTAAATTTTTCGTTGGCTGGCTTGACATCTAAAAATATAATGAAAAAGGTAAATAAAAGTGATACAAAAAAGTCTATTAGAAATCTACACCTACTAGATTTTATTGTCAAAGTTTTGCCAAAACAACATTAAAAATTGTCTATTACAGCGGTTCCTAACCTTTTTCAGCCGCGGACCCCAAGGAAATCAAGCATAATGCCAAGGACCCCTGAGTGAAAAAACAAACTTTTTCGTAGAAAAACATTTATTTATTTAAAATAAGCGAAAAAACATTAATGAGAAGGTTGGTGCTGCTTTTTTGCAACTAAGTCAGAAATGTTGGGGTTGATATTAGTTACGAGATATTTGGCGTAGTTAATTTATTTATTTTTGTTAATGCTCTAACTAAGTAAGATAAATGCGTATGGGACCGCGGACCCCCAAACATATGCTTGCGGACCCCTAGGGGTCCGCGGACCACAGGTTAGGAAACAATGGTCTATTACATGGCAGCAACGTGACATTTTCTAAATGGCAATTTTAGTGTTGCCATGTTTATGTAAAAAAAAAACAAATAATTTTAAGTTTAAACAGTCTTACTGTTTGTAACTTACCTTCAATTCAACAACATGTTTTGGTGGAGTAATATCGTTGATAATATGGTTCGTAAGTTCATCCTCCCATTTACCTTTATCTTGGGCCATTGTATAAGTCTGTAGTGTACTTAGCCAGTTTTTTATAGTACTGTAAGTTGCTGTGCGGACTTTTCTGTGAAAATATGGACCATTTAAGCAAATTGTCCACGGAATCGCACGTCATACGCACGTTTTCGTCAATTGATGATTGCTTGACTTATTTTTCTTTATGACTAGCTGTCCCGGCGAACTTTGTCCCGCCTTAGAATGAACTTTATTGTGTAGGATTAAAGTTCAAATTGACTCTACATTTTAGTAAGAAAACATTTGTATGGGAAAAAGAAAAGGTCTGTTTTAGGGCTTTCCCGGCAATTATTCGAATTTTTCTCACCGTTTAGACCTACCCTGGACTACGACAAACATTTTAAAACCAAAATCAGCTCAATCGGCCCAGCCGTTCTCGAGTTTTAATCAGACTAACGAACATCAATTCATTTTTATTTATATAGAAGATAGATAGATAACCCAGAAAATAGGTCTGTGACAGACGGGATGAAGAGCGGGAGGGAAGGGGTAACAACTCGTAGAAGCATAAATAAAACATAATACTTTGGGTAGCTTGGACCGGATATTATGAATAATAACTGGCCAAAGTGATTATTAATAACTTTATCTGGTCAATTTGGTTATTATGTGTAACATATACACACATGTATGTCACGTCACGCCTCTCTCCCATTGGCGTAGGCAGAGACCACTTCCCTCCTATCCTATTCTATCCTCATTCATTTTTAGTAAAATGCTTATAGAAGTTATAGTATAGTATAAGTGTATAACTTACACATACCTCGTCTGTTCATTAGTAGTCTCAGCAGTCCATTTTAAAGTTTGCATCCCGAACTTGAAGACTAGAGCCGAGAAGGGAATCAGGTTTGGTCCTAAGCTGCAAAGAAATTTTGTGTTAAAACTGTGCTTACTATAGGGTCTAGAGTCGTAGGACTAGAGCCTACATATATATGAGTAATTTGGCGGTAGGTAATACACCACTCTGGCCCAAAACAGATTTGTTAACATGACATACTCTAGCTAGACTCTAATGACAAACAGTGAAGTTTTAGTAACTGTTTCTCGATTTTTACCTTCTTCAATCTTTTTTTTATATCACATAGCTTAGCAAAGGTTTCTCTCGCATCCTTCCCTATTACCGGCAATTTCAGGCCAGTTTGCCAAGTATACATCTAGGTCATCACACCATCTCCTCTTTGGCGAATCTTAAGGATATATTCGTCTCTTACCAAGCAATAGCAGCATCTAAAGTCCTCAAAGCTTGCAACTTCACCATAACAACATCGGATAAAGTCTGCAAGCTATTTGTTGCACTGGTCACACTAAGAGCTCGAACTAGCAACTCAAATATGTCTTGAGGACGGATTGGTTTGGGCACTGGGTAGATTTCTCTGTAGAGATCAAACGTGTATCAATACAATGTGGTTACAATTGAATAAATATAACAAATTAATTTAAATATATACTACTACTTTTACGACTACTTTAAGTAGGTATAAGTTCGTAAATTTTATTTGAAGTGCAATAAATTTTAACAAATTAATTAGACAAATATTTTCTTAACAATTAAGGCTTAAAGTTACTGTAACAGAATACTCTATCTATCTCTTTTCAGATTGTTTATAAGAAGGAAATCAGAAATGGTATGTACATAGAAAATATGTTTTGACTTAGCTAAGCATAATAAAATACTTAAAGATAATACTCACACAAGCATAGCCTGAACAAACACAAACACATTTCGTAAACGGTTACTAAGTAAATCTTCTTTTTTGAACACATTATTGTTTTGAGTCTTTGCCGCAATAGAATTCAAGTCTAACAGAACTTTTATTAGCTCTGACGTTGGTTCCTTTTGTTCAAGCTAAAAGAATATAAAAAAGATAATGAATTACAAAAAGTTACATATCTAAGTACTTGAAACAGTTTTTATGTATAGATAGAAATACATTATTGCACACAAACAGATACTGGTATTACTTATAACTATAACATTGTGCACAAAAGGCGGCCTTATCGATAAGAGTGATTTCATCCAGACAACCCTTGGAGTAAGTAGCTGGTCTTATATTAGGTGACTTAATAAGTATGTGTAAGAAAAAAAAACTAACAGTATTTCCATTAATTTCTAATAACAAAGTATGGTACTTTTTTGTGCATGGCTCAATTTAAAATGGGGAATAAATAAAGACATATTTATACAGTGAAATTGAATGTACAAATATTTATAAATACATAAAATTAATGTAAAACAATTGTACAAACCTGCACCTTAGCTGCGTTTTGAAAGATATCAACTGCATGTGGGAATAATGCACTAATTAGTGAATGTGCAGCATTACATAGTGCACACATCAGATCTCTCCATGTTGATTTAGCTGTAGCCGTCTTTTCTTGGACTGGTCTTACCTTTGGAAAAGGCAATATTTAATTTAAGTTTTTACTGTATAACTTCAAATCAATGTTTATTTTGAATAATAAAACATCCATAGCTTTGTCAGTAATAAATGAACACATTTTAAATAATATATTAATCAATAATTTAAATTAATAATTTTCTTACCTGTTGCAAAGCATGTGCACATTTAGCAGCTTCTATCACTATGTAAAAGTTAGTGGAATCCAGGAAATGGGACAAATATGTCTCAATATTTCCCCTCTGAGACATGCAATATTTAGGGAATCTGCAATTACATAGGTATTTAAGTAGTTTTAGTTAGGTAGTTAAACTATCACTGGTCAGTATTTCACTAGTAATGGTTTCATAAATTGAACATTTGTTTTAATCACTTTTACTTTAATTTTAAGTGAATTCTTAGAGACACAATCAGAAAAAGTATAGCATTTTACACTCATAGGTTATGAATCTTGGAAAAAAACATGTCACAGACCAACACCAGTGTTAAAACTAGATGCGTATCATTAATAAAATACTGTGTATTCATATGGTTTCTAATTGTGGACCCGGTAATGTTTTCCTTCTCTATGTTAGCTTACCGGTTGATAACATTTTCAAGAGTACGCAACCATCGAATACAATCATCTTCTGTATGCTTCGATAGGTTCTGAAGAAAAGGAGAAAGAGCCTCCTTTATCGCCTCACTATTATTCGGATCTACATCCTGGATTTTCTTCAAAATTTGACCTAAAAATTGAGAAAGAATTAATTTATTGTTCACGACAAAACAAGTAGCCATTTGATATGGAAATTGTTGACAATATTTGCGGTTTTGCTAAAATACTTACTCATGGTCACTGTTTTTTGCGTAACTGGGTTGTAATTTGATTTAAATCATGTATCCTTAGTTTAATTTAAAAAGTATAGATAGAAACACATTAAGCAACGCATGTGGATCGAAAAACTTTTTGGACATGTATGACATTTAGTGACTAGTGTTGCCAATTAACATTATCATTTTTTTATATTACACCACCACCATTATAAGTAAGTAAGTAAATATTGTAAACGGAAATGTGAATCGATTCGGTTATTCGTTCATTCGCTGCTCTGAAGTGAATGAATGATTAAATCAAACAGGCAGGCAGGCGTGTGCGTGTGGACGGAGTGAGCCATCAAAATTTTTGCCTAGAAATATGCCTAACTTTTAGTGCAAGTTCTAAAACAATTGTGAAACTAAATATTTTAATTTGTGAAAAGATAGAACAAAAGATATGGCATTAAACATCGGTTCACTCAGTTGAGCAAGCTACCTATGAAAATTAGAGAAAGTATTAATTATTCATATAATATTTATATACTTACCAGGATTTAGTGAAACTTTTGCTAAGTAAATCCTGAAAATTTCAGATCGCCTGGTAACGTAATAAAGTTTTCACAAATGATTTCTTCGGCTCACTCCGTCGAAACGTTTTTTCAACCCCTATTTCTGACGAAAATACTGAAAATTGAAACTGCTACGTAATTGTAAAAGTAAACTAAGATAATATGAGAATTTGTGAAACACAAAACAAACCACTAACGCGGCAGGTTTTTGTATAATCATTGGTTTCATCGGCTCACTCCGTTGAAACGTTTTTCGTAAGTTAAAAATGTCAATATCTTAAGATTTCTAGCACTATAGAAACTAAAAACTGTCTTAACTTTTAGTGAAAACTTTTCACTAAATATCCACCATACTAATGTTTTATATTCCATGTCTGGTTTAAAAGATATTCAATTGTGTTTATTCTGCATACAAACTTCAGTTTAGGGTGACCACACTGTTTTATAAAAATTGAGGACATTTTTTAAGAAAACAAGTTTGTTTACTTAATCAGCCTTCTTTATTGAACTAGGTAATTCTTTATTAAACTATAAATTTAGACTTATAACTGATCATATTCTTATTAGTGTAAATGTAAGACGTAATTTAAAGTTTCAAATATTTACCTTTAACGATTCGCTACCAATAACTACATTGATTGAGTGTACATTTTTGTTTCGGTAACGAATAAAAATAAAATGAATTTTAAATGAAATATAACTACATTGATTGAGTGTACATTTAAATATATATTTTTTGGTAACAAATAATAATAAAATGAATTTTAAATGAAATATAACAAAGATGGAATAATTTTGAGTGAATTAATGAAAGTTGTGGCCTGGCACTACAATATTTTGAGACACATTCGTTTTCCTGTTAAAAACGCTAAATCATGGTCAAATAAAAATCAGGAGTTACGAATTTAGCGTTTTTAACAGGAAAACGAATGTTAAGAAAAAGGTAAATATTTGAAACTTTAAATTACGTCTTACATTTACACTAATAAGAATATGATCAGTTATAAGTCTAAATTTATAGTTTAATAAAGAATTACCTAGTTCAATAAAGAAGGCTGATTAAGTAAACAAACTTGTTTTCTTAAAAAATGTCCTCAATTTTTATAAAACAGTGTGGTCACCCTAAACTGAAGTTTGTATGCAGAATAAACACAATTGAATATCTTTTAAACCAGACATGGAATATAAAACATTAGTATGGTGGATATTTAGTGAAAAGTTTTCACTAAAAGTTAAGACAGTTTTTAGTTTCTATAGTGCTAGAAATCTTAAGATATTGACATTTTTAACTTACGAAAAACGTTTCAACGGAGTGAGCCGATGAAACCAATGATTATACAAAAACCTGCCGCGTTAGTGGTTTGTTTTGTGTTTCACAAATTCTCATATTATCTTAGTTTACTTTTACAATTACGTAGCAGTTTCAATTTTCAGTATTTTCGTCAGAAATAGGGGTTGAAAAAACGTTTCGACGGAGTGAGCCGAAGAAATCATTTGTGAAAACTTTATTACGTTACCAGGCGATCTGAAATTTTCAGGATTTACTTAGCAAAAGTTTCACTAAATCCTGGTAAGTATATAAATATTATATGAATAATTAATACTTTCTCTAATTTTCATAGGTAGCTTGCTCAACTGAGTGAACCGATGTTTAATGCCATATCTTTTGTTCTATCTTTTCACAAATTAAAATATTTAGTTTCACAATTGTTTTAGAACTTTCACTAAAAGTTAGGCATATTTCTAGGCAAAAATTTTGATGGCTCACTCCGTCCACACGCACACAGGTAGGCAGCAACAGCAAGCAAACGGCAAACGAGAAAAAAAAAAATTAGTTAGAATAAACAAGCGAGAGATGTGAGCGGCGGTAATTAACTGAGTGATTGTTTCAATTAAATCAAATTAAACCAGGTTTTTGTTTGATTGTGGTTATTTTCAGACTCGCATACAGTCTATTAGTGTAAAATAGGAAGGAACTGCGTCGTTGGGAAACGTTTAACAATCGTCGTATAAACGTGCAGCAATGGCAACGTTGGAAGATAAAATCTTGGGTGAGAAACTACACAATTACTGTAGCAGTAGCGAAGATGAGGGTGGGTCAGATTATGAAGATAGCAGGAGTGGAGACGAAGAGGGTGCACCTGCTCCGAGTGCGTCCAAAGCAGAGCTGCCTCCGGTTAACAGTTGGACGGGCACGGCAACTAACACTGGACCGAAAGGAGTTATGGAAGACTGGCGCCGATTCAAGCAATTAGAAGCGGAAAACCGCAAAGAATTAGAGAAGGAGCGTGTGGCACTCGCAAAAAAACTGACAATGGCCGTCAAAACCGACCGAGAAGAGGCGCAGGCTAAACAAATGGAAGAACTTGAAGATGAGCTCGGTGAACTTATGAACGACGAGTTTCTCATGCAGTATGAAAAGAAACGCATGCAAGAACTAATGCAACAGCTACAGAAAGCACCTAAATTCGGTAAGGTTATAACTTTGAAAAGCCAGGATGAGTTTCTAAACGCAATTGACAAGGAGGAT
The DNA here is from genome assembly GCA_947563765.1 of Anarsia innoxiella. Lineage (NCBI taxonomy): Eukaryota > Metazoa > Arthropoda > Insecta > Lepidoptera > Gelechiidae > Anarsia > Anarsia innoxiella. The sequence goes on along the minus strand of OX387404.1, from coordinate 8,238,850 downwards.
CCGAAAGTGGCAGTTTTAATTCACATTTACAATGAAAAGAAACGAGCGTGCGAGACGATGGATGGTTGTTTGAATGTCTTGGCTAGAGATTATGAGAGTGTTAAATTCTGTCGTATAGCTGCTGATATAACGGGCTTAAGTCGGCATTTCCGTGTGGATGGTGTACCTGCTATTCTTGTGTATAAGGGAGGCCAAATCATTGGTAACTTTGTACAACTGGTTACAGAGTTGGGTAACGATTTCTTTGCAACTGATGTTGAGCGTTTTCTTATAGAGTATGGTATGTTGCCGTCAAAGTAGTAGATTAATTATTTTAGTTTAATTTTTTAGACAAGTGTTAGGTTTTAGATTCGAACTTTTCTCAACAAGCTACTGATATTTTTAGTCTTTAAAGAGTTAACAAAATTAAGTTGCTGGAAAAAAATACACCCATGAATATGTTGTGTTTAATAATAAATTGTTTATTAATTTCCCATTTATAGGGAAAACTTGATTCTATGTGCTATGTACCTAGCAGGAAAGTGTAGGGTGTCATTATATTACAAAGTACTAATTATTGTACCTAATTGCTGTACCTATTATTAAAACAATTAAATAGTTTTATAATTAATTATGCTACACCCATTTATACCAGAATTCAAATTAACAAATACTGTTTTGTTGCACTACATGCATAAATAAAATAAATATTATTTTAATATGTTATATCCACAAAATATAAATGCATTTTGTACCAATTTTAGGTTTAATTAAGATAAGTATACATATAAATTGGTATAATATATATACCTCATATTATCTTGGTAAAGAATACCTACCCAGTGGTAAAACTATCAATTAAGAGATAATGTTGAATTGAATGAAATACTAAATTGAAATAAGTACATTTATTTAACTACCAGTGAAATATTAATATCTATCGGATAGATTGATATGTCTAATTTAAAATCTGGGTAGTAAATAATAATTGCTATGATTTGACTAACATAATGCAAGTACCTAACATAGATGTAAGTAGCTAAGAGTGCAAACTTTCACTTATTGACTCAAGTGGAAATATTCAATCAAGATTAACATGCATGATTATGAAAATGTCATACTTCATCTGTAGAGAAACTGTTTTATAATTGTATTTTCTCTGCATTTTATACTAGCCTGTTAATTAACCATTTGATATACAGGTTGCAGAAAATGTTATTATTTCTAATCAACCCTAAATCTCAAGACACTGTCATTTAAGAAAAGAAGACATCGCAGTTCTCAGTGGTCTAAAGGCAGTTTTTGCAACCAGGGTTAATAATATACTTTAATCCCAGGATTATTCATAAGACTTCTTAATCTTAAATGAATTTATGACAATCTTAGAGTTAAGCCACTTAATTCCTTTGCATACCTCTGTCTTAGACTGGTTAACGGTAGGTAACGTAACTGCCATTTTTGGTGTTAATGTTTAGATAGTTAAAATAAGTAATTTATTTTTTTAAATGTCTTTCATGATCATCTTAAAAATATTAATTCTTTATTTAAATCACTTGTCACTTATTTGTGCTAGCATTTGTTTTATTCACATTCAACTGCATTTATTTAATTCGTCTTTCTATTACGTAGGTCCCATTGTTATCATAATGTACTATTGTCTCCAAAGCATTCATTTCCGCCTAGTGTGTTTTGCCTTGGTGCTATGTCCAATTTAATGTTGTATAGAAAACTTAACAAGTAATAAATGTGTTCACCTAACTTGATTTTTCATTATTTTTAATCCATGGGTAGGAGTCAAGTCAAATCGATCGGCCCTACGGTAAAAACAGCTGGCTCATATTGAATTATTAATTGAATACAGCATAAGTAGCCAAGTATTGATGCATAGTTTAGTGTAGCCCGAAGGCCAATCTTTTAGGGTAAAAAAGATTTACTTGCTAGTGAAATCAAAACATTTTTTCATTATAAAATTTATTTATTAAAGGAGAGTGAGACATTTTAAATTAATGATACATTTCTTATCCTACTACAAAATTGTTCTTAACATCAAAATATATGGAGGTCATAAGAGAAAGAAGATAACTTGATACTTCAAGCTTGAATAAAACTCTTCAAATAGTTATCTAGTTGTAGGTGTAAGATCAGATATGAAGTTGTCTACACTAATTAGGAGTGAAATTGAATTTTTTTTTTAATCTATTGGTCTTTAATTGATATTATGTTTTTTAAAACTGTAGAAAGAAACACTAGATTAACTTACGTATGATTATATATCTTTATTTAACTATTTATTGCTTTGAATGTAACAGGTATCAAAATTGTATATTCAGTTGAGAACTATTCAGACTTAAGGCAATACTGCATTTTTTTACACATTCAAATAATGTCAAAAAGTAGGAGTATATTTTCTTGCAATGACAAACAAATCTTTTAAAATTCTTCCAAACTCTGAGAATCAAAACTGTGTCCTTCAAATGAAATTCTTGTTTACATCTGACCTACAAAAGAAACATCTACTTACAAACTCATGTATGAAAATCAACAGAGTTCTACAATTTCATCACTGATTTCAGTGCGCCTACGTTTCGGTGGCTTCACTGTCTCGCCGTCATCATCCTCCTCTACGATCTCCATATCACTGTCACTGTCGTCACGGGACCTCGACGGACCTGGTTTTGGTTCGGAACCATTCGAACCATTGGCCGGTTTCTCCGGTTCTTTAGGAGCTGGCATTGGTGCGTCAGTGTCTGTCACCAATCTCCATGATTTCTCTTCGTCTTCTTGTTGCAAGCGTACTCTCACTTCGTAATTTTGGAGGAAATCGTCAACCATGAGTGCACAGCCATCACTTAAACCGAGATCTTCTAATGTTTTGTCATTGTTGTGATCTGTCTCGCCCGGTTCTGATGATAAAACGACTAAGCCTTTGCCTTCAACTGTTGCATCTGGAGCTTGCATGTTGAGCCCTTCTTTGAATGCAACGGTTAAGTCCTTTAGTGTGAGTTGTTTGAGATTGCAAGCCAGTCCTACTTCTGGTTTAGGAGCGCACACGTAGCATTTTGGGTTCGGTGCAGTGAGAGCTGAAACAAGACAAAATATTATCATAAAATCATCCACAAGTACACAACCCAAATATGCCGGTACAATACCGCCTTATCAAACGGCAAGTAAAAATGCTTTTGGCATTTGTCTACCATCACTAAAGAGCTTATCAAAAGTCAGCAGTTAAGGCCTCATTTACACATTGATATTTGATAGTGATTAGATTAGTTATTTATACATTTTTGAGATATTCATACTTACTTCTTTCCGGCACAAATAGCTGTCCCTTATGGTTGACTTTAGGCCGCAGATACACACTGGTGCAGGTCTCTATCTCTCCTTTGAGGATGCATTGAGCCCGCAGTACTGCTAGTCCAGCCACGATGGCGTTCGCTGTCGCTATGGCCGGGATTATGTTGCCGGCCATTGCTGGAAAGAGTATAACACTTTAAATATTGGTTTATGTATCTCTATAATGATTAAAATGAATTGTTTGAAGCTTCATAAGAATATTCTTTTATGATTGTTTGAATTTTGAGGTCAGAGAGAGAAAGTAACGTTTTGGTTTCTCAACGGGTACAAAGGAAACTGGCACATTAGGCCTTACGCCAGCGATTATCGTGTGGCTGGCTATGGCTAACAAAATTACCTACCACTTTAAATCAAGTTGTGATTCTGTTTTCAAAGAATAGCAATAATTTAATTAAGGGTATTTTTTATAACTTACATTTAATCTCAAACCGCGACTTGGTAGGTATATTGAAGATATGCGCACGAACATTAGCACACGCTGTTACGAAGTCCATCGCGCTCTTCTCGTCCTTATCCCACACTAGGTGGTCTCCCTCGGGACGGCTCTTCAAGTCCGTTTGCAGAGCTTTGCAGCTCTCTGCAAACACCTAGAAGAATAAATAATTTTAATTTTAGAAAAGTAATAGATTAGATGGATGTTGGGATTAAAAAGTTCTGCAATGGAGATTGCTGATTGGTGCCAGAGCTTAGCAAGTCTATCAAGATGAAAAAAAAAGGCTTGTCAACATTGCAGGTTTACATTGATTGCATGTTTCGAATAAGACAAGTGGATATATTAAAGTGTGGCTATGTCTAATGGGGCAGTAAGGTTCTCGAATGGCGACCACGCTACAACACGGTGAACGTACGACTGGGTTAAAGTCGAGGGAAGCCGTTGGATGCGGGTAAAGCAGGACTGTTCATTGTGGCCATCCTGGGAGGCTTTTGTCCAAGAGCGGACATCCACGAGCTGATGGATGATGACGTCCAGCAGTGGATAATGTACCTATGACAGATTATACCTAAGCTAAACATACCTGTGCACATTCATGAATAGACCACACTCGTTGGTCAGGTAGCCCGGAGTGCTGCGATGGGGGGTCATCCTTTCCTGGGAGGTTGTCCCACGACAACGGGGTAGGGGGGCGACGCTTCTTCCACAAGTTCTCCATTGACAGAAGGTATCTGGTTATAACATTTTAGGTTTGAATGTTGCAGTCAAGTGTATAGAGTGGTTTTGTGATTTATTGTTTTGTAAAGGCTAAAAGAAAGTAGTGATAAAACTTGTATTGATAGCCCAGATTTACCCATCCCATGATTTTGTCTTCCTGATTTATTTAATTCATGGAAGCAAAATATTTCAGACTCATCTATTTCTTTGTATATTGAGGGTGTAGGTAATCTATGTATAACAATTCCACTTTCTCACAAATTCAGTCCAAAAGGTGCCAATTAATTTCAAAGCCTTACCTGATATCATCACCAAACAACTTAGTGAACAACTTCTGTGGATCGTAATTGGTCTCAGCTGCCCAAGTACGAGTGCTCTTCCTCTCAACGTTTCCTGCCGTATTCCCTTCAGTGGACAACGCTGAGGACCCTGCATCTCCAGCAGCCTCAGGGTCTGCCGTATCCGGGCTCACATCCTGGTCAGGATCTTCTTCACCGAATAACTGGTTGAAGAGATGCTTAGCCCATACAATGCAGTGGATTGGTTCAGACGGAGTGTTACGGATCGTGCAACCCGGGAATGTTTTCTGTGGTGCTTTCGGTTGGCATTCGTAGCATTGAGTTAGGCCTTTCTTTATGAGTTCCACCTGAAATGCATTAATAAATTTTTAAGCTGTGTAAAAAGAATACGGACTACAGAAATCTTTTAATTAAATTAAGATAACCCATTAATCTTCTGAAATTGGTATCTAGTGAATCAAAATCTTAGAGCATAATATAACCAGTCGTCATCAAGACGATTTTCCCTCTGCCAAAGGTACAAGCCCGCCGGTCGTAAGCGTTATATAAAACTGTTGCCGCAAGTACTCGCGTCACTTCTCATCGGCCGCGCGCGCGGAATGTAGTCCAGCAAAAATGCCTAATTGCAGTGTATTTCATTGTAAAACGAGGTCACAAACATCAAGTTTACACAAGGATAACGTCTCTTTCCACTTTTGAGTACTATTCTTTCCATAAACTATCTAATAATCCACAAATTCATTAAAATAAAAACCTTCCTGGTCGGATAAACAGTGTTGCCACTAAATGAGATATTCGACCAAACTGCCGTTTTTTTAAACGGTTTTTACGGCTGATTTTATTTAGAACAAAATTATTCTCGCTTTACTTACTAAACTATCAATGCAATAATTGTTGCAGATATGTAAATATACTATGTATATTATTAATTATGTATTTCGAATAACTTTTTGAGTGCTTTTGTACTCGGAACTGTTTAAGACAAGCAATTTTAGACTTTACTTCTTTCATATTAATATTTTTTAACTACAAATTTATATTTTAAACAACATTGACAACATTTAATTTCACTTAATAAAAAAGTAGTATTTTCTTGTACTATCCTGGTCACACTTCAAGAAAATAAGAGATGTGACTTATCATAACTTAAAATTTATCGATATTTTTTACCCGACTGCGCCAGAAGGAGGGTAATGTTTTTCGAGAGTATGTATGTATGTTTTTTTAAATTATGTTTGTATGTATGATTTATTTGTATGTATAAATCTTTGGCTGCCACACTCTACAGCCTAAACGGCTTGATGGATTTTAGCTTAAGAGGTGTCGTTAGATTCGTATTTACTTTATATTTATGTTTGTTTATTGATTTATTAAGTTGATATTAGTTTTAAAAACTTAACATCTATTAAATTATCAATAAACAAACCTGTTGTAAGTTGTTCTTTTAAATTTAAGTAGGTACTTAGAAAAAATATACCTTTAGCAGATTTCTTAATGAGTATTTTTAATAAAAATAAATATTTTTAATATAAATAAAAAAGAAAAACCGTTATCGACTATTAATTGTTATCGCTATTTATCGATAACTAAATATCGGTATTGTCAATCTCTATCGATCCTACGAGTCGAAGGCCATTTCGTACTGTCACCGATACATGTTTATGTGTGCGAATTTGATTGTGTGCGTCAACTTCGAGCTAGTGATCATCAATGGTATTGTCTGCGTGAATAGCGACGACAGCCAAAATGCATTAGTAGTCATGTGTTTTGAATGTGTGCGCTACCTCGTCCCCCTTAAACTCGGCAGACTTTTTTGTACCACGATCGCGGCGTATGTCGTATTCCATTGGTTAAATAATCCAAGATCAAAATAAACGACAATTCTATTTATCTATTCAAAATTGTGTGATTTCTATGGAACATGGGATGTCATCACAACGCCACGAAGTTCACAAATATTACACATGTATTGTGATGATCCGTTAATGAGTTAAGTTACAATATTGTATTAGTACTAGTATAAAAATAAAGGCAATAATGACCTGTCCAGCATACCCAGCAGTACCAGTCTCCACCAAGGGCACATTAGCAGCAAGACACATCCGGTTCACATGGTTACGAGCAACACGGTTGTCTAATGCGTTCAGAACTATATTGAACTGCTTGAAGTACGATACTCCGTAGTCATTGCTGAAATATAAATAAATGATTTTCTTCAGTAGTTCAAAATTCAATAAGTTACATTGTTATAATAATTTTGAGTAGGTTCGGTAACTATACTTGTAGTTTTTTTCTCTTAACTATAAGTAGCCATGTAGTTTGGTGTTAGTAAGCAATTACTTGTTACAAATCAAACATAACCTCAACCAAAAGTTAAAATCAATACCTGATGACGCTGTCGTGATGAGCAACAATATTTACGTTAGGATTGAAGCTTAGGGCACTCTCTTTCGCTACCTGAGCCTTAGACTTTCCTACATGTTCTTTGTGGAACAAAAACTGCCTGTTCAGGTTGCTTACGTCGATCGTATCAAGGTCGATCTGAAAACAAAGACATTTACACTTAAAATAACGCAAAGGACGACGGCTTTACTAACAAATAGCACTTACGATTTCAATCTGCGGGAATCCAGTCAAGACTAGGTTCTTCAGAATCTCACAACCTATGCCGCCGGCACCGACCACCAATATCTTCGAATTGGCGATCGCCTCCGTCAGTTTCTCATCAAAAACACCTGCCACTCGCGCCACCATATTTATACACCGTATTTAGATTTATATACCGATATTTTTCTCGATTTATTGGAAAATTTTCAATATTTTGCAAGGGAAACGAGAACACGGATTCATTTGGCAACTGTCAAACAAAATTGGCGTCCGGTATGTCCGCCATAGACTAAAAATGCGTCTACTTGCCTCGTTCAGAAATATGTAAATCATACTTCTATTTTATTCAGCCTAGTAAGCTTAATTCAATAAGAATTATTTTTATTAAGATCACAGAATTTTAAAATATGTATGTCAGGTTTATGTGGGTTTAGCACAATATGATAAATTAATAAATACATACGAAATCATGGTATATTCGAACTTTACATTCGACTAATACTTTGGAACGAACTAAAACAGTACGCACGACCCGCGAAACATGTTTATCATTGATGTTTATTGTTTAAAAAGTTATTTAAACTCAACCTAAAAACTTACCTACTTTTTATTCCAAGTTAAAATTATAATTGACTAGGTATTCATTATTGACTAATTGAAGGTGTTTTATTATTTTTCTCCGTTTTATTCTTGTTTAGACGTCCATGAGACTCGCATAAAGGAAGGGCACTTAATTTAATGTGGAAATGCGGTAATGGTTAGGACTTAAGACGACGGACAGTATTTTCCGAGTTGCTTGTTCGCAATCAACAAAGCACCCAACCCATATTATTGGCCATTTCGACATTTCGACTCTCATTAAAGTGCCGTCCCGTTTTAGCACCTGGCTGCTGAAAAGGACAGTCGAGTTAAGTCTGCTCATTCTGTTAGCGGTTTGATTGCATGTCGTAATGTAATCGAAATGGCTTGTCGGTTGGCGAACGCGCAAATTGCTAATAGATACGGCTAAATGGCGCGAATTTTAGTTGCAATGAGTTTTTTGGTTCAGTGGCTTTTCCACAAATAAAACTTGGTGAATTGTACAATTTTCTCCGGATTGAACTGAACCTTCATGATTTAATTTCATTGAGATTTTCTTGGTATCTATTATTTTTTATGACGCCGAAAGATGTGTCATTCTGCTTGTCATATTGTCATTGTTATTTTCTAGAAGCCGTGGATGGTAGTTTTTTTCGAAAAATGGACGATAGAAACGATTAATTAATTTTTTTGACGTATTTTCTCTATTTTAATCAGAAATGGGACCAAAAAAGGGCGCGCCGGGTAAAAAGGGTGCGCCCCTTGCAGCACTCGGTGGGAAACCTCCAAAACCTAAGAAGCCTCCACCACCACCAGCCTGTTTCACTGCTGAAGATATTCAGAAATTTAAGGAAATATTCAAACTTTATGATGAAGATGACATTGATAAGGTATAAAAAAAACTTTCTTTCTGTCTGTTATCTGTTATTCCCATAATATAATCGCCTTACTACGTACGTAGGTCGGTAGATATATACTTATTAAACTACTAAATTATCGGATTCATTTCAGAATTCAAACTTTTACTCCTCAACTAGATAATCGATTGATCCATGGATCAGTTCGAAAGCTTCAAATAAAATTATATTAATGAGTAGGTATCTAACAATAAAGCGCAATACATAGGTAGCTATATTTTGGAGAGCACAAAACCTACACGTAGATTAGTTTTTCTTTATTTACCAATGAATCCACTTCTTAACTTTAGGTAAAATTGGGAGCCATTCCCCTAATGCTGCGGACTTTGGGATTCAACCCAAAAGGCGCGGAAGTGAAAGAATTGTTTAAGAAATTTCTGGAAGACGAATATGTGGATATGGTGGACTTGTGGGAATGGTATTTTATGGTTGAAGCTAAATTAAATATGGGTGATGATTTCGAACATGCTGTCACTAAAGCTTTTGCCTTTTTGGGACATGATAAAGAGGATGAACCTACAGGTGTGAATATTGGCTATGTTTTGATACAATAAGTATTTTTTTAACAAGATAAATTCATAGGAATAGGTTTTTTGGTACCTACGCTTCGTATTAGGTAGTTATGGTGTCTCCTTGAGTAGGTACTTAGGTACTTTAAAAAAATGTATTGGTACCTATACCTAGATAAAAAGTTCTTAATAGTCGCCTTTATTGAAGCGACTGATGAATGTGGATGAAGCAAAAGAGGTAGGTATGTTTGAAAAGGATGTGTTCTCACCTACCCTGCTGGGAAAGCGGGGCGCGACATAAGATATCTTCGTAGGTTATATTTTCTTGAAAATCTGTTAGTTAGATATTAAGTAGATATTTATTTAAAACGCGCGATGGAAATCTAAAACTCTTGAAAATTCTCTACATTTAATATTAAACTCACAGGTATAATAAAAATGGAGGTCCTTAGAGAAGAACTTATGAATTGGGGCGAGCCTCTCTCTGAAATTGAATTCGTTGACTTACCAAAAGTAGCTCAAAAGGAAAAAGTGTATAACTTCGAAACTGGAGATTTTGACTATGTGAAGTTTATTGAAATTATGAATTCTAAGGATGTAAGGTAAGTTAGAATAACTATTGTCATAAAAATGCAGCTCAGAATAACTTTCGTCCAGCAGTGGACGTCCACGAGCGAATTGAATTAAGAAATGTCATCCTACAACTTCATTATAAATAAGGTTTAATGCTAGGAATACTTAGGTGTAAATGATAATAGTGTTTAACAATAATTGCCTTTAGTTCGCAACAGAGGGTGGCAAGATTGTCAGTATATTGCTGGCTATAAAAATTGCACCGATCTCAACTTGATTGGATCAATTACATTAAAAAGTCTATTACATTAGGTACCTATACTGTATCTATAAGTACTTATTTACCTTAGACGTCCTTACGTTTGCGCTTTTAATAAGATTAAAGTGCCGTAGTTAGTACTTTTACTTTATCTTATTACCTGTTTTTACGATTATTTAAGACTTCCTACCTATCTTATTAGCATTACTATAAATGTGCCGATATATAATACCTAGGCATGATGACTAAAAAATTTGTTAAGTCCATCACATAGATTATTTTAAAATATTCGACACGTATTTTTTCTTTTTACTCTTAAACTAAAAATTACAAAGTTGCATTGGGTAAAAGTTGCTCGTGACGTTACGCCTACGTAAGATTTTTACCTATGATATGAGGATGGACATTTTGTTACTCTTTCACGTAAAAAAAATTAAGACACTTTAGGTAGCTTGCACATAGATCATTTTAAATTAAATTATTTTATAAGTTTGGATGATAAATGCGTACGACGTCGCAGGCGATCGATAGTAAGCAATTTATTTCGATTAGTTTATCTTAGAAATGGAATTGCGTTTCCAGTTTGTAGTTGTCTATTTGTATGCTAGCGTCTCAAAGGGTCCATCAAGCTTGCTATATGCTAAGAAAGATTCGAGAGAACCATTTCCATTTGCTTTCGAAAATCATTAATTTCAATACTATTATGTGTTTGAAAGGTTAAACAGATTTCCATTATGGACAAAGGTTTAATACCACTTTTTTGCGGCATAGCTTCTGAACAGCCTGTTGCAAAAGTAGAATTTTCCACTCGAATTTTCCTGTGAGGAAACTAATTTTCTACACAACACACCAGAACAAATAAATTCGTGCTGTGCATCTGATTGTTAAGCTTTAAAGTGTCACCTAAGCTGCTAATACTTGTCATTTTCTGTGACTTAACTATTTTGCTGCTTTACTTTCTTTTCGGTTCTAATTCCATCTTTCAAAAGCTAGATAGCCTTCAGCCTTTACACCACTCTTTTGACTAAATTTGTCGCAATTCGACATTTTCTGACAACAAATCGTAAAACTTTGTCAATTATCTACAAATTTTACTTCAGATAGTCATGATTCGGTAGGAAGAAAATTATTCTGTTTTCCTTGTCCAAATATTGAGTTATCTCTATAGCCCTAATTGCAATTATTTTATAAATATGACGAGTCCAACATAAACATTTTTCTGTTTGTATTATGTTACAAACAACCAGATTTCCGTTTATTTCTCTCTCAAACAACGAAGGAAGTTAATTAAGTAATTAGCAGATTTTTATTTGGTTATCTACGCTAACAGGATGTTTTCAGAGGAAAGTTTTGATTCAGTAATGCTTGTCTAAGTAATGGGTACTTACATATCTAAAAGGTGTCTAAGTCTAAACAGTAGGTACCTTGACGAAAATCAAAAACGTAATCTGCTCACGAAACTGACTACTTTCTCTAAGAAACATGGGTCGAGTTACCTTTCTTTACTTTTCATACTAAATGCCAGATTAACTTTAGTATCTATGTATAGGAAGATGAAAAGTTTTTTCATAGGATTTATTGTTCAATTTCATGGACTTTGTTTTCGTCAGGGGTGCATAAACAGCTAATATTCCCAGCGATGGTGGTAACATAGTCGGTCTTTTATTTACGTCTTTTTACTTTAAGTGACTTTCAAAGTACACAGGAAGAACATAATAGCTACTCGGCATTAGAAACGTATTAATTTAGACCGATTTTGGAAAAGAATTTTGCAGTCATCTTCAATATGTTGTTTTTTCCAGATACATTGCGGAGCCGATCAACTTCTTCAAACTTGACCAGAAGACGCTAGCAGCTATGGCTATGCAGAAGGCAGCAGAAGAAAAGGCAGAAATAGAAAGAAGAGAGGCTGAAAGAAAAGCTAGAGAAGAAGCTAGACGACAGAAGATGATCCAAGATGGATTGTTACCACCTGACTAACCTCACCCTTATGCATTGCAAAATAAGTTATTCTTCAAAATTGTTGACAGGTAACCTACTTATTACCCAACCTCATTCAATTGAATCCTCAAAATATAGTCTTGCAAGTATTTATTAGCGTATTGAAATTTAATATCAAAAATACCAAAGAAATAATACTCACATAAGTACTTAAATAGAGAGGGTTTTATAAATCCTACATATCTGTGGTCTGCTGAAATATAATATCTTTGTTCTGAGTACTGCCTTAGTAGAACACACATCTAAATGCACATCATAAAACAAAGAATTTTGTTTTATCTTTATGTCTACATAGGTATATGTACCTACTTATACTTCTTAGATGTCGAAGATATTAATGAATAGCGCAAAGTTTCCAAAATAAATTAAAACACAAAATATTTTACTTTTATTTTTTTAAATTAGAAGCAAGGATTTATAGTGAAGCTTTTCATAGAAAATTGACGAAGTTACCATTAAAAAAAAAAAACAAAAATATACATATAAAAGCGTCTACATTACGTATGCATCAATTGAACATCCCTCAGGTTCCGTGTATGCACAAAGGTTAGGAATGGTTGCCATCTCCCATAGGATTCAATGTTCGCCAGTTTTCTGGCACAAAGTACCTAGATTTCAACTTTTCTCTCCGAAAATAAAGGGCTAACAACTGGTGAGTTAGATACGTAAAGAGTATTCTTTCTTTGGACCAAGGTATCATCGTATTCTTGAACACCATTACCAATAGAATATTTGAATTCGGAAGTCCCCTCATTGTGTTTAGGAAATTCTTCGGTAGGACTACTATAGTTCGTTTCGACTTTTGCACAGATCGCATTTGGGAAGGAATCCAATGGATGACGATCCTGTAGTGCACGCAAATGCGAAAGAAATTCGGCTCCCCTTCTAGTTTTGGTAGCAAATGCCCTTATACCTATTGCGTATTCATTATCTCCATTTTTATCCAAAGTATTTGTTAAAAAGTAAGCCATTAAATCATCTTGCTTGATAGAAAAAGCGAGTGACACATAGTGACACACAGTCTCGTCCCGTTTCATATTTCCGACGTAAATAGGACTTGACGCGAGAATTATCCGCCATTACCCCTGCTCCATTTCTTTGTGAGTTAGAATTATGCAGGCTTGACATTTAAACATTGTTACATGAATATGTAATGTCGCTAGAGACGTCTTTTTAATGTGTAGCGGAAAAAATGTTGGCATATGTAATTATCGTTACTTTTGTTGAGCCTTGTTTATCGCAGAACTTGTTGCACAGTATGTACCTACATAGGTACATAGATACTGTACTAGGTGCTTATGGCTGAGATTGCTATAAGATGTATTTCTATAACTAAATGAATGTAATGAATGGAAATTGTATCATCACGTTCTATAAGTAAGTACCTATGAAAAAATTTAATGACTGAACTTAGCTAACAAGTCAAATAAGAACGTTAAAATTCGAATACATGTTTCGCAGTTTTGGGTGCATTTTGTGTTGAGTTGAGAATAACTTCTAGCTACTTATTTGATGTTATAGACGTTTATTACAGCGAAACTTTGCGATGTGAGGTGTACTAAACACATTCTTCTCATTTGCTCCCACACCAGCATGAAAGCATAAAATATGTGACTAATGAGAAACGCAACAAAATTATATGGAATTGAACACTGTGCACTAAATTGAAAAAAATGGGACAAGTAATTTCCAGCTTCATTTAACTTTTCACGGCAGCAATTCGGTTGGAAATAGAAACGAGGTACGGAGCTAGCCACTCGTGTTTAAAGCGTGCCCATTGATTAAAATTTTGTTCGATTTTCAACGTTTATTCGTTATTTTATGCAGCTGATAAATAAATTGTCTAATAAGTCATGATGGACTCATATTTTATCTCGATTTGACTGAACTAGTCGTGTACCTACTGTAGTTTGGAGCATTGACTGTTATGAAAGTAGTTGAAAGTAATTTTTCTTAGTATAGCTAGCTCACATAGTGTTCCTGGGTATTGATGGTCTTATATTCAAACAAACTCGTCTATTATAATCATCATCTGTTACTGTCAAGAAAAAAGGGATAATCATTTTGTATGAACAATTGTAATGCTATCATACCTAGATAAAATAATCTATTAACGTTATTCATTTGTATTTAGTATTAAATAACCGAAAATTTTGCACAGGGAAAATTCACAGCTACAATAGCCTGCTTTACGATGCAGTAATCCCGAAAATAAATACACAAGCGAGATTAAATTCAATAACTAGGTAGCTAAGGGTTATAGTCTCTTCGATAATTGGATTGCATTGTGAAAATTGCTTTTTCCATGGGTGGAATTAATACGGATTTCGACCGCTTGCAATATTATTGCATCCATACCGCAGGAATTCGTTTGTTTGCCATATACGACCATTTTGATAATTAATATCCATGATAAAAGGAAAATTACTAAAATATCATTCTTTGTTTAATTACAACATGCCATAACATAGATTTTGATTAAAAAATTGAATCAAATTAATTGCTTTCACCATTTACCTCTATATAACGTATGATTTCTGTTTACCTATACGTTATCATTACGAGTAAGTATTTACTCAATACATTTCAATCCATACACTATTGACTAGGCTGTTTTGATTATTTTTTATAATATTAATTATTTACTATATTATAACATTATATATTTTTAATTTATGTTAATTGAATGAGATTGGTCTGTGCCTTTTAAAAAAACTAAATCACTTAAACACGTTCTTCCATTTCGATATCTTGTTCTGGTGTCTGCATATTCCAATGTTGTAATCCATACTTCATCTTATCCCAGAACCACTTCTCCCCCCACTTCACGTATGTATTACTATCCAAATATCCCTTTAACTCATCATTCAGATCCTCCGTAGTAACATCCTCCAACATCAGTGCTATGATTCTGGGTCTACCCTCATTCAAAGTACTAAGTTGTGCTATTCGGAACTCCATCATACCCCAAATTGAGGCCAAATAGTTCTTGGATATAACGATGATGGTACGACGGGAGAGTTGAACAGAGCGCTGGATCTGAGCAGGAATCCATTCACCGGGAACCCAATCTCTATAGTGGACGCAGACTCGGTAGCCCATCATTTCAAGTTCTGGAAGTAGGTTTGTCAGGACAAATTCGTCATCACCGTGAGCGAAGGAAAGAAATGCATCGTATGGACGATCTGAGTCAATTTCTTTTTCAGTTAACCACCACAAACAACACCCACGAGCGTATAAGAAGATCTGGAAATTAAAACGATTATTACATTACCTATTTATTTCGTGATCATTTTAAAGATTGAGTGTCACCATACGTCGGTACCAGTAACGTATGACTTTGAAATTTGTGACGCACAACGGGAATTCAAGACAAGAGTGTATTAACATTCATTTTTACCTTGATCTGTCGCTCAAATCTGGTCCACAAAGCAATGACAACAGCTGATACAGCAACAAGACCAAGAACCACAGCTAATGCTATCTCCATACTGGACCCCACTATTTCGCAAATTGTATTTAGGTCGATGGAGCTAACGAGCTGATCTCCACCCACACAAGTCATGTTATTATAGTCTACTATCTGAAAAGGTTTTGGAGAAACTGATAACTTGTGTGCTTTGACAAGAAAAGAGGAGGATGCCGAAAGTCCTGTTTGCGTCAATAAAATTATTGTTTTACCTGATCTTTGTGTTTCTCCAATGCTTCAAGCATCTCAATATTTTCACAAGTGCAAATAATTGGGTTTCTTGATAAATACACTTTTCTTTCGCTGACATTGAAGAGTGCCTCCAATGTCGACGTATTCAACTGTGCTATATGATTTTGTGTCAAATCCAATACCTGAAAGAATTTGTCTTTATCATAGTTTGGTTATCGAGTTTAGATAGATACGTATTTAAAAGAAAACAAATCATACAATCAAATCTTCGGACAAATCATTTTCATTGAAACTTTCAATAATATTTCCTCGAGCTATTAAATGCGTCATTTTTGGAATGTGTGGGATATTCTTCTGGTTACCAAAGCTGCAGTCTGCTGTAACTGTTCCATCAAGCCAAGAGCGCCGGCAAATGCATGATTCAAATTGATATTTGTCACATGCTATAGTTTTGTTGGGCATGTGTTCAAGACGAGTGGTTCCGCAGTATGCGGTTAGTGACAAGAGATTGTCACGGATAGCGTACGCAAGCCATGCGTCGGAGCAATCACATTTCAGAGATAGAGTCGCGCCTGTCATTTTGAGTGTCTGGAAATAAGAGATGTCTTATTGAATTTGAGGGAAAGTTTAAAAATACTTTAGTTTGACAAATAGGCGAGTCCACACAGACCGAGCAGCCACGCGAGGTAGATGGCGGGTCAAAAAATACCTCGCTATCCAATAGGATATCCAATAGCAACTCAATAGAGTTGCTTAGTTCTTAGGTACCTCTTTTAATTGGCTAAATGCTGCATCACGAGGCTGCTTGCTCTGTGTGGACCCGTCTAATCCTTATTTATTTATTTTTATTTTATTTATTATGGCACAACCACAGTTTACAGTCTTATTCATACACTTTATATAAATTAAAATATTATAGATTTGAGGCTGTAGACCGATGACGGTTACGCACAACATTCGATAGAAAATGCTACAGTAACAGGTACATTAATACTGAAATAACAAAATTAGAATTTTACAAATAAACAAACAAATTAGGAACTACTTATAAAGGTACTATTTAGATGCAGATTTTAAATAACAGTGTGAAGATTGTGCAAAAATATCTAAAGATTTACTATTTCTATTGTGGACTCTACACATTCGATATAAAGGATTGTTATGTGATACATTCAGGCGCGGTCCTAAGGGGGGGGGTCACAGGGGACATGACCCCCCCCAAAATCTAACGTCAAATTGAAAAATCTCAACAATAATAAAAAAAAAAAAGGAAATTTCTAGCTATCCCCTAACAGCGATAGATTTATAATTTGCTGATATCTAGTGGTATTTTTATGAACTGCGTACGATGGCCAAAAGAACTTGGAAATGACATCTAGTTTATAGTCTGATCCTTAATCCGAGTCACAAATTGACAAGTGCAACTGTCAATTATACCAAAAAGGGTGACCAGCTACAATAGTGATGTTCAGCAATCTATAGATTTAGATGTTTAGTCGAGCCTAATTTTATTAGGTACCTAATAAAAAAAAAACAGTAAGTATGCAATAGGTTTTTATTTAATAATAAGATTAGAGGAATATAATAGCATACTTATTAAAATTGCTCACTACAAAATTATTACAAAAGATGGAAAATTTATAAAGAGATTTAGAGAAATTAAAATAAAACATTACAAGTTCTTTTATACATTTTTACACGACTACGGCGAAGCCAAAAGGAAGTGTGTTTGGCAGTCTATGTATGTATGTATGTTCCACCGTAACTTCTAAAATACTGAACCAATTTTGATGAATGAGGTGTCAAAAGATTCGTAATAGGCGTGTAAAAACATGGTTGAGAGCTAACATGTTAGAAGAGCGATTAACAGGTTTAGCTCTTCTAAACATTCACCCGGAAATAGTACCAGACATCTCAAATATTATCACCCGATTCGCAAATACAAAAAGACGACTTCCATTTGTTTTATAAGTAATGTATAAAATAAAATTGTGTCTTGTGCAATAATGTTTTTTTTATTCCAGATACCTATTTTTTATTAGTGTAGTGAGTGACCCCCTCCAAAATTTCAGGCTACGACCGCGCCTGGATACATTATTGTTACAACCTGGAATATGGAAAAGTTGTTGGGTTCGGTTACTACCTCCATAATGAAACTGAACATGGCTCAATAAATGTTCTGTATCCCATTTCCCATTAACAATTTTATGTAATATAACTCACATAGCGTCGTTTGGCCAATATTGCATATTGTTCACTATCAAAATCATGACCTTCAACCAGAGACGTGTTGGTCAGATTGATTTCTTTCAATAATTTCGATTGTTGCAGTGGTAAACCCTGAAACTGAGGACAATAAGACTTAAGTTTTATTAGTTCTCATGCTTTTACATAAAGAATTGTAATGCTATCTATACACCAAAGCCGCCGGCATACCGCACGGCTAGGCTGACGGCTTTATGTCATACAAATGGCAGCTGTTAAAAAAGCAGGCGGATTTGGTGTGTAGATACCATAAGGTTCAAATCAATCGATCGACGGCCTTGATCGAAATTTATATTCTATTAGTCGTGATCCATAAAAGATTGATCGATTGGTCTTGTAACAGCCTTAAATACTGCGTTTAGAGGATAGCCTTACCTTTAAAAAATTTATCGTGTTACTGCTAAGATCTAAGTACTCCATTTTAATAGCAGTTACCTCTTCAAAGCATAACGATGTTGTAGCTGTGTATGCAAATGACATCGTCTTGATAGATGGCGCGTATAAGACTGAAAATAAGACTTGTTGGTGAGGCATCCGCTATTGAGGCCTTACTTCTGCTAATGCTTTGATATCACATGTCGTATAAAGAAGTCATGACGTTAACTTTCTTCTTCACTTGTGTAAAGTAGGTAGGTATTCGTACGTTGCGGTCTTCCTGTCCTCAAGAATCTGTTAATGCTGTTATGTGGCATCTAGCTATGATCTTTCATCTTCTATTTCCCTGCATGTACCTACATTTTTGAAATGATTTAAGTAATAACAGCTATATACCTTGAAATGATTTAAAATGAAGACTTACATAAGCTGTCACGTTTCCAAACATGGAAATTACACATGTCCAACAGTGGGTTATGTGATACATTAAAGTGGACGAGCTTTCTTGAATATGTTACTAAAAAGAATATGTCGTTTAGATCCTTCAACTCGTTGTAGGATAAATCCAGATCTTCTAAAGCATCCAGTTTTAGAGTACTGAAATAAAAAAAAGTTTTTGGTTTAAATGAGTTTTACTTAGGTATCTAATTTGGGCAGAAAGAAGCTTCAAAAAAATCTCATACATTACTTAAGTAGGTACGCTAAGTTCCACGAAACTCATTCCTTCATAATCTATTTATATATCAACTTAATTTGTTATTATAATTTTGTACACATTCACCACGGAACATGGAGTATACGTATAAACTTACTTAGGTATTTTACTGATCTTATTATGGTCCATCTTGAGTTTTCGTATATTTTTCTTGTTACTAAGAAGTTCTTGTAACGGTAAAGGCTTCCAGTCATATTCGTTACTATGAGATATAGTTATGTTATTTATATTTTCAATATCTGACAATACTTTTTCAATAGAGTCAACGGTTTGTGATTCAAATTCAATTGATTGAAGATTCGAACAGTTGGACAGCCAGAATCGAGGTATTAATGTCATATTCCAATGTACTAAGGTTATTTTTTCCAAATAAGAGCAATTTCCGAATGCACCCAATGATATTCCCTCTTTCAGTGTAATCTGTAAAAAGAATTGACGAAATTGGCTTACATCGATCTCCGAAACAGTCGTACGTTACTTGTGATGGTAAACGTCTCGACTTGAGAGATGTTAAAGCCGGTTGCAGACCAAGAGCTAAGTTAATTTAGTTGAGCTCACGTAGCTACCGCAGTTTCACATACACACGGTATAGTTTGCAGTTTGCACACAAGTATTGAAAACTACGATAGCTATGCGAACTAAGCTAGGTCTTGGTCTGGAACGGCTCAATAGTCAAGAATTTTTCGGACCTTATTTAAAAAAATAATTGTTTGCTACAAAAATCTTCAAATTTCAAAAAATGTACACGGAATTACCCTTTTCAACTTTGTAGGTGGCAATTCGGGAAGTTGACTGTACGTGATAGTCAGTTCTTTTAATTCCTCTAGATATGATAAAAAGTGTGGTACGAAAAGGCCCTTCCTATCGTATTCTGCAAGACCGTATTCGATATCAAGAGCTTCATTTGTTAAGCCATTAAATCTTTGAAAAGAGAGGTCAGTTCCTGAAACATAATATGATACTTAAAGTATTATAATTTAGAGTTCTTTCGTCTCTAGTCCGTCGATATAAACTAATTCCATCTTTAAATATACATAAATTAATTCACAGTTATTAATTTCGAATAAACTTTTTGCTAAAAGTTTTTAAGTTATCAATCTTTAGGTACCCAAGTAGGTAGCTACTTATTAAGTTTTGGTTTGGTTTTGGTTTTGGTAATTGTCGTCGTCGTTTGTAGTGTGTGATTTTTTAAGGAAGTCTGTAGCAGAAACTGCGATGCAACTCAAAAGTAACTAGCAGTTTCATTTGCGTTGCAGTTGCGTTTCATCGTGTGTTCTGGGTCTAAGAGTATTCAAAAATAAACAAAATAATTACCATTAACAAAATCTACCGTCAGCGTCTTTGGAATATTTAACTTAAATGATTTAAGCACATCCACATATGAATTGTAGTGAACATTACAATCGAACGTTGAAGTTAAAATGACAACATTCTCGATACTCGTTGTCGTATTTATATTTTTAAGTTCAAATTTGTTTCTATCCTTCATATAACCTATTAAGCTGTTATTGTTGCACATTATTAAATAATACGTATCTGTAATATAAAACCATTATTTTAATTAAAAAAAAAAAAACAACATTATTCCAAATGTAAAAGAAACAGTGGCTTATAATGATATCCACACGGCGCGGCGCGGCACTAAATTTTATGTAGGTAGAGGAATATTATATTCCTATTAATTTTTATTGGTGACTGCTATAATAGCAGTCACCAAAAAAAATATTACTTATTTAAAATATGATAGATGGCACCTCGATAAAATGACTTAAGAACGAATTAATTTTAATTTATTTAAGAATAAAGATTTTAGAAATTACGTACCGTATCTACCTATGAAAGCCAAAACAGATTTCACGAGAAACAAAATCAAAAATTTGGGCGTTCTCATTGCTGTGATGACTGAAAGCAATGATTAAATTATGAACAATAAACAGCAGTCATTTTGTGTGAATAGTCATGGTCAATATTTCCTCAATTTATATTCACTATAAATATAGCCTGACCTTACTCGTAATGTCAAAGAATTAGTTGGATGCTCCTTGAGCGCGTCGAGTCTACTAAATGCAATAACGTAATATCTCTAAATATGTAACTGCTTAGTAGACTAAACATTTTGTGGCTTGATTACTAAGAATTTTGAGCGTGAATATTTCATTTTCTTCTTTTTTTAAATATTTTCACATGTGTTAAGTATATTATAGGTAGTTAATGTAAAATAAATAATTTTAGTAGGTCCATATTTTTGGTTTATAAATTTAACAAGAAATTCTTGTGACAATAAATTCAATTCGCAAAAGTTAAAGAGTGGAGGTAGCGACAACGCATCTGCGAAAAAATCTATACAGACATTATGCGACATTTACTATAACCATATAAACTAAACACAGTAATTTTTGGATGTCTATCTTTAAACATGTACTTATGTCCATTAAAAAATATTTTCAAAGCCCTATTCGATAGCGTAAAGCATGATTGATAAACAAACGAACAGACAAACAGTATTCAAATATAAACTGTGTTCATGATAACAAAAGCAGCGGTTGTCCGGACGATAACAATTTAGATTGTATTGAAGGGTTTTTACGTAGAGAACGATGACATGTCCTTGCTGACCATTTGGGCTTTGGATTGTAAAGCAAGAAACAGACTGATCCCATGTACGGAACCCATGATGACAATCTTCTTCATAGAAATATTATGATTATATACTTTTATATACCTACACTTGTCATACGCAACGCTATCTCACGCAAAGTGGGTACAAGTATGCTTCTAGTTTTCATATTGGGCATGATGACTAAAACATTTTTTTTAGTCCATCATATGCATTATTTTAAAATATTCGACATGTATTTTTTCTTTTTTCTCTTAAACTAAAAATTACAAAGATACACTGGGTTAAAGTTGCTCGTGACGTCACGCCTCAGTACGATTTTAACCGAGGAGTGACGTCAATACCCCCCACTCCGTAACTTTGATGCTCTGTATCTTTGTATTTATTTATGTAGATATTTGATCAGGTAAAAAATGTGTTTCAAATATTTTTTAATAGCCTAAAAGACGGAATAATTATTTTTTGAATTCTTGAATGTAGTCATCATCCCCTTTCTAAGGGTCAATTTGTCATAATAATGCGTTGCGTACTTTGTGTAGGTGGAACCAGTCTGTCTGTGCCGTAATACTCACATTACTCATCACGAGGTTTTGCCAAAATCTTGTCACAGCTGCTAGCTTGACTCGAAACGTCCACGTGACTGGTAGGTACTGGTCCAACCAAACCTGGGAGTTTCAACATTCGTTGAATCTAAATTGAGACTGATTGTTCATAATTTGATTGCCGTTGACGCGCTTACGATAACGTCATATAATACAATCTTAGCTAGCTTCCGAATCGTCCAATCCGAATCCGATCCGATTAACCTCTCACATACATCCCACTGACCCATTATAAACCCAGACACAATAGTATTTCTATTGTTTTTTTTTTCTGGGATGTGAAAGATTATAATGGATTAAGTTACCATAGAGTTCTACGGCTATGCAGTTTCTATGGTCAATTTAATGGGATTCGGATCGAATGTACTGCGAAACCACTCTATACTATAGAGTGGTTTCGCAGTACATTCGATCCGATAGAGTCTATAGTGTATTCCTTTCCGGAATTTGCTTAAAAGTGGGTTTGTTGTTGTATATTTTGCTCTTCTTCTTATCTGTTAGCAAACCATCAACAAATAAATATGTAAACATCTAACTACCTCAATTAAGGATGTAGGTACTTAATTATAATTACATATTTAACGTATTTAATAGTTCGACGATTCTAAGAATACTTATAACCTTCCAATTTATTTCAAAAGAGATATCATAAAGATTGTTCTCTATCTACATCTAAGAGCAATAAGTAGCGCGTCACCGACTAGGTATGATAAGTCGGTAAAGAGCATTAAGTTGCGTTGCGTTATTAGGTTTATTTTTAATAATTGTACATACCTACTTTCCAAGTATGGCCAAGGTAGATAGTATTGTCAGATATACAAAGGACTTTTGTCTTAAACCTTTTTTAAGGAATTTTGAAAATCATGCAAATACGGCATAGTGCGTAGCTAACTAACTAAATTAATTTCTGATTCACTTTTCCTTCTGACTGTACTAAGTAGGTAAAACATTTTGTTTTGTTAATTTGCGATATTTAGTTAAATGTTCCAATTACTAATTGACATACGAGTACCTAAATAAATACGTTTTTGTTTAACATTTTTAATTAAGTTCGACGCCACTTTTAGTAAATAATATAAATATTATCCTTAAATTTGTTTCTATGTGGATAATGAACCAAGATATTATTTATTGGATTTAACGAAGTGAATAAGTATCGGAGCAAACGAGGGTTAAATTGCACAATATCATTATATGCAATACACGCCTCACGCCTCTACTGGGTCCTGCGATCTTGCTATTATAGCATTTTACATTTTAATATTTATTGTTGTTGCATTTTTCATACCCTCCATTCATGGATCTATAGACTTAATCATATCTTGCAACGCTGCAAGTTTATATAAAAGGAAGTAGGCAGGTAAGTTTATGTACGTAGTAAGACGGGTGTCATGTCGTATCAAGATGTTAAAAAGAAGGCAGAAAATAGGGTGGGGTTGGAAGAGGCTCCACCGACAAGAGCTAAGCTCTTAAATAATAATAAGAAGAAGACGTAGGGCATAGACAAGTTTTGGCGCTCGTCTTAGCCAGCATGTGTTGCATTTGTTACAAAATTTCAAAATGTTTTGGGAAACGCTTTCCCGCTATAAGTTTCCAATCTGTGGTTTGTATAAGTATGTATTTACTGTAATACGAGTATAGTTTTGCGGAATCGGAATTCAAGAATATTCTCTTATTCTAATAATAGGTCTTTACCTATGAAATTGCCGTTTTACAGTACTGGCCATTTCAATTAAAAATATTTTTTGTTTAGCTAAGAATTCTAATTTCAAATTAATTTCATTTTAAAAATATGAAATTCTTTTTCCAAAAACAGTCATTTGTTTATTGGTTAGTGTTACATTTTCATTGCATTTCAATCATTTTCGTCAACATGGATACGTTAAAAATTCGAGTAATTATGGAATATGAGTTCCGTCGTGGCAGCAACGCGGCACAAGCGGCTCGCAACATCAACGACGTGTACGGAGCTAACACTACAAACCAACGAACCACTAGTTATTGGTTTGCTCGCTTCCGTTCTGGAAATTTCGACCTGAAAAATGAACCCCGCGGTCGTCCGAAGACTTTGGTCGATGCAGACGAATTGAAGGCGATCGTGGAAGCTGATGATACTCAATCTACGGCTGAATTAGCAGCAGCTTTCGACGTTAGCATCAAAACAATATTGGTCCATTTGCGTCAAATTGGCAAGGTAAAAAAGCTTGACAAATGGGTGCCCCACGAACTCAATGATCGCCAGCGCCAAGTACGCGTCGAGACGTGCCGTGCATTGCTCAACAGACACACAAATGAAGGAATTTTGAACCGCATTGTCACCTGTGATGAAAAATGGATTCTGTTTGATAACCGTAAGCGCTCAGCAAGTTGGTTGGATCCTGGTTCAGCACCTAAACAATGCCCTAAACGAAAACTTACCCCTAAAAAGGTGATGGTTACTGTTTGGTGGTCTAGCACCGGTGTGATTCATCACAGCTTCTTACCAAATGGGGAGAGTATTACTGCAGATGTGTACTGTGAAGAATTGAACACAATGATGGAGAAGCTGGCACGTCTCCGACCAGCATTGGTCAATCGCTCGTCTCCGCTGCTCCTGCACGACAACGCGCGACCTCATACCGCACAAATGACGGTCTCCAAGTTGCAAGAACTGGGGTTGGAAGCTCTCCCTCATCCACTGTACTCACCGGACCTTACTACAGACTACTACTTTTTCCAGAATTTGGATAACTTATTGACTGGAAAAAAATTCAATAATCAAGAGGCAGTTCAAAACGCCTTTGAAGAATTTGTTGCCTCTCGTCCAGCTGATTTCTTTAAGAAGGGCATTAATAAACTGCCACTGCGTTGGCAAAGATGCATTGATTGTATGGGTAATTACTTCACTTAATACAAATAAAAATTATATGAAAAAAAAATCGTTTGAATTTTTTCATACAAAACGGCAATGGGCATTGTTCAATTTTTATGTCCCTCACTTTTTATTTCATAGTTCGATTATATAGAGTATTTTGAGAAACCTATTTGAATATTATTGAATTTAACTCAGTCTTTCTATTTTTTATGAATTATTTAGATTTTTTAGTAGTCTTTATACGATGACGTCATCAATTTCTTATTATTTTTTTACCTTTGCCTATTTTCACATTTAAAAAAAAAGTTTTGCTTTGACGTTTGACAAATGTCAATTAGTAGTGTCAGTCATTGCATTGTATTGTTTGTCGTGGTCGTTATCGGAATAAATTATCTTCGTTTAGTTAAATAACTAAACTTTACACCATTATGAGTGACAACTTTGTAAAAGGTAGAAAATGTGATGATTTTAGAGTATGTGGCATCATGTTGTCATCATAACTTAGCCGAAATAAGGGGAGCAAAGATTTTAATGTAAGTAGTTCCCGGATACGAACAACAATTTTGTCTGGGCTATTTTTCGAGTCGTTTTTACAAGTAGGAACGAAGCACTCTATAATCCATGGCTATTAAGTGAAATGCTTTGTAAAATAATAGAATATTTGTTAAAAAATCAGGTTATAATAATGTTTGTTTATGTACTTGACACTTTTGACAGTTGTCACACGCATGTAACTTTTTAATGATATTTGAAGGCAAAGGAGCTTTTCTCTTCAGCCAAATGATGACGTCATTAAAGGGCAAATAAAAGTCATTTCTTTTTTAACCGTAAAATATTACAACTCGTGATTATACTATTTTTTTTTTATGCACTATACTTATGAATAACCTTATTTCTCGAAATGGATTTAATATTAAGACATTTTGAAAAAAATGAACAATCCCCATTTCATAGGTAAAGACCTAATATTAAGCTACCAACCTACAGTATTGGCTTTTTAATATTTTTAACTTTGTTGTTCATTGGACCTATATAAATAGCATTTCCAATAATTAGTTTCCATTGGTCCACCACCTTCAGGCTTATTAAATACGTGGTCCAACGAGGATCATTTCACATTTACCTATCTATTTGTGGAAGCAACTTTTTTATATAAGAGAAGTCATCGATGATACTCGACATTTCAAGTAGCATGTTGCACACGATCTTACGAACTATAACAACAAATTCAAGTTCTTGAAAACTATTAAAATGAATGTATTCAAAAAAGTTAAAAAGAAACTGAAATCCTTTTCATCGCTCGATGTTATCTTTTACGTTCACATGGTTCTCGGATCATACTACCGTTTGAGTAGGTAGTTCAAAAATCATCAACAATATTGGTGCACTTTATTGTATAGCATGGACTATTACCACCATGGTTATATGTATTCCGGCTATATCCAAAATAACTTTCCAATTCATGGGTGTTATATTCTGCAAAATGTTTATAATCAAAACAGTTATATACAGACGTATATAGCGTCTATCACACGTATCGACAGAGAAATGGAGTTGAACAATTCACCACTCCTGACATTTGGAATGAAAATTATCTAATATGCTCTATTTGTACCAGATTGACACTCCTACAATTTACCGTATTCAGGAGATTGACTTCGAATGACATAATATTAACTTGTTGGATTCAGTACATAGACATGACAATTTTGACACAGGTAATGGTGTTCAGTCTGTTGCAAGACCGCATTAAATCGTTGCAGATGTTGATGAACGATGAACTCAATGACCTACGAGATGCTCTAACAACTGACCAATTACATTTAACAATCAGAAAGGTTAAGAGATTGGTTGGAATGTATTACAAGATGTTGGACGATTTTTTGGACATTGATGGACCTGCAGATATTGGCAAGTTTATATGCATTGATTTTGTTATAGTTAATATACTTAGTCAAATAATTATGTTTTTTTGCCTTGAATTTCATAGTCTGCTGAAACATTATTATGTTTGTCTGCTTTCAGTTATTTACAACATTGATGTTTACCTTTATAAAGATTATGAACCTTGCTGATGAGGCATGTAAAGCCTATATATCACTGAACGTAAGTATTGTACTTATTTATTATCTATTTACGTCTTTGTAACTCGTCTAATCAAAATCATATCCTATTTAATTACAGGTTGAAAACAGAACAATGTATGAGTAGGTATATACAATTCACAGCACCGGAGGCGCTATTTCTTTACGTGATTTCAATTTTACCCGGCGTATTTATGGCATTAGCTACGAATGAAGTAGAAAAGGTTAAGCTTCGCTTATTGGAAAAGATTGCTGAATTTCAAAAAGGTGAGCAATTTTGTGTCAACTGGCTTTGCGAAGATTCTTTGTCCAGGAGGATTTTGGTCGGGAGTGGACAGTCCCTTGCTTGTAATAGACGATTAAAAATGTGATGTGCATTTGTTTTCCAGATAAATGGTTAGTCGGTGAGCTTCAACACGCGTACAACTGCTTTGCGTGTTGTCCGCCAGAGTTCCGTCTCTGTCGCTGCGTGTCAGTGGAAGCTACTTTGCCGCTCTCCTTCCTCGGCTTCTGTCTCACCTACATCGTCGTCATCCTGTAGTTCGTGAATTTCAATTCGACTGGATCTTAGACAGCTTTTGAGCCAAAAGAAATCACGGCACCGGGCCGTCGTATCGTATTGGCCTTAAACTCTGCTATTTGTACTTTATCTCTGCTGTCGTCGTTTCAGAAGAAGTTCCTATTTGTTAAATAATAGAAGTCTTTCGTGTTAGTTGCTGTTTGTTGTATTTTTGCTGCACAAAAGTAGATTCTTTCAAAAATCACAACTTAGAGTATATTGAATAAAGAAGTTTGATTGCATAATTTGCTTTATTTGATAAATAAGATGCCCTCCCTGCCTGTTTGTTTCTTTAACATTTTAAGCTTAAAAAATAAGAATATAAGACTTATATGCTTTTCAGCATTCAACTTATGAAAGATGAACTAAAACAAAAACTAACTTATGAACTGAATGCGTTGGCCTTGGTGCCAACTGGCTTCTTATTTTATTTATATTTGTAGGTATATTTAGGTATCTACTTTAGGTACCTACTTCAAACAACAACATCAATATGCATGAATGTATGATAAGCATGGTACAAAAATATTTCCACCATTCAATACCAAGTTATAATTGCGATGTAGGAATTGATGTCTGCTTGTATTGTAGTAGGGAGAGATATTTTTGCAGCTGTAAATGGATGTGGTTTTAATGTGAAAGCTTTCAGAGTGTCTACAATCTACATGGCGCGCCGGCGGTAAACGCTCTTAGCACGAACCTGCCGATATTATTTTTAAACTACCTATAATACATACCTACGAAATAATTTCAATTTAATTTAAACTAAAGCAACTTGATTATGATTATGATTATGATTATTAAAAGGGTTATTATTTCGAACTTGCGTATTCAGTACATTAATTGTATTGCTACAAATGAATAGCGAAGACCGTTTTCATTCGAAAAGGCTTTAATCAAAATTTATTTTTGTTGATAATGGTAGGTACCCAAGTTTGTTTAATCTTATTTAAATTTAATGATTGCCTACGTAAATTCAGCATTGAAATATTATCATCGTAATCTTACTCATTGCGATTACGGAGATGTAGAAATAAATCTTTGAGTACATACCTACTTATTATTTTATAGCTAAGCCTCTTTTTTAATTTTGTGCCATGTTAAGTATATAAAATACCAAATGTATTCTTGCGTATACCCTGATATTGGGATATTACCTACTTGTTTTAGGTATACTTTCCTATGACGAGGATACCATTTTTCTCATTTCTTATCCTTGATCAATGGGAAGAGCTGAGTTTCCATTCTTGTAGATAAAACAGGTAAAATATTTGACTTGGAAAAGACACGCCGATTAAAAGCAATTTTATCCCAATAATTGCCTGACCAGATTCTGTTTATTGCAGCCTTTGCCAACGAGGTCAATCTCGCAGGTACTAACACGATTAATAATAGCTTTCAAGCCGAATATTGAATTTATGTAAATTCGCGATTCCTTCAAGGCTTCGCGTAAAACGATTTAGTTAGGTCGTCGAGTAGATTCGAAGGGAGCTGGCAATTAAAATATTCTTTTAAATAGTCCTTTTATAGCTTTACATAAATTGCTGACCTGATTTGAAAAAGAATTACAAAAAATCTATAGAAAAAAATAAGAAAATAAACAAAGACATTTAAATTAATGGTATTCATAACACAACTATAGCTATTATACATATAAGTACTTAGAGATAGAGAAAGTGTGTTGGCAGTTACTTTGTTAAGAGCTTAGGTAGAGCAAATGTAAAGAGGCTGTGGTTGCGTTCTTTGGGAGATCCCAGAGCCTCAGACTATGCACTGAGGGTGGTCGGTCATTGATCGAAACTTTCAAAGCCTTCATATAAATTAAAACTCAATTTTCATTTTAAAGCATTTCAAAGAAACACATCATTAGTAAACAGCAAACCATAATGATTCCACGTCAAAGGTGTAATTCTCATTAAATTCGTCAAAATTCATTGTTTCCTTGCTCTTTTGTGGACTTTTCGAAATCGCACCTCGCCCGCCTTTGTTCCTTCAGGATCAGCTTTCAGTTAATTGTGTTTAAGCTAAAAATAGAAACTGTTCTGAGGGATGAGATTCTTGTCCTACAAAGTCTTTGACTTATCTTGATAAGTTGTTGAATTGGTTCAATATTGCATTGAGAATATTATAGGACGAAAGAAAATAATTTTTGAAGTTCCCGATTGGAAGGAACTTGTACGAATAATTAGTATAAATTGATATTGCCTTGATGTTTTCACTTCTCTCTCTCAGTGAAGTCTGCAGTAAGAAATTTCTTTTAGAACCTTTTGTATGACTTCTCTTTTCTACCTCTGTGTACCATTTTCTTCTTGCAATAAAAGTTTTGAGTTTCTATCGCAGCGTTTTGGTAAGATTTTAAGATATTTCAACATAGTCTAGAGCTTGAAAGGCACGCTTTGACCTATTATGGTCAAGTATTTTCATCCAGCTTTGACAGTTAATTGCCTTGGCTCTTTAGCACTTTCCGTTTATATAAAAGTTTATTCAACGCTACCAAACTTTTTTTTCTAATAATGTATCAATTAACTACTTCATAATCGAGTAGGTATCTATCAAGATTGTAGCAAACTTAGACTATAACACGCGGCCTCTTGCCCATGTAGGGAAGCCCGATGTTTGTTCAGTAGTCGCGAGCATCAATTAGCGGTACTCAAACATGGCCGCTCCTTGCCTCTGCTCCCACTTGGGTGCAAACACATTGACTACACTTTAGCGGGATAAACAAGCGTTTTTCTAACATAAGGTTAACAGCAAAGAAGAAGCAAAGGAAGAACGATTGCATAAACGGTAATTATAATGAATGCTCAATGGTCCATTAAACAAAAGGCCTTTTCTGAAACTTGTTCCATTTAAATATCGTTCCTTATGGTTACAAAATTTTTACTAACATTTTATTACAAACTTTTAGTATACAAAAATGTTAGTAAACATTTCATAACAAGAATTTTGTATATTAAAAGTTTGTTAGAAAATGTTTATAAACATTTTTAACATGCAGTGTGGGGAGCACTAATCAAGTATACTTAAAGGTGTAGGTATGCTATGCTCCCTTTTCCAAGAGTTGTAAAATGGATAGCAATCACGAGAGTAATGTAAATTGTCAAAATAAATCAATTGTTTATCAATGTGGTAGAATGAAAATTATTTCGTTGTCAAGCGAACAATTTAAATATTGGATTATTGGCGCAATTTTTCAATTTTAAGTCACACAGCTAGGTAGGTACCTAAACGCTATTTCTGGGTGCCTAAAACCTTACCTTTTCCCGGCGGGTGTCAGTGTTTACGTTCTAAATACCATTCCGGGATAAAGTTACGTTTTAATCACCCTCGTGATGACGTCAAGCCCTTTTGAAGCGTGAATCGGCATCAACCGGATTTTGATTTATTTTACCAAATTAGTAATTCGAGAGCCAATTTTGAGGGCGTGGTTCAGTCGAGAGTTAATCATGAGAAGTAATCGAGATGATGTACAAGGTTGATTTTGACATGTCTAGCAAAAAAGATATCTTGATAATTTATCAACTAAAGAATGAAGAGAGAGATATCTAATAAATTAATAGAATTATTGGCAATTTTATTTCATTAATCAAAACTACCTAAGTATTTATTATGAATTTAGCAGAACTTTCATAACAATGCATCATGCGTTGATGAATGTAATAAAAAGATTAAGATCCTTTCTTTCTTTGTAAGTAAAGTACATAAGATAATATATCACTTCTGGAATCTAACCATACAACGACATCCAGGAAAATAAGAACAATAGAAAATCTATTATGTCTGGGTTTATAATGAGTCAGTGGGATGTGAGAGGTTAATATAATCTTTGCAAGTAACTAAAACGTACGGGCCTAATATACCTACTTAGCTCGAGTTATGTAGTTAGTTGTGTGGAAAAAGGACAACGCTCGTAAGATAGGACGGGGATAACAAGTCCCGAGATATGGACGAAAATTGCCTCCAATAGGGTCACCAAATGCTGGGATTTGTCAGGATTACTGACGGGTTTGAGAAGGCACTTGTGTCGTACTATAGCGCACTTACAAAGTGCAAATAGCTGGTTTCTTGTCATCAGCAAATTCGAGTACTAGAGATCTTTATTACAACCTTTAATTACCTTCGTTTTTGCAGGATAAAGTAACAAACATTTATCCTTTTTTATATCGGAACAAACTCGCACGTTTATAAAGCCAGAAGGATTAAGAATTTTATTATCATCCTATGGGCATATTATTCCAAAGAAAACTCTTTATATCGTATCATAATGTACCCAAAACAACGGTTTTTCAACGAAGCTTCATCAAAATTAAACTCACCAATTTATTTAGTCAAGATTCCGATTTGTTTTCGAATAAGAATTCGTCGAGTGATAGATCTCGGAATCATCTGTTTGGTGTTGAAAATTGTTTTGACTTCCGAGTGTCGGACAAACAAACCGACTCATTGACTCAATGGAATTCTCTGAAGGACTACCAAGTACCAACTCATTTTAGAATCACAGGGATGAAGTAAGGAGAACCAGAAGAAGGAAAATATAAATCTTTGTAGACTTTGTACAAAATATTATTATCAGCTGTGTGTTGGCATAGTGCCAATGGCATTTTTGACAGATCTGGTCGTAATCAGTGCAAGCTATTGTTTAGCAGAAAAGCAAATGTGTCAAAAATGCCATTGATACTCTGCCGATACACATTCGTTTGAAGGACTTGGGCCCCTGGATGGAGAGCAGAAAGGTTTCTGTTCAGAAATAGAATACGAAAGGCTAGCTAAACCAGCCTGGTCTTTGGATTTGTATGGTCTTACTAGTCACGTGCTGTGGTTTGACATTTGATATCAAAACAATATCCGTGATAGGTGGTTTGCGGTTCCGTTTAATTAAACGTCGTCGAATCGTCACGTAACAGTCCTTGTCTATTGTTTTGGAATTTGGTTTCCTTTTCTTAATCCGTCCCAGGTAATTGCCTAGACAAAATTAATTTGGTTAGATCCCAAAAATACCTGTAGTGACCTACATATACAGGAATTTTAATTAAAGGCTCTTTTGGTGGTGACTCTTAACCAAAATAGTGCTTTGTGCATAGTTTCTAAAGAGGCGTCTGAATATTTGAATAGAAACTCTAGAGGTTGAGGTTTTATGTCATAATCCAGTTGTAGCCGGTATTGCCCACGCATTATTGTTCACAAAACTAGGTATTTGAATATGCTCCAAAAAGAAACTTATTTATCATTTCTCTAAAACGTATATTTGTCACAATTACCAGGTCTAGTGTGATTTGGTTAGTTGCCAGAACCATATTCGTTTATCTGCTGGGCATTCAGAGACAGTCTCCCAAAATTGTTGATATTTTGTTTTATTTTTTGCATGCTGCAAAGCCTTTTCATTAAACTGTTTTTTATATAAATTGTTACCTACGAAACTTTTTATGAGAATTTAGTGCACGTAGGATGAGCAAAAAAATTGGGTTATTTTTGAAATGGTCTGAGTACCTTCGTTGTTAATTATTGAGAAAAACGTACGAGAAACTCTTTGATACAAGTTTCGCTACCCCTGCTTCCAACATTCAATTTTAATGTAGTTTGCTTTTAATGTAAATAAGCTGATATCGGCTGCTTAACCCTGTCACAAGTCGAGAGCGTTGATAAGGGTCGATTTCCATTGACACCAGTCAAGTCATCTCATGAGTAATGCAGATACACTTCGAATTACATAGTAACAGATGTTTCAAGTTAGGAATCTATTGTTGAGGAAATTGCTTAAATTGTTAATGTTGAGTTAGATAAGAATGCATGCACAGCTGATACACTGAACTTTTTTCCTTACACATGTATGGTTAAGGAGGAAACAGTTGCTCAGTCGGGTACAGTGACTCACCATCGGTTTGTAAAGAAGGAAAGAAGATACGTTTATCTCTTTTGCATTTGTCGGAAGCGTTTGGCACGCGCAAGCGCAAGTGCAAAAGAAATGAACCGTATCTCTTATCTTTCTTTACAAACCGATGGAGAGTCACTGTACCCGACTGAGCAACTGTTTCCTCCTTAACCCTACAGATAGTAGGTTACACAGAACTACCCACGTTCAAAAATGTATTTCTTTCTTACTGATTAAGAAAATTGGTGCATCTGATCCTAATTACTTACAGGCTAACACTATAGGTGCATTGGGCACAAATTATGCGGATATAATTTAGATCCAGTGTCTTTATTTTCGGGAAAAGGAACTCATTAATTTTTGTGTTTTAATAACCAATGGCAAAAGCCTTCTGTTGCACTTCAAAAATTGGATGAATAAAAGTAATATTAAGTATAAACTTTTAGTAAGTACTAAACAGCATACATACCATTAGGGGAGCGTCAATGGAACGATTCGCAATGCAAGAAGCGATGGAGCGTATGGTGGCCGGAAGTGAGATTACGCCATGTTGTCTGACGCCGGAAGTGCTGCACGTGGACTTCTCCCGCTTTGACAGCTCGCTTGTTTGAATTGAGAACTGAATGGTGCAGATTACACAGTCAATATTTAATATAGCTTTCATTGGTTCCCGCGTTTATTGAAAACTAAATATCGTTTAAGTTTCAAAAAGAAATTCTTTCTGCAGTTTGTGAAAAATAAGTGAAACTCTTTATTGTTTATTATGTATGTTGTCTTTATGTATATCTAACATTATCTTCATTTATTAATTAAGCAATCATCTCTTTTGTTTCAAGCCACGCTGCCAAGCATACTCATTGTCCTTTCTTTCTGAAATATTTTTCCGTCGATTTTTTCAACTTTTTCCCCTATAGGTACTTATTATTGTTATTTTGAATTCGAACATTCAAAAAAGGACTTTTGTTTCCTAAATTTTTATTATTGGATGAATGAACTGCCAGCCAGTGCCTATTGTTCCACAAAAAAGTCAACTGGAAAAAGGCGATCCAATTTTGTTTAACCACGAAGGTTTTATTGTCTTTTTTAACAATAGAACTCTGTAGCGGTAATATTCTGCCAATCTGTACTCGACTGTGCTGGCAATAGTGATTTTATGAGCAAATTCGCTGACTTTCCATCCACGCTAGGGATTTTAGTTACCGCGTGTGCTTTTTCGGTTTTATGAGAAAATCCGGCTGAATAGTTAAAAATCATGCTCTTGTTGATTTTTTATAGGGTTGCAAACCTGGCTGCTTTTAGCTTTCGTTCTTTACAATAAGCAAACTAAACATTGGGATTCCTAAAACGTAAAGAAACTTCCAAGTTAGAAAGATTTTATACGTCTGTAGCATCCGCTTTATTTCGTGATTTTTTCTAGTAGAAAAATATTAATGGTTAAATTCTAATGTCATGTGGCTTCTTTTGGACAGAATTTTACTTAATGCCCTTATCCAACTTGAAAATGTTTTATAATTTTCTTACTTTAAAGGTATGTGGATAGCCAGCAATGTTAATTTGTCTGCACGAAATAGCCGCCATTTTAGTCTGAATAGACTTAGTACTGCATAGAGAGTTAATAGTCTATGTGATTTGATGTACTTGCATACTTGGCTATTATACATAGCTGTGTTTTCTTATATTAATTGCACAACTGATGTGGACATTTAAATCATTCCGATAAAATTGATGGACCAAGAACAACTTTTTCTTTCGTTAGTTGTACCTCCCTTTCTTCGTTATTTCCTGTCTGTCTTCCAATTTTAATCAATCAAGCTTACTCGGCCAAATATATTGTGCAGGTAAACCTTGTAGTCAAGGACCAAAATGTTTATAGGATCGAGTACTTACATACAAGGAAAGATCTGTTATTTCCGCAAAATTGTCATTTATATAATGTATTTACCTGTTTTTCGCTGTATTTAGGTAGGTACTCAGTATTTAGAAGCGGAATTCGTTTTTGTACGAGAAAGAGCCACGATTCATTTTTCTACAGGGCTACTTAATAACCTCTTTCGCTTCATCCACACTCATCAGTCGCCTCATACATGCCCGTCGGTTTAGGGTACTCTTGATTTGACTGATGAGTGTGGATGAAGCGAAAGAGGTGTTTGGATCGAGGCAAGTGGAAGGAAGCTGCTGCCTACCCCAATGCGAGAGAGGCGTGACGGATGTATGTATGTACTTAATAAGTAGTTTAGTTAAAAATCAACCGAAAAGAGCCTGGCTCTTAAATAGATGAATAAATGAATCAAACTCTAATGGAAAAAATGTATAGTTATCTCAATAGTTTTTACTTTCTCGCTTAATTTACAAACTGAGATATTGCAATATCTATTGAATAGGCTTTCCTATAGATCTAGGCTGGTTTATGTTAGTGCAACAGATTTCCTTTGGGAAATTCCGTTCAGCTGCTGATTGCAATGCCTACCACATTGTATTTTACGCCCAATTTACGGTTTCGACTACGTAAATCTGTTTAATGAGCTGTATAATTAGTGATATCCAGTCACTGCGGATTACATGAAATTTCAGGTAACGTTAAGATTCATAGAATTAATGCGTAAACCGGAATATATTTTAGGATAGTTGCCGTAAGTAGGTAAGTACTTGTAGGAGGAACTTAGCTTATTTTTCTGTGTAAATAATAACATCATCTCTCCTTTTTATGTAAGAAAATGTTTATTTAATTTAACCAGAAAAATCTACTTATGCACATATTAAACTTAGTTGGTAAGTTTACACCCAGTAACTTAACTTTCCATTAACACAGCATGTGTGTGCTGTAAAGGTGTCCTAACAAAGCAATTAATTATATGAAAACAACGCATAAATAAAGGTAAGAACAACATTTAAGTTACTCAACTCTGTAATGCTTGTAGCTTAAATAAAACAAATTATGCTGAGCGCGACTTATGTTTTTCCTAAAGCGAATAATGTTTCATGAAGTTCCCTAATCTCCATACTAAAGTAACAAACTTACTGTTGCAGTTCGGAAATGAAAATTCCGAGAATTTTCCTACAAAGACGTAAAAGTAGATACAAGAATAGTCTGTTTAAAATTTTCTCTGGTGGAAAAGTTATCTTTGCGCGACATTGCTTCGGGGCAGATGCATTAAAATTGAAAGAGGTTGCATTCGCCGCAGCTATTCGGCTTCACTTATAACTCTTTAAATGGCTTGTTTCCAGCAATTTGCTGTCACTTCTTATAAACTTTGTGAAATAATGTGGAAATAATGCTTGCCGAATGCAGGATGTTGTATAATTTGAATTTTGCTGGAAGCACATTCAGGGAATATAGTTTTAAAACTTAAGTGGTACAATGTGAAACTAGTGATACATTTTTGAAAAGTTTCATAACAAGCTAGGGAATTGGCGCCATTTTCATTCAAAATTAGCATTTTACGTGACGTATTTTGAAATGTTGAGAATATAATTTGGTAATTAAAAATGTGTGCAAAATGTTTTCCTTAGTTGGCTGAAATGTTTCATCTCCATAGGTACTTAGATATAAATACGAGAAAGTCGAGGAAGTAGCCTATCTATATAGCATAGTTGTGTAAAACGAGACCTTTTCCTCTCAAAATTCTCTTAAACTCTCTACTATCGTGTAAAATAAGGACAGAACAAGTCTCCAAATTATTTACGGCCCCGAACAAAATGGATCAAGCCGCTTTGATGTGTGCGGATAGCCAACAAACGGACACTTTACTTAGTTCGGCCCTTAGAGTTTCTCACTACATTCTATTGGATAATTAAGTTTGGCTATTTACCTATAGATAGTTTGAGAACGATACCTTTGTGTTAATTACGTTATGAGATTTATGTACAAGAGGACATAGCATATAATTGTTTAGCTAAATATTGTATGTATTAAGGTTAAATATTGACATAAGTCTTATATTTATTTTTATTTAACACGTGTTTGGGTCAGCTCTACAAAATCTGAACCTTCTTTGATCGCCCAGTCTCGTATTGTTTAAATTGGAGAGATATCTCTTTCGATATGCAACAATAATCAATGTATTGTGGCTAGTATGAAACCTATAAGAAAGAAGGTAAGTTCAGTTTTTTTTTAATATCTACTTAGATAGGGTTTGTTCAAAAATCAGCTTTAAAGTAAAAGCAAAAGAAACATGGTGTGTTTTTCTTTACCTGAGCGCAGAAAATCTTCACGTTCCGTATATTTTTACATGATATTCAAAGTGAACGTGTTATTCTACTATATTCTACCTCCATTCTGATAGGAAAAGACTAAAGACAGTAAAATATGTCCGCCACACGTTTTACCATATTTCAGCGTTGAGAAAACGTTACTTTTTAGATTGCAAACTTGTACATTTGTAGTTGTAAGTGGAACTATATTTTTCAGTTTAAACTGCAACTTAATTAAACGTCAGTTGCAGAAAGAGCTGTTTTTAAAAGTCATCCATTTAATATGTATTTTTTTAGCTATTAAATACTTTACTTTAATAAGAGAGTTTACAGATAATGCAAAGCTTATACAAAACAACATATTATTTCAGAACCCACAAAATCGTGTCGCTGCCATATTTGGTTTTTTCACAACGAAAGTGATGAAGGTTTAATGAATGGTTTTATTACCTCTAATTACCTTTTCTATAATTAATTGTTATATATTCTTGCTATTGATACAAAAATTGATGCGCAAATTCTTGCCTAGGTGATTCATGACCACAGAATATTAAATAACTAATTTGTAAGGTAATAAAATTAAAGGTATCTTTTCCTTGAGGTTGGTTATAGTATTCATTGTAGATACTTAAACATCAAACGGTAGCATGTATGTCATTATGACCGCAACAGGAGATACGAGTAAGTACATATTCAAACTTAGCCACTTGCATTCTTATAACCACGGTAATAACCTGAATATTAATTTAACCATGTGATGATCTAGTTCTAGTTGTATGGCTGTTAATATTATTTGTTTACCTTTAAAATTTGTCGTGATTTTTTAGTGACAGTTCTAGTTAATAAAGCGTTAAGTTTAATATTTTTTACCTCAAGGTACCTATATGATAGATGGAAATAAAGGTGGGTTCATGTTTTTCTCTACCAGCACTAAGGGCGTTTTCAGATTAGCGTTTTATACGCGTATGTATATACGTTCGTTTTTTGAAGCGCGTGTAGACTTGCGTCTTTTGTTCGTACAAGCGTTGACGTATTTTGAAGCTCGAATACGCGCGTATGCTGAAAACAACCGTATAGGCGCGTATGAAACGCTAGTTTTGAAAATGTTCTAATATAGTGTTTGCTTATAATTTTGCTTTGAAATAGTTCACGACACAACCGTTTTCAACATTTGAACCGCCAAAAATAATCTAGTAACTCGAATGAAGCAAACCAAGCCTCATTTCACTTTGATAAGTAAGAGTAACCTACTTCATTAGAGCATACATTTTACATGCATGTTGCTTTACACCCTTTTAGGCAACTCCGTCATTGTGTACATTATTCATCTCTTAACCTCAGCCTTTGCTTTAATTTCTAATGAAATTTTAAAGGAAACCCGAGGCTTTTTAATAGCTACTTGAAAAACTAATCTTCTTAGCTTTACTCCATTATCTCTTTAAGATTTGTGAGAGCAAAGGAAGTAAATTAACTTGCAAGGTAATTTTCTTGTTTCAATGTACCTATATTTATATATATCATTATATGTATATCATTATAATATGACTTAATATTTGCCTTTAAGACTCAAAAGTTTTTAAATGATAAGTACCTACAAGAAAAAGTGAATTTGAAATAGAATATTGACGAGAGGAAAGCTATTTTACCTATCTGTATTCGAGCACCAGCAATATACTCTCCAAAAGCTACTCTATATTCCTGTAAAGGCGTATTTATATCTTTGTATCCACCATCATAAAAGGACACTTTCACGAGGAAAAGTGTAGTCGTTTACGCTATTTTTCTTTCACGTTTACTACATCCTTCGTTCATGTTTAGTGACTGGCCTTTTCGCCACGGAGCGGTTATTTCATATTATGGTTCACCTATTACAACCTAAAAGTGTGCAATTTGTTTTATGACGTACTACTAGCTGTTTCCGCGATGTCGTTGATGTGGAAAAATGTCCTTTTAGAAATATGTATATGTCAGTTGTAGATCTGTGTTCTTTAAGTATTTATCTTTTTACATAATCGGATTGACGGTTGCAATTTTAAAACATTTTTATACTGAAAAATTGAGTAAGTAGGTAATCGTATGTTTTCAGTTATTTCGTTGTTCACAACCCGCATGAAGCCACTGGAGTATTCTCTACTGAAGTGAACTTTGTTTTACATTTAGAAACGAATTCCGTTTGCAGCTTCAGTGTTGTCAGTCGTAAGAAAATATTGCACATTCTCATGTCGTGTTGCCTAAAATACTGTTGGTAAAGTTTGAACGAAAATTGTTTATTTTAGAAAGGTCATTTGAATACGAGTATTGAATGCGTTTAGTATTTTTGGAAATTGTTTCTCAAACTTATGATAGCTTATTAGGTTTTCCCGCATTTACGAAGGTTTCGCCATGAAAATGTGATTGACGAAAAAATGAATCAACAAAAACCTTCTTTTCTCTGTTTATCGTTCAACATTTGTTTTTGTTACCAATTTTGCGGGCAGTAAACAAAATCAATTTTGTTATCGTTTCGCGTCACTGCGTGGGGTGGATTAGGTTCATAAAGTGTATTGTGGTTGTGCGGACCATGTCGTCAGCGTGTGGTCAGCCATGCCGGGTTTACTTCCTACCGATTGAACACCATTCGATATCGATTCGCTATTAGGAAAAACAATACGGGATAAGTATATCTATAAAATACAGATAATCTCATAAAATATCTGTTATTTTTATTAAAACTTCGTGATAGTTTTCGTAGAGTTCATTGTTTAAAGTTATTCTCATATCTTTAGTGTCGCTGTTCCCGTAACATTTTAACCTGTAGACGTATTTCAAAAAGTTGTTGAATTCTGTTTAATGAAAATAATGATCAGTTATTTTATTTACCCCTAATAGGTAGCGAAATTAATATTATGAAATACTCAATGTCATTATGTTTATCTTTTAACAATAGCCGTTTGTGGTAAACTGTAAATAAGTAAGATACCTACTTACGATTTCAAAAGTCTAGACCACTTCCTTCCTTATTGTAATTTTGTAGATATGTGTATAGTGAATAAAAAATGTATATTTGTCATTTATGTTAGTGAGATAGGTACTATAGGGTAGAACGTGGTACTAAGAGACTTTTTCTACGTTAATCATAAGGGCTGCATTGGGGTGGGGTTAAGGTGTCAATATAGGTCATATTCAGGCTATTTACCCATAAACTTTATTTACTGTAAGTTGTTTCTTATATTTTTTATTCTTTGTTTTAATTCCCCTCAGTAGGTAAGTACTTATTTAAAGTAGGTACCTAGTATTAGTGGCTCCCTAACAATGAAACGTTTATCATTACAAGCAAAGTAACGTGATTTACGTAGTTAATATAGTTTAAGGAAATCATTAGATATTTTTTTAGTGCCTAACTGAAGGCAGTTAAGTTATTTTTATGGTGAAGCAATGTGGTATCTTAAATATTTATTGGTATTTTGGAAAATGGGATTCATATTTGGTTTTGAACATGGTAATGTCTTTATTTTTTTAAACATGATGAATTTAGTTATTAGAAAAAGTAAAGTTTTGTGACAAGTGACGTCAGTACTTAGCCCTAAGCAAGCAGTAAGTACCTAAGAAGTTATTTTTGAAAATTAATTGTCAAAATCCTTACAGGTATTCCACAAACCTCTTACTATATAATTCGCAATGATACTACTCATAAATTAGAAGGTTACATTCAAGAAAGAAGAG
Source organism: Anarsia innoxiella (assembly GCA_947563765.1). NCBI lineage: Eukaryota > Metazoa > Arthropoda > Insecta > Lepidoptera > Gelechiidae > Anarsia > Anarsia innoxiella. Next base: position 8,197,129 of record OX387404.1, on the reverse strand, counting down.
ATAAAGAACTGGAAATCAAGAAATTCTATAATCTTACTGCACTTGACTACGTGATAATTGGAAATATAAAAGAAAGGGGTAAAGAAGACAAGAGATATGCAGAAATTCTTAAATTGTTTAATCTGGATACTCCGAAAAGACTCCTGATACATGTCGATGATGGTAAGCATCGTGGAATTATTTAACCGCTTTTAAAGACCCTCTCTTCCGTTTTCCACGAAGTACTTAGACTGATCAAATGGAAAAGGGGAATAGAAATTGTGTCGTATCAGGTGCCCAAAAGGATGGCAGAAAACAGGGCAGAGTGGCGTAGACTCCACCGACAACAGCGACGCTCTTTTTAATGATGATGTTAAAGACCCAACCAAAGTAGTAGAGCTTGTGCTCCTGTAGTAGAGAGGTGAAAAGGGCTGATGATAACGATGATTATACAAAAACAAATGTTATTCTTATTATTTCAGAATCAGACCTCGTTCCTTGGAAATTTGAAGGCTTAAAAGTAGAAATACTATTGATTAGTCACAGTTCTAAACGGCACCAGGGTCGCTTAAAACTAGAGGGATTGTTATTATTGGAAAATTTAAGGGAGCTGTTGATATTCAATGCAAATTTGAAAGAATTGCCTGCAATAAAATTGAGAAAGGTATTTATGAAATTGATTAAGTAGACGGCACTTATATTGTGCGACGTTATCTACTTGTTATCCGGGCCGTGTCCGGGACGTGTCAGGGAAAAAATATCATTCCATAAATTTTCTATGGATTCGTTCACAGACGTTGTCACGACGACACGTAGGTATGTTTTTCCCTCCTGAAGGGTCACGGGGCCCGGACACGTCCCGGGCACGGCCCGGATGTGTGTACCGAGATAGACTTTTATAAGGTTAAATATTATTACAGTTGCTGCTAATTGATGGACAATCAATTGGCGATTTAGGCGATTGCTCTTATTTAGAAGACTTAAAATTAAGTCACTGGAACACTACCCTGCTACCTCGGTCCTGGCTTTCAAACTGCACCAAAATCAAATCAATGACGCTCGATAGGCAATCTGTTAAATCTGTAAGAAAAGCACTAGAATATGATGGTGCGAAGTATATAACCGATTTAACTATATCTCATACGTTCACAAAGATTTCCTTATCACTTGGAGATCTCATTTATGAGTACAAAAATTTAAAACGTCTTAAATTGGATCATAATAGGATAAATACAATACCTCGGTAAGTTTTTGCAGATAATGTTGGTAATTAATAATAGTGGCCAACCAATTTATTATGGTCCTTCAGTCGCTTTCAAGTGCTTTGGTATACAGATCAGGGCGATAACGAGAATGATTGGAATTGTGATCACTGTAAATTAAAATCACTAGGGGCCCGTTTCTTCACTTTCAGATAAAAAAATTTTTTTTTCCTATTTTGGCAACGGCCACGAAGGATTCTGCCAATGTCAAGTAATGAAAAGTTTACTAGCTCCAAGGTGAGTCTACGTGGATTTGAAATACCTGGAAATAAGACAACACAACAGATAAAATTTATTCCTAAGGATATTTTATAGCTGTCACTGTCTTAAACGTCATGTTTTATGAATTAGATATAGTTAATCTGTCAGTTTAATTTTATATGTAAGTGATTAAACGAGTCCAAAATCATTTTAATATTGCACACCGACTACTACCGGTTACTGACTACGATTTTTGCTTAATTTACTACATCTATGATTTTATTGCAGTGACCTTATGAAATTCGATGCACTCGAAGATTTAGATTTATCGCACAACGAATTAATTTATATCAACGACATATTTTACATAATAACGCAAGCAAGCAAGCTTGTTAATTTCACTGCAGCTGATAATCCACGACTAGACATTTGTAATTTCAATTTAGGGGTACGTGATTCCATATGTAAGTAACTAAGTAGGTACTTGAACTTGTTGTAGGTGAAGCAAAGAGGTGTGTTTTGAATCGTAGCAAGTGAAGGGAAGTGATCTCTGCCTACACCGAAGCTTGACATTACTGCATGTATTACCTACTTCACTATAGTAGTGAAAACCTAAAAAGCCCGTTTTGGCAGATAAGAATGTGACATTATTAGAGAAGTATCAAATTTAATAGCCAACACAATTATCCGATTATTACGAAAAATCGATTTGTAGTTCATATATTTTTTTATCGATTTTTATTTTTGAGTAAAATTTTTTATTAATAATTCTAAGTTTCAAAATTGATAAAAAGGTAGGTAATTACGTAACTGTACCTAATGTGAATCTGTAGTTCTAAATATTGATAAAATTTAATTTAATGAAGGGACATTTATGTTCTGTGGTAAAAATAAAACAAGTATTTATAAAAGTATTTAAAACTTTAATCACTTTCACTAGAGGAAGTGTCAGAATCTCCAGTATTAATTATTAATTCGTTTTCATAACAAAAATGCATTAACTTTACCTGGGTTCAAAGTTCGAATAACTCGATTCTCGTTAAGTCATTAGTGCAATACAGTGATTACTTCGTTACATCTCTATCAGATATCTCTTGTTAAAAAAAAAGACAGGATGTAACGGTTTACGTAGTAAAGAAACAGTCGCTTTTATTTTGTAACTATCATGGAAAAAAGTATATTTGAGGATAATTGTGATATATTATATCATTACACGTCTATAGTAGTGCTCTGAAAAAATCTAGGGGTTATATTTATAATTTGTATTATTCTGTCGATTTCGCGTAAATTACGTTCTATAGTCTTAAATAGCTGTCAAATCGGGCTTCTTAGGATTTCGCTACTTTAGCTATATTCTAACAAATTACTTTCTATATTGATTGTCTTTCAGCAAGCGTGTTATTACTAACTGCAAGAAAACTTCGTTTTCTTCTTCAATTTTTTAATCTCTTACTTATTTAAACTCGAAAAAAATTCACCTTTGATAAATAACAAAAACATTGGGGGTAGGTAGTAGAACAAAAGTATCTATAAATTAAATTATCTTCTTTTGTAGTTTGTTACGGGCCGAATCTGAAAAGAATGTCCTTTGCAAATACAGCCACAACCAACTTTTGCTTCATTGGAGTGTTTGCTCTCTCGTTGGAATATTTAGATCTTAGTGGCACTAAGATTCAATCTTTAACGGTAAGGATTTACAGTTAACTTTGGATCTGACATAAATGTGGGAACTGTTTACTATTGTGTTTACTATGTTTATCTCAGGGGGCACAACGAGAAATTTCACCATTTGTATCACTTAAAGAAGTAAATCTGACAGGCGTTCCCATTCACGATTATAATTTTACGGAAGAAGACTATTGGACATGTCGGAAACGTCGTAGCAGGGTAAGTAGAGCATATATAGATACAGTTAGATCATTTCATCCCTCTACTTTGAAAGGGTATCTCTTCTTGCTGTAAGTATGTCCAAAATCAGATCATATATATTTATATTAGCAGTGACTATTGCTAGTTGCAAAACTCGACTCGAAACTATGCGCAGTTTTATAAGCACAAGCTGTGAGTGATTACTCACAATCAATGCTTTGGTTTTCAAACTAAAAATATTGCACCAGATGAGAACTTCCTCAAAGCACGGTAACATGAAGACCCAGTTACGTCTGTTTCTCTGATTACAGAGCCTCAAATTGACCGGCGTAACTTTATCGCTGAAATGCGATTGTTACGGGGCATTGCTTGCAAATGCGATTCGCGAGAAGATTTTGACAGTTAATGCGTTTTGCGGAACGACACGTCTTGAGAATGTGCCACAAAATACTATTGCGTGTGACAATTATAAATGTGAATCCTGCATGTGCCGGCGTTCTTGGTCTGATGGAAGCGTCAAAGCTGAATGTAACACCGGAAATCAGAAGAACATCCCAAGGATATCAAATTTGAAACAGTTGATGGTAATAGGGAATCTTATTGAGGATTTCAATGCCACAGATTTATCGAAGGATTTGGTAGTCAGTACATTTCTTGTCATTTGCTATTTCCTACCCAAAATTTGAATATGTTATTGACATTAGAAATTACCAATGAATATGTTACGATTTTAAAAAGTAACTACGCAATTTTTCAGGAATTGGATTTGTCACAAAATCACATATCGAAACTAGATACGTCGACATTAGATGTACTTTTTAATGTCAGCGACAGACAAGTGTATTTATCAGGAAACCCGATTATATGCACTTGTGAGAATGTTGAAATGCTGGAAGCATTACAGAAACACAAAGATCAGGTAAGAAACCTTTAAGTTAGGTATTTCCTTCATCATTCATCGAATTAGAGAATTAAAAAAATGACTGTTGTAAAATTCTTTTCCAGATACTAGACTACAAAACAATGACATGTGTAGGAGGAGATAGCCTAGTGAGCTCAATCGATGTAAACAAACTATGTAAGATACCAAACTCCCTTCTCGAAATTGCATTGTCTGTTACACTCGGCGTTGCTGCTTTCGTCGCTGGAGCCATTACTTTGTGGATCAGATTTAAACAACAAATCAAAGTAAACTTTACTACTAATCATTCATTAAAACACAAAAAACAGAAGAAATCTCCCATGTCTAATAAATTTTATTTTATTTTTCAGATCTTCTTATATGCGAAAGGCCTATGTCTGTGGTGGTTATCGGAAGAAGAAATTGACTCAGATCGTCCATACGACGCATTTATTTCCTTCGCTCACGGTGATGACGACTTTGTCCTGACAAATCTACTTCCAGAACTTGAAACGATGGGTTATCGAGTCTGCGTCCACTATAGAGATTGGGTTCCCGGTGAATGGATTCCTGCTCAGATCCAGCGCTCTGTTCAACTCTCCCGTCGTACCATCATCGTTATATCCAAGAACTATTTGGCCTCAATTTGGGGTATGATGGAGTTCCGAATAGCTCACCTCAGTACTTTGAAAGAGGGTAGACCGAGAATCATAGCACTGATGTTAGAGGATATTACTATGGAGGATCTAAACGATGAGTTAAAGGGATATTTGGATAGCAATACATACGTGAAGTGGGGGGAGAAGTGGTTCTGGGATAAAATGAAGTATGGATTGCAACATCGAACAAATTCTGTAGAAATGCGAGAAGAAAATATTCCCATGCATGAATGCGCGAAATAATTTGCAAGAAATTGAAAGGGTTACCTTCGGGCTTTACTCTAAGTAGGTAATGAAAATTTTTGGATCTGAAATCCCTGATCCAAGCATTCGCAATACCTAGTTGTTTGAAAAATATATGTCCAACGCTTTTATCCTATCTACAAATAAAAAGTTTATGTGTTGATTAATTTAGGTGCATAATGAGCCACTTTTCACTTTATACATATGTTTTTGAAATCAATTAAAGGATAAATTTATGCTTGTATTTAAAAAAAACATCGATTAGATCACTCAAAAACATATCTTCATTAAGTTATGACACAATTTATAAAGACACAGTTAGGAAAAACAGCAGCAAATGTCTCTTTAAAATTTAAATACGACAAATAGCACAATTTAAATAAGACAAGGATGTATGACTATGAAGAACTAATTAGATTCTAGTTCTTCAAAGTTGATGAACTGCAGCATGACGACGATGTAGGTGAGGCAGAAGCCGAGGAAGGAGAGCGGCAAAGTGGCATCTACAGACACGCAGCGACACAGACGGAACTGCGGCGGACGCCACAACATGCAGTTGTACGAGTGTTGTAGCTCACCAACTAACCACTCATCTGGAATCCAATGTAACGCACACCAAAGATTAAGGCCACGTTTCACCATTTAAAGATAAAAAACTGATAGATAACCCAATTTCTATTTCAAAAAACATGACGTTTTAGACATTGATAGGTATAAAATATCTGTCAATTAAATTTTACCTTTGAAACGGGCCATAAATAAAAAATGCTGGCTCAAAATAGTATCTATGCAATTGTTTACCTTTGCATCGAGAGATCTTCACCATGAGACCATGCTTTATCTTTTCAACTTCGTTATGAGATAAAGCCATAAATATGCCCGGTAGGATCGCGAGTACATATATGTACGCAGTTTCATATATAAATGTTGCTGACAAATATAAATTTTCGAGAGACTGCAAGTAAGACGATTCATCATTTGAATCACAAAATAATAATAAGCAAAGTGTAGGTGCAAGTATTGAAGTATACCCTATTAATATGAGTAAGCTACCTAAATTGAAAAAAAAACATGCACCGGACGTAAAAGCACCCAGATGTTTTAACATTACCTCAATCTTGTAGTGAAGTACAGTTGTATAAACAAAATTCATTATTCTCATGAAACAAAAACTCAGGGTTGTCAGTAACTGAAATATATATAAGAATTCCAATTAAGTAAAATCTGTAAAAATTACTGTTCTATCTAGTGAAAATAAGTCAAATGGTACCAATATTTGTAGATTTAGATCGATTTCCTGGAAACTATCGAGCGTCTTGTAGTAAATTCCGACCAGATTTTTTATCTTTCTGATTGTAGTATATGCTTGGCCCATTGCTAATCCTTCCGATAGATTTGTGAGCTCCTTGTTGAGCATAGCCTGCAGTGGTCTCAATCGGTCATACAACAGACTGTACGGTATTAAGCTTGTGAATATTGTCAAATCGCAGTAGAATAACCAACAATTTAATGAAATATAAGGATATACTTCCCTTTTTGGGTCAAGTAGCAGATACATCAAAAAGCATCTTGATGCGGCAACCCAAAGTATTACTAGTTTTAATGAAAGTGTTATGAGCGGTAAATCGTTCATCCCTATTTCTTGATCAATGCGTTTGACATTTGCTATATACGTCAGCAAATATCTGTTTTTATCCCATAAATTGTGTAAACAATACACAATGCGCTGAGCTAAGATACACCGAATCGCAAAAAAAGCATCGATCCCAAGTGTAATATCTGTAACTGTTGTTAAAGTGACAAATAACATGCAGTAAAGAGCAGCAGCATTGTTGATCAATTTTGAGGTGCTTAGACGGTGGTATGAACCGAAAAACATGTGCACATAAAGTAAAAAATTAAGCCAGGTTAATGATTTAAGTTTCTTTTTCACTTTCGCCCACACATTCATTTTAAAGTTTTTCAAAAGGAGCAACGATATAACTTTCAAAGGTTACTGAGCAATGTTGACGCAGGAAATAAGGCTTGGTATAAGCACCGTATGCTTTTATATCAAGTAGGCCCTGTAGTTGGTAGAAGGATTCATTAAAATAATCCTTTATGTTCATTGGGCCACGTTTGTAATGTAGGTGGATCAATGCAATGTATTTTTAAAGTTATTTATGTAGCTCTAAAGAGCAGCGTCGCTAGAAATGTTTTAAAATCAATATTTTGGAGGTTATTATATTCAAGGAAACTGCAATTCGACCTAAAGCTGATCTGTATAAATATTTTAGGTAAATTCCATCTATTTACGTCAGGAAACATTTTGAATTGATTTCGTCATGATCTTCATTTCGATCACGTATCTCGATCAAATCGTGGTCTTGCTAAAGAAAGGTGAAGTCAAGAGTACCTTAAACTAAACCAACACATTGATGAAGGTGGCTGAAGCGAAAGAGGTCTGTTTGGATCATAGATATTGGAGGGAAGTGATCTCTGCCTACCCCGATGGGAAAGAGGCGTAATCGATATGTTGGTACGTATTACCATCATCCTTCTAATACCAAGATACAAGCTATACTTAAGCTTATTTGGGTTAGGAGGCCTTGGGTGTTTTAACCTAGGTAGGATACTACGTATATTATTTTGTCATTCATAAGTCATCCACTGTTGGACATAATCGGCTTGCATCCACCGCATACTTTGCAGCCTTCACTGAGTTATCAGTCAATCTTGTTGATAAACTTCCGACGCTACGTTCGCCGCACTACGATCTTCTTTTGTATTATTTAATCCCAAGGCCATTTGTTCTTTAAGAATATTATCGAAAAAGTTTTTTCAATCAATTTACATAACGTGTATCCTTTCTCTTTTCCTATTAATATGCTATAAAAGGAGAGAATTTCATTGAAGTGACCAACATAATTGCATGCTTGGGATAAAGGCCACTGGGAAATAAGTGGAAATAAGCTATTGTTGTGTTCTACCACAGAACTTGAAAGTATATAGACATGCAACTCGGTTTGACGCTGCATTACAAAATTCGTGATTCCAGGTATGGGTCCAGTACCTAATACGCGTAGGTATTTAGATTTAATATAATTGATGGGGTTCTATTGAAGAAGACTAGTTAATTTTGTGACCCAAAACATTTACCTACACGTATAGTATAGATTTTTTATAGTAAGAGAAGTCGCGGCGGTAAACCGATATAGCCGTCTTGTCCCAATCGAGAGTGTAAGGTAGGAACTATGCATACTGGAATAAGCGGCATTTGCCAATGTTTCACTTCAAGCTTTTCGTAATATTGATAAATTGACGGTGTTATCTTCATAACTGTTATTAGGTCTTGAAAATAACAATATATTATTGAAATATATACGACCTCCTATAGGTACCTACACGTCTACGTGTGTGGTGTATTGTGGTCAATACGCTATTGTTAAACGCAGCTTTGTTTCAGATAACTTATTGTTAAGACTGGATAAAAGTGGTTACGGGCTTTCCAATTAGCTAATTAGATTAGAAAATTGTTGGGAAAATTTATATGAGAATTTATTGAAAAGATATTTAATTATTTATATCTACTTACTCATATACAGATACAGTCAGAGCTCTTTCAGATGCAGATACGGTCTGTTAGCCTGTCAGGTCCTACTGCTGGGCAAAGGCCTCCCTCTTTGCCCTCCAACAAGTTCAACTCACAATAAGTATCAACTCAAAATATTAACCAAAGTTTTGGAATGATATTTGTTATTTCAACTTCATTCTAGTATCTACTTGTATTGTAGAAAAAATAATTCATAGAATATTTTATATCATTAAATAAATATTACGTGGTTTTATTATTACTTATTATTATTTACTATGAATACTCTCAAGATTGAAAGGAAATAGCTAGTTAAAATAGATTGTGAAAGGCCAGCGAGGCTCCATTTTTATCCGCAAATAAATTACGGGCCTTTTGAAAATAATATCTAATCAAAAAGTCGATAGGCAATTTTGTTATTTCTATTTCCATAGTTACTTAAATCGATTAAGGAAAATTTTACCCTATTATTTTTGTTCTTTGGAGAATAAAGTTGATTTTATGTGTATTTTTATTAATGATGATTAGTTTCGTTATTTCGTCCATGATTGAATTAAAATAGGCTATGAATGCGGCAAAGTTAAGGACTTTTCATATAAAAAAAATAGAAACGCAGAAAGCCGTTTTGGCGCGGTTTAATATAAAACGTCAAACTGCAACCACAGATTATTATTAGTTACTACGTAGGTAATCTCAAATGCGTAGTAACCGAATAGGTGCCTAAGGGCCTCAACTGGAGATTAAAATGCTTCAAGTTGTTTCTGTATCAAATTAGTGTGCTTAATTAAGTAGGTACCTAGTTAGGTACATTTTTAAAGAAGCTGTGTATGAGGGCTCAGTGTGTTTATAGGCACTTATGTTTGCTAAATTTATAATAGAAGTAGGACTATTTACACAAATATATTGAAATGTATTTGTTTTAAACATTAAAATTACGTAATAAACATTATTGCTATAAAATTCTACAAATTGGCAGAGGTTCGCAGCCGGGACACTGCGGAGGGACATAGACTACGCAAGTTTCCTCGCCCATGCATGGATGATCTCGACACATGCCGAATGGTGTGTAGCAATGTTCGTAGGCTGTGGACAAGTACATTTAAAATGAAAGTTTACGTCATGTAGTATTAAGAAGTCAAAGCATGAGCAGTTAGGTAGTCCCAATGACGCATACTCGACAAGAGTTTCTTATAAAATATTCTATGTATTATTATCAGAGTTTTTTTTAACGTGTTGTTACCTACTTTATGATATTCTATCGTGATGATAAAAATATGTAGGTACGAGTGTACGAGTTTATTTACTTACTATCCATACATTCTCCTTCAATGCAGCAGCCTCCACAACATTGTTCGTGGTCCACGCACTGAAACAAATTAACGATTCAAATATACACAACATAATTCATTTAATACGCAGCTACATAGATAGATATGTAGCCTATGTTTATTTGTAATGGCATTAGATAGGTAGGTACCTAGATTTTATACAGTTTTTTTATGTAATCGATTAATTTAGGTTAACCTAGAAAACATTAAACATAAATTATTTTGAAAAACCAAATACAGTTTATTTATGTTAAAGTAGGTTTCCTTGTTATTCATGAAGTTTTCGCGTGAATTTGGTGTGAATTGCATTTAGTTTGTGCAAGGTGCATTTCCTTGTGCAATGCCACGGAAGGTTAAAGATATACGGTGGTGCATTTTTAAAACATATTTTGTTCTGTGCAAAATGTAAGATTTTATTTCAAAGACCGTTTTCTTTTTAGTTTAAAGCCACATTTTTCATGTCGTGGTTTGTACAATTTATTTGAAGCTGTTCTAACTTATTGGAGCTAGAAATATGTGGGCCCAAGCCTGATAATTTAAAATATTTTCAGTTGTGTGTCGGCAGTGTGTCAATGTCATATTTGACACATTTAGTCGCAATCAATTCATCAAATCAATCAAAAAAAAAAAACTGTCAAAAATGCCATTGACACTCTGCCGTCACACAAGTGAGGCTATGGTAAATTACCAGACTTGGGCCCCTGCAACAAAGTCTTCTAATCCTTATCCTAATCCTAATAATATTATAAATGTCAATGTTTGTGCCGATGGATGGATGAATGGATGTTTGTTACTTCATCACGTAAAAACCACTGAACAGATATTAATGAAATTTTACAATAACTTAGCTTGGACATCAGAATAACACATAGGCTATATTATTTTGAGATATCATAATTTTTTTCCAAGATATGACGATAAATACGTACGATGTCGCGGGCAGCCTCTAGTTTTAAATAACGCGGTAATGGTTAGCTATGGGTCAAATGGAGCGATAACTATACTGACTCTTTATACGATTGGCTGTAAGTGTATGTGATTGTGACATAAGCAAGAATATAACTATACTTTACCCGTTTTCCTCGAACATTGCAGTCCTGCGCGAGCGCAAACGAAACTGTTAGAATCTTCATGAGCAGCATGAAGTTCATTGTAACGCAATATTTATTAATGAAAATTAATATTTTTTTTACCTATACAGAATATAAGAAATAACAACTATTATAAAGTTGTTATATAACTAAATAAAACTATTTTGTATTAAATTAAATCACGTTTTATCATTTGAATTTTTAAAATACAATTACTAGTCAAAATTAGTGATATCTAACAACAAATCTACAGGAAACAGTGAACCATGTGTGACTGCGTCTGTCACGAGATTCCGCAGCGCACGCGCAGCCGACCTCGACCATTGTGGCCGAGTTAGCACAACTGCACTCTAGGTTTATATTACGTTAAGGATTGGTGATGGAAATTAGTTTTTAAGTAGGTAAGTGTGAGCCACTGAAAAAGTTAATAAAAAAACAAATGAAAGATACTTTTTAATGACATTTTTTCGCAACCAACATGCATCCGGATTTTTTATAACTATAATTGCTGTTTTTAACGTTAGTTAAGTGACTTGAAAGTTACATAAGAATGTAAGATTTGTGACAAAAAGAATGCTTTTGTGATTGTTATTAATGAAAAAGAGACAGTAGAGAGTAATTATGTCTCCATACGAGAACCTACTAAAAACTTAATGTCCTGTAATTTTAGAAGAATTGTCCACTACTTAGGTATGCCGCGGCTTACGTCAGTTAGTTTCAAACGTGTAGTACACAAAAGTGTAGATCCCACCAAAAACAAAAATGTAAAATTCCAAGTCTCGCTGTGTTTTCCTTTCACAGTAAAAAGTTATGAGATCAAATGTCAAACCAAGTCGTATGTACGTATTGCGGTGGTTTTGATATACGCCACCTTTATTTTTCTATAATAAATACCTACAAAGATTTGGCAATCGCATGAAAACAACAAATCACTTTACTAGGTCCCTAGAAATTATGAGCGTGTGGTTTTCCCAAAACAAGTGTGATGCCTTGGCTTGATTGACAAATTTACAGGCCTGACATTCCTATCTTATATCAATATAGATATAATAGATAGTATGAGACTAAAGTTTTAACATCAAACTGGTGATCAAACCCGAAGAAGATTTCGTAATAGGTAGACTGCAACAGATAGCATAGAGACGGTTGGTTAGCCATGTAGGTAATCGGTAAGTCATGCGATTGCCAAGTCATTGTAGGTATTTATTATAGAAAAATAAAGGTGGCGTATATCAAAACCACCGCTATACGTACATACGACTTGGTTTGACATTTGATCTCATAACTTTTTACTGTGAAAGGAAAACACAGCGAGACTTGGAATTTTACATTTTTGTTTTTGGTGGGATCTCACTTCTTTTTGTAAATAATCCATCTTTTCACCGGCTCCTTTAAGATTTGCTGTACCTACATCAGCAACTGATTTTTTAAAGCCCACTCCCTATCCCTTTTGCCCTTTCGTAGAGGCTTTGTTGTTATGAACTTAGACAAGTCCGGGCGGTAAATATTTCTGAGTCGATTATCAGACCTAGTTACTATCTAGTATCAAAGTACTCGTCAAGACAAATCAAACGAGCCCAAACTCGATGGGGTTGCGTCATTTAATTACGGAGTTCCTACGGCCACCTTCCAGCTCCATCATCAGACCCTGGTTACCATCAAGCATGAAAGTACTCATCAAGACGAATCAAACGAGCCCAAACTCGATGGGTTTGCGTCATTTAATTACGGAGTTCCTACGGCCACCTTCCAGCTCCATCATCAGACCCTGGTTACAATCAAGCATGAAAGTACTCGTCAAGACAAATCAAACGAGCCCAAACTCGATGGGTTTGCGTCATTTAATTACGGAGTTCCTACGGTCACCTTCCAACTCCATCATCAGACCCTGGTTACCATCAAGTATGAAAGTACTCATCAAGACAAATCAAACGAGCCCAAACTCGATGGGTTTGCGTCATTTAATTACGGAGTGCCTACGGCCACCTTCCAGCTACATCATCAGACCCTGGTTACTATCAAGCATGAAAGTACTCATCAAGACAAATCAAACGAGCCCAAACTCGATGGGTTTGCGTCATTTAATTACGGAGTTCTTACGGCCACCTTCCAGCTCCATCATCAGACCCTGGTTACAATCAAGCATGAAAGTACTCGTCAAGACAAATCAAACGAGCCCAAACTCGATGGGTTTGCGTCATTTAATTACGGAGTTCCTACGGCCACCTTCCAGCTCCATCATCAGACCCTGGTTACCATCAAGTATGAATGTACTTCTCAAGATAAATCAAACGAGCCCAAACTCAATAAGGTCGCGTCATTTAATTACGGAGTTCCTATGGCCACCATCCAATTTTGGCCTTTGGGTGCCAATTCTTCGCCAGATCAGTTACATGTTACCATATTATTGCATTATCACGCGATATACATAATGCATGCAAAATTTCAGCTCAATTGGAAACCGGGAAGTGTGTCAAATTTAACTTGCAAGATTTGATTACAGACAACGCGACAGGTAAAAACTTGTCACGCGCCTGTAACCTCGGTCGTATTAACAAACTTATTTTTGCGACTCTGAAAATGAGTTTCAGTGAAGTTTTGTATAAAGATTTAGTTTACCAACCGCAAATAAAAAGAAGCGATTAACTTATTATTGCAGTTAAAAATTAATATTTTTTAAGTTTTTCCTGAATTTACTCCGTATAAAAACACTACCCTCCAAATTGCAAGGTTATGGGTTTGCTAGAAGTACCTTAGAATTTTGATGATCGGTCAGTGAGTCAGTGAGTCAGTGAGTGTCAAAAGTAGTGAACTTTGACTGGCGGTAACTTTTAAACTATTGATAATAATTGTACGAAATTTGGTACAATAGCTAGTTATAGTATATACTCTCGATTGTTAAAAAAAATTGCCTTCTAGCTTTATCCACTAGTAAGCTACAGGGGGGTCAAAAGGGCCTTGAATTGCTTCGAGAAAAGGATGGTACGGCCGTTTTTTTTGGCTCGACTTGGCGGGGGCACGGCCGTGCCCCCAGATACCAAAAAACATCAATTATTATTAAATGTATCTTATTTTTATATTCATTAAAACCTTTCAATCATAAGTAAGACCCCGGGAAGTCCTCTTTTTATAAATACTGACAGGTTTCAATAAACTTGGGATAATTTTAGCTCTATTGATAATGAAAATGAAAACCTTTATATGAGAAATATTTTTCAGATGTTATGTTATATAGATACAATTATTTGTCATCAAAAGCGCTATTCATTAAATTCCTTTTCAATTGAATATTTATTGACTCTGCGTAAGGTAGATTTCACAATAAGATGTTATGATGATGATTGTTCTTATATATTTTGAGCCCTCACAATCTTGGTAAGTAACTAGCCTAAAATTAGTAACGAATTCATACAAATGACCTATTTCCAAAAATCAATATCCATTCGAATGTCTAATAAGGCAGAATATTTATGTTACAATACTTTTTTTAATATTATACTTTCAATAAAACTGTCCATACAATTTAATAGATGATTAGTTTTTATAAAGCTCCGTTTAGGTATATTGGTTGCGTGAAAACCTATTTACATAGGACTAGGGGCTGCCCGTTACGCACGCGTTTATTATTTTATCTTGGAAAAAAGATACGATATTTTTCAATAATATAACTTAAGTGTTATTCTAATGTGCAAGCTAATAAAATGTTAAGTTTCATTAAAATCTGTTCAGTGGTTTTTGAGTGAAAGAGTTACAAACATCCTCATAGCCATCCATGTATCGGCACAAACATTGGCATTTACAATATTAGTAGGATAAGATTCTTTAATAAGGCAGAATATTTATGTTGCAATCTACAACTTTGTTAAAAAGATCCCCAGTTTAATAGGTAATTAGAATTTATGGAGCTCTGTTTATATTGGTCATAAGTCTCAAGTCTTATTTACATAGGATTTGTTCTCGATACGGTGATTTTGAAACAATTGCTGGTCTATTTATTGTGTTTCATATTATTTCTATCGGTTCGAAATAACAACGCGACTTTTGGGTATTTGTTGTTATAAGTATCTTTGAACACTAGTACCAAAACCTTAATACAAGAGTGTGTAGGTGAAAGAGGCGTGCATGTTTGAGGCGATTGATGATTGTGGATGAAACGAAAGTAAATTCAATTTCAAAAATAATTTATTCGTAGGTAACATTTTTACACTTAAATTCGTCACAAAGTTAAAATTATAAAAAAACACATAATAATGAATTTAAAGAACAAAAAAAAGAGAAAAACATTAAAGGAGCTACGCTGTCT
Source organism: Anarsia innoxiella (assembly GCA_947563765.1). NCBI lineage: Eukaryota > Metazoa > Arthropoda > Insecta > Lepidoptera > Gelechiidae > Anarsia > Anarsia innoxiella. The sequence goes on along the minus strand of OX387404.1, from coordinate 8,181,722 downwards.
TCGGAAGGCAGATTCCCCAGAGAAGAAGCCAGCAAGAAACTCTAGAGGTTGCTTTTTTTAAAAGTAGTGTGTTTGGATCGTGTAGGATCGCAAGTGGAGGGAAGTGGTCTCTGTCTACTCCGATATGGGCGTGACGGACATGTATGTATAGGTACATGTAGGTACCTTAATACCTTATTAAAAGGTTTTCATATATTACCTACAGTTTAAATATATTACACAATAAAGAAATACGAAAAGCAACTTTTTGACATAATAGGGTTTCCTAACCTTTATAGTCAAAAACTCTATACATTTGAATGAAAAAAAGGGTCACCGGTCCACTTTCCGCTGTGGACATTAAAGAGAACCCTTTACAGGATTATGCAAATGTAGTAAAATCATACTTTTTTCAAGATTCACAGTGTTTATATTGAAAGGCAACAGTGGCGTTAACTTACCAATACAGTTTATGGACCTTTCTTTATATTTGTAATGGTTAAAGCCATAAAGGTAAATAGCGAAAAATTTCTTAAGGGCATTTCCGATGGAACAATTCTGTTCACTTTTACAGGCTAGCGCTTTGATATGCTTTTTTTTGCTTATTGATGTTTCACCAAACGTGCTAGACGCTAGTGCTAGAATTAGAGCTTTTTCTAGGTTAACGTATTTCAAACTAAGTTTTTTTCCTTAAGATTTTGCGTGAAAGAATAAGAAACATTCTCGCATCTGTCTATTCATTCATCGACACAAACTTTGCCATTTATATTAGTAGGATTTAACCTAAATCATAGCTAAAACTAAAGGACAAACTATAAAATGCACCTGTTTTCCATTTGCAAACTTCATAAATACAGGATACCCTTACGATGTTTATTACGCAAATCACAAAACAAAATGGACCCTCAATTTATATGCGGGCACATGTCTGAATAACATATTGTATATTGAAATACATAGTTATGTTAGGTTAGGTATTGGACTACTAGCAAATCCAAGACGTTTATAGTGTTTGCTTCTTTTTCGTTTAAGCCAACAGCGGTGAGCGAGTGGTCACAGAAATTATGAGATTGGTTTTCTTTCGTACTTTAATATTTTTAAAATCTCGCTTTTATTTTGTAGATAAATTGAAAATGTGGACTTCTACTAGGACTTCACGTCAAGAAACACTAAGTATTTTATCAAGCAAGATTAATGTTATGTTTTAAAATAATACTTTCAATTGTTTAATAAGCTTTTATAGATCGGTAACTTACTTTTATTAACATACCTTTTAAATAAAAAATGAGAAAGCAAGTAGTCTTATTTCTGTAATACTGGTAATTGTAAGTGATGTTATTTTATTGAAAGATAATTGAATTGAAAGTCAGAATGAGGTTAAAAAATCAAGATTACTTGCTTTCTTTTTTTTTATTTATCTAATTTAAAGATAAAATATTCTTACCATAATACTTTCACTGGTATCATCATCGCAGTTGTACGCGTAAACAACGATGTAAAACATCGAAAATAAAGTTATTAATTTGATTGTAAACATTGTTTATGATAAATCACCAAAGTGCGGCTATTTGTGTTTGTATCTGAATGGAACGGTCAGTAAACACTCATATATCTTTTTTAAAATACGTCAATACTGAACGTAGCTTGCGTATTGTTGGTTCCGTATAAAGTATTGGTCAGTTATTTTGATATGACATCGATAATGCAAGATGTTGAATAAGTTTACGTTCCTATAAAGGCTGAAACACACCGGATGCGTATGCGTAACGTAGACGTAAGCACGGCGTAGCCACGCGCGTAGTTACGGTGTAACCCGATGTGACACCGGGCTACGCGTCACGTCGATGTGTACTACTAGGCTACGTTACGCAAGCGGTGACAGTTCCATACATTACAACTCAGAGGTACGCATACGTCTACGCATACGAAACGCATACGCATCCGGTGTGATTTGGCCTTAAGTCACTATAAGTACATGTTAATCAACAACAAAAAGAAATTTAAACTTAATTGTTACAAAACGAGGTTTAAACATAGTTCTAGAACTTATTCAGGTTAATGTTCATGACATTTTTTCTGTGACGTGACATGACTTAAAACTGAATTTCTTTTAGAACTTTTTTAAATCTCGTTTGGGAATAGCGCTGAAAATATTATACATCATATTTTTAAATCTGTTGGTTGAAATATTGGAAAAAGATAATAGAGAAAGTCCGTAGCTTAACTCGTACGTACAACTTGGCTCAAGAAAGTTCTTAGTACTTCTCCACTTTTTCACGAACACAGTATAAACAAAGTTCTTAAAAAATAAGTGGAACAAGTAATAACAATATTAGGTTTTATGTCTTCACTTTGTACGAGTTACTGGTTATTTCTAAAAATACTTGTTATAAAAGTTTTTCTTTTGCAATTTAATGGTAAAGGAACCCTATAAATATTTGCTGTGACAAATTTATATAACTGTTAAGGTCGATTTGTGACACAAGCTCCATTCATACTAAATCGGAGGGCAGCCCTATAATACGACAATTTAAGGACATTGATATATTGGGACAACAATACGTACAATGCTGAATCACCTTTTTTATAAATAGACAAAAAAGGTTTTATGAACCGTGTAGAAAAATGTCCGTCCAATGACTCTTTTGTGATGACCTTATTAGTCTACATGGGAGTTATATGAGATAAGTTTCGGGAGCATTTTGGACTTATATGATTCCAGATTTTAATCTACGATTTGCGGAAAAGAATCTGTCATGCGTTCAAATTTTTTTGATTACTAACATAATATTTACTACCTGTTATAAGTATGTGTATTTTTACATTTCATATGTATGTACCTACACTCGGCAAAAATAGGTATTCCTAACTTTGTAAACTTTCAAGATAGTTTTTTAATTTAAGAACGGATCTATGCAAAATTTGTAGGTATGTACGTTTTGTACACTGTGTGCTGAAATGTAAGAATATCTTTAAATAATGACTTCTAGGTTGTATTCCAATTGAATTTGCTGTGTATGCAAGTAATATCACAGCACCATTCCGCAACATGACACGTATAAACGGCCCTAATCACTTACAGACAGACAACGGCTATTCCCGCAATAGTCTAAGAGCCATTGTCCATAACGTACGGCTAGATGACGCCCAGAGGTCCAGAGCTAACATCGTACATACTTCATTACTTAGTACCCCATATAATATACGCCGAGGGACCATTTCGCGTGATGTCAGTGGAAAGTGCCATTGTATTTTATTTCACAGTCTTAAACATATTCTTGTTTTATGCCAATGATGTAGAGTAATAGGTAGTGCGTCAAATGTTAGAAATATACAAAGGTCGAGGCATTATTATTGTACCTATATAAAATTTTAATGACGTCCCAAGTTGTTCAGTGTTTGATTTGTTCCAGTTTTAAACACAAGTTGAAAGTTTGAAAGAGAATTGAACGTTGAGTTTATTTTTTCTGTTTTTAAAATTCGAATGCAGTAAAAAGATTTCTGATCTGTTAATTCAGCCATGTTTCCATTTTTCTCACCTAGAGATGCCTACAATAGGATTGGGCGAATAAAAATGTGAGGAAACAAACAGCACATATTTATTTAACTGGTACCCTTGACAAAATAAATCAACAAAATGAACGTATTCGGGGTCTCATTTTGAGGATATTTTCAAAACATTGGCTTAAGCGGAGAGGTTATGCAGATGGCCAACCAGGGCCGGGTTTAAGAACGGCTTATCTGTAAGATATTATTTCTATGTTTCGTTCTTAACGTATTCAAATTGCGTATTTCGTTCTTTCTTATCTGTGTACAATATTACACTATTTGCTTTAGGTCAATTTATTTATTTTTGTAGATCATAAGAGTTCTTTTCAGGTCGCAAATACCTAATCAAAAAACATGTTTATATTATTTTGTTTTTCCTGTTAACTTGGTTCCATTATTATCTACTTACGTATTTCAAAGCTTTTGCAACGACACTCTAAGAACCTTTTTAGCAACACTCCGGCAGGCGGCGCGGTCTGATAATGCAGTCACACTCTAATGCGACGTCTTTTCAAAAAGAGAACAATAGGTAAATGACATTTCATGATTTTAAACGAAGATTCTATTTGTATTTTATTCGTTTTGGCGTTTTTGCGGTTTATGGCGGGGCGCTTTGGCGGGAATCCGAGGGGCGAGCATCATCTGCATTTTTCATCGATATTTTTTTGGTGATCATAGTGAGTTATGATTCATAAAACTGTCACCTAAATAATAGGTACGCTATTGTTTATTTTAGTGATATTTGCAAATAAGTTGAAAAGATAAAAATAAACTTAAAAAATCATTTTATGTGCCTGTAGTTTATGGTCATTTATGAATATGTTTTATTTTTTATTTAAACACTACTGGCAGAATGAGCAACAGTCAATAAAATCTCGAAAAAAAAGCTACAGGAATTAACAATAGACTGCTATTTCCCGCGCTACCTAACGTTTGATTGACGCAAACATACTTTTCTTTTTATTCGAGTAAGTATTTTCCATCTAAAGCTTTCAACAAGAAACGCTCGAGGCTTGAAATACATTAGGTAGGTACTTAAGAATATTTTCACATTATTTTGTTATGTTTTAATCCATGCCATGCCGATCTTAGGCCGGGATAACTTTTATTCATAACGCCGTTTCGTGTGAATAGCTTCATACAAAATGTTCTGCCACTGGAAAATTCGCGACAAGTGGGTTGCTTGGTTTGTTTGTTTGACGTTTGATGACTTTCATTTTAATAACGAGTACCTAAATATACGTTTTAGAGCTGTAAATAGGTAGTTTTTAATAGACGTCTTATCTTTGACCTACGGAGAAATTTTCACACTCATAAGTGATTTTACCCATATAAGTCTAAGTCAACCGTTTATAAAAAGCGAGAAACATTTTAGTAGATGGACAGAACAGTTTTATTGTGTTCATGAATTCCTAAGAGGCAAACACGCGACTGGGTTTGAAAGAAATTCTTGACATTGACCGTTGTCACTTTTTCTGCAGACGTTTTTGAATGCGAGCTGAACAGCCATTGGAACAAGACTTTTGTTTGCTACCAGGCCAAAAATCCAGACGTTTTAGAAAAAAGAAGTCAAGAAACAATACGAGTACAATTCCGTTTAGTTTGATTGAAGAGATCAATATTTTCAGGAAATTGCTCGATTAATTTGTGTAAAATATTAAAATGGTAGCCGCTGTCTTAAATAAAACTAGTTAAATCCGCTTTCATTCAACAAAAGCCACGAACAACTCGTAGACCTTTTCAAATAAGTAAAGCGACCAAACTCCTAACGTTTTCAATAAAAATTGCAGATCCTTTGTGTATTTTCGCCGCTTCAAAGACCACGGGCTAATGAAAACAGTGCTTCTGTATCTTTTGTTTGGATATCATTGCCGACGCTATATTACATACCCACCTTTTTACATTTTCTTTCGTAATATTTTTTCATAAATTGTTTTTAATTAAAAACAGCCAGCTCGTTAAAGAATGAATCGTAATTAAAAGTTTGAAGTTCGAAATTCGAATTTAAAAAATAAAAACGGGAAGTTTAGAAAGGAGTTTCTAATTCTCTGGCGTGGAAAACAATTTTGATTGCTTTTGTCACGTTTTTGGCGCAGTTTGGAGTTTTTTTGACAAGTCGTTATTAATAACTGGAATTCAATTCAGACAACACGTAACAATGAAGTTAGTACTTAGAGATATTTTCGTTTTTTAATTGAGTTATTTTAAACTTTGTTTGACGCCTACCCTTTTCAGAAGAGTTTTTATGTACCAACCGATTAAATTAAAATTACCTTACTTAGTTCGTAATTTTTATAATGTAAAGTTGTTTTTTTACCAATCTTCACATAATTATATTCTAATAATACGAAGACTAACAAACATAATTAACATAGATTGTTACATAACAGAAAATAGTGGATAATTTTATGTCATAAATCGAGTATCTAAGGATTTTTCTTTAGTGTTATTTGTTCTTAGGTACATATATAAATTCATCTTTAAAATAGTAATTATAAAAATAAAATACCGAGATCCTAACAAAAGCAAGTAAATCTCAAGTAAAATAAAAGTTGAGAGGATCTAGGTAGATAAAACAGTTGTTGAGTAATAAAACGCAGTAGTACAAACTAAAAACAACATTAAGAAGACCCCTGTACCCCTAGACTGTACGCTTTTCAAAGAATAACTAATCAATCTTAATGGTTTTTTTTCTTACAAGTTACTCGCGTAAAACTTTACTAGTTCAAAAGACATTACCTTGGTTAATTAGGGTCGTTTCCCACTGGGATGGGAAGTAACAGCAAATGTTTTTTTTTGTTATGCTTAGTTTTCACTTTGATTTTGACACGCTAGATTCTTTCAAAGCTTTAAGGCTAAAACACACCGGATGGGTAATTGGGTATGCGTTGCGTATGCGTAGACGTATGCGTACCTTTGCGCAAGCGGTGACAGTTCCATACATTACAACTCAGAAGTACGCATACGTCTACGCATACGCATCCGGTGTGTTTTGACCTTTACCTTCTTGTATTGCGATATGGATTTGTTAGCTATAGAATATTAATGATTTTGATGCAATCTGACGGTTTGCGATCGCGCTCCGGACAGATTCTTCTGTTTCTAGGTAGATAGGCAGGTACCTATCGTTAGGTATATTTAAAAGCGTCGTTCTTGTCGGTGGAGTCCTCGCCACTCTGCTCTTTTCACCTCCGTCCGTTTGATAAGACCTAGGTAGGTACTTACCTACTTTAGAAAGTTTTTTTTTAACTTTCCAGGACATTATTAAGATCTCAAATGTGTTCTTACTGAGCTAGCTCAATATAGCTATGCCAGTTGGTGTAAGACAATCCTAATATTCCAATGTAGAGTTTGCACCGCCTTACCGCCGCCAACTTTCAAACTCGGCAGATGTTTTTGACAAATTATCCGATTATACCGCGTTTATTTCCCCAACACGATAAACGTAGGCACCTACTATTTATAAGTTTCTTTTAGGGTTCCTCACCCAAGAGGTGAAAACGGGACCCTGTTACTGAGGCTCGGCTGTCCGTCCGTCTGCCTCCAGGCTGTATCTCATGAACCGTTATAGCTAGAGCGTTGAAATTTTTACAAATGATGTAATACCGTTTCCGTTGTTAGAATAATAATAATTAAGGAGGGCTCCCATCCAACTAACGTGATTTTTAACGTTTTTTGCTCGATATCAATAGCGAATGGTACGGAACTCTTCCTGCGCGAGTTCGACTCGCAATTGATCGGTTTTTACCTTGTTTCGAAAGCCTCGTGTATGTTTTATTATAGAACTAATATCTATTCATATTAAGGAAATGACCAACGTATGCGGCGTGGGTTTGACATTATGAAAAAACCTCCTGCATAACTAAATATGATATTTGAAGGAAAAATCCTTTAATTTGGTCAGTAAACTGGAATATCGTCCGTTGAATCAGCTGATATTGATTTGCGGAAATTATGATTTGATTGCTAACAACATTTATTGTCTTATAACTGCTTATGGCTGTACCGCTATAAGTAGATAACATCTGTAACAAAAATAGATTTCTCTTATCTTATCTTATCTAGCCGTTGTTGTCCCACTGCTGGGCAAAGGCCTCTCTCCTCCTTCTCCACGATTCTCTATCCTGAGCCGCCTCTGCCCAGTCGTTCGTGCAGGTGTCCAGTTCATCTCGCCACCTTTTCCGTGGTCTGCCGCAAGGTCTTTTGGCGGTTGGTTGCTATTGGGTTGTTGTGACGGCAGACGTGACCAGCCCAATCCCACTTTAACTTGGCAGCTGTCCTTACCACATCAGCAATACGTGTCCTGGAGCGCAGTATGGTGTTACTTTATCATATAGTAATATGTTAATAGATATGATAACTCTAAAATTAAATTAATATTAAATCTACTTGGTTGTGCACTTTAATTTTAAAATGTCAAATCATTTTCCAAATTTAAATAACATAACAATAATAATAATAATAACCTAGGATTTCATACTGTTATGACTCAGGTCGGTTCGAGTTGGTATTTTCGTTCCTCAAATTTGGCGCGTAGCTCAGTTCACGGGAGTTTCCGGTAGCAAGCTGCGGGATGGCGTTACTTGTTCCGAAAATCGCGACAAAACTGAGCGCTGATTGGCCCACGCGCGGCTCGCGGCGCCATCGCAGGTCCGCGACCGCGTCTCTTCCTGTTTGCTGCGACGCCTCTTAATGAAAGGGCGAAGGAACTATTTAATCTCGCTTTTGCATAAGATAATTGTGAAGTGTTTGTTAAATATCTAATTCCGTGCACTGGACAGCTTACTAATACCATAAACTTGCAAATTATATGCTTAAATTACTGGCATGTGTGTTTGTGCTATTCGGTGAATGTGCCGCTGGATACCTATTGTGTTTGGACTTCGATTCCAGAGATATTGGGATACACCTGCACCTGCATAGAGCTTCTGCTTGCACCATACCGGAACCCCTGGCTGTCTGCGTAAAAGGTTTGTGGAATATAATACCAATACACGGACCGACCGATAACCTTGAGTCACGTAGGCAGTAGGTATTTTGATCCAAATCTTAAGATCCCGCCTGGCGCAGGCTATTTACACGCCTCGCCATTTCATTTTGGTCCTTCAGACGTCGAATAATCAGTTGCCTAGCTATCGAATTCAATTAATAATTGTTTCTTTGAATAACCTATTTGCTAGCCACGCTTGCGGTAAAACAAGATGACGCATAAAGGGGTTTTAACGTTTTACCAACAATTCGCTATTTTAACAGCAAAAAAAGAAGCCTTTTTTGAAAGAGTAAATCGTTTGTATAACTCGTCGTTAAATATATCGTCGTTTGAGTCGAGATCGAATGAACAGTTCATGATTGAATCGGAAACGATAGACGAATTAAAGTCGAGGTTTGAGAGCATCATTGACGAGCTGAATCATTTAGTTTTGACGGACGATCCAGAAGCTACCCCCGATTACGCACCGGTAATAGGGTAATTATTTTTTAAAATGACCATTGTGACAAAAATGAAACAAAAATGAAAGTGTTACAAAAATAAAACTTGTTACAAAAATAACAAAAATAAAATATTAGGGCTTACTCACAATGCACACTTTATCTTTTACTATTTTCTTTTACTCATGTATTAAATGTCATGCAATGAAATGAAACACAATACCAATAATCAACACAAATTGTATTTTTACAAGCTTTTATTTACTTTCACCTGTCCCGTTGTCTGTCGTTCTGTAATCAAATCTTGCAACTTAAATTTGATCCACTTCCCGGTTTCCGATTGAGCTGAAATTTTGCATGCTTATGTATATCGCGTGACAATGCAATATTATGGTAACATGGAGCTGATCTGATGATGGAGCTGGAAGGTGGCCATAGGAACTCCGTAATTAAATGATGCAACCCTATCGAGTTTGGGCTCATTAGATTCGTCTTGACAAGTACTTTGATACTATATGGTAACCAGGGTCTGATGATGGAGCCGGAAGGTGGCCATAGGAACTACGTAATTAAACGATGCAACCCTATCGAGTTTGGGCTCATTGGATTAGTCTTGACGAGTACTTTGATACTATATGGGGCATTCTCATTCTCACTGCTCAAAATTGAAGATTTTATGAAAACTTCTTTTTGACCAAACTAACTATGGATTATATAAATATAGTCGTTACTCTTTAAGATAAAATTAATTTCAGACCTTACAGCCTTCTATTTTCTGAGATATTGGGGTTTTAAAAAAAAAAGCCTCCATGGTAGTGACATTGTGCACATGGACGTGACTTTCTATACATTTTTACTAACCATGGAAATGAAATTGTACTTGGAAGTGACATTTGATGTAGTGTATGAAATAAAATACTTTGTAATTTTTAAGAAATGTAATTATTAATTCAATCATACTTATTAATTATAAAAAAAATATGACATTGGTTATTAGGTCTGTAAGACCATAGTAATTTCAGCTTCAAGTATCTAAGTTTAAATAAAACCTTGAAATCTATATTTAGCATTGATACATTTCTAGTAATCATTAAAAAATCTAGGTAGGTACTTTAAACTCCCTAAAGCAGCTAAAAATATCAAAAAATCAACAGAAAACAAAACAACTTTCTCTCTTAATTATTTCTATTAATGCTAGGTACTTTCTAGTAAAACAATCAAAAATTCAACAATATAATCATTAGTCAGTCTCAAATTGACTCTCAGCCTTAAATTCACTGTTTTCTTATACCTAATTATTACAGATTAAGATAGGAACTGTGTGATCAATCTTATCATAAAAAAATAGCGTAGTCTAATCCTTATTGAATATTAGCATAAGCGGTGAGATCTTCAACTTTAAATTCCAATTCTCCGCGTCGACCAGGTGTTGGTTCTGATAAAACAGCAATAATGTCTTCACCCGGTACGGGAAATCTATCCATATAAATATAATGTGATCTTTGGTAAGTCTCTTCTTTTTTGCAAATTTAACTTTTGGTTCTACTCCTTCAAATCCAATTATTTGTCCCAGAAAATGCTTTTCAGTCTTTTTTGTCAAAAATCTTACTACAATCCACATTCCTTCTGTATAGTCTGGTCCTGAGCTTCTTTATTCAGTCATCGTAATAGCATCAGATGCGTCACACGGAACTTCATTTTCGTTATCCTTTGAAGACAAATTGTAAATTGTTTCAGCTGGAACGTCGCCTGCAACAATTTCGACACTAGGTCCAGGAACATCAGCCAAACATACGCTATCAACGAAATCCACATAGCCTTTTGGTAGTGAGTAATGAGGGCACATTTCTCCAGGTCACAGCTACTCTTGGGTTAGGTGGCCTAGGGTCAAACAGAGATGGCGATACAGGAGGACTGGATGCTGCCGCGTCTTCGTTAATCAGTAGTTCAGATCCAGGGTGACGGATGATTGCTTCTTCATCACTTGTTGCCGGAGTATTTTCACGCAAGTGATTTTGTAGTGCTTTTTTGCGTTTTTGATTCAGTAGGGATCGAGCTTTTCTTTCTCTCCACTGTTTAAGTTGCCAACGGTGTTCCCTTGGTGTCATATCAGCAACAAGTTTAGTAATAATTTTTTTTTCCTTTTTTGATGCTAATCTCGCCCTATCTTTTGCTTTTGCAGCCTCGTACAAAACAGGATCATTCTTTATGCGCGCTCTTCGCCTACGTTCGCATTCTCTTTTTTGCTTGCGTATTTCTTCGGCGGATTTAGTTGGTTTTTTGGGCTTCGCCATCAATCAACAAAAAAAAAAAACAATAAAAAACTTATAAACCCTGTTGTACGTTCACACTTGTGGTTAATTTAGCTATAATAGTCACTTCCATGGATCAAAGGTCACATCCATGGGTACATTTTTATCCACGGATCAATGGAAGTGACATCCATGGGTGTGACTTTTTTATATTTAGACACGCACTACATAACCTCGAAAGCCGGCACGACCAAACAATTTTACCTCAGTATTTGTCATATAAAAACACAACAAAACCACAAACATATAACGCAATACATAAAGATATGTACTTCTGACGAACAACACAGTTGTGACCACTTATGCTTTTCCAGTTGTGAGAATGGAAATATAAAACTTACTTTTTCACGATGTGCGCACCGCAGCCCCAAACTGACAACTGATTTTAAATATGGCCGACCAAGCCTTGTTTATGCCCTATTGTGTTCCGATACACGCATAATATTTTTCGCACCATACTGAGCGTGACATACAGCCATGGAAGTGACGGAAAAAAAAATCACAAACTTTAAATAGATATGACATATGGTTTTTATTATTTTTGATGCATGTTTCATTATTATTAATTAAGTATATTTATTCTTTTGTAAATTGGCTTACTTTTTTAATGTATTTTTACAACCGAATAAAAAGATAAATGCTTTTTTCTATAGAAAAACGGTTTGGTCACAGCCACGGACGGGACATTTTGGGGTACTTAAGAAGCAATAAAAAAAAAATTAACATAGTTATACATTTTATTTTAGCTTGACCTTATAGTATTTTATGCATTCTTTCATATATTAAAGAATCATACCGCTGCTCAAAAGCTATCTGGTAGAAAACAGCTGGTCACAGCATTTTTTACTGATTTTGAGAATGCCCCATATGGTAACCAGGGTCTGATGATGGAACTGGAAGGTGGCCATAGGAACTCCGTAATTAAACGATGCAACCCTATCGAGTTTGGGCTCATTGGATTAGTCTTGACGAGTACTTTGATACTATATGGTAACTAGGGTCTGATGATGGAGCCGGAAGGTGGCCATAGGAACTCCGTAATTAAACGATGCAACCCTATCGAGTTTGGGCTCATTGGATTAGTCTTGACGAGTACTTTGATACTATATGGTAACCAGGGTCTGATGATGGAACTGGAAGGTGGCCATAGGAACTCCGTAATTAAACGATGCAACCCTATCGAGTTTGGGCTCATTGGATTAGTCTTGACGAGTACTTTGATACTATATGGTAACCAGGGTCTGATGATGAAACTGGAAGGTGGCCATAGGAACTCCGTAATTAAACGATGCAACCCTATCGAGTTTGGGCTCATTGGATTAGTCTTGACGAGTACTTTGATACTATATGGTAACCAGGGTCTGATGATGGAGCCGGAAGGTAGAAATAGGAACTCCGTAATTAAACGACGCAACCCCATCTAGTTTGGGCTCATTGGATTAGTCTTGACGAGTACTTTGATACTATATGGTAACCAGGGTCTGATGTTGGAGCCGGAAGGTGGCCATAGGAACTCCGTAATTAAACGACGCAACCTCAACTACGGACTTCATAACGGAATAACGCTGCTACGCGCTGCGAACGGGAGTCTTTTTTTATCCATAAATTTAAATGCCATATTTTTGTTTGACATAATGATTTTTAAACATAAGTATTAGATGCACTAATATTAATTGCAATACTTTATTTAATCCATAATTATTGTTTCACCGATTATTTTTTTGTCATAATATTGCAAGGTATAACTTTTGAATGCTATAACATTTATTTCTAATAATCATTATATGTACTAAAACAAACGACTATAATATTATTTATTATAAATAATATGTAATATGTATGTGTTAGGTAGTAGGTACTATTATGAATGAATTTACAAATTGATTAGACGACAGCAGGCAGCGTGGCAGCGAGACACGGCGGCAGGGGGGTCCGGGGGCGCAGCCCCCGAGGGGGGGCCCGGGGGGCGAAGCCCCCCGCAATAAAAAACAAATACTAACCAGAACGGCTAGGATAGGTTAGGTTAGGTTAGAACATGATTTTGCATCCCTGCTTGCTGCATGCCTGCTTGCATTCCTGCTTGCTGCATGCCTGCTTGCATGCTGCATGCCTGCTTGCATGCTGCATGCCTGCTTGCATGCTGCATGCCTGCTTGCATGCTGCATGCCTGCTTGCATTTCATTTATAAATGGGGACTATGATAAAGAGGGGGGACGAGATTGAATAATTATGTATGGTGAAAAGTTTTAGTGTTAAAATTAAATAAATTTGTACAATATGGAATTATTTTGTCCTAGACGAAGACGCTTATTTGTCGTTAAAGGTTACAATCAAGTTACAAAGTGCTATAATTCTTTTTAGAGTTAATTTATTTTTAACTTTTTAGTTCATTTTATAAACAAATAATAAAAGCTTGTTTTTAAAAAGGTTTTTTTTTCTTTAATTTTTTTTTATCAATAATGAAATCAATGAAGTCACTATATATAATAACAACATAAAAGATTATTCTCTATAACTTAAAAATAAGAAAACATAATTAAACAAAATATTTCATTGACTTAATAAAATAGAATTAGTAAAAATTATATGTGGCTGAGGCTTTTTTTACTGCATTTGGGTGCGCATGCACAATCACGCTCCGATTATGATGTTTAAATTAGTGGTCCACATTATAGTCACCGATGTGATTACAGCTTTACTTCATTTTTGTAACGTCATATTTGTAACGTCATCAAAAATTGTTACAAAAATGAAGAAGCAACATTGTTTGAAAATAATCTCAAATAGTTTATGCCAACAGAAATCTCAATGAGTGAAATCACCGTGCATTTTTATAAAGATACATAATAAACTATTCCAATAAACAATTAATGAAAAAGGAGCCGCTTACCTGTGTATTTTGACAAACAACACAAAATGGATAAATTAAAACTGGAATTTTTCCGGTCGACAAAAAAACACGCGTCGTGCACTTTTTCACACAGTAAACAAAATGACCGATTCAAATTCGTTTCTGGCGTGCCATTGACTCGTAGAACTGCTAAGTGTTTCTTTTTCTAGTTTTCAATTATTAGCAGATTTATTTGTTACAAAAATGATAAACAAAAATGAACAAAATTTCGGACGATGTTTTGTAAGTAAAAAATATATATTTAAAATTATTTAAATTAAATAATGTATACTGAAGAAATACGCTTTCACTGTTGTCTAGGCGATATATTCACTCATAATTAAATAAAGGTTCCAGTAACTTTTTTAGGTCAAATTTTGTAACGTATCTCGTGAAGAGGACAAATAATTTTGTATAGGGACCATCCGAACCCACTGAGAAAAAATAAGTATTATTTTTTAAATTGTAATATTTCATACATAAAACTGTTTAATTCTACTAGACAATACAACATTGTACAATAATAGGTACTTATTTGATACTTAAAAGTATATTTAATAAAAAATATCGCGTATGGACAATTTTTTTCATCCAAATGGTCATTTTAAAAAATAATCACCCAATAGCTTTTGAGGAGTTCTATACGCGTATTAAACGCATTCGTAACAAAATTAGTGCCTCCTCTTCGTCACCGCCGCCGCCGCCTCGTTCTAGTGATTATATAGGAATTAAGTTGCCTCCCATTGAGATACCAAGCTTCGATGGTAGTATGGAGAAATGGCCTATGTTTTACGAATCCTTTAAAGCTAATATTCATAATAATCACCAACTGACTGACTCGCAGCGTGTGCAGTATTTGATTGGTAAACTGACTCATAATGCTTTGAGGGTCACCGCTGGTATTGTACCTACCGGTGAAACTTATAAAATTATTTGGGAAAGTTTAGTTAAAAAATATCAAGATAAGAGGTCACTGGGAACTTATTATTTAAACAATATTCTAGATTTGAAACAATGTACTAACTCGGCGAATAGCCTAGATACTTTCATTGAGAAATATTCTGCTTCAATATCTGCTTTGAAGCAATTAGAAATACCAGATGTTACAGATTTTATCCTGTTACATTGTGCTTTGCGAAAACTTGATACTCAGTCAGTTCAAGCTTTCGAACTGTCAGTGCGCAATAAGGAAATACCTACATACAATGAGTTAATCTTATTTGTACGTGATCAAGTTAAGATTTTAGGGCGTTCTCTTACAAATAATAATGTCAGTTCGAACTCTAACCCGCGTTCAGTTACTAGTTCAAATAAACCTGGACAAGCCGGAGGGTCTTCTACCCGCTCTAATACACACAAAGCTTTCATAACAAAAAATGATGATACAATGTCAGCTGTCACATCAGTTTGTGGATACTGTAATAAAGCAGACCATAAACAATTGTATGAATGTGCTCCATTTAAATCGCTAAGTACACCACAAATTAAATTTGAAGTTGTGAAATCAAAACACGGTTGCGTGAATTGTTTGAGTATGTCACACACGGTCTCTGCTTGTAGCTCTTCATCAGTCTGTGGAACATGTGGGAAGCGACATCACACCATGTTACATTTTGAAAAGAGAATTAATAATACTCATTCTCACACAGTTCAAGGATTCACTGATGATGATAATAGTGACTCACCTGTTCCCAGTAGTTCAGATGATGATAACTTAACAAACCCAGATTGCTCCTCAAGCAATTTAGAGAATTCACCAGATATTTCTGGTATTGAGAGTGCATCTTTGTCACTAAATGTTAATTCAAAGCCGAGCTCTAATATATTGCTTGCTACGGCTCAAGTATATGCAAATTGCAATAATAATAAAAACAAAGTTCTTATTAGATGTTTGTTAGACAATGGGTCACAAAATAATTTAATAACAGTGGGTTGTTGTAAATTACTTAACTTACTGATCACACCATTGAACAATTCTTGTGTAAAAGGAGTTGGATTAACCTCTCGGCCTATACTGGGATATGTAAGTGTTAAATTACAATCCCGAGTTTATCCAAATAATAAATATGATATACAAGCTCTGGTGGTGGATTGCATCACTGATCAATTACCTTCTCGTTTCATGGAGAAGTGTGACATGGCTTATTTAAATGACATACCGCTGGCAGATCTGACTTGGAATATTCCTGGCAGTATTGATCTTTTATTGGGAGCTGAACTATTTCCATATGTCTACTTAGGGAATAGGGTTGATTCTGGTTCTCGGGCACCTCCTGCAGTGATGACAGCTTTTGGATATGTGCTTATGGGTGATTATCCAAGTACTGCTAGTACTAGAGTTACATCTTCTCATACCTCTTTTACAGCTTTAGGACTGAATGATTTGGTGCAGAAGTTCTGGGAGCTAGAGGAAATTTCACCTAAGCAATTCCTTAGTCCTGAAGATACAGAATGTGAGAATCTGTATACATCCTCTGTTATTCGAGATAGTGACACAGGTAGATATTCGGTTGCTTTACCTTTCTGTAGGAGTCCTGATGAATTAGGAAACTCGCGTTCGAGTGCTCATCGCAGGCTGCTGGCGCTGGAAAGAAAATTTAAACAAGTACCTACTTTAAAGGAGAATTATATGAAGGGGATAGAAGAATATATTAAAAATGATTACCTTTCTGAAGTTCCTGAATCCGATATTGGTGATGGTGGTTATTATATTCCACATCATGCCGTTGTTCGCCCGGACAAGCCGATGCCACGCGTCGTGCTAGATGCCAGTGCAAAGACACATAATGGTGTGTCATTGAATGATGTTTTACATGTTGGACCGAATCTACAGGCCGATTTGTTTTTGTTGTTATTACATTTTCGACTGTTTCCTGTAGCTATTACAGCTGATATTAAACAGATGTATTTACAGATCGAAGTGCCCGAGCATCATCGCAAATATTTGCGCATATTATTCCGTTTCGATGAACATGATGTGATTCGAACGTTTCAGTTCAATCGGCTCCCCTTTGGCTTGAAGTCGAGCCCTTTTTTGGCCATGCGCACTCTGCGTCAGTTGGCCTCGGATATGAAGCCTCACTGTCCAGATGCTGCAGAAATTGTCCAGTTTAAGCTGTATATGGATGATTTAGTTCATTCTGTTCCAGATGAGGATTCTGCGACTGCTTTAGCACAGGAGTTGATACTGCTGTTTAAGGCAGGTGCCTTTGATTTAGTTAAATGGAAAAGCAATTCCTTAGCATTGTTGGAGAGCCTTCCTGAGTCACATCGTGGTTCAGTAGAGTTTTCTGATGGCGGCAAGTCTGTGTCTAAAGTTCTAGGATTGGCATGGGAACCAGTGGAGGACATTTTCTATTTTACCACTTCTCAAGTTGATGAACGATGTACTAAGAGGAATATACTATCTGTGGTAGCCCGCTTGTTTGATGTCTTGGGACTCGTTGCTCCGGTCATACTTTATGCTAAGCTTCTAATTAAAGAACTCTGGCTGATAAATATAGGTTGGGATGATACCCCTCCGGAGAGCATAATAAGAAGATTTGCAGCTCTGACACAGGAATTGCCTCTGCTTTCATCTGCGAAAATTCCAAAACATGTGGGCGTTTCCAAGGATTGCACTGTTAATATAGTGGCTTTTTGTGATGCCAGTATGAATGGCTATGGTTGTGTGATATATCTGCACATAACTGATGGGAACGGTGTCATGGTAAGACTCTTATGTGCTAGGTCGAAGGTCTCACCAACCAAAGTAACAACACTGGCCAGATTGGAATTATGCGCTGCATTGTTGATGTCCAAGCTGATAAAAACTGTACGTGACACGTACCGCGAACGTGTTCTCATCACCGGAATTTACGCATTTTCAGATTCGACAGTTGCGTTATCTTGGATCCATTCGTCCCCACATCGTTGGTCTGTGTTTGTGAGTAATCGAGTGTCTCAATGTCAAGAGAACCTTGCAGCACAGAATTTCTTTCATATAGCGCGCGTGGTAATGGTGAAGACGAGGTTCGATACGTTCAAACGTCCTGTAGTGAAATTGTATCCTATATCTACACAATAACATATGTATCTTAATTAAACTTTTCTTTGCAATGATGTTCTCCCTCTTTGTTGTTGTCATTAAAAAATATTACTTAGTAGATAGATATCATATTTTTGCGTACTGAAAATTCCATAATATTAGATTCAAACTTAAATAGTGTATAAAAGGAAAGCATAATCACAACAGTCAACCTTCTGTGTTAACTAGTTATCCTCAGTTCAGTCAATTAATAAATTTTGTTTGAGTCTGTAATCTCTTTGAAAACCTCACAACACTCTGTGTTAATTAGTCACGCTTATTCAAGTCAATAAATAAATATCTTTAAATTTATTATAAATATTTCGTTTTTTTTTGGAAGTTTACCAACTTCCAAAGGGGGGAGCATGGTTGTGCACTTTAATTTTAAAATGTCAAATCATTTTCCAAATTTAAATAACATAACAATAATAATAATAATAACCTAGGATTTCATACTGTTATGACTCAGGTCGGTTCGAGTTGGTATTTTCGTTCCTCAAATTTGGCGCGTAGCTCAGTTCACGGGAGTTTCCGGTAGCAAGCTGCGGGATGGCGTTACTTGTTCCGAAAATCGCGACAAAACTGAGCGCTGATTGGCCCACGCGCGGCTCGCGGCGCCATCGCAGGTCCGCGACCGCGTCTCTTCCTGTTTGCTGCGACGCCTCTTACGCCCATTATTAATAACCTATCCGTGCCTAAATCCGGATTGAACTTTGACATATATTGTCACTTGTGTACCTACTCTAATCTCGGTCTCAATAAACTATCCAAATTTTTTTGGATTAGGATCGCCCCGCCCACAATTTTTTCCCTCCCGCATGTTCTGTTTTACGCAAAATGACATGTTTGAAATTTAAATATCATTTCAATAGCCAAAATAAAATAAACAATTCTTAAAACTATAAAATATTTTTTATATTTAAAATATATATTACGACGTTATTACGACGCAAATTATGATTGTTGTCGTATTTTATTTCAAAATCTTGATTAAACCACAGAAGAGTTTTTATACGCCTCTGTGTATTCAACAAATGAAAGGAACGAAATATAAAAAAGAAAATGACCATCAAAAATGAAATTACTGACAATGTCAAAATGAATTTAAATTGTCTTTTGACTTCATTCATTTACCTTTACCTTAGGTATTTATATATACCACAGATACCTATGTTTTGTTTATTTCTGTGAACTGGTTGTGAATTACAATAAATAAATTCAATTCGCAATGGACAGGGAAGTGGATAAAATGGTAACATATACGCACGAGTGAAATTCGTACGAAAACGCGGCCAAAGTGAGCGCAGCCCTAGTTTTTATGGTGTTATATACTTAGTATGTAAATCTCAATAAAAATGCAATAATAAATATGTACAATAAAATGTTTTATTAAATCTTTTAACCGAAATAATTATGAATAAGTTGTGCTCTTCCGGCAATTTCTATCTCTTCTTCTGAGGATTTCTGCCGTGTGATAAATTTCCTTTCTCTCATAAAAATGGATACAAGCAGCGATAGTCACTGTGAGGATCTGATTCTGCTTACGAGCGCCGTTGCTATGATTACAGCTTGCACAGTGGGCAGAGCCAAGCGCAAGGTGAGACTTATTACCGGGAATCGACGTTTCCAAACTCCAAATGTCCTAAAATGAAATTAAAGCAACGTTATTGTTCTTTAATCAAACATGTTTGACCTTTGTTTTATTAACAATTAAATATTTTATAAAATTATTATCTCTCAATGGTATTTTTAGTCTTAATATGAGCTTCATTGTAACTGTTCTCAGCAGCTGTGGTAGGATTTAAGACAGGTGTTAAAAGATAAGGTCTGTTGGGATAGGCACTGTCTCCCAGCATCCAGCGGTTCCCAAATTGACCAGCATCACATTGAGCTAGAAAATGTATTTACAGTTAATTCCAGTTACCAACTGTTTTCTTATATAAAAAGTGAAAGTGTAAAGGTATTATGTCGACAATGGAATTTAGAAAGAGACAATAATGTAGGTATCTACCATCTACGTATGTACCTAAATCTTACCTCTTAACATGGAATTATTAAAGACAGTGGCATCATGTGCAGATCCCGGCCATCGAGCCACAACATTCATCAGCCTCAAATCTGCATCACAGACCCCTTGAATATTGAGAGAAAAGTTACCTTTTCTATTCCTAAATTCTTCACCAATCATGTGACCTAAAATAAATACGTACTAATGAGTTCATTAAACATATAATTTGATCACCATAATATAAATATTGAGTGTTACTTACAAGGTGATTGTATTCGAATATGCGTGCAGTCGATTGCTCCCAAAACACGAGGAAATCTTGATATCTTAAAAAATTTCACAGCAGCGTTTTGGTGGACAAAAATGTATTTGTCATACAATCTGGCTATTGCTGACGCAACATCACTCACTATCCTCCCTGCGGTGGATGCAGACACTCCGACGAAGTCTGCTACTGATATAAGCATTATGCCTAATGCGAAAAACCGCAGAGATAATAGGAGTTGATGAAGCGGTGAAACTCCATTGTTTCTACAAAGAATATGAGATAATTAATGAACAAATCGACAACGGTACCTAGGTAGGCAAAGCGTTTCTTCTTACCTTGAAGATCTTACCCGCATGAAAGGCATTATTTCATCTAAAAGCAGTTGAACTGCAGGTTTTGTCAACCTAAACCTATTTGCAAAATCTGCTTCGTCAAGACTTTGCATATAGTTCAGGCGTCTGATTCTGTTACGAGATCGACGGCGTCTTGGAACCTCTTCCTCGTCGCTCGTAAGCAGAATCAGATCCTCACAGTCACTATCGCTGCTTGTATCCATTTTTATGAGAGAAATCCTCAGAATCTTAACTCAGAACTCGGAACAAACGTAGTGATTAGTTACTCTGTGACTCAGAATAGAAATTCGGTAATATTTTACACTTGTCAGTAAAGTCATCGCTATATTTGAAAATTTGAATTAGGAGGACAGAGGACCAATCCGTACTCTGAAAAAGACCTCCCCACAGTACCTCCCATGGATTGCTATGTCAAAAACATGTCAAGAACACAATTGTGTTTTGTTTTTTCAATCTCGATTTGGTAAAAACGGATCAGGATAGGTTATTAATAACGGGCGTTAATGAAAGGGCGAAGGAACTATTTAATCTCGCTTTTGCATAAGATAATTGTGAAGTGTTTGTTAAATATCTAATTCCGTGCACTGGACAGCTTACTAATACCATAAACTTGCAAATTATATGCTTAAATTACTGGCATGTGTGTTTGTGCTATTCGGTGAATGTGCCGCTGGATACCTATTGTGTTTGGACTTCGATTCCAGAGATATTGGGATACACCTGCACCTGCATAGAGCTTCTGCTTGCACCATACCGGAACCCCTGGCTGTCTGCGTAAAAGGTTTGTGGAATATAATACCAATACACGGACCGACCGATAACCTTGAGTCACGTAGGCAGTAGGTATTTTGATCCAAATCTTAAGATCCCGCCTGGCGCAGGCTATTTACACGCCTCGCCATTTCACTACTTATAAGCTGAAATTAGTGTAAGATAGTTTTGAAAGCACCCAAACTTATGTACAAAACTATTAGGTTAATCAAAAACTTGCAATCGATATTTCAATGTCAAAGAAACCTTACTTTACTAATTATCGAAGTTAGTTTAACTAGAGATATTAATTTTGGGTTGTATGAGTATCCACTAAGCGTTGTGAAAGCTGGCCACCCCGCCCGAACTGACCCTACCGCGTGACGTCATCAATCTTCATTAATTAGTGGCTTACGACGCGATCGTTCACGAATAAACAGGGATTTGATACCGACTTCAGTACAAAAAACTTGACTTGGTATGTAATTAGCCCTAGGTAAAGCTGATTATCACACAAACAAAGTGGATTAAGTTTTACATGAGATCAGTTTTTCCCCTATGGTGCGTGGATACGAAACTTTAACGCGTAGCAAACTACATCAGTTAACAGGGAGTTGCTAAAAAGCCTTTAAAGTAAATAATTCATTAAATATCACGCCGTGTTCTTCTGAATTTAAACAACCTTTGTATCACCTAAAGATGTCATTACACTTTTAGGCTTTATTAAGCCTTATCTTTGCTGACTATCTCTGCAACTGACTTAAGTAATTCATGTACTCTGTCAAAATCTTCCAAAGCCCCATTTTATAACGACAAAAGCAATATAATACGACCTATTTAATAACAAGGGTGACAATCATAATTTAGGCATACAATACCTTTTAAAACAACATTTTTAAAAGACTTTTTTATAACAATACCAACCTTTTTATATACAGATGACATTCTCATTTCGCCCTTATTTTGTTCTTTTGTTTTTTCTAAGACAAAGGGCAAGGAAAGGCTAAAATTAATCACTGACACTTCAAAGAATAAGTTGAGTAATTCGAGATCGAATTTTTTGACGCCGGTTATTTTCTGTCATTTAAAACCAGTGCCGAAAACACTATTGTATAACTCCCCGATTAAATACAAACCATTGTCGGTAGAATACAAATTATGTCGTAGATATAGTAGGTTAGTCAAATGGTTGGCTTTTTCAGTCGAGTAAGTGTTACAAGGTATTGAGCGAGTGGCATCGATAGACTGAAAAAGATTCCCGCATTTAAACAGGCATGCCAAAATGCCAAATAGTTATTTTTGTAGCGAACACGAATTCTGTTTCTTGCAATCAGTTAATATTTTTTGGAAGAATTGTGAATATTTAATATTTTAAAGAGGATTATAATATGAGGATTATTTTATGTAATTCTGTGTAATTCCAACTAGGAAAAATAAGACTGTTGCCGGATTTATCAGAATATTGTTTATTTACTGGTAGAGTTAAATATATATTTTCAGTTAGTCTTTGACATCGTTAAGGAAGCAGTACCTTATCTCGGTTCGTCAAATTTTTTAAAATTAAATCACTATATTTTAACCTATTTCGTTGAACAACTATCAAAAATTATCCAAATAGTGAACAAGTGTCTGTTATTTATAATAATACTTCAAACTAAGTGCTACATAAACCCATATAAACCGAATTATGTCGATTTATTAACTACCGTCACGAGTCGGCTTTGAATCAGCTGTCGAACGGAGTTCTACGCGCGCAAGCCATCTTCGTCCTTAAACAGTGGCCAGGACAAGTCATCTTTGCATGCAAACCAGTCTGCGGACGCCGCGCACCGCACAAAGCATAGATTAACCAAGCGCAGAGAGTCCCACCTGCATCTGTGCGCCTTGCAGCCTCACGGAGGACAGAAGACTTTTTATTTTTTATTATTTTCTTTAACTATAAGTAGTATATCATAACTGGTTGCTTGAGTTGGTTCTACGTTTTGTACTTAGAGAATGCCTGCTTCATGTGATGCATGTGGTAAGAAAATCATATCCATCTTTCATTTGTCCTGTACGACATGCACCAAAGCTTACGACATAGAATGCCTGAACATAACCAAAGATGCTTTCATGAAACTCGCTGATCATAAAGATAACTGGACCTGCCCCTCCTGCAAAAACTCTAAGCCTAAACCCAATGATGTTAACTCACCGATTCGTCAATTAAATAATACATTTTCTTTTGACAATAATATCAACACTATTCGTGGGAGTGGCTGCAAGAGCAGTGAACCTGTTATTCCTCCTGGTGCCTGCACTGAAGATAACAAAAGCGACTCATCTGCGGCAAATATTCTCACTAAAGAAGATATTAGGAAGATAATGAGGGAAGAGATTGATAATTTTGTCAAGAACGATATAAAAAACATGTTAAGAGAGGAAGTAAGAAGTATAAAATCAGATTTAATGAAGGACCTGCAGGAGAGTTTGAAACAACTGTTTTCGTCAGTTTTAAAAGAAATCAAAGAGGATGTATTGACGCTACAAACATCCGTGGAATTCCTAAGTGGAGAGTATGACTCTCTTAAGGAGAACTTCTCACAGCGTACAATCGAATTAGATTCCTTGAAGAAGGTAAACAACGAACTTCAGGATACAGTTAAGAACATCACCGCTAGATTACACTCGATGGAGCAGCATAACAGGTCCTGTAACCTAGAAGTCCAATGTGTCCCTGAACATAGGGCCGAAAATTTGCCTACTATCATACAGCAACTTTCAAAGACTGTTGGCTGCGTACTTCAGGACTCCGACATTCATCATTATACTCGAATTGCAAAAAATAACACCGAAGACAGCCGGCCCAGGTCAATTATTGTGAAACTGGCTACCCCCAGGTTGCGTGACACCCTTCTGGCCAATGTGATATAGTTTAACAGAGCTAATGCTAACGACAAGCTAAATACTAGTCACATTGGGTACGCCGGCGACAAGAAGCCCATTTATGTCTTGGAACACCTATCGCCGACCAACCGTGCTCTACACGCTGCTGCTAGGCATACGGCCAGAGAAAAAGGATACAGGTTTGTGTGGATTAAAAACGGCAGAATATTTATGCGAAAGACTGAAAACTCGGAATTCATTTTTGTTAAAGATAGGGCAGTTCTGGATAAATTAACGTAATTCCCATTGCGTTGATCTTTTCGCATGATGTTAAAACTTTTTTTGTTATAATTCAACTCAATAAGCATTTATTACCAAAATGTAAGAGGTCTTCGGACTAACCACTAACTTCGGACCCATGAATTCTACTGCAATATAACAAACAGCAATTTTGATATTGTCGTGCTAACGGAAACGTGGTTGAATGATACTATTCATAACGCGGAATTATTCGATTTTCGATATGTTGTTTATAGGAAAGATAGAAAGTCACATAATACGAAAGGCAAAATCAGGGAGGGAGGTGGAGTTCTCATAGCTGTGTCCAATAGATTCAATTCCACGCGTTTATCTTCATTTGAAAGTTCTGATTGTGAGGATTTATGGGTCAATGTCAATCTCAACAATAACCTCAATATTACTGTTTGTTCTTTATATTTACCATCGCCTTTAAGTAAAACAACATTGGTTAATTTTATAGACCATTTTAATTGTGTTTCTGAAAATTTGGATAGTATATGCCTTTTAGGTGATTTTAATCTGGGTTGTATTGACTGGCCTTGCGCTGCATCCAGCACAAACTTAACACCTTCGTACTACGGTTCTTCTCTCGCACAAATACTTATTGATTTTGTAGCTTTAAACAACCTAACTCAGTACAATAATATCCCTAACCATCAAAACAAAGTTCTCGATTTAGTATTAAGCAACATTTCGGACGTCGTGGTTGATAGATCTCGTCATAAACTATCCAAAATTGACCTATATCATCCACCCCTTAGCATTTGTATAGAGAAGTGTCGAGTTCCCGTGCTAAAGGCCAACAAAAATTCATTCACACATAACTACTTTAAAGCAGATTATGCATTAGTTGTTGAAGAGCTAGATAAAATTGATTGGCTAAGCGAATTTTCAAACCTTAATTCAGTTGATGAGTTGGTTGTGATTTTCTACGATCATCTGTACAAAATTATCAATAATACTATACCTAAAAAACAAATTAAAAATTGCAAGTACCCCGTGTGGTTTTCAAAACCACTTATTAAAAGACTGCGCGAGAAACATAAATTATTAAAAAAATATAAAACTCATAATAACCCTCTAGATAAAATGTCCCTTACAATTGTTGGTAATCATTGTTCAGCTCTCACTACTCGATGTTATAAATTATATGTTAAAAAAATAGAACTCAGCATTTCTAAAAATCCTAAATACTTTTGGTCTTTTATAAAATCAAAAAGCAACCCCCAATCTTCGTATCCTTCTAAAATGATATACAACAACAAAACCTCGTCTGATGGAAGAACTATCTGCGATATGTTCGGCGAGCATTTTGCTTCTGTGTTTGCTAAAGGTTCAAACAATATTTATCAAGACCGATCACCAACCGCAGAAAGATGTAACGATGCCTCCTTTTTCATGAATTGTAACTTGTCACAGAACGAAATACTTAAAGGCATAAAAAGACTGGACATAACAAAAGGTGCTGGTCCTGATGGTATCCCCCCTGTTTTTATTAGTAACTGTGCTTCTAAGCTCTGTGTTCCACTGACGTTAATTTATAACATGTCACTCAGCACAGGAAAGTTTCCACTGTTATGGAAGAAAGCTAAAGTCGTGCCAGTGCATAAAAAGGGGGATAAGAGTGATGTGGCCAATTACAGACCAATATCGCTTCTTTCAACTTTTGCCAAATTATTTGAAGCTCTAATCTGTCCATACTTGCACCACCACATGAATCAGTTTCTGACAGAACATCAACATGGCTTCATCAGGGCCAGATCCACTAGCTCAAACCTGGTGACTTTTATTGATCCAATAGTTAAAGCAATGGACTCTCACCGCCAAGTCGACGCCATCTATACTGATTTTTCCAAGGCATTTGACCGAGTCTGTCATAAAACTTTGTCAACGAAACTCTCCGGCTATGGGGTTGGTGGCTCTATGTTGCTGTGGCTTGAATCCTATCTTTCCCATATGTCTCAATATGTGGTGGTCAGGGGCTTTGAATCAACGTGCTTCTCAGTAACCTCAGGCGTCCCTCAAGGCTCACACTTGGGCCCCTTGCTTTTCAACATTTTTGTTAATGATGTTGTTGATGTCATAAAACATAGTAATATATCTCTTTACGCAGACGATCTAAAGCTCGCCAAAGTGATAGAGAAGGCGGAAGACGCTGCTCTTCTTCAGACTGATATCGATAGTTTATTTAGCTGGAGCACACGTAACTACATGCAACTTAACGTGGACAAATGCTTTCACATTAAATTCACGCGTAAGCTTCATAACCTTGATTCAAGCTACCACGTTAATGGTGCATCTTTGAAGGAAGTAGACAATATCAGGGACCTTGGTGTTATCTTAGATTCGAAATTAACGTTTAATGTGCATATAGATGATATTGTCTCGAGAGCGTCAAGAATGCTCGGTTTTATCATCAGAAATGGCAAGGTTTTCGAAAAGCCTAATACCAAAATTATGATTTTTAATTCATATGTCCGAAGTATTTTAGAGTACGGTTGTGTGCTATGGTCCCCTCAATATAATGTTCACAAATTGCGAATTGAACGTATTCAAAAGCGATTTTTGAGACATCTTACCTACACCAGTGGTCTTTCCCGATCTCTATTTCGATATAACGATATGCTACAGCATTTCAATATAGACTCGTTGGAAAATAGGAGATACCTTTTGGATTTAATGTTTTTGTTTAAGATATTCAGCAACGCAATAGATAGCCCGCCACTGTTGAATTTGTTTAAAATAGACGTTCCTCGTAGGCCGCCACGGTATCCAGTTGCGCTTTTTAGGAAACCTTTTGCTAAGACTAATTTACGTCGTCACAATACTATATGCCGCTTGTGCAGTCAATACAATTCCATCTGTCAATCTTTGGATATTTTTAATGACACTATCTCTTCCTTCAAACAAAAAGTGTTAAATTTTATCAGAAATTCTTAAAACAATGTTGTTAGCTTTTCAGTGCCTAGATACCTATGTAGTTGCGTTTTTGTTTATTGTATTTGTACCTTGGAATTTAGTATTATTATATTAAGTACCTGTGTATTTTTCTCTTGATGTATGTATATTGCAAAATACATATATCGGGAGAAGGTTATAATATTTAATGAATAAGTACCTATTACTGTTTCTCCCTAAACGCATGTTGTGGTTGCCTTCAACAGAATATGCATTGACCAATCTGTATTGTGTTAGTATTTTAAGCTGATTTGTAATGTAGTATTCACTGGCGATCCTTAATAAATAAATAAATAAATAAATAAATAAATATATTTATGTGGAGCTTTGATTGTTAAAAGTCTATTAAATAATCGTTTTAGCATGGATAGCTGACTCTATTAAACTTTATCTACTTTTCTTTCACTTCACTTCACAAATTCAATACGTGGTAGCCTATCAAAACAGTTCTGCAAAAAATTACCTGCGGGCTAAAAGAAAATTTAGTAACGGTAATTTCATGAGGCGTTTCTGTTAAATTTCTACAAAGGGTTTGTGGTTGCTAGGCAACGGCCTTCGTCTGTTATTTACAGATACCGCCTATGTCATTTGCAATGTTTTTCTACGTAACAAGCCGCCTTTGGCTCTCTATTGAATGTCAGGATTCCTTTGATATAGGCAGCTTTATGAATATGTTATTAGATTGGATCTAATCTGATAGACGTGATGTCTATAACGTGGCATTAGAAATACTTTGTGCGTAGGAGAAATATAGATATAAGTAGGTAGGTAATTTGTTTAAAGCCTATTAAGTGTGTTTTTTAAATAATTTTAGGTGTTTTATGTCTTTGAGCGCGCTCGTACAGAAAATACCTATATATTTACAAGCAGCCACGTTAAAACACGTCCCAATTGCTGGATGTTAGCCGCTGCATAGCTGGTGGCGCAAAATGACTAAGTTTTCATACGTATCGGCTTAATTCAATGTAAGTAGTTTTACATAATTCGTACCACGGCACCTATTTACAAATAAGTAATTAAATAAAATATTTGCTATTTATTTCGCAATCCTATAGGTAGTTACATTTTGTCCGTGATGACGAAGTAGCTTTCAAGAATATTTCGAGAGCGAGCTTATAATAATATTTTGACAGGCTTCTAAAATGTTTTCTTAAGACCGTGTCTATTTAAAATACATAATCTTCAGGCAGCCCTTCACTGGAGCGGCTGAAAATTTAATATTGTTTAACATTCCATGTTAATGTAATTACAACCATATAGGTAAGTGAAGAGAGTTGTTGACATTTTGAAAGAAATAGGATTTAAATCTTTTTATTAATTAAAATGTAAAACGTAGTTAAAAAACAATTATTGATGGAGACGAAATTTGTCCTTAACCATCACATCATTAAGAGCAAAATCCCTAATCAATAAATCGAGATAGGCCGATTCAATTCTTCTTATCTTATTATTGTCTTTATTTATTTTCTTTACCGAAGCTTTATTTTAATATTATGTTATTGATCTACTAATAAATAAGAATAATTACTCACTTTACTTTCATTCGACTCTTATAATTTCCGGGGACATGAAAAGCAGATGTGTAGGTAGGTATGATTTCTTTCGCTCTCGATGTATGTATAAAGGTAAAAATCATGTGAATATGTTCTTAATGACGTCACAGTCATAAAAAAGATTCTTTCTTTTCTCAAAATATTTACGTACGACACCTACCTTCTGTTATTTAATTTGCATTCCACCAATGAATTGAAAAATCATTTTTGCAACAATTCATTGAGTAAAATAAACAGCTCTTTCGGCAAAATAAAATTTATCACTTGATTGCTTTATGATCGTTTATATTGAAATTGAACCGAACAACTGTACACATTGTTTGCTTTTCAACGTTATTAAATGTTCAATGCCTTTATCATCATCATAAATTTAAGAGCGTCGCTCTTGTCGGTGGAGTCTGCGCCACTCTTCTCTATTCTCTGCCGTCAGTTTGAGCATCTGATACGACACAACTTCTAATCCCTTCACTACGAGTATAATTTGAATCCCTAATGATACTGACAATAGTAAACGTGAAATGTCTATGACATTGTTTTATTAACTTCCATCATTGTGGTTGTCGACTTGTCTTACTGAAGCTGTTTGAACCTCAAGAAATAATTAAATGTCAAATTTTGACAGTTTATCGACATTAACAGCGTTTATTATCTAAGTACCATAATGCCTTTATAGCATGAAGACTTATTAAGAACGATAAAATAAAAGAAAAGCTGTATAGCTCCGTTCCATTGCCTTTGGACGAAAAGAAAAATACACATACTAAGCATAATATAAATACCTCCATATGATTCGAATGCATGCTCACAATGTTCTGCAAATAGCAACTCATTATTTATTGATTTAATGCTTGATTTTGATTGCTAAATTATTCATTGGTTTCGCTAGTCGGCTTTAGTTCACATTTGATTAATTCGGTTGACCGTACAAATTGCTGAACCAAACAATATAATTAAATGCAAATGATACCTAATTGTTAAATAGAAAGTGTAGGTAGTATTAACTCATTAGAGCTAAGTGTAGAAATAAAATATTGCAAATAAGTAGGTTAGTAGGTACTTTACCTATGTTGAATTTCGTTGAAACTCATTTCAAACATTTCTCATTTTAATACCAGAAAGTGGACGCGAGTTCGAAAACCTAATTTCATTCAACATTTGCCAGGGACATTCAGTAAATTAAAAAAAAACTTTTCCAGTAAAAGGACATAATTTTCTTGCGGTCCGAATATAATTTCTATGGTCTCATCTTTGCTTATAATAATTATCTCATCAAACTTTGATACGGCCCAGAGTAAAGAACTCTTAGAAATGATCTGTACCCAAAATTGGAGGACATTTTCATTGAGTAGGTAATTAACAAGACTGCTTTTACCTTCCTTTTTATTTAGAGTACCTACCTACCTACGTCATTAGAATTAAGTGATGTAGAGGTAAATAAATTAAAATTGAGTCAAATCAATACTGTTAAGTATAAGCGGCACGAGTAAAATAATACTTATTTAAGTTAGGTATTAATAAAATAATTACCTAATTCAAAAGCATTATTCAGAAAATAAAACACAAGAAAATAGAAATAAAGAAACACATAGAAATTTAAGTATCAAAAGATAAGTATCTAAATTTTTTTTTTTTCGGTTCACTCAAGTGAAAGAGAAAGTTAACGTCATGTCGTATCAAGAAGTCAAGGCACTGGCAGAGGATAGGCCTAAATGGCGAATATTCCACCTCTTAAATATGATGATGATAAGGTTTTTTTTTAAATTAAGATTAAAAATTCAGTGAATTATTCAAACAATCGTCAAACAGCAACGCCGGCGTCGGAACTGCAGGTGTGTGTGCGTCCTAAAGGTTAGATTGAACGTATTTGTACGCTTGCCTGAGCACTGAGCCAAAAATAAGTAATTAAAAAGACTGATTGAGTTGTATTAATTAAATAGAGATGAGCCTGAAAACTCCCAAATTTGGAAGGCGTGTGCTATTTTCGTCTTCAAGTTAAGCAGGCTTCCCAATTAATCGGTCTTGATAACTAATTACATAAATTATCTTGTGTTTTATTTTAAAATATTGGGTATACTACATTTTGTTTTTTCTTTTCGTACATACGGGAAATTCTATCGAATGTCAGCTACCACGACATATTTTATTTGTGATGAAAATGTCTTATTGATTTCGAAGATCTGCAGCCCCTATAGTTATTTTTTCAAATCTCCTCAAAAATTCTCCAATAGGTTTAATGTGTCAATAGTAACAACAATGATTACCTAATACAATAATACCGTAAGTCATTAATTAGGTATGAGATGTTAATCTTCATTCTGTTGGTACATTCGTGTCATTCTTTAAGAACTACTAGATAGTGCAATGGCTTGTTTTGTTTGTCCTTAAAATCTGTTAAAGTTTCATACTGAAGTCTGAATACTCTCTAGAGCTCAATAAAAAGTAATAAAACAGAGTGTAAACACGAATACTAACTTAGAGCGTAATAGGTGTAGTGTGTCCTTGGACCAACTTGCAAAATGACATGCGATAGAAACACCTTCTCTAGTTGAATGCGTATAACGCTAATATCGCAGTTTTACTTACTAACTGATATATCTAGCTACAGTAATGTTTGAAATAAATTTATTTTAAGTACCAAAAAGTTGCACATTTTATGCAACTTTAGATATTTAATTCATAAAGTCATTAAACATTAAAACTGATAAGATTGTACGGACAAGCTAACATAATCCTAGTTAAGTCAGTTGAAAATAAGCAACGATATTATATGCAATACAGAGATATGTCTCAACAAGTACGAGAATGGGTAGTAGGTACGTGAGTATGCTTTTGTATGTAAATAAGTACCTATAGAATAAAGTTCACTTAATAATACTCATAAACACTCATTACTGATGTGGTTGCACCGTTTTTAAATACACATTGGGATATAAATATTCTTGACAGATTCGCCATCAAAAGAATCTCTACAGGAGTCTAGTGAATACTTCGTCTATGTAAAAATCCCATGAACCTCTAAATGGAGGTGACACGACGA
This sequence comes from Anarsia innoxiella, assembly GCA_947563765.1. Classification (NCBI taxonomy): domain Eukaryota; kingdom Metazoa; phylum Arthropoda; class Insecta; order Lepidoptera; family Gelechiidae; genus Anarsia; species Anarsia innoxiella. Next base: position 8,149,404 of record OX387404.1, on the reverse strand, counting down.
AACTTCATCAATTAGAGGAAACGTGTGCCTGAAATTAGTTCAAGCACAGTTTGTACTCACTGCTTTATTTACACGGCTGAATAATTAAATATGTCTCAGTCTGCTAGAAGAAAAGTTTGGTAATTCTACTTATATTATATTCATAGCCCGTTTCGCCCCTTACAGATAAAATTTAATTGACAGACAAACACTACTTGTCACTGTTTAAAACGTCATGTTTATGAAATAGAAATAGAGGTTTATCTGTCAGTTTAATTTTATCTGTAAGTAGTGATACGGGCTCTCTGTCTTGTTTCGTATCGGATTCAGTTTTTAATTGATGTCAATTGCTGTATGTGCGTAGTCCAACAAGTGTGAACAGCTTTATATAAAATGTTCTATCACAGAAACGCATGATAGAAATCCGTGGAAAGTTCATGATAGTAGAAACAAGGCTTCTTTAGGCCTAGTTTAGTCTTGTTTCCATTTGTCGAGTACTCCAATGACAAGATCCTGATTTGCTGATGATGATGACCTAGATAAACCTTAATAATACCTAATACTTACCCACCGTGTTTAGGTACTAAATACCTACCTACTAATAGACTACAGCTTACCATCTTAATACCTTTCCCTAATCTTTAATTGGGCAACTCAAAGAGATTATGAGTTCGGATCTAACAATACTTTATTGTACGAAGATATTGAGCGTTTTCGCTTTATTCAGTTCAGTTCAATATCCGCCTTTTATAGTATAAAAGCGTTACAAGATTGTAAGGTTTCTTTATTATTATTGCTTAAAGATGTAATGTTTGAATCTAAATATAGAATACATACTAATATTATTGATGCGAAACTTTACCTAGTTGTTTGTTTGTGTGTAATTAATGTTTGTATGGCTTTCGGTAAAGTAATCATTCATCGGCAAAACAAAGCGAAGAATTGACATGATTTTTTTAAACGGAGATAGTTGAAAGGATAAGGAGTGATTTGAGCTATTTTTTGTCTCTTTTTAACCCCTAAAATAAGAGGTGGAGCTTTGTATTGAGCATTCCCTAAAGGATTTAACGCGAGCGAAATGAATAGTATTCGTAAAGGATAATAAAACAATAAATATCTTTGGTACACTTTATTGACGTAATGACATTGAATTGCACATTTTCCATTGACATTAAATAAAAGGCGCATCATATACACACAGTACGAGTAAAATTAAATAAAAATCTAATCTAGTCCTACTTAAATCACTAGAGGCTCTTCACATATTAATACAGGTACTATTTTAAAACTAAACATTGATATAGAAAAAAAGTACTTTTATCAATGGGCTCAAAATTCCGAAGAATCACATAAATTGACAAAAATACTTTTTTAATTTTATTTACAACAGTAGGTACATATCTATTTTTTTCTAAAATTTCTTAAAATCTATGACTTCCTTTTTTTTTACCTACACAGCTTTTCGTATACCTAAATTTAGTATTCCTACACAAATATATATTTATATACATTTAATTATATTATTACATTCACTAATTACAAAAAAATACAATTCTTAGAGGATAGATTCAGTATTCGATTCAAATGTTTTGCAAATCATCTGCTAAAATAGTAGGTAGGGTAGGTACAGGTAATACATATATATTTTTATCTGATTAATATATATATTTTTAATCTTTTTGTACAGATCTCCATCACATTTCATACGAAGTTACACAAATAAGAGGTTCAACAGTTCAACAAATTGCAAAATAACATGTCCTTGACAAGCAAATTATACCTCGTTCATTTGTTTTCTTTTAATATAGATTCAATATGGCGGCTACATTATTATTTCAGAAAGATGTTTGAAGCAAAAGATAAATCTGATAGGTACCAAGAATGTAATATTGACTTTGGTTTTATTTTTACATAATTTTTGGTTGTGAGATGGCTTCGTCACTTGAGTAGTGTTTTCCTTAATAATGAACAAAAAGTACTTAAACGAAATTAAAAGGAACCAGCATATTCGTTATTAAAAGTTCTTCTTTTAGATTAAAAATTTGTACCAATTTTCTTATAGACAACTCATTAAGCGATCGAAGTAGACAGAAAGACAGCATAAGGCGTTATTCAATGATAGTTCTAGAGCCCAAAAATCGTGTTTCCAAAATGAATTCCCTAAATTTTCGGCCGTATCTCGTCCAAACCTATCCGCATTGTAGTCAGCTACAATTATTTTGTCAAACCTCCTTTGGTCTTTGAGAAGCGGATTCTTTAATTAATTACTCGTACAATAGGGTCACCTTTGTCGCCACACATTACTGAAATACTTTCGGTAACATGGGTACTGGATAATAACAAGGGATCACATAAATTACAGCCGGCGATAATGCTACTTAAGTTTTATAAGAAATACGTGGGGCGTTAAAAGGTTTACGTTGAATTGTAATTTCGGGTTTCTTTTTTTAAATACTGCTCTATTGTGGCATTGTAGAAGTAAATTATAAAGTACCGAAACTCAATGAAAGTTATAACTTCTTTTTTAAAACCACATAAACATTAACCTGTATCAAAAATGGCAAACCTAAACTGTTTAGCAAATAAGAAGGTAAAAGACTTATGTACCTATACTTTAAATGCCAAATAGTAACATTTTCAGATAGTTTAATTAACTTCTGTTAAAGCTTTGAAACAAAAGGACAATGCAACGATAATACCCACATAAAACTAAATTGTTTGCTGTGTCTGCGACAAACCAAGCTTCTATCGAATAGTAGCTAGTTAGTAATAAATTTACCGACGACAATATAGCCTGTCGAACTCTGCCTGAATTTGCTAGTTGAAAACGATTCGAAATTTATGTTTGGGAGGTTGGAACCTCCAATATTGGTGATCATTGAAGCAAATGTCTCACGAGTATATGATAGTCAAAAGGAGATTTTAGTTTTTTATCTCTGTCATTTTCAAGCGATGACACAACATTGAGCAAGATAGAATGATGCTTGTGTACGCCTTTTAGTATTTAAAAAACTAAGGCCTAGCTCCTACTTGTCGTGTGACGCTCAGGTTTTAAATCGGACAGCATTTTTTATATGAGCGCTTATCTAGTACAGAAAACCTAAAAAAAGCAATGTTATATATTTAGCCTATATAGCCAGCCTGGCTGACACTCGAAACTGTGCGAAACATCACGCGTCTAGCGTCTGCCACATCAATCACCTACGGTTTTAACAGAACAGAAAATAAATTCGGTTTCGATACCTAGGTACATGTCTTTTTTAAAAGTAATCCAATTAGATTTATTTCAACGAATATATACTCAAATGTGTTCTGCGTAAAACGTATTCTTTAATCCGTGTAATAAATGAAATATTTCTTTAGAAATCCCACGAAAGTTCACAATTCACAGTCACAGAACGTCTTTCTCGAATTTTAATATTTCGCATTGTAAATCTATATAAAGATCACTATCCTCCAGTGTCCCGAGACACTGCAATGTAAAACCAGAAATCTCAGGGAGATTTTTATGGTCTACATCTAGCTAGTTTTATTTATTTCACTTGAGTGGCACACGTAGGTATGTACCTCACTAGTATTGGCGCTCGAGTATTATCAGTGCATCTCAAAGGAATATTCTAAGCAAAATTCCAGTATGAAAGCTTGCAATATGAGCTGCATCTAGTAGTTTGGTATTAAACCTTGAAAATTTCAAAACGTGCCTCTGAAAATACTACTTTTGCTTTTGCTTGCAGTAGTGCTATCCAGTTTATCTTATTGCATTCGTGCAGTGACAAAAATATGCGCATTCTGATATTTCACACTATAGAAAACTGCTTTTAGATCCAAAACAAATCGAACACGTTTGCGGTTGTCTAGGTCTTTACTTTATTTTGACACTAAACATTAGCGGACATTCAGCTATTTAATATTTTGAGTCAAATATTTTGACATTAATCGTAGGCAGACGTTTGACAGATAGTGTGTTACTTCAATCTGTGCTTCAATACACCTACGTCATCAGATACTTTCACGCATCTACGGCCCTGTTGGATAATATTATTAAGTATGTTCCTGGTTTTGGCCTACCTAATCATGTTCGGACACCGAAACGGATTGCTCATGCACACAATCAAGTGATTGTGTTATTGTTTGCAATCTGAATCAAATTTGAATAGGACTAATTGAGTTACCTGATGTAATTGGCTAATTAATGTAATTGTCAGATAAAGAGACGTGTTTGTTACACAGTGACCACATCAAAGAGGTGTATGATTTAGCGGCAAAATGGATTTGATTTTTCTCTTTTTATTTAATTTGTCCATGGAGAAGAGTTTAATTCAAAAGCTGGCTATTATATTAAAAAGGCGGTGGAGCTTAGAACAATTTGATAAATGTGATCGATATTTTATTTCGATATTGTTGGTACCTAGTACATATATTATATGAAGCTTGTTAAATTAAAATAAATATGTTACAAATAATCTAGACATAAATATTATCCAATTTGTTGAAGTTTTGTAAATAATTGGCTACTGCTTTAACGTCTTGTTACCTGGAAAAAAACAATAGACATTTATTATAGCAATAGAAATGGCAGGTAAATAAGCTACGTTAAAAAATTACATCAGAAATGACTTGCGAGGATTATTTTAAATAGAGTGTTTTCTTTATTAAAATAAAAGGGAGGGAATCTATACATCTCAGAAATGGGAATGTATGAAAATTTTATTTCAATATACTCCTATTTGTTGTACTTATATCGGATAATATGGTATTCAATAAAAATATGTTTTGTTTTCGGAACAAGAGTCTTACAACATTGTGAAGATCTGCGTGGGCAAGCAGTTTTATCATGTAATCCCACAATGCTTCATGTAGGTACCTATCATATATTTTATTTGCCCATACTTCTATCAGTGTCCAGTGTCAGATGATGTGAAAGCGCTGAAGAGCACATATCTCAACTCAACGTCAAACATTCCAAAATTAATAGCAAAAATACTGTTTTACAAGTTGACGTAAACATTTAACAAAATAATGAAGTGGCGGCTGAAACAACACACGCCTATTAAATGCGAATAAAAAATACTATAAAACAAGCGAAATAAGTCGCTGACTGACAAAGGTATACAAACAAAATGTATTTTTAAACGGAATGTTGAGTGATCATAAAATATCTTGCTGTTTCGATATGAATTTTATTTATGTATGTATGCTCGAGTATGTAACGTACAAGCAGTCTCTAGCGTGCAACAATATAATTTCGAAATGGTTTAGTATTATGAAGTTTATTTATATGATGGTTGTAGGTAGGTACCTAATGCAATCTGAGCTCTCACTAACTATTGGGTTTTTAACCGACTTCAAACTAAAAACAAATCTGGTGGTGGTTCTGAATACGGTTCTTTTTTTTTCATTATTTATGTTTGTTAGTTCAAAAGCCCGTCATTTATAAACCGATTTTTAAAGCCAGTTGGCGATAGTTTGACAATCTAGCTTGGCAATATTAGTTTCCTACATTTACTAACCATCATGAATTGTTTATCAAGTTATGATTGTATTATGTCGTTTAAGTGCATCCAATCACTCAAAATTAATCGGTTAATGACCTCATACATCAATTTGTAAAAAAAATATGAAATTATGTCAATCATAAATAAAGTAAAGAGAACATGACCAATAAATCTAGTTTGTTCATCTCAATTGCAATATGGGATGAGCACGCGCCATAAATAAAAAGCAAAGTGGCTTAAGTCGTAAATAAAATTATTGCCGACAATGAAACGGTTTTTATTATTTTACAAGAGATTTAGTTGAGGTTCCGTGCCTCTGGAAATAGCTTAAGGAGTCATAGATAAATCTTTGGTGGACTTGTTTTGTTGGAGGTCATTGCTTTTAAACTTTTACTATGTATTTAGTACTTAAAAAAGTTAAAAAATTATGAATGGAGTCTTCAGTTGTTGTTAGTTTCAGTTAATATCGACAATTTTTGAATGAAAACTTCTATCTATACGCTATATGTAGTGAAGCGGTAGTAGTTTTGACAACATTGAAAACAATCTGCTGAATTGAGGACCTCCTTCTTTTGTTTGGTCGTTAAAAATGTTCCAATTTCGAATAGTAAAAACCTTTTTGATCGGCCGGCATTTCCGGAGAGCACCTTTCTTCTTTCTTCCTCATTACATAAAATTACTACACAAGTAGTACCTACCTTTTCACTAAATTAATTGTAAAAGGAAATCTTAATTGCCTTAATACCAAGAACCTAGAATGCTCACTAAGACAATTGAAAATGACTGTGCATTTTGCTGGGAAAATTCTACAAAGTAATTCCTTAACGACCTTATCACGACCGTGTTAGGGTTTAAAATACCGCGGAAACGTTTTCAAAATAAAATGTTCTATTTCAGCAAGTAGTAAGAAATTTAAGTGTTTCTTACAAATAAAGAAAGTTGCAACGTATGAAAGTAATTGAACGATAGAGTTTGTTAAGAATGGAGGTAATGTTTATTTTAAGTACGTATCAAAGGAATGGGTTACCTATTCGAAAGAAATACTAAAACAAACCAAAGACATAGACAAACTAACAAAATTATAAAAACCTAGGATTAAAGTAATAAAGTATTGAACTTACCATGCTACAGTGCAGAAACAATAGGCTCCTTATCAGAATTGACTACAGATTTATCTACAAACATGTACATCTTAACACAGTCTTCATTAGGACTCGGATTCCCCTCTGGCTTCTCATCTGGACTCACATTATCGCCTTCATCTTCAAACGCCTTCAAATTATCATTAAACTCAATCTTATATCTCACTGACGGAATCTTCGCCGTTGAAATCAGCGACTCTTGCACTGTTTCATTACCGTTACATGTTTTCTCTGAACGATACATCCCAGTTCTCTCTGATTGGTTGAAATTTCTTTTAGGTTTCTTAGTAACAAGTGCACCTAAGCACGGTAAGATCTGCTTAAACTCCTTCCTAAAGTTCTCATTCAGCCAGGCGTACAGAAATGGATTGTAACACGTGGAAGACATTGCTATAAAGTGCGTTATAAAGAACAGAACCATGTAGTAAGTCCAGTCTTCAGCAAACGAATAAAAATCGCTACTTATGTTCATTAAATTAAGTGGCAGCCAGGATAAACCAAATATAGCTACCATTGCTATAAGCATTCTATTAGTTCTACGTTTTCTCTCTCTTTCAGCGTCCTCCTTTTTACTATTTTTACTGCCCGGCCTCGATTTCAACCGGTCGTTCAATTTTATGCTAACACAGGTATAACAGAAGGCCATAACTATGAATGGTACTACGAACTGCATTATAGTGGTCACAGCACCGAAAGCCTTGTGAATCGGCTCCGATGGCCACTTTTCTATACAATAGTTATCTTGTTCTAAATCCATGTAGTATCCGTATGGGAAGGTGACAGTCAGAGAGAAGATCCAGATGAAAAATATTAGGCCGATGCAGGTTTTGATTTTCATTCTGGGTTTGAAAGGATAGATGATGACGAAAAATCTATCTATAGCGATCGAAGTGAGAGTCAAAGTAGAGATGTAAACACTGCAGCCTTGAGCGTATGGCATGATGTGGCACAAGAGGCTGCCGAACACCCATCTACCTAGGAAGGTGTAAAGGGGAGTAAATGGAACCGCAAATATGCATAGAAGTATATCCGATAATGCGAGGTTCGTGATGAACAGATTAGTTACAGTTTGCATAGCTCGATTCCTTATGACAGCGTAACATACTAAGGCATTTCCAAATATCCCGACGACGAAAATAAGTGTATAGGCGGTACAGAAAGCGGCTTGTACCGCTTTGTCGTAAATTGGATCTCTGGTGACATTTTGATCGGTGATATTTTGATTGCTGGTATTATAGGTGACATTGTAGAAGTCATCGATCCATGATTCGGTCGGCATAATTTCTGTTTCTTAACTTGGCATCATAACCTTTTTAGGTTTATTACTATCATGTCTGATACAACGGTACTGTCGTTGACTATTTCTTTGATTATTACGTTCGATGTCATTCATTCTTTCTTTAGACTGATTAGCTTTGCTGTGATATATTTTGTATGGCTTTTATACATTCTTCATCTATATTGATCTTATTATTCACATTTTTCTGAAGATTACTCAGAATCTGAAACAAAGAAATAATTTTGTTAATATTGTTGTTATTGTACTTTTATTGATGTTGAAGAAAACCTAGGCTCACGTACAATTAATTAACACAATATTTCCACCTAATATTTGATTTGTTACTTTTGAGGTTTTATTTATTACAGTTCTAAGAAATTTTAACAATACAATTAATTGATATTATTAGTATTGTGATTGTGTATTCTAATATCTAATTTTAACAAGTATAGTTTGATATAAGTTTAGCTAGACCATAAATAGACCTAAATCATTGTTTCCTTCTAAAACCATTGTCATACTTGGTTATAACAGTGTAAACGAGTAGCTTAAACGATTTTCTTGTTTCCTTCGTACTACTAACACATTTTGCCTTCGCTTCAGTGTATAATAAGTGTAACACCGCCTCTGACGTCATTATTTATGACACGTTCTGTCGTCGTGTGTCGTCAATTTAATCGCGTTTGATCGCAGGCTCATGTAATCTGTTGGCGAAAATCTAATTGACGATAATAAATATGAAACGAATCACGTTATAGATTTTTTATTAGATATTTCTGTGTTAAGGTGTCAAATGGTTGTTGAAGGTGGTTGATATTTGGTAGCTATTCGTCTTGTGTCTTCGGTGCCACTCTAGTGCCTTTGCAATAAAATGTTTTAAAGCATTTAGAATTAGAATTTACATTTGAATCTTAGATGTATAATTGCAGTTCCAAACATTGTTTCAAATTGATTGTATAACAAAGATAAATAAATGTCATAATTACTGTTTATTTAGGTTAGTAGGATTTTGAACAAAAACAACTTAAAAATTACGACTGACAGAGTTGCGGACTAAGAATTATCTCCTGAATTGATAACAGAATTGTACCAGTAGTCCTTTTTATATCTACATTCGATATTACGCGATATCTAAAATCTATCCATTGAGCATGAAATCCTATTTTACGCCTCGATAGAGATATTGTCGCCTCGTTTGAAGGGAAAGATTTATAGATATTTCGTTTTCCACATACATTTCTAAAAAACGTAGTCAAGGGAATATGTGAAATGTGTTAGAATTATCAGATTTTTTATAAGATAATAATGATGCTGTTTTGTTGTGAATTCAAACTATTGATACATGGCGCATGTCGTTTGCAAAGATAAACAACTAAAGTGATAACCATTTGTTGTTTTGTTTGTGTCGGAGTGTCGGTACATAACAAAAATCTTTATTGTACCTACATAATTTTGCCACATAGTAATCTTTGGTATTCTATGTAACCTAAAATATTCCGAGCTACCTAAGATTAGAATAAGTACCTATAGTATCTAATCTCGAGGTATATGACTTACAGCTGGCTGCAGAAAAAGTCATTTCAGCTAGAACTCTATTTACCTATAAGCGTTTTCTGGGGCTCAAGTCTACTAATTTACAATAGGATTCTCAGTTGTGTGTCGGCAGAGTGTCAATGCCATTATTGACACATTTGGTCGTAATCAGTGTAAGCTATTGTTTAGCAGAATACCAAATGTGTCAAAAAATGCCATTGATACTCTGCCAATACACAACTGAGGCTATTTTTAATCAGCAGACATGGGCCCCTGATCTGTGCTACAGCTCACAATGACTCGCTGAAAGATTTCATAAATGCCTGGAGAAAAATATAAGGAGAAAACATGGATAAGTGCATTAAATTAACAGAATTCGAAAGAACGCAACTTTTAAGAACTGTTAACAAAGAGTGAGAAGACAATGAACACCTGAACAAACAACTTAAAGTTTAAAGTTGAAAAACTTAGCTGATTGCTCGCAAAGAGTCATTTGTGAGGGAACTAGAGGACATCGAGCCAATCAGAGTTTTAAGTAATCAAGGAAACTTTTAAAAGGTTTCCGTTGAACAAGGACTTTGAGGCACCTACGTTATTATTAGCTGTTCCTGGTATAAAAGGAAGGATTTATTTTTGATCCTTTGTTACGGATCTACCTATTCTTAGGACATTCAAAGGATTTTTTCGCACTAATCTACCAATATCCTAGATACTTCCAGGAATAAACAATTGACGCCATTTTAAGGCCAGAGTTTTACTGGGCCTGCTATAAAACTTGAACGCTATTCAGCTACCAAATATGTTGTCCTTGCACCATAAATCGTAAGCAATGGACGTAAGGCCTTTATATGTAAGTAAGTAGATATAGTATATAAGTCTAGAGTACCTATTAGTAAATAAATTAATGTTTCTACCTATGGATACTATATCAAAATTATGTATAAATAAGAACCTATTTAAAGCGAAAGCAAAGGAGGTAATGTAAACATTAAATATACAAAAATCATAAAAAACTCCTTTTGAAGTGAAACATAAAACTAGTCGGAAAACGAGGTAAAACACTTTAATAACAAATAATAATTTCACGCGTATATTTTTAATGAAAACTCAGTACAGGTAGCAGGATGTTTTTATTTAAATTTCTCTAAGGAACAGTGTAACGGTGTTGCTAAGTTTATAAAATTAATATTTATAGTCGGAACATCTGAAAGGAGAAGTTTTTCCTACAACCTTCTTTTTTTATATAACAGACCAAGTGGTGGTTGATTTACATAACTAAGTTGGGCTGTAAATGAATTTCATTATGTTAATGTTAGGGTTCCTAGATTTATCTATTTTTTTTTATAAATCGTTCTACAATATTGGTTATTGTTGTGGGCTGGAAGAAAAACTTGTTAAAATATTTTTCTTTAAAATCTATAAAGCAGAAATTAAATATTCATGTTGATTTGTTATGACAGTTCTTTACGTTGCTGTAGACTTAAAAAGCGCTAAGTAAGTATTTACTTTTGCATCGCGCAACCAACCAAAACCTTAAATTAATAAGGTTCCGTTATCATCCTTTGGGCACGGAAACTTAAAGTTAACTCAAAATCTTAAGACAACTACTTACCCAAAGACCTACCCAGATAGTTTATCAGAAACATACAAAAATTGTTTAATGACGTCAGAGTTCCAAATATATTTTTAAGCCAAGACGATCATTGTCAATGTCATTGGCATTACAAGTGTTGCGTCATTCCGTATCAGTAGGATTCGCCACTATTGCATAGCACTTAAGGGTTTAAATGTATTAACTGTCGCGTACACAAAAAAGGTTTTTTGTGATAAGATAACGAGTGTTATGTTCACGAATTAGTCGGTGTTTTATGAGAAAAATTAATTGCACCTGTATGAGGCAAGTTATGAATGTGGATGAAGCGAAAAATTTGTTTGGATCGTAGCGAGTGGAGGGAAGGATCTCTGTCTAGCTAGTGTCTACCCCGATGTTAAAGAGGCGTGGGAAAGAGGTGGGTATGTATTAATTGCACCTCTAACTATAATCTGCTTTCATATTTCACGCATTTTACTTGTTAGTGTGAAAACTCTCTTCAAAGTTTTGTTTCCATTAAGAGAAACTTACTATTCTAGTGTAAGGATTAAGTTATCCTGATACTTTGTTCTTAAATCCATTTATTTGTCCATCGTCTACCTTGTCGATAAACCCGGCACACTGGTGCTTAGTTCATGCTGTAGGGTTTTTAAAAGTTACCAGTTGAAAAATAAGTACCACCTACCAACTAAAGTCTATTTACTCAATAAATTTTTATCAAGTATCAATGAATGAGTATGTCAAGAGCAAGAGCACTTGGGTAACATGTGGGCGATCTCCGCTGGTAGTGAATCGCCGGAAATCTGCCCTAATATCAATAAATCTGTCGGCGGCAGCGGCAATTCGTTCGGAAATCAGAATGGAGTGTAGGCTAAAGGGTATCAGTAAGGATAGGCTAGATAGGCTACAATTATACATAGATGCCATAGATGAAACAGTCTCCTTAACGTATCCTACTCCAAACTCTACTGTCTTCTTAAACGTATCCTACTCCAAAGGTAATCTGGAAGAGATCACGCAACTGAAACGAAACTTTTCAAGCTAGTTGCGTCGTGTGTGGTTTTCTAAGGAAGTCTATAGCAGAAACTGCGTTGCAACTAAAAGTAACTAGCAGTTTCAGTTGCGTTGCAGTTGCGTTTCACCGTGTGTTTTGGCGCTTAGTGATAAGGCCGCCTTTGCGCACAATGTTATAGTTTTAAGTGTTGTCTGTATATCTATTTGTGTGCAATAAAGTATTTCTATCTAGCTATGAATAATTGATCTCCCGGAGATCATTTAAAAATCTTTAATAAACGCTTTGTATTTTGTTCTTTATAGGTACATTCTTGTCTTCTAATTTGCCAAACGATGGTTGCAGCAAGATTCGCAAGTTAACAGTTTTCTCCAGAGAAAGATCTAGCAAGAAATTTTGTTGGGTTTCCCTTTTCGAATAAAATTTTGGAATTATTATGAATACATAGATTACATTAATTTAAACCTAGCGAAATATGCGCTACGAATAAAAAAAAATTGGCATTGAAATGCGTAAAAACACATTATCGCCTTAAACCGAATTCTACAAACCATTCGTTTACTAGTATAGCATAGTGGCTACACATGACGAGTTCTTTCACCCATCACTATCAATGCGGGTGTTGAAGTACAATGTACAGATAAGGAGGCTGATTCTAATCATTTACGCTATCACTTGTTTCAGAACCATTGTTGGCTGTGAGTGTGAATGTGAGTGCTTTGAAATACTGAACACAGACCGCTTGTAGTGCTAGCGTAAGATAGTATAATTGGCATCCGTGAACATTTTTTTCATCAAACTAGTACATCGATTGTGTTTTGTTTTCGATTTTCGATCGATTGGATTTTGTTTAGATATAAGAGTGCTGATTCACAATGGTTAGGTACTTGATAACATTATTTATAATCTCTCTCGCAAAAACTACTGAACAGATTTTGATGAAACTTTGCAATAATGTAGTTAAGACATTAAAATAACACATTATACGTATTTTAAGGTTTTAAGGCGTACGAATTTAGTTTATTTTTAAATACAAAAATTTCCTTTTAGTTGAAAACATGGAAACTACCTAACCTTATAGTACCATGATATATCATTCGAACTAAACAAATCGATTCAAAGCTGCTGCTACAAAGTGAAGTATCATCCATTAAAGTTTCTAGTTCACTGCATTGAGAAACTTGTAACAAACCTAGATGCAGTAATAGACAGTAAATCTTCATTTATTAGTCTTAATCGAATAGTACAGTGGTGCAACCGAGAACTGAATACGAGAAGGTAATCAAGTTTTAGTTTGTTTTAGTTCCATTTTGGAACTAGTTTTAAACCTTTTTAAGGGCAAAAGTCTGCTAATTTACTGTGTAATCAGTTGTGTGTCGGCAGAGTGTCAACGTCATTTCATGACACATTTGGTAGCAATCAGTGTAAGCCATTATTTAGCAGAATACCAAATGTGTCAAAAAATTCCGTTGACGCTTTACCGACACACAACTGAGGCTGTTTCAGCAGACTTGGGCCCCAGATTTATGTCGGTTTTCAACCGCTTGCTTGTGTTACACATTGCTTTATATTTGAGAACAAATATACTAAAGACTACTTAATTTTCTTTGTTTGATATATTAAGGTAAGTTGCCATAGCCAGCAGGCTATCCGTTCACTATATACGTTTGTATTAGACGCAGCGCTTGCTTGCTCGCGTGCGGTTTGGCTGAGCTCACTTATTTATACTTGCGCTCTGTAAAGCTCTACGTATATATAACATAACTTATGTGCTGTAGTTACTAACATATATATAAGTATCTATATACAAGTATAATGTTTGACCAGTACCACCCATGTTTATCGATTTACGCTTAGGACCTAATGAAGATTAATTTATTTCCGAAGCTAACATTGTAATTTTTAAAACAACACAATGTTATTGAAATTTCTCGAACAGCTTTAACTACCGTCAAATTAGCTTAATGATACTTTCAATCAGTTTTAGAACGGGCTGTTAAGTTAAAGCTCCATTAGCTATAAGTCACTATCATTGACAGAATTCATAAGTAACTTCATGATGTTTAAGTATTTCTATGCAAATCGTAACGTTGTTGCAATGATTCGATACTTGTTTTTACAGTCACGTTTCATAATGAATTCAAAGTTCATTCTTAATTCTTTTTTATTCATAATTCCTGTTTTCAGTATATTAAGAAAATAATAAAATATGCAAAACTAATACCATGATATATAAAATTTATAAAATCATTTCAACACATTGCATTTCAATGATAAAAGGAATCAAAGTCTTAAATACAAAGTCAAATGTTTTATTTCGTATCTTTATCAAGATTGCAATAAATAAAAGAAGATCATCTGATATTTTTAAATGTTATCTCGAAGCCATTTATAACTGCAATAAAACTCGCCTTTGTGAGTGTTGAAGTGATATCACAGACACGAAAGTACGAGTATCTAAAAATAATAGTTACGTGTGAGTATTCTTTATGTAAGTGACCAACCACATTGATTAGCGAGGGTAATAAAACGGGGCGCAGCGTGGGATTGCTAGTAAACTTGTAAGATTATTTCTTGTGTCCACGCTCATATAAAACTATCGTCCTTTTTAACCCTACTTGACAGACCACAAGTGGGAAAATGGAAAAAAAGTACGAGTAGAGTAATCAAATCAATGCTTGAAGATAAACAACGTGTCTTTAGAGTGTGATAGCATTTCAAAATTTTTGAAATGAGTTTTGGGACAGACAGGCCCCATAAAGTTCGTAGTCCATGTCCATTTAAAGATAATTTCTGAGTACTCCCCATGAGAGAAGTCTTTAGCATTAGAAAACGTTTAGTCTATTTTATTTGATAGTTACTAACATCCTTATAAACGCCAGTAGATCAAGAAAAGTACCACATTACGAGTGTTATTGGGTCAGGAGAGTGAAATTCTTTTACTATTAAAGAGTGCCTAGTGCTTACTAAGCGAGAACATTTCCGAATCATAAACGTCGAGTCTTCGGGTATATTACGTTCTTACTGTGCATCATAATATAAATTTACTAATATCATGTTTGTACTTGTTTGTGCCGGTGGATGGATGGATGTTTGTTTCTCTTTCACGCAAAAACTACTGAACGGATTTTGATAAAACTTGGCAATATTGTAGTTTACACATCAGAATAACACATAGGCTATTTTATTTTAAAGTATTATGATTTTTTCCAAGATCGTCATGATATGTACATACAAAGTCGCGGGCAGCCTCTAGTATTAACATAAATGCTGTAAAGTGGTTTAGATTCAATGCGGGTCATTAAATTCGCTCATTATCAGTTTTGTAGCAATTATAATGTTTGCAAACTAAATACACATTTTGATCCAATAATTAATGAATTAAATGCCGAATCACGTGTCAAATTCACATCGACAAATAAAATGCAAATATTAATCATAATGATTCGTTTATTTAAAGTGATTATGACGTTTGTTTGCGTAAATAATTTTCACAAAATGTATTTGATTTGGGCGTAACAAGCGTAACAGGCGACCGTGTTGTTTTTTATTTGCTTGTTAATCATATTCGTTAGCACCTATCTTTAAGTACTTTATTTACGTATTTCGATGAAAGATTTTTTGAAAGAAAGTGATGAAAATTTATGTTGATGGATAGGTGAAGGAAGATGAAGAAGGACTTGATTGACAAGGAAGTGAAACGTGCGAGGTAATTGCTGATTGAGAAGTGAATGAAATAGAATGGGGAAGATGCAAATACAATATTTATGAAAATTTTGTTATTAAAATGTTAAAAATATATAAAAGAAGGGCCACTGCAAGGTTTATATTTTATATAATGTTGTTTTTCAACAATAATTACGAATTTAAAGTAGCTTGAAACGGAACGGACTTAAAACACCAATCAGCGTTCAGTGACGTCACTCCTGTTATGACAACGTATTTGAGGTTATAGTTGTAGTAAAAAAGTGAACATTATAACGAGAATTAATTGCATTTTTCGAATAAAAATGGAAGTTGGGTTTGTCAAAGCAGACTCCAGGAATCTACCAAAAGTTAGTGTCGACATGGTAGTGACTTTTTTTGTCGAAAGTGCAGAGTTTTCAAGTGTAGAAATGAAAGGGACTAAACTACTACGGTATGTGTAAATCATTAGTTAAATTTGTATTTCATTCATTCAAAAGTCATTGACAAGTTTGGATAAGTAATTAGGTAGGTATAATAACTATGTTTCTTTTGCATACAAGCAGATTAAACTAAGCTTTTATCAAATATATCCGCCGACTTACGTCAAAGTGGTCTTCACAGCATCGAATGATGGTCTTTGGGGAATAATTGTCATTCCTCTTCACAGCTTGAAACCACTTTTTTCGCAGTTTTCGGTCAGAAGGTCCAGTCAAAAACAATTTATTTGGAAACTTCTTTAAGTAGATGGACACATTGGCACAAAACATACGTCAACACGGCTTTTTTTCGGAGTATCTATAGTATAGTTATGATCGCCTGATGTTGATGGATAGTCCATTTTAAATTTTTACAAAAAAAATGTCTCGTTAGTCGAGAAAAATGCAAAAGTATAAAATACATAGAGGACGTACAGTACGTGGGCCAGTGAGTGACAGACAGGAGTGACGTCATACGAACTATAGATCCGTTTTCGCGCGAAAATTCAAATTGACAATTTTAAACCCCATTTTTTGCAGTAAATTACAGTCTTTTCATTTTTTTTAATATACTTGTGGTCTATTCTACATGGAGTTCTTTGAAATAAACACAAAAAATAAAAATACTGCATCTTCCCCATTGTGTTTTTATTTAAGTTTCATTTTAAATTTAAGTCTTTTATAATGATGTTTTATTTTGTCTTATGCTCTCTACACGCCAAAGCCGTCGGCATGCCGGGCTATGCCGGCGGCTTTACGTCATACGAATGGCAGCTGTCAAAAAAGCCAACGGCTTTGGTGGGTAGACACTATTAATGACAACTGCCAATAAGGATTCTGCCAATATCGTTTATAATTTCATTAGTAAGTCGATATGAGACAATTTAATTCATTTTTACATGAGATTCAAACTCAACATTATATCAACCACGATTGATTTTATTCAGAAACTTCAATACACACAATAAAAGTTTTCATCAGATTCTGACGAATGCTGAAACGATGACGGGTAGAATTCAAACGAACAAATATGATTTTTTATTAAAATACCAAGAAAATATAATATTTGAATACTCGTGTAATGAATTATGTTAAGCCGCTATGTAAAACCTTGTAACTTGATAACATGAAAATGTTGTGAAATAACTCAAAAGAAACCTTTTGATTTAGGCCGGTGGGTGTATAGGATAATCCCCATTAAGAAGCTTTTTCTTCGGAATGTCTCTGCCTTCGCAACTTAAGCAGGTACTCTTTTCGTGGAAAGAAAATCTTAAATAAAGATTCCAAGATTTTAAAAATAGTCTTACCTACCTGTTTTATTTATTTGTCTGGTAAAACGTAATTCAAATTGATGTCAACTTAGGAATCCATCATCTAGGCAAAACCAATTTTAGACGAAATAACTAAATTGTTGAAAATAAGAGTAAAACCGATTTTTCAGTATCTAATTAATAATACTTTTGTATAAGTAAGTAATTAGGACATTACAGTAACACACTAGTAGGTATATTATACGTACACGATACCCTGAGAAGTGATGTATTATTATTTTTTTAGAATGTAATTTAAAAAAAGAGTCACCTTGTTCAAGATGACACATAGTTAAAAACCTAATTACTTAGCATAGTATTTCAGAAATGTTAACTAGAATATTTATTAACTACCTATCATAGCATAACTTAATGAATTATCTACATGATGGTTTATAGGTCTCTGCAGACTATGTTTAACAACATCGACAAGTACCAGTATGAAAAATGTAATTACTTAAAATAAGCGATAAATACTTTTTGCGTTACCTTTGTCATATCCAGACATTCTGCGTGTAAGCTATGACAACATATTCACGCTGGGACGTATTGAAATGACATTCGCAATTATTTATTGTTTGTTTTTATTTACTTGCTTGTTTGTACGTCGAGAGAATAGTTAGCTACCATATTATGGTAGTAAACATAAATTGAACTCAAAATTCTTAGAAAATGTCCACCATTTTACTTTATGAGTAGTAAATTAATTAAAAGACTTGATATAACATTGAGGTAGTTGTTAAAACCACACAAATGAAATTGCGGGGATACTGGAAAGTAAGTCATGATTTTAAGTCTAGTTATTATTCGACCATGACAAGAAGTTTTGATATTAACTTTCTAAACAATATTATGAACATTGTATTAAGATTTGTAAATATATAGGCACGCTGCCGGACTAGGCCGGCGGCTTTTTACGTCAAACGAATGGCAACTGTCAAAAAAAGCCGGCGACTTTGGTGTGTAGATACCATAACAGAAGAAAAAGAAAAATGCAGCTAGCAATCACCACGATCGAAATCAATCTCAGTTGGTCTACATAAGAAATAAAGCGAATTGAAACGAATGATAAAAATAGAAGTAGTTATAAAACGGAAAACATAAAATATGAACGTTCTAGATAGGTAATAGCGCGTTGTGATGTTACCGAGTAATCAATTGCACCTGGGAACGCGATAAAACAGGCGATTGTGGTACCTATGTACTATTATATAAGATTGTATATTATAGCGTTTATGGCGAAATAAAATGCGTTAAAGATATGGTATGTTTCTTTTTTAGAAGTTTTACTTTTTTTTAAATGATAGTTGATAAATAAGTTTTCTGGTCTGAAATCTTGAAATGAAATGAAATGAAATGAAAATCATTTAATCCTGTAGGTTTTGACAACACTTAAGACGGGTCATTTTTTAAAGTTAATGCTAGATTCGCAAGAGTGCAGTTTCCCCAGAGAAGAACCTAGCAAGAAACTCTGTAGGGTTGCTCTTTTTAATTTAAGTTTTACAAATCTCAGGCATAAACACAGAAACATATAATCAAATTAATATTTCAAAACAGCTATCCATAAATAAATAATAAAAATTTGACCCCACAATATCCAGGAAAAAGTAAGGCAAGCAAATGGGAAACAAAGAAGTGAAATGCTTAGTTTGATGGGATCCGCATGACATGACCGGCCATCACAGCAGCACCCTCACACAGGTCCCAACGCATGTGCCAGCCATCAACCCCCTCCACACATTTTAGGGAAGTAGGAGACCCGACACACAGCGCCACCACTGCAACGGCGCAAGCGAGCATGACATGTCACACGTTTCGCCTTATTCATAAGAAAGCTTAGCTATTACAGAATTACAGATACCATACCTACCAAGATACTGCTGAGGCAACATTTTTACAACACAATAACATTCATATAATTTAAGGAATGTAAGTAATTCACAATTGTATGAGAACAGGTATGCTAGAGAAAGCTTGATAGAAGAGCAGGTCAATCCCATGGATTTGAGTCATCTAAATAATCGTTAATTTTATAATATCCCTTTTTGCTAAGTTTTTGTTTAACAATAACCTTGAATTTATTGAGGGGTAGTTCGCGTATACTGGTAGGGATCTTGTTGTAAAAGCGTATACATTGACCTACAAACGACTTATTTACTTTCTTTAGTCGACTAGCATGGGGCACTAATTTATCCCTATTTCTAGTATTAACAGTATGTATATCACTTAGTTGTTTAAATTGATGTAAATTTTTTTGTGTAAACATTACATTAGTGAAGATGTATTGCGATGCTAGTGTTAATATGTCAATATTTTTAAAAACATCCCTAAGAGATTCCCTGGGACCTAGTTTATAAATCGATCGAATAGCACGCTTCTGCAGAACAAAGATGCGCTCAGAGTCGGCGGCGTGACCCCACAGCAGAATGCCGTAGGACATAAGACTATGGAAGTAGCTGAAGTAAACTAGCCTGGCAGTTTGAACATCTGTCAGGTTTCTTATTTTTTTAACTGCATAAGCTGCAGAGCTGAGCTTATCTGCTAACTTGTCAATATGGGGGCCCCATTGTAATTTAGAATCCAGAGTAATACCAAGGAATATGGTTGTTTCCACAAGACACAAACTCTGTCCCTTCATCTTAATATCTGTAGTTACTTGTCCAACATTGGGCAAAGTAAATTTAATACATTTAGTTTTCTTTTCATTAAGCACTAGATTATTGGCAGTAAACCACTCGACTACTTTACTGATAGCATTGTTTACGTCGTCATATAAATTCTGTTGTCGTCTAACTTTAAAAAGTAAAGAAGTATCATCAGCAAACAATACTATATCATGACAGTTATTGAATCGTTTTACTTAAATATAATAATAATTAAATAATACCTAAATGAATCTGTCAGTCAACAGTTTAACCAAGGATACCAAGGATATCATTAAGTTGTTTTCCTCAGTAAAGTTACCAGTAAAAACAGCATTAATATGGATAAAATAGTTAATCACTAGATAAAAATTATCTTCTAAGTAAGACTGATGGAAAAATTGCAATATGCAAACCAATAACAAGATAACGATCAATTGTTTATTTGTTTGCCTTCTGTTGACCTAACTTAAATATGGAAACGGCATTTTCCGAAGTAACGTATTATTTCATTTGTTTTCAACAACCCGCATGATGGCCGATAAACAAAATACTATCACCATTTTAAATTGTTCGAATATCCTGCAAAGTTGTTAGTGCTACTTTTCGATATAATACTTTTTTATAAATAACCATAGTGTATAACTGAATTATGAAAACTTTTTACATATTGGTCCGTTTTTCCTGAGTTTTGACCTTATTGTTAGGTAGTTTGGCTGTGCTTTGGACAAAGTACGGTGCAGAGTAGTGGAATACACCCCAATCACTTTCGGGCTCGTGTCCCTATAGTGGAGTTATAAATATTGAAAAGGCTACCGGTGATTACGATGTCAAAACTTAAGACCAGCTCTTATCGCCTTGTTTTAAATTATTATAAAAAAATATAACTTCTAGTAGCTGTAAAAGTAAGAATGCACTTGTCAACAACATTAATGTTGCCATTTTTAAAGAACTAAAATATCCAGGGTGCCAAATGGTTCTACGTGTGCTCAATTTCCTCTTCCACTCGTCGCGACGTCGTATGTTTTGGATCTATTATTATTCCACAAAGGGCTATTTCTTTTCAATATAGTACGTGACTTATTTCCGCTAGACAGCCCAAGATACACGGTACAAGTATGGTATCGTATCTTGCACTAAGGGACTAGGTAACTATTTCCTTTAATTCCCATTTTGCTTTTTGTTTGTAGATTTAGACAAAAGAATAACGTTCAAAAAGTCAATCAGTGTTCTAATTTCGAATTATATTTTTCTTTTCCTCCAATAATTTGTTTCATACTCAGCCAACCAGAATAAACATCAGTGGAATAAATTAAACAAAGCGTCGTGTCAGTCAAAACCAATCAGAATCGAGTGGGATTTCATCAGTTCCCCGCTTTTTGAAGCGAGTTGAAAAAGCTAATATTTAGGTAGGTACGGTACCTACTTACAGGGGAAAGGACGTAACTTTTAGCCCGAAAACAACAGCCAATTGCGATAACCTTTTTTTGGAAATAGAATTCCTTTCATATTGGATTATGTAGATTGGTCTTCGCCTTTAAGAAAGAATAAGGGTAGGGTCACGTCGTAAAAATATGTAAAAAGGTGTCTTTTAATTTAAGACTTTGTTTTTATTGAAATCTGTTCAAATTTCAAATAAGATTAAAGGAAAAATTGACGTTTTTTACTTAAAATATTATAACACGTAATGTCTCTACGAAAATATTATAATCACTCGTCAAAGTAAATCAATACATAAACAGTTCTCATGCTATTGTCAAATTGTATAATTACAAAATAAAAACGTTATTACCTCATACAAAATTCAAACAGTGACGCACAAGTAAATACTCACTCAATTTTACTCTAACATAATTTTCATCCTTGTCTTTGAGACAAACGTTTCTACAGATAAATTGGATCAAATAATAATGCTACCTTGCCTCGTGAATGTCATTCCATAATGACATTCACGAGGCATAAAATAAAGTAACGGGAAGACAATTACTACCTAATAGAAAAGTCTTTAAGGAAAACTTCTCATGAAGTAAATTTCTTAAAACGCTGGTACATAATAAATGTCGTTTTTAAAATAAATTGTGTTTTTTAAGGTAAATGTCGGAGTTATTATTATAACCAAGTTAAATTCACGGATATTAGACCTCGAGGCAGACAAGGGTTAAACTCTATTTGAGAAAGTTTGAAATCTGTTTTATTTTATAACCTATTTATATAGAACATGCGGTTTAAATTAAGGAAGATTCTTTATTCAACCGTGGGTTGTTGTTATTAATTATCTTTATAATAGCGTAATTTGTTAGCTATGAATCCTTGGGGGCTTTTCATTAACCGACCATGTTGAGGGTTGGTAGAGATTTGAGTGTACTTCTATGTATTAACATAGAGTAACATAACGTTATATATGTTGAAAACTCAACTAGCTAATTACAAAATGACATTCTGTCTTTTTACTTTTCGGACTATTCCTAATATTTTTTGGTACCTAATATTTCTTCGTCACGTCACGTCTGCCGCATGCCGAACGATCTCTGGGCAATCACAGCAACCCAACAGTCAAAAGACCTCGCGGCCGACTACGAAAAAGGTGGCGAAAAGAGCTGGACGCCTTCTTGGATGTCTGGGCAGAGGCGGCCCAGTATAGGGAATCATGGAAGGAGAGGAGAGAGGCCTTTGCCCAGCAGTGGGACAGCAATGGCTAGATAAGAAGATAAGATAAGAAGAATATTTCTTTGCTTTTTTGTTACCTATGCATTAGCGGTTGTTGTTATGCACTAGCACTGTAGCAGTATAAGATTAATTGTATAATCTCATTAGGCGGTTAAACAGTAATTTCAAAACTTTCAAATCAAACTTCAAACACACCGTACCCACTAGTGCGTTGGAACGCTACAACAAAATTTATTTTAATAAATTAAAAGTTCGATCGAAAACAAACTTGCTTATTTGCGAAACATTTTAAAATAAACGAGTTTCGAAAGCGTCTGTATGTGACTTCAAAGTTTAAAGCGATAGTTTTGAATGTTATAACAAGCTTCACTTTTGAAGTTTGTCTTTATCCGTATCTCGAGTGACTTTCACAAGTTCGTAGCTAGTATTTTGTATCATATAGGGCGTTTATATTCCCTCATGAAACTCAAGCTGGGAAACTATCTACGAAATTTAAAAACTTTTAAAAAACATTGTTCGAAATAATAGTCAAATCCAAGAGCGTACATACCTACTTCTATAGAATTCCTAACACCACCTTTAGTTAGGTTGAGTTCTATTAGTAAATAGAACTTAGAATATAAGTAGATACTTTATTTACGGACGCAAAGATGCACATTGGACCTTTGGACAAATAAGTCAAAAAAGTGTTATTATACAATAAACGATCTGGCAATTTGAATAAAAGAAAAAAAAGACTTAGGTGAAATCATTCAGTTTTTCAGGCAGATTTAGGTAATATGTCTCTAGATTTTCGTCTGGCCGTGGATAATATAGCTATTTGGCTAGTATCTAGTCAGTAAACACTTCTTGAAAATGTTTGCTTTAACTTATTTACCGTGTATGTAAGATAAAAGCGGTTTGATGTATCGGTAAAAAGAAAATTGTTTTGAATCCCAGATCGGTTTTCGGCACTCAATGCTATTTTCATGTTTTCTTTGAAAATATTTGCTGACACACCATTCTTAGTACATAATTTATTAAAAATAATGTTTTTTAAAATAGATTTTAAATCGAAACCTAAATACGTACCTACCTAGTTTGAACTACGATCGCATAATATAGAAAAAAAACGCAGTACTTTATTAAAACAAAGAATGCATTAAGAAGGAATGAAAATATGGCTTTTTATAAAAAAGACACAGTTATAAGTAGTCGTATTTCAATTATTCCCTAAGATATAAGTAAGTGATATTCATAAATAATGTAATTGTATTAAAGAAGCTTATGTCCCTCAAGAGAAAAGTTTCGTTTCTATCAATATTTTCAATTTTCACATTCATTAATAATTCCATTTTTATGACGTACTTACCTTATGAATAATTCTCATTTTACCATATTAACTGAAACCTACGCATTTCTAGACAAAGCACTTTATCTTGTAAAAGTAGGTATACGTAAATAGGTATAGTATGTACACCTACATTCGTCAATTCCAGCAAAACAAAAGAACATACTATGACGCCCTTAGTACATAACCGCTGCCGACCGCTATTTATTGTAATTTGTAGAAGAAGCGGTACACTAGCGAAACTGCCTGTTCTTACCCATTCATTTGACTCTAATCCATTTCTTTCTCAGCGCGATTTCACCCGTCTTCTTCAGCGCCAGCTACAGCACCGCTCTCATACCGCTATTCAAACTACACTACAATCGCAGCGGAATGGAGATGATGACTACTACATTTTAAAAATTGAAAAAAATATTAGTCAGTCTTTTAGGCTATTAAAAATATTTGAAACACATTTTTTACCTGATCAAATACATAAATAAATACAAAGATACAGAGCATCAAAGTTACGGAGTGGGGGGTACTGACGTCACTTCTCGTTTAAAATCGTACTGAGGCGTGGCGTGACGTCACGAGCAACTTCAACCCAGTGTATCTTTGTCATTTTTAGTTGAAGAGAAAAAAGAAAAAATACGTGTCGAATATTTTAAAATAATCTATACGATGGACTAAACATTTTTTTAAGTCGTCATGCCCATTAATCTAGCGGTGCGCCACTCGCTGTTACGATACCGCAGCGGTAGTGTGCTACGGGCGCAAAAGTAATAGAAATAAATCAACCAAACACTTAACTGCTTCTCAAACTTCAAGCAACCCAACCGTGTAATGAAATACGAGAATAGAATAATACTGAGCAAACCAATTCTAAGTATACTGAACAAAACCCAAACACTTATAAAAGTGAACCGTTATCAAGGAGATCTGGACAAAGGAATATAAATTGCGAGGAACTCTAACACAGATCGCCATTGTTGTACCCACTTTATACGGGATCGTATGGGGTTGATTTCCACTTATTTACATATCTACAACTTGTTGGTTTAGGATTACGATCAGGGAAATCGCATTCAAATGTGCCTTTTTTATCGTAATCAGAAGCGTTAACTTAATTTGCGGGGCATTTTCGCAGTCCCACATTTAAATCAATCACAGCTTCTTGTTTGATCAATGTCAGAGCTACTCAACTGAATAATTTAACTTCGAAATGAATATCAATGTCAAGTCATAATTTTTCTTACGTAAATAAAAAGTTAGGTTGACGGTTAGTGGTTTTCACAATGACATAAGATAAAATACGAGAGAAGAGATATCTTTGCCAGATTACATAAATGTGTCGTCGATAAACAATAGATTGTTATATTGATAAAAAGCCGATGATGGGAGGCGTTTTCCAAAACAGAGGAATATAAAGAAGACTAAAGCTAACCCATAAAAGCCACGAATGAGTATTGAGATCTCATTCAAACGCAATGTGACATGCAGGGATATGCAGATAAAGTTTCCTCATTTATCAAAATTTATGTCCGCATGAGAACGTTTCGTAGCTCGTTTTATCTTACGATGATTAATTTATATTTCAAATATATATACTACCTACTGAAGAGAGTGCAAAGGTGTAAACCTGAGTTGGGTTCGTGTTTCGGACGCATCGCCGACGGGGTCGCGGAAGTATACGCAAGTTTTCCCGTAACCCCGTCTTGAAGCGACAAGAAGGGACACCGTGGAGTTTTAGCCGGTGGGAGTCCGGCATAACCCTCCGTCTTTCTCCGAGATGGAGGGTATCCATAATGGATTTCCACACGTAAAAAAAGGTACTTATACGTAAAGTTCATTTTCTTATTTCGAGATAGGACATGTCCGGCTATAATGAGTTTACTTGCTCTTGTTTCTAAACCTATATACTTTTGCAACATTGCAAGTGAATAGAAAAAATCCTTAAACTTTTTTCTTGTATTACTTTTTTTTAACTGACTTGATTTTTAAACTTGAATTATAAACTTGATTTTTAAACTGACTTACTAAAAAACTTGTGAAAGTTGTATTGTGGAATTAAATATTCAGTAAAAAGTTAAATTAAGTTTGTAACAAAAATGTCGCATTTTTCGCTAAAAGTAAATAAGAAAACACATTCTTAATTTTTGGTTTACCTATCTACAAGTTTATTTCAATATACATATTTTGGCACCATGTTATATTTAATATGTTGCCCTTGCCACTGACTTACCAAAGTTTCACAGGCAAAGTATGACGGATCAGGGTACTCTAGCCTGAACCACGTCATTTGTTTGTTTATAGGGGCTACAGTGCGTCATTGCTTTTACCTAAACATCATCGCGTTTTGTGGTCTACGATCTTTTCATTCACTTAAGTACGATATATTTACTAAAAATAGCCGCATAGTGCTGAAATAACGATATCGTAACATGAAAGCATTAACAGACTAATGGCTTCACAAAGTATTGGAATGAAACTTTTATGGAGTTTTATAAAATAAATGGGATTCCTTGGAAAGTGTGTCATCACACCGACGATGGGAAAATACACTAGCGTTTATGAGCAGTTAAGTAAAATTCACTTTATACCTACACTTCGTACGAGTATTTTAGTAACAGTGAAATAATACGAGGAATGATATTTTATCAAAAATAATAAGTGGGTTAAAAATTATGCCATTTTCATTTATTTACAATTAAATAGATACCACCAATCTTCCCTGAATGAGCTAATAACAGGAGTGTTTGAAGAGGCATGGGAGAGGCTTTTGCCCAGCAATGGGATGAAATAGGCTAAAAAAAGATTCCAATTTAGAATTTCGTATGTGGAATTAACGTTCAATTATCTACTTGTAACTCCAAAAAGTCTTATTTGATTCGTAGTATTATTGTATTTATTTGAAAGAAAATACAACTTGAATAATAATAAATAGGTACAAATAAACTCATACTCTCTCATGAATACAGTAAAGAATATAATGTGAAAACAAAAAAAAAAGAAAAGTTAGATGACAAAGCGAGCTCGACGCATTCAGTAAAGATTGGCAAATCCAAGCACAAGATAAAACAGTGAGCAGAGAGACACGATATGTTACATGTAACTACGTATATCCTTTAGGACCACGGTATATAGTAACTAGTATTTAAGTAATAGGTTAATTCCCTTCACTGCTGCTAGTATTGACATTTACTCCAGTAGTTACTTCTAAGTGACCAGTAGAGCTTCGAGGAGATGAACTGTTTACGATATACCGTAAAATACGTCGTAGCTAGATGGTAGATTGATAAAAATCTAGAGGTAGTATTTAAAAAGAAACCTAGTACGGATTTTTGCCTTAAAATACTTATATGAAAAATAATAGTGATTTAAAAAAATTGTGTTAAATAAGAACTTTAATGTTTGACCCGACTAATGGCAAATGTTTGAGCTCAGTGCATTTCATGAATAATTTGTATATAACCTGTAAATAATTGTGTTGTCCTAACTGGTAAATTGGCAATACTACTAATTTTTCTTCACTTCATTTATTATAGCTTTCAATTTCTATAAAACGATCAGAATTAGAAGTTAACTTATACAAAATCTGTCACCACATTTCATAACCCAACACAACCTGCAGCTGTCTACAGAATTTGTTAGGGTAATAATGGCCAGCTGCGGCCAGTCCAGTCTATTTTAATAACCTAGAATACAGAGAAACGTTTCATTTGCTATATAAACTCGAGCCTTTATTGCAAGGAGATAATTAGTGAGATATGTCCGACCCAACTAATAACTAAACTAATCTTCTAGTTTTGGAGCAACGTATGAGTGTTGTAACACAAAATTCTACCTTCTTTTAAAGGGATAAGATTGTCTTCATATCAGCCCGCTTATGAAAGATTATTCGAAAATGGTTTTATTAATTTTTTGAGTGCTTTCTTATAAATTCTTGGAATGTCTGAACAATAATAATGTTCTAGAAATGCCTACTTAATTAAAGTTTTTCTGAAAGCCGGTATGAAGCTAAGATAGTATAGGTAATAGGTATTATGACTCATTTAATGGGTACTGTCTTGTTTAAGATATTTTAGTAAGTATCATGTCGCACAGAAAGGTTTGACAAAAAACAAAAACAAAACATTTCAAAGGAAAATAGAAAAACGTGACTTGTCAACCAAAAAAGGTGAAATTCTCAACGGCATCACATGGATTCCTGAATGAGGAAAAATCTTTGCTACGTTTATAATAGATGGGTATATATTCAGCTATATTTCTTTTGTACGGTCAAAATATGTAGGTAAATAAATGTTTTTATTTTTGGTTCGTGCATAAACGAAAAATAATATTATTTTTTTAAATGCAATACAATTAAGTAAGTGCTACGTATATAAAGTCCGTACAAATTGAAATTATAAAGTAATTATGTACTTAAATTGCAGAAGCTGCCTTTATACCAATTCATAATATATTTCTTCGTAGGCAGTAAAACTCCGTAACGTAAGTACCTTCTTACTTATTTCCTCGTGAAACTCATTATAATTTCAGGCAGAATATTTAATTAAAATATAACGTTACGTTGGCTCTATGAATTTGTGTTGTAAAAACAAACGCTTGTTTCCTCTTTGGTGAGGAAAATACAATTTTATACACATACAGATGTGCACAATTTTATGTATTCTGTCAGTTAAAATGCTACAATTTCATTGGTAAATATTAATTTAGTACTACGAGTCTTGCCATTACAATTTTTTCCGTTTTTTTATTGGTTAGGTATAATTTATTTTTTCACGAACTGGTTGACGTATAAATCGACCTTTTCGTATGAGAGAGAAACCGGAAATTCTGAGTTCCCCGTATCAGTGTACCAAGCAAGGCTGTTAACCATCATTTATTCAAAGTAATTTCGGTAAGTATGGCCATATGTTTTGAAGTAACTTCAAGAACGGTAAAAGTAAATTGATAAGTTATATAGCTACTGCCTCTGGTTTCCCATGTTTGTTAAGAATGTAATAGTTCTATCTCAAATTAAGAAGCTTTATAATAAAAACATTAAGTAGGTAGGTAAGTACATTTATTTTTTGATTGTCTATGAGAATTCAACCCACATTGAATAGTAGTAATTTTTCTATTTAATTTTTTTTTATTAGCCATTAAGATCCCACTGCTGGGCAAAGGCCTCCCCCGCGACTTTTTTTCTATTCAATTATTACAAATAAAAACAAAGTCAGCTTATCGGGGACTTTGAAAAGTAAAAAAGAAAACATATCGGCCGATACTTATTGTTTGAGAAAGTTCTTTAGTTTCATAACATTACGTCGCTTGAATCCCAAAAAACTCATTAACATTTTTAATTTGGATAGGTTACGACCTATCATGAAAAGTTCAACATATTTTAAATTACCACTTTTTAAAATTACGAATTAACCAATCGCGCGAACTGACACCGAGAAGATTTTTATACAAAACAACATTTTTGCACTAAAGTTAAAAACATCGAAAGAATTTATCAAGCAGACATGAAAATCCCACTCGAGATAAAATATGAAGATAACATCGGCAGTGAATTATGGAAACACGAAAAACTATGTTTATGTATGACGTACGATGACTAATAATATGAAAGATATACACAATGTTCAGCGAGTCGTGTCTTGGTGATGGTTTCAGTATCTATAAAGGAACTTATAGAATCAAGGTTATGGTCTCACATTTTTGTTTGTTTCTGCACATATTTTGATACTACGGCCATCGTTTACCTGCTTTTAACTAACTGCATAGTTTTATAAAGACACGGCAAGAAACTTTTGTTCATATTTTAGGTACAGGTTCTTTAAACTCGTTTCTTAAAAAAACAAAGTTTGTAGTTTTCTTACATGAAGGCGTCTAGACTAGAATAAGTCTAAAAACTCGATCTGTTATTCTAGTGGTTTGTCAGAAATTTGTCTTGCCATTTCTTTACCTATCTAAAAGTTTTTATTGGTGTTATAAAAAGATTAGAGAAAAAGTTTTGCTTTAATTTAAGTAAATAAATTTAATTCTACTTTCAAAGAGCCCACCTAATTTCATGATTGATGAAGACGATAATACGACAGGCCGTTTTACTCGACAGAATTTTCGATCTAAAAACCCGTGGGTACGGAAATACCGTTTTCCCATCCAATGCACGTACAAGCGTACAAGTATTTCCACCCACAAGCCTTTGTGCAATCGCAACGACTTTAGGACGATTGGAGGAACTTCCGTTTGTAATTCAATGGCAAACAAATGACAGTCGGGGAAATAAGAAATCAGAAGTGCAAATACTGGAGAGTAATTGGTTGGGTTCCAGATGCTAGCGGTGAAAAAATTATATTGGAAAAAGTTCTTGATGTTTTTTTGTTGGAGCTGACTTGATAGCTTACCGATGTAACAAAGGGATTCTGCACAATAATATAATACCTAAATATAATATTATGTAGGTACTAGGGATGTAACGAATGTCTGTTTTTAAACATTCGCGAATGCGAATGCGAATGCGAATATCTGTTGTTCACATTCGCGAATGCGAATGCGAATGCGAATATTCAGATTTCAAATTTGGCGCCGTTTGTCTATGATTGAATGTAAGACGCCGCGCCGCGCGCGCGCGTCTACTGCGGCTAGTGCAAGTGAACGGTGTGAAGTTAGTACGAGTGGCACGGAATTTTAAGTATGACGTATGTTTGGAAAGTTGGTTTGTTATTGTTAGTATTGTGACCGGCGATTTAGTGAATTTTGAGGTTAGATTTTTGTTTGCAATTTCATAAGATGAGTAAATTAACTTCTAGTGAAATATGGACTTACTTTACTATATGTGATGCTGAACGAGCTAAATGTAAGCTGTGTAACAATGATTACTCACGGAAAGGAAGAACTACAACGGCTATGAGAAATCATTTAAAGTCAATGCATAAAACCGAGTTTTCTCAATTAGAAAAATGTGAAAAAGAAAAACAGGAGACATTGAATACTCTTTCATTGGCGTCATCGTCCCGGGAAATAAATAAATGCGAGAAGCAGAAACAAATATCGCTTCAAGACTGCATAGAAAAAACCAAACAGTGGGATGACAAATCTGCGAAGTCTTTGGCGGTTGATAATTCTGTAAGTGAAATGATTGCGCTGGATGACTTGCCATTTAGCTTCGTGGAATCTCTTGGATTCGTAAGACTTATGAAGCAACTATGTCCGTCCTATAATTTGAAGTCACGTCAGTATTTCACTCATTTTATTTGCGACAAGTTATACGGCAAAGTCAGCCAAAAAATACTGGAGTTGCTAAAGTCTTTTGAGAAAATGTCATTTACAAGCGACATCTGGTCTGATTCTTGCTCTGGGGTTTCATTACTGAGTCTTACCTGTCATGGAATAACAGAAGAATTCGAAAGGAAAATGATAGTTTTAAAAGCAGAAGTGTTTAATGACGGCCGCCATACCGGAGAAAATATTATGCAAAAACTGGAAGGAATTTTATCAACCTGGGAAATACCTAAAGAAAAAGTAAAATGTGTAGTTCGAGATGCAGGAGCAAATATGAAGAAAGGTATTTCCTTGTTAAATGTGGATCACATTGACTGCACTTCACACAAGCTTCAAAACGTGTTGAAAGAAGGACTAAAAGCGCAAGAGACAGTTATGGCTGCTATAACGAAATGTAAAAAAATCGCAACACATTTTCACCATTCGACTTCTGCTCAGGACGAACTATGTAATTTGCAAAAAAGATTTAACCAAAAACCTCTAAAGATTATTCAAGAGTGTGTCACAAGATGGAACAGCACCTTTCACATGTTGCAGCGTATTTTAGAAGTTCAAGAGGCGGTGTGTCTTTACGCATCCACAACAAACAATAAAATTCCCCAACTGACTTCTGAAGAGTGGATAATTTTAAAAAAACTTGTTGATTTACTCAAACCTTTTGAAGATGTAACTAAAGAATTAAGTTCGGCCAATGTTTCTGTGTCATCAGTGATCCCCTTAATTGCGACTTTGCAAAAAATTCTAAATGAACATGATTCTACTGATGAACACATAGCTGAAACAATAATTACATTGAGAGACGAGCTCAATCGCAAATTCGGATTTTTAGAAAATGAAACATTGTTTATTACGGCGACTTTCATTGATCCAAGATATAAAATCAAGTTTTTTAAAAGTAACTTGATTAAAGATCGTGTTACTCAACATATTTTGGATTTACTTGGAGACAGTGATGCAAGTGCACCTTCATGTTCACGTGCGAAGCGTGCTAGATTGAATGAAACGGATCCTACACATAAAGGTGTTTCTTTCAGGGAAACAATGGAATCACTTATGGATGATACCAGCGACAGTGAAGATGACATTCCCTTGGCTACTCACCAGAATCCTGTTCATCTTTTAATTAGAAAAACCCTAACAGAATACTTGGCGGAAAAGCGCGTTGCAAATAACGTTGACCCTTTAACTTGGTGGAAAGTGAACCAGGAAAAGTACAGGCTTATTTGTCCTATTGCGAGGCAATTTTTAGTCACACCACCAACGAGTGTCCCCAGTGAACGTGTCTTCAGTGGAGCTGGCCTTATTTATACGCCGCATCGAAGCAGACTTGAAGGAGAAAAGGCGTCCAAGCTTTTATTTTTAAAGTTTAATATTCCTCTTCTCAAGTTTGATTATTAACTGTTTTATAAAAAAATAAGATAAAGTGTTTATTTACTTTTTTTTGAGAAGTTTAAAATTTGTTTATTTTTTGTTCTTTTAGAAGTTTTTATTTGAGAAGTTTTTTTAGTTTTTTTTGTTTAGTTTTTAAAAAGAAAATAAACATTTATTTTATTTTTTCTTTCTTAAAGCAAAATAGAAGTTTAGAAAGAAATAGAAGCAAAAAGAAAAGCAATAAAAAGAAATAGAAAATATAAATTCTCAGGTTTGATTATTACCTATTCTATAAAAAATTAAGGTAAAGTGTATGTATTTTTATTTTGTTTTTGAAAAGTATAAGACTTGTTTTGTTATTTTTAGATGTTTTAATTTGAGATGGTTAAGTGTTTGTTTAGTTTTTAAAAAGAAAGTAAAGATTTGTTTTATTTTTTCTTTCTTAGAACAATGTGTCATGAGTCAAAATATGTAGAAGTTTAAGTTTATGTTATTTTTAAGTTTAAATAATTATAAAAGTATGTGTAGGTGTAACTAGGCAAGAAAAAGACTGATAAAAGCATTACTTTATGTAATGTACCTACCTACTTAACAAGACTGCCTAAAATATGAACACAGTATTATTTGTTTTGTAATGTCATAAGAACTGTGATTTATTAATAAGAAAGTTAAATTCTAAAAAGAAAAAAGATGTTATAAGAAGTTCGAACGTTTAACAATTAAAAAGAAAATATATTAATACTATTTCGTTTTATTTAAATTAACCTAATACTGTCTTAACATTTTGTATTTTGTCCAATTTCATATTCGCAATTTTTTCAAAAGATATTCGCGAATGCGAATGCGAATGCGAATATCAAAAATCATGCGAATATTCGCGAATGCGAATGCGAATGCGAATATTCGTTACATCCCTAGTAGGTACCTACCTATGTCAGACTTCCAACATCAAGGTGGACAGATAATTTGGTTTTAGGATTGGATTAAAGCTGCAGGTTCACGGTGGATGCAAGCCAATTCCAAGCGAGACAAGTGAATGTACCTACCTAATTGAATTTGATTTATGAATTATTTTTAACAATTTCGTCCACGTGTAACCCTTTAAAATGTAAAAAAAAAAGGTTTTATCAGATTTTTTTTAATTGCGTACCAAAATCCGTAACTAAAACGTTCAAAACGTACACTGCGATATTTTATCTATTTTTTTTTTACGTAGCCACAGGGAAATTTTGCGAAAGAACCGTTTGCCTCCAGCCAAAAGAGATTTTAAGAGCATTTGCTATACCCACACGTGATTCACCTTTTAAATATACAATTTGGCACGAAATCCAAATCGTACTGCTTTGTGATTGTCTCCACATACAAAGGTCTTTGCTAAAGTCGAGTGTAAGTAGATATTTTGTAACCAATGACAGTTCATTATTTTGACAGCATACGCGTTGCTGAAGACGTGACAAAATTTTATAACCCTTTCTCATGTAAGGACAGTATGCGAGATATTTACTGTCGCGATGCTTACAGGGGCCCAAGTCCGCTACTTTAAAATAGACTCAGTTGTATGTCGGCAGAGTGTCAATGGATTTTTTTTGACACATTTGGTATTCTGCTAAACAATGGCATAAACTGATTCCGACAAATTTGACAAAAAATGACATTGAAACTCTGACATTGAAACTCTTGTAAATTAGCAGACTTGGGCCCACGATTATGAAAACGCATCTCTCCATTCTCCTTTAGTGGAAACCAAGCTCTAATCTCTTCAGTCTGCTCGATAGTGAAATTATCTAAATAATAGAACATCGCAGCTAATCCTCGGTTAATGCGTGTCGAGTAATCAACGTAAGCCGACAATGTGCTATTCCGTCTCGCATGTAAAGGAGAGATTTGTTTGAGGTTGCCTTGTTGGATTTAAGTATATTAGGGATTTGGTTACAAGGGAAAACGGAGTAAAAACTGAATACCTACTCATAAATGTTTATGGCAGAACGCCACAACAATCTTTGCCTAGTTTTATAATATTATTTTAGGCTGGCAATTATTGGCAGTCCCCTGTCTCCAGCGACCCACGCTGTATTCTTTGTTCTGTGAAATGAGTAAATAAATTAGAAGAAAACCAGCCTAATCTAAATCTAGATAACATACACAATCCACGAATCATTCAATAAAGACACGTCGCAATATGCGAAAACAGGACTTTCCCAGCGTGAACAAGATCTAATTTTGGTGATTGACAGAGCGTGGACGTGACCTATAGGTACATTTTATATTATACTAGCTTTTGCCCGCGACTTCGTCCGCATAAGATTTTTGTTTTCTCCCGGCTGTAAGTCCCCCTGCAATAATGTCCCACCTCAATTCAGTTTTCTGCCTACTTCCTACCCCCTAAGTACGATGACGTGATCATTTTGATCTTATATCCGTTTTTAGGTAACCATCTATTACCTTACTAAATTTCATCAAAATCCGTTCAGCCGTTTAGGCATGATAGAGCAAAACTCCCAGCAAAAACCATAAAAAAATCACTAACACAATTCAGTTTCCTGCCTACTTCCTACCCCCTAAGTACGATGACGTGATCATTTTGATCTTATATCCGTTTTTAGGTAACCATCTATTACCTTACTAAATTTCATCAAAATCCGTTCAGCCGTTTAGGCATGATAGAGCAAAACTCCCAGCAAAAACCATAAAAAAATCACTAACTCAATTCAGTTTTCTGCCTACTTCCTACCCCCTAAGTACGATGACGTGATTATTTATAGCCTATGACCATTTCTAGGTTATCATCTATCACCATACCAAATTTCATCAAAATCCGTTCAGCCGTTTAGGCGTGAAAGAGTAACAGACAGACAAACAGAGTTACTTTCGCATTTATAATATTATAGTATGGATTTAGTATTGAGTGCCTAAATATAAAGTTTCATGGTTTTATCTTTGAATAATGACGATCTCCCATACTAACTTTCATCCCTTATTACCACCCCCTTAAGCCGTATTTTTTTCTCAAAATAAAAAAATAAAACATAGCCTGCGACCTTTCCTAGGCTTTAGTCGAACTCTGTAACAGATTTTATGAAAATAAGTTCCGGAGTTAGGTGTGGAAGCGTAACTTTGATAGGACTTCCATACGAACTTTCATCCCTTATTTCACGTCTATACAGGTAGATATTTCCAAAAAGCTAGAACAAATATTTATTTATTTAGTACTAAGTGCCTAAATATAAAGTTTCATGGTTTTATCTTCGAATAATGACGATCTCCCATACTAACTTTCATCCCCATTTATTACCCCCTTAAACCTTTTTTTCGCGACAAAATATAGCCTATGTCCTTTCTCAAGGTCTAGACAACCTCTCTACCAAATTTCATTGAAATCGGTTCAGTAGTTTAGGCGTGAAAGCGTAACAGACAGACAGAGTTACTTTCGCATTTATAATATTAGTATGGATGTGGCTTTCACTTCAGATGAAACCGAGTCTAGACTTCTAGACTACATTAACCGATTATAAACTACCTATATAAAGTTACTATAACACATACTCTACGACATAAATCGTCTAATGGCATTATTATAATGTAGGTGACAGATGGACGGACTATAAAATGGAGTTAGTGTCCCATTTGACCCTCTCGAGAGAGGATCCCTAAATTATCTGTTTCTCAACGGGTTCTCTAATAGCCGACATTTAACGACCACTTGTATTAAATGCAAAGACTCCTTGCAAAAATTCAAACATAAAAATTTAAATATTGCGTCTAAAGTCGTTATTCGGACGATAATTTCCACGTTAAAACATTATTTTGCACTTTATGAAATATTTTCAGTGTTTACTCCGCATTTAATAACTCAATAGAGTAGAATTTGAGAGAAGGTGAAGGTTAAATTGTGAGATTAAAATTAATGTTTGAGGTAATAATCCGTCGGTTCTACACTTAAACAAATTGGAGAAAATAAGTGTCTTGAAAATGTTTCAAAATGTTTGTGGAATATGTTTTTTTTTAAAGCTACTCTTTATATAACGATCAGAATTAATAACTTTAAATGACTTACATATAAGTAGAAGGTCTCCACACTTTATCTCCTATATTAATTTAGGTAAGTAGGTACTCAATTGAATTAAATAAAAATGTGTCAATCTCTCTCAATATACATATCATAAACCTGTAAGCCTGGGACACATTCAAAGTTAATACCTAAGAATCAGAATTTTACCGAGAATTTTCTTTCATTCTATTTTTATCTTTTCTCATTTTTAATCATATCCACGCCAAAAGTAATAAGAAGACATGCAATACGACGATACGCACAAAGTATTGATTAAATCCCCTTTATGAGAGCTACATACTTATTGCCACGTAGAATATATTACATTAACGTATTCATGCGAGAGTCGAATGACAAGAAAATTAAACTGTACACCGTTGAATTATAATTCGTAATCTTTTGTTATAACGTTCATGAGTACGATTTCTTAGAATTTCGCTGCTTTCATTTGGTTATTTTCTTTTTTGATTATTTCACGTAGTATTATTTTCGGCCTTATGTTGAGTCTTCGAAGACGTATAATATTTTGTATGAAATTGCAATAAATGTAGAGATCGATTGTGTAGCGTGGTTAGTGTTTTCTATATGTAAAACAGTTCCGTTTGGCAGTGCCATAGGTAATGTGTTCGGGAATATGATTTTATCACATTACATTAGATAAAGGAATCCTAATAATAATCAAAATCATGAAAAAACAAAATGTATTTGGCATAAGCCTTCATCACAGGTCCTTGACAGCTGACCACACATACATGTAGCAACATTGATTAAGTTTTTGGTGCTTGTTCGCACTAAGGTAAAATATTCACCTGATCGTGCCTACCTGGGGTATAACTTCCAATTAATATAATACAATATACGAGTATAATACAAGCGATCGGGGCTACCTGTCATTATACGATTCAGTAACTTGATCCCGGCCATTACGAAAATATATTCCGTCCGTGACCTATCTAACTAATGGATAAAACAACAAATATATGCCTTTTATATGAATATTGATAGACATTATGACATCTTACTTATTGTATCTTGACTTCTATTTCACATGTTCGCGTTAATTGTGAGTGTAAAGTATGTTTATGTCTCGTTCTCGGCAAACAAAAAACGTTTATCCAAGAAACTGAACAAGTTCTCCCAAGGTTTGAAATATTTGTGTTCATCAGAATGGCGGGAGTAATTTTTTTTGTCTCAGAATATTAAAGTAACTTATCTTAAAAAATAGTACCTAAATGGTACTAAATTGTACCTTGCATTAGATAAACTGTACCCCAAGGATTTAAGGAAAAAGCACATGGTGTTATACACCCGCGGTTTTGACGTCACGTTGGCGGGTGTAGTAACCATATCTGCTAAATGCATTTGAACTTTGATCGACATTACATATGGTCGTATAGGAAGATGATTTTTATGGTATTTGGACATGTTTTTTAAGAAAAGTGTTCATTTGGACAGATTACGTCCCTTGATTTTTGAGACGGAGTATATTAAACCCTTGGGATCCTTTCAAGGGGTGAAATCTACCTGTTTAATACCGGAATGAGGGCTCTTCTGAATCTACCAACGGCAGAATTTCACCCAGAGTAAGTAAATAATTTAGAAGACGCCTCTTTGGTAATTTTAGAAATATTAACTTACACTTCGATTAAAATAAAAAGAGTTGAAGGAAAACTTCGATGAAAATAAATCTTTCAACAAACGAGTTGAAACCTCGACGTTAATCAAGGAGGAAACTTGAACCACGGAATGAGAACTGAGTAAGCAAAACTGGGCCTTGATTCTGTAATTTCTTGTTATTTTCAGTGTAAGGATATCGACACCGACACCGATAAGCCACTGAACTGAATTTTGGTAGTCTCTAAAATTAAAACTTCGGTGTGGCTGTCCTGTCGATGGTGACTTTGCTTTTTTTTTTAACACGTTTGATACCAATATTTTTTAATGATTTATTTTTACATTCGTTCTTTTTAGTGGCTGTATAGTCGAATGTCACTGCTTACCAAATATTTGAATGAGATAGAGTCGTTGCAGTGTTGCCGTATGTACGAATTTGTCCGTACACGTACGGAATTTGGGGTATTACGTACGCAGAGAAATGGCGTACGGATTTGTGTTCGGATTTATAATTATTACACATTATAAATAAAATGTAGCACGCTTTCAAAAATAAAAGTGAATATCTATGTCGATTTCGATATTTTTTCACTCCCCTCATCTCATAAATTATATTATTGAGTAAGTAATTCCCCATTCTAGACAATAACTTGTCTATGACAACTGATTGTCTATGATCGGGAATTACCGCAACATATTTCGTTTCGTCTGACAGAGGGAGCATGATACACGACTGACATGAATGAACGAAAGAGATACATTATAAATCCATTGTTGTTGTGGTTATTGTTTTGGCATAACGCGCTCATTTATACGCATTGTTCTTTCTTAAAGTGAATAAAGTATTGCTGTGTGCGCAGCAGTTGAGCGTATTTTCTCTGCTATTAACTTAATAAAAACAAAACAACGAAATCAACTCTCAAAAGAGACAATCGATACGCTTCTGCATACTAAACAATTGTTAGGAAATACGCCATGTTTTGATTTGAATGTTGATAATGATATGATTAAAAAAATTAATAAAGACATGTTTAAATAATTCTTGCTATTGAATTTGTTTTTTTTTATTGTACGGATTTCGTACGGAGTTTCAGGTTTATTTTACGTACGGAATTTGTACGGATGTTACTGTCGAATGTACAGATTTTTAGTTCTTGTTGTATGGCAACACTGAGTCGCTGTCAGTTGTCATTGTCAGCGTTGTTTTGACATTGTTTGTGATAAATTGTTGGTGTTTATTTTGTGTTTATTCGTGTATTTATCCACTAAAATGACTTTATAAGTGGTGTAAAAATGACTTTATAAGTGGTGTAATCTAATTCTCCAAAACACCCGAAAAACTGTTTACCAAAAAATTTGAAAATTCGTAAAAAGTGGTTGCAGCTTGCCCGCATGGATCCTAGGAATATGTCTTATAGATCAACTACTTTTTCCTGTGAAGACCACTTCAATGTAAGTTAACATACCTAGAGATAAAAGATTATTGTACTAAAGTGATAAAAGGTACTAAAGTATGTTGTGGTTTTGAGGTTAGCTTATAACTTTGTTATTTTGTTACAGATGGAGCAAGATATTGCTAACTATAGTCAATATAAAAAGGTTTTTTTTTTTAAATGCATTGATCGATGGAGCAACGCATTCTAAATCTGATTGCCAACCAGATCGCCGGAAAATAACGTCTGATAAAAGTAGTACTTCTCGGCGAACATTCATAAAAGACAAAAACTGAAATGCTTCTAGAGCTCATTAGAAAAGAGGAAGAATCTCAACCTATTGAAAGTG
The DNA here is from genome assembly GCA_947563765.1 of Anarsia innoxiella. Classification (NCBI taxonomy): domain Eukaryota; kingdom Metazoa; phylum Arthropoda; class Insecta; order Lepidoptera; family Gelechiidae; genus Anarsia; species Anarsia innoxiella. The sequence goes on along the minus strand of OX387404.1, from coordinate 8,109,192 downwards.
CGCCTGAAATTTTTATTGAAACTCCTATAACGACAGGTATGTGAACTTCTATATTACCTACATATCCAAAAATAAAGCGATGTGAGATTTTTTATTATGTATGCCTATTATACTTAGTTTATTTCTCTACCTAGATGCTACTATCTGTGTAAGTTAATAAACAAGTGCTTCAAACTCGTGAATCAATTTCTTTGAAAACTATAGACATGACAGAGAAATATAAAGTCCTTATGCGATATTGTTGTTGTCAAGCCAGGCTGTATTAGCCAAGCTTCCTAAATTATTTTATAATGATATGTAAGTATTCATATTTTTTTATCTTTACAGAATCACCACCAAGAAAAGATCAATTTACATCAACCGAAAACGATCAATTTACATCACAGCTGAAAAGGCAGTCCAATTTAAGGAAAAATTGCATTATAGAAGTAAAGCTTTACCAACAACAATTGTGTCCAAAGATGTCGCACTTTCTCCTTATAAATTGTCAACTATTACAAGTTACACATCTCCATTTAAGATGGAACAGTGCAGTAATGTAATAAAGCCATCAAAAAGGGGTCTTACTGAATTAATAGGAGAATTGGGTTTATTGATGAAGATAAATCAGACAGTGAAAATGTAGAGGTTCCAAAACAGCCAGATTCATCATCATATGCACCTTCTTCATCTATTGTTTCCAACTCGGGTACAACCATAGCAGAAACCAACGAAGATATTCATAAAATACAGTGTTTGCAGCATATTTTGCGCCTTATTCATAGAAAACCTATGATGTACATTGGAATCTCTGAAGATTCATATTTTTTAGTACACCTGATTCATAAACGTATCCGTATACCACATGAACATATTTTGCTTTGTCTTAAAAAAAAAAATGATTAGGGAGTACTTTTTCAGAACTTGAAGATAATTTTGAATTATCTCTGTCATATGCTAGTAAATTATTTTTTTTAAATATACCCTTGATTGCTAATGTGCTATGAAGTTATATTGTGAATATAGATGTAGTTTCAACTAAAAAGCCACTACCCATTTCATTTCGCCATATTTTTTACAATGTCAGCTGTATAATTGATTGTTTAGAAATTGATATTCATAAGCCACCTAAAGCCCTTTTCCAAGCACTTACCTACTTGGTCTGATTATAAAAAAGGTAATAGGTACAGTAAAATATTTGATTTCATGTACTCTAAATGGATAGGTCAATTACATTTCACCTGGTTTTGGGAGATGGGCCACTGATGTTACAATATTACAAAATTGTGACTTTTTAGATTTATTAGGTCCAGGTAATTATGTTCCAGCTGACTGGGGATTTAAGCATGTTGAGCAAACACTGAATGCAAAGAGAATTAAATTGCTTAGACCACCAAGTGTCCCAGCAGGGTCAAAGCTAACAAAAAAAGAAGTAAGGCAAACGAAAATTATAGCTAGTTTAAGAATTCATATAGAACGAGTGATAAGGAGATTAAGAGAGTTCCACATGTTAAAACAATATCATGTTATCAACAAAAACATTCTACGAGTACTTGATGATGTTATCGTTAAAGCTTGTGCTCTGATCAACACACAGGACTCTCTTATAAAATAAGGAAAATGATGGGCATTAAAATGTACCTATGTACCTTTAGTTTTAGTTATTTGAAATATATGTTATTTGTTAAATAAATCCAGCATTTATTATTTTTCTAATAAAAAATCTCTCTAATGAACTACCTACCTAATCCTTGATAGGAATTGGTAGCTTTGTTTATTACTTTTGGAAGACAGTTAAATGACCCAAGATTACTAAGTTACCTATAATATCCTAGTATGTATGTAAGTACCTAACAAATTCATAGGCACTGAAATGTAGAAAGTGCTCTACTTCAAACTAATTTTTCAATCTTTACTTGTTAGGATGTGCACTCAAATTAGTTAGTCCTGTCAGTGAATAAATTAACTTGGTTTCAATGAGCAATAGTTATTTATTGTATGATATTGACATACCTATCTGAATGGTGTTATGTAAAAAGGAAACAATAAGAAGTTAAAAATATTTTAATTACTTAAATAGTTAGCAAAGACACAATGGTGTATGGTCCATAATGGTACCGTTACCAAATACATAGGTACCTATTATTATTACGATTATGAACAATATGGGACAGATATTTTTTTTCCAAAATAACTCAGGTGAAATAAATAAATAATTTAAATATTGTTCATTAAATATAACTGGAACAACATCCACTTTCTTTGTTTTTTCAAAGTCTGGATGTGCAACGCACAAATATCCTTTTTTTAAATTTGTTAGGTACATTTGCAGCGCACTAATTCACAGTTCATTACTTTTCTATCTTTTATTGTTTGAAGGTATTCATTTAGCAGAACTTGCACTACTGTCTGAAGTCAAAGCTTCTTTATTGCAAAGTTGTTCCACTGTTACAAACTTCAATGTGGTTCCAACATGGGAAAGTTTTGATTTCTTCTAATAGCACTCCACCTCTGTGCAAGAAGGCTCCTCGCTTCTTCTGTGAGACCACATTAGGAAAGCAACAGCATGTTTGCAACCGCCAGCTGATGCTGTGCAGTCTAAACATTGGCAGCTTACAATTTCCTCTTTGTTCTCGTCTACAACCATTGTCACATTGTAAGAACCCGCTTTCACTTTGTGTTCTGGACAAACCGACGCAGTTGCACGTAACCAATGGCATCGTCACCGTATGACTCTCTTCCACCCCTAAAACAAAGAACAAGTAAGTTAGGTACCTAATGAAGCTGTTTTTCGCAATAGTAGCTAAAATAATGCTATATATCTTTAGTAGTTGAATGTAAATTATATACTTACACAGCAGTTTTCACATTCCCGAGTTCTGCAGCATAAAAGTCTACCGTTTATACTGTCTGCTTTGTCCATTTTAAAAAACTCTGAAGACAAAAGTAGCAGAAACATAAATAACAGAATTAATTCAGAAAATAACACAAAAAGCTATGATGCAGTTTTGACAGTTGGCAGCCATTAAAACTATTGAAAGAAACGTCAAATAATTAGGGAATACGGTTTTGATACGACATCATGAAGCCACTGAAGCAAATTTTGGTAGTCTCTAAAATTAAAACTTCGGTGCCGCTGTCCTGTCGATCGTGACTTTCTTTTTTTTTTTTAAACACATTTGATACCCATATTTTTTAATGATTTTTTTTTCATTCGTTCTTTTTAGTGGCTGTATAGCCGAATGTTACTGCTAATTCAATATTTGAAGAAAAAAGTGGCATGTTTTTTGTTGGTTGACATATGTTTGACGGTGAAAGTCATTGGAAATTTGGAAGATTCGACTGAAATTGTAGAAAAACTGTTTAAAAACAAATTACTTCTGCTTTGGTAAGTAAGTAAGTTAGTCTTTTTATTACAAATCATTACGTTGTTTAAATGTTCAAGACAATTCTTACTATAAAAACCTGATTGTTTTAGGTAACATCTTGATAGATTATACGGAGGCCCACCCTGACCTGGCACTAGGAAGGTGCACAAGGACGAAGGAGGGCCGCAGTCTAGCTTAAAGGCTCTGAGAGGAATGCGCCCTGCTACTGAACAATGTAGGGGCAGACTGTACTCATAAAAACTAGTGAGGATTATTCATACAATATGATATTAATGTGACAAATTCAAGTGTAAATTTAATGTTACCTACGAATAAATAATTTTTGATTTGATTACTAACCTGAGACTACTCTCTGATCAACATTTATTCCTTTTTCAGAATTACAACGAATATAAGAGTAAACTCATAAGAAAAATTAAATCAGAAAGAAAAGACAAGTGCAACAGGAGGAAGGCAGCTGCTAAAATAACATTGTCTCAGGCAGAAGATATAGAGTTGCTTGCTGCAAAGCTTTCAGAAATATCATTGCATGGCTTAACACCAACTAATAGACGCCGCCGCCGTAGTCACATTTTGTTTGATCTAAAACTATTATCGTGACCTAATGTAAACCTTTAGTGCAAATAAACGTATTGAATATTAATTAACCCATTCAGAATGCTATAACTCCTTTTGAGTTTTATTTAATATAAGTATTAGAATTTGTTATGATTAACTACATTAATACGGTACTTATCGCTTACAAACATCTTAGAGCAAATATGTTACTTGTAGGTATTAAACTTTGAGTAGAATGTAGAAATTATTTAATAGGAATTTATTCTTGTTAACTATAATGTAGTCTTGTTTTAGTAGTTTCATTTTGCAAGAAGCAATTGAGTTTTATTTATCTGAATATGTGTACGTCGTGGGTCTCTCATAAACTAGCTAGTAACTGTGTTAAATAAAGGAAGATATTGCAAAATACTATAGCCTTTTATTCTGAAATATTTATACATTTTTACACATTTATAATAATCTATATAAGTACCTATATAAAAGAAAGTTGTGTTGTTTACGGTATTTACATAACTACAAAACGTATACAGGCAAAGGTCCACAAGGAGGAAGATTCAAAGTCCGTAGATAAACACCAACACAATGAAAAAACTGCAGCAGGAGATAGAGTAATCCAAACGTATATAAAATCAAACATGACACACACACGACATATCGGAATAGGTTTTTTTTCCTTCTTTACCTTCTTTCTCCTAGATATGAATTGTTATTCAAAGAAACATTAAGTGTTTTTTTATCGAGTCTATATAAAATGTGAAGAGACATTGAAAGGACTTTGCTAAAATAGCAGTGTCTGCTCAAATGCAGTTTTGACAGTTGACAGCCATTGAAAAAAACGTCAAATAAATTAGGGAATACGGTTTTGATGCGACATCATGAAGCCACTGATTACGGGAATACCAAAATTTGCTAAGATGGCTCCGTGGCCCCACGATGGCGCCATCGATGTCAAAAATGTATCAAAAAACGAGTTTTGCGGAATACCAAAATTTGCAACCATGGCTCAGTGGCTTCATGGTGGCCCCATTAATCCCAATCAAGCCAAGCCATTTTTTTACAGAATACCAAATGTGTCAAAAATTGCCGTCGACAGTATACCGACACGATATCCACGGCTATTTTAACTTACAGAATCGAGGCCCTGGTAAGTAACAATATAACGGCTAGGTTAAATAATACAAGGTGCATATTGCCGAGAACTTCCCAACTTGATACTTGTTCAAAGGATATTACTTACCACAACAGTCTTAATTATCAAATTGTATTGCCGAACTCTTACAAACTTGTTTAACTTGGAAAACTTCGAAAGATGGAACACTAAGGGTTTGTTGAACAAATGAAGTTGCCTCTGACAAAGAGCTTTAATTTTCCTTAACACGGCTTGGAGTTAATTTTACGTAATGTTTAAACAATGGTGGCTAGACTAGAGCAAACAAACATATTCCAGAACGCTATTTATTGTTAATTTTGCTATTGATAATTTCAAGAATACTTTTACTGTTACTTAGTTGGTGTTACTGAGTTGGTGTTGATAGCGAGGCACGTGATTCTGATTGTATTTGTGAAACTCGTAGCCACTAATTTGTCGATTATTATTATCCACTAATAAATATCCGTCTTTTGTTTTACCTTCTCTTAAAAGGCATACAAAGTCGATTTCCTCTTAATATCGGAAATAGAATAAATAGACAAATGAAACTGAGCGAGATTTCACTCCTATATTTAGTCGCATTATATCATAGAAATCAATATTTGTATGCTATATAAAACGTGTGAAAAATGACGACACAACGTATTATTGCTTTGAATCCTCGCTAACACAATTCCAAAATAATATCTTTGTGATAGAGTTCGACTAAAAATGCATTACTACCATCCACCATATTGCCAGCACCACAAAATATCTTTTTAGATAGAGATCAAATTGAATTCTCACTTTGGCTGGGTTCCAAAATCCACTCTGTTTAAACCTATATAAATACCGAGCCATATCTTAAAAAGATTGTTTTAAATCTATCTTTATTTACTTACGCGCCTTTAACCCTGGCCATCGAGAAAAGCTAGCCAAGATAAAATGCTGAAGAAAATATCCTCGAACCCCTACAGTGTAAGTTATAGTTTGCTTCAACCTTTCTATTGGAAAACATTTTCTAAATCCTTTCTTCTTTAAGAGCACCTATTTTAGCACAGATTAGATAAAGATACGTAATTGATACGACAATGTCAATAAAATTTAAATTCCTCTCTTTTTTAGTTTAATAGCTCAGCAATAATTCAAGCCTATTTTGGTATTAGCTTATTACAAACTTAGATTTTTGTTTGTTTGAGCCCGTTTTCACCAACTAACTCCTAACGTAAGAACCCCTAACGATCCCTTGGCAGTACAATTATAACGTCTGTCAAAATCAGTTGTATGGCTAAAGGGCGAATCATTTTCTATTGGGCCAAACGAAGAAAAAAGCTTATTTTATTTCTTTACATAATATTATCCATTATTTGAATGAAACACGAAATTGAAAGACAATTATTCTCAATTACCTATCCTTACAAATGGCTACATCTCTAATAAAACGCGAAGCGTTTAGAAGAAGCTAAATAAATAATTCAATTTAACTTTATCCTTAACGCGAAGAGTGCCGGCTAATTGAGCATTCTATTAATCAACCGTTTGTTGATCAAAGTATGAAATTTAATATAAATTATTAAGCGGTATCCTGGTCTTTTTTGATGGGTAAAAAAAAGGTTAAAAGGGTATATCATTTAATTAGTTCTTTTGTAGGTTGTTTTTGTTTTCGCAATATTAATAAAGTAATAATACGGCCTATGATTTAGGTTGGGGAAAAAGTTTCTTCGTATTTTATATGAAAATTCAAAAAGTTTTTTTTTATAGTTTATTTACATTTGACTAAAGTATGTAGGTGCCATTTTGTTCCATAACTTTTTGCCATCTTGTTGGTAGTGACATGATCCCATTGCTGTAAAAATTTTGAGGCTTCTGATCGAAAAACTGCGACAAGTGGTACAAGTGGCAGTCCTCTCGTGATGTTAACCTGACACTGCCTAAGGAATTCTGCAGAGACCGAAACAGATGAAAATCTGAAGGTGCAAGGTCAGGACTATACGGCGGATGCATTAATACCTCCCAGCCAAACTCTCGTAATTTTTGCTGAGTGGCTAAAGATGTGTGAGGTCTAGCGTTGTCATGGTGAAAAACCACACCCCTTCTGTTGATCAATTCTGGCCGCTTTCTCTCAATTTTTTGCTTTAATCTCATCAATTGTTCGCAATACAGTTCTGAATCGATGGTCCTGCCTGGCGGTAACAGCTCATAATGAATGATGCCCTTCCAATCCCACCATACACACAGCATTACCTTGTTGCGAGTTAACCCGGGTTTTGCCACAGTCTGTGAAGCTTGACCGGCCTTTGACCACGATCTTTTTCGCACGTTCTTGTCGTATGTGATCCACTTTTCATCACCAGTTATCAGCTTTTTCAAAAATGGTTCGGTTTCATTACGTCGTAATAAAGAATCAGGACAAAATAAAGAATTTTGTCCGTAACAGGGCGACCAGAGCGAGATGCATCTTTGATATCAAAATTTCCAGCTTGAAAACGCTTAAACCAAACTTGCGCTACTCTCACAGATACTGCATTAGGTCCATAAACATCACAAATTTTTTTCGCGGCTTGAGTTGCATTTTTACCTTTTGTATAGTAAAATTTTAAAATGTATCGAATTTCTTCTTTAGATTCACTCATTTTAACAACAACAATAACAAATGAAAATCACCCAAATTCCTAATTTGAATTTGGAAGTGCCTTCTTTAAAATTAAAACTTTTTAATGATACCAAAACCAGCCAGATACAAATGGTATAGCCAAAGAGATTTTAATACAAGTTCATACATACTATATGCGAAAAGACTTTTTCCCCTACCTATTATTATTGATAAATTGAGTAGGTATACGATCGTCCGAGTCATAAGGTATAGGTAATGAACTTCTATTTTGTTCTAAGATACGATTCGAAGAGTCAAAAATGCAAGATCCGTTAAACCAGTTTCTGGAGAATTTCAAAAAAGTCTGACAGAGTTAGGTACCTTTGGCATAACGTAGAAAATCCTGTCTGCTACTCGTATATTATTTAATGATTGTAATAATTTGTCAATGAAGTGTCAATGAAGTATGAAGTCGCGGGCAGCCTCTGGCAACATTAAACGGTTTTTTTAAATTTTCTTTTGTTTTCCAATCGAAGTAAAATCGTTTTAATTTTTAAAGCGCCTGTTATAGTTTTCGTCGTTTTTCAGAAAGCGAATAGTTCAATCAACAACAAGCAAAAACCAGTGCATGTTGTTTGAAGTTTCACACTTTTTTTTTAAGTTTATTTACCACTCGTTGATGGATCGTCAAAGCTTTGGGTCGGAGATTTGTTTGATGGGTTTCGACCCTTTCAAAAACCTTTACCTTTCATTTAAAATTTAATCTCAAGTGGACCACGGATTATTGTCGTAATAATAGAATGTATAAATCCTTCATTAAATATTTATTTTGCTGTTACATAAAGTGTAAAACAAAATATTTAATGATCAAGAACTTTTCGTCCTGTTTTGAAAGAGTTTTTAATAAAAAATAAGGGACCTTCCGCAGCTTAGTTATGGTTTGAAGGTTGATATAAAACCGCAGTTTAAAAAGTTTAAATACTCCTTCTGCGGTGTGCGTTTTTCAAAACAAACGGCAAACGTAACCACTATTGAGAAATAAAACTTTTGTCAATTTTATAGCATCTATTATTGCATACTACCTATATTTTAAATCCCATATAATTTGTGTAACGTATTGCCCAAGAAAACATACTCGTATCCAGTTGGATAAGTTTTAACGATACCGGAAATGTCCTTTATTGTATCGCATTGACAGAAGAATGCTTATCTTGACGTATCTTTTGTGGTATCCCACACAAACCCTTTTCAATATGTCCTTGTGATTTGTCACCGGAATAGAAATGCAGAAATTACAAAATAGTACCTATTTCATTTATAAATACCCCGACCATTACTTTTTCATTCAATTTTCGAAGTTCAAAATTCTGTATTTATTTCTCAAAAGTTAATTTCTAAACGTTCTGCCATTCCATACCCGATTTAAAAAAGGAAAATCTACGAACCAATCACCATTTCCCGATTAGTAGGTACTATATTTTCCTTTTAACCGATTTCAAAACCCTTAAAGAGAAATTATTTTAAAGGAAACATTTCCTGTTTTTCCACAGATATGGTAAAGCTAAAATAAAGGAAGAAATCAAAGAAATAGCCAAATAATTGTGTCAACACGAACGCGAATCGAACTCAAATTGGAGCGGTGCAAATAAATCAAGCATATTGACATGTTTATTGGTGTCATATAATCACTTGTACGTACGATTTATGACTGTATAAGCAAATAGCAGACGTTCTAGATTTATTTTTAGTCGATTTGGTTTATAACCGGTGTTCCCACATTGCATATTATAAAACTTTTAGTATAGAAAATGTTTACAAACATTTTTGTATGCTAATAGTTTTTAGTAATTAAAACGCAATGTGAGATTGTGGGAGCAACATAAGAGTCAGGCCCAGAACACACGGTGAAACGCAACTGCAACGCAACTGAAACTGCTAGTTACTTTTGAGTTGCATCGAACAACACACGACGCAACTAGTTTGAAACGTTTCGTTTCAGTTGCGTCGTGTGTGGTTTTCTAAAGGAGTCTATAGCAGAAACTTTGATGCAACTCAAAAGTTTCAGTTGCGTTTCACCGTGTGTTCTAGGTCTCAGTGTCATAGCGTATTTTGAGGGCATTTATGCAATAGCAATTGAATCGTCATACTAATTTGACGTTTGATATTCAAAACGCCAAACGCACTAGGCGATTGATCGGCGGATTTGTCGCGATTTCTTAATAAACGTCAAAACGGCCCAGCTGTTCAATGTATTCGCTACGTGCACGACAGTAGCGCCACCTAGCATGCGCAACTTTCCGGGATTATGCCAAATAATAACATATCAGTATTTTATTGCTTTCTAATAAATATAGTAAATAAAAGATAAATGGAAAGACGACAAGTGGTAATTTGAGAGGAATTTGTTAAAACAGTGCATAAAATAATGGACGTCATTATAAAAACTGGTTTTGAAAGTGTAGGTTCTAACCTCAAACTTTGTTGAAAGGAAATAAACTAGTTTTAGCACAACATGTAAGAAATGTTGAAGAGTTACGAAAGAATGGCAATAGTTATTTAATACGAGCCCACATCATTCGTCAAACATCGGTGACATTAACGCCCTATGTAACGAGTTTAAACGTAAGTACTCTGATAACCTTAAATAAGTAATTTTCAAACTGTCTCAAGGAAATGATAAAAGTTTATCATAGTAAATATTTTTTGACTCTTTATGCACTTGAAGGTCACGACGGTTCTCTTTCCGCACAGACTGTAGTATTTTATGATAGGTAACGTACCTATTTTAATTAACAATTATAATTTATTTATTACAGATCAATGATTCTCGTGTTGTCACTGGGGTAAAATGCAATTGTGTTTATAACCAGAGCTTTACTTTGTCACGCCTTAGAATGAAGTTTATTTTGTAGGAATAAAGTTAAAATTGACTCTACATTTTAGTAAGAAAACATTTGTATGGGAAAAAGAAAAGGTCTGTTTTAGTTTAGGGCTTTCCCGGCAATTATTCGAATTTTTCTCACCGTTTAGACCTACCCTGGACTACGACAAACATTTTAAAACCAAAATCAGCTCAATCGGCCCAGCCGTTCTCGAGTTTTAATCAGACTAACGAACAACAATTCATTTTTATTTATTTACATTGACTTTACTTTCCCGGATTGTTGCGCATTTCTACCACGGCAAGCGCTGCGATCGCTTTACTATACCCCCACCATGTACTTCGCACGTAGCGAATAGCTTCTTTTTTCAATTTAACACAAAAAATTATCGGAATTTTAAATACCGAATGTACTTTCTCACCACCACTGACGCAAAACTAACAAAACAAAAATTAGATTTATTATTGAAGCAATTTTACTGTGATTTCATAAAATAAAGCCTTTGCGGTTTAAAATATTGAAATATAAACGTTAATTTGTTCGTAATTTATCTTCATGTTAGTAATATAATTGTGTAATAAGAGAACGTTGCTAGACTTGAGAAATGTGGAGGCGGGTTGAAACCATTTTTAGGGTAAACAATTTTTTAAAAGAATTTCGTCATGCTCGTTGTTGTTTAATTGAAGAGAGTTAAATCATATTATAACTTTCTTCAATTAAATATTTCATAAAAAACTTCAATCATAAAAAGATAATATGACGTCCTTTTGGTTTAAAAAAAGGAAATACGTATCTCGTGTGTCTATTAATAGAATGACAGTGAGATAAATCGCGTCTTGCAAGATTTTTATACTTAGTAAAACTTTACTGCTAAAAAATTGCAAAAAAGAACCGATTCTATATTCAAAAGCCAACAAGTGATTCACCTTTAACGACACCCTCGGGAAGAGTTGAGCCGACAGCATACAGAAACAAACAAACATCACCAACCTAACAATATTTATCTTCAAAACTGTTGACAATCGCGTCGAAACAGAAATAAAACTCCTTCAAATAAAGAACCCAAATATAATGTCACTTCGCAAATAAATGCCGACCTTCGAACAGTGGGTCTTATTTGTCATCCATTACGGCCTTTGTTGATCAATCCCAGCCGCCAGCCGCGACGTCAATTCAATGGATATCGTTATTATCAATCTAGGAGCTATTGACGTGGTTTTATTTATTGCCTCTTGAGGTTTGAAGTTCATTTTTGCGTCGATGTTCATTTTCGGTTATTGACGTGATCGCACTTCACTTGTTTTTCCGTATGGCAACGATATTTTGTGAAATAGATTAGGTATTGGAAACAATGTAAGAATACTTTCGTTCATATTGTTTTATAGTGAATGAACTTGAGGATAGACAAAACCACAATACTTCGATTAATGATCTTATAGGTGGGTTGCGTTCTTGCAAGTTATCAAAAGAGAGACTGATGCTTTCCATCTCATTCAGTGATATTTACTAGTATTGCTTGCATTTCCCTAGAATTCAAAATCAATTTTCTATTTAATGTAAGTATTTTCTTATACGATTTCTCTTTACAAAAAATAATAATTTAAGTATATCGAAATTGGCTTGAAAAATGTGTTATCGACGCCATTTATTTACTACCTATCGAAGGCAGTTGTCGACTTGCAACATATTTTATAGCCTCTCGAGATTTTTGCAACGCCTTCCCAGATTATGGGCAGCCCGCGGCAAACTCAATTTACTTTGAAATTATATGGATTATAATATGGCTGAAGATTTGCAATTTGCGAGGATCCATTGTGGAGGTCTTAATCGAGGAATTATGAGGTCTCGTCTCATAGCCGCTGGCGTAATGTCGGATTTAGGTTTAACACTTAGTTGGAATTACTTGAAAATAGGTACCGTATTTCTTGATTTCGATATTTCCAATCATACAATAAACTATGCTGTTCGATCCTTATAGTTTTAACAACAGTTTCTTTCTTGACTATAATTAATAGCTTAGGTTAAATGACTTATGTAAGTTGGTACTTGAAAATTTGGATACTTCAAGATTTCGAAAACCATACAAACTACAGAAAATGTTTCCAAGGTCTTTGGAAGAAGCCCCTTTTCAGTGTAGGCTAGGCAATGTCATTGTTGGTGTTATTTATAAGATATAATTTAACCAGCAAGCTCAACTTGTGCCACAACTAAAATAATAAGCTTTACAATAAATCTGGAAAGCAATCTAGCAATAAATCTAGTATGCAGGGCTGATTTATCTACTTAGGTAGGTACTTACTTATCTTATAAAACTTAATGAAAAACGAATTCGAAGGTTTGTTTACTTGGCAATGCCAGACGCACATAGGCGTCGTGTTGTCGCTTCGAATCAACGACCGGTCACGAATCAAACACCATTATTATCAATTTACTCCCATTGACTCAGACGATGGCGACTCTAGAGGATTTCACGCGATTTATTACCGCACCAAATGTCGGTTATATGGAAAATCCCAAGATCTATGTACTAGAATGTACCTACATTATTTCGGATTAAGTTCGGGAAAGCCCTAATCTAGCATTAACCTCAAAAAGTGACCCGTCTTAGGTGATTTCAAAATTTTCATTTTCAAAAGAGGCGTAAAACTCTAAGGGGACCAAAAAGATTTCCCCAAGAAGTATTTTTAACTAAATAAATTAAAAAGAAACCTATATAGTTGAGGAATTGCTAATTAAAAAACTTTTAGGCCGGACAAGTTCTAGGTAAAAATATTTTGCCGAAAAAAGTTTAATTCAATTATAACTTTTCTAGGTATTCTGTAGTTCTTATGCTATTTTGTTGTTGGTTATATTTGGAAAACCGGCCAAGTGCGAGTCGGACACGCGCAGGAAGGGTTTCGTAACATTCACTATTGATGTCGAACAAAAAAGGCAAACATCACGTTTGTTGTATGGGAGCCCCCTTAATTATTATTATTATTATTATTATTATTATATTTTTAGTATTTGCTATTATAGCGGCAACGATAATACAGCCTGGTGACAGACGGACGGACGGACAGACAGACGGACAGCCAAGTCTTAGTAATAGGGTCCCGTTTTCACCCTTTGGGTATGGAACTCTAAAAATGGAAAGAGGCGAGACAGATGTACGAGTGCTCATCAAAACACATGTCATCTATTTCTACATTTATCTTATATACCTACGGTTATAGGTAAATGGTATATGTGTTTATGTTTTATGCCTATCGTAGTGTAAATATTATTCGTCGCTTACTTAGTGCACTTTATCATTATCAATCTAACCCGATCGACAGGGCCACTGAACTTTTTATTGATTGCTGATATAGAACAAATACGGGTTCTCTTAGTATTGGATATGAGGAAGGTCAACCGTTGAAGTTAGAAAGTACCGTTTAAGGTAAGAACATACTGGTCTTTGTTTTGCTTTTGGGGTCTGCAGGAAGAAATTTCTTTTAGAAATATGCTGTACCTTTTGTATAACTTCTCTTTTTTTTCTGTCTCTATGTACTATCATCTTACAATAAACTGTTAAATAAATAAATACATACTGATCCCGAGTACGAAACTTACCTACGCAATGCGTTACGACCCATACAAATTTGAATTAGGTATAATTTAAAGCACACTTGTCACATGTAACGTGTGATAGACTTCGTGGGAGCAGTGTGTAATATCACATCGGGGATTTCGTAAATTCTAAAAGCTAAAATAACACGAAAGAAATAGCCAATGTAAAACACCCCCTTAAATATATTTAGCCATTAAAACAGCATGCTATCTTCTTCTGATTTTTGGCAATGACAGTGCTAGGTGTAGTATTAATGGGGCGTTAGTGTAAAAACCTTTTCTGCATCGAGCTGTAATCCTAATTAGACCGAATGTTCCACAAAGCTTTGCTACTAATGCACAAGTGAGATAGTAACATGCACCTGACACTAGATATACGTTGTCGCGTAGAGTTAAAATTACTTAGCTCTGCGGGTTATTTTGAAATCCTTTTACATTTTCTTCAGTGAGGCTTCAGTGCATAAAACTAAACATTATTGCTTTCAGTTGAATCATCATCATCGTCATCATTTCAGCCTTTAGCTGCACACTGCAAAGCATAGGTAACGTTAGTAACTATTTAGTAATCTGTGGCATAGGCCTCTCAAATGATTCTGCAGCGCTACTGGTTCTTTGCCACCTGCATCTAACGAGACCCCGCGGTTTTCAGTCGTCGGTACAACTAGCAGGTAGCCTTCCGCCTCTCTAAACTAGAAGGTAAGTCGGTAATCTAGTAAAAATCGCGTCTTCTTCCATTTTTATTAACCATTGAATTAGGTTAATGGTTCGTTAAATTTAATGTCCATTCCTTCAACAGACAGTTATAAATATAACAAGTTTAATCTAACAAGTAAGCTCCGTGAATGTCCTGCTTTCTTCAGGGTAACATTTACGAGGGACCTCGCGTTATACGTCATTTCATTTAAAATGCAAATTGAATTGAAGCGGTTTAGCCGCATTGATGCAAATTGATGCATATAAAGCCCATGTCATTTCAGCAACAAGCTTCATAAGGCTATTTATGTTGCCGTTAATTAAAATTGGCTCGCGGTTTTATATCGTGAGGTCTTTGTTATAATTTTTCATGTTAAATGTTAATATCATTTTGTAATGTAGGTATAGATTCAATTAAGTTCATGCATTAAAGGTTCTGCAGTTGAGGTTGAACGTTTAATATTAAAAACGGTAACCGCGTCATGTGTTTGATACGCTGTTTTGTCACAACCAACCTAAGCTATGTATTATATTTGACCCGCAGGTAAAACAATTTTTAGAATTGTGACATCATTATGAAAATGAAAAATCATTTAATGCTTTAGGTTTTGACAACACTTAGGACGGATCATTTTTTTACTTTATAATTTGGCACGGAAAATAGTTTGATTAAAATAGCTTTTTTTTCACGAAAATAACAGACACATTTTGATTAACGCGTAACTCTAATGTTAAAGATTTAAGAACTGGTTCACAAAATTTAAAATGTTACTCCCAGAAGCAAATGACGTTCAAAATACGACGCAATCTTCCTAACAGCACAATTTTATTATTTTTTGGAACCATTAGCTAGTGTCGTTTATCACAAAATTTTTACAGCACTTGCATGTCACTTTCTTTTAAAAAACAGGATCAGTTTTACAGCTCCTTTCTTATTAAACAGTAAATGTCAATTTAGATTTATTATGTTTGGACCGTAGCGAGTGGAAGGAATTGGTCTCTGCCTACCCCAATAGGAGAGGAGCATGACGGATATGTATGTATGTAAATGTCAATTTGTGCCGTGTTTTCTACCACTCGATCACAGATTGAACAATATTTCCATTATTTACCTACACGATCGGCGCTAACAAACAAAAAGAGAAAAACTGGGAACTCAGAACAAGCTGACAACTTTTGCTAACTTATTAATTACATACCAAATGTTTTATATTTGTGTTTTACTCTAACATGATTTCAAAATAAGTTTTAGCCTCCGTTGGCATACTCTGAGTTCTATAGTTGAATTGATTCATAAAGTCTCAACATATTATATTCTTAATATCGAAATACTGACTTATCTATAATGACTTTAATGGTCCCACCTCAAAAAAATGCAGAATAGGTATACAATTCAAATGTGCAAAGTATCTACAATATTGTAAAGATGCATTAAAATCTTTTCAGTGCATTTTGCGTGAAAAGGAACAAATATCAGTAGCATCTGTAGTAGCTCAGTAGCATTATAATCTCGTTTATAATGCTACTGAGCAAGATTGAGATCGTGAATATCTGAGAAAACTGCGTATAAAAACTTGTGATTTTATAAAATTGGCTTCACTAAAACCTGTATTGAACAGCTCAGAATATTAAAATACCTAATAACTTTGCACTTTAACGGTCGGCGAGTATTTTTCATATTTATAAGCGGATTTTCATACCGGACAGACACTTCAGGGCCGATGGGATTATATTATAAACAAGTTCCATTAAAATTAGCATGGAAGCCCCTAACACATTTATCGTTTTAGAAGATTAAGCAAAATTAATTCGTCTAACTAAAATTTTAGACATTATGCTTGAAATTAAGTTATTTTTGGATATATTTGTAACCATTTTAGGGAATGTTTGTTATGAAATCAATGTGTAGAGTACCTTGATGTGGATGTTACCTAAATCTGACATTGTTGTTGTCAATTACTTGTCAATAAATTAAAGAAGACTTGTTTACTGAACATTTTGTCAAGACGACTTTCAGTTTTAATACCTACCTATGAAGGTATCATAATCATTTATTCACTGCAATAATTAGATAATTTTAATTATAATTTTAATAGCTTTTTCTGAAACTGAGAGTCTGTTTATTAAAAATACACTTTTTAAACCCTCCAGAGCATATTTAATTCGGTAAAAAATATGTTGAATAGGACTCGTATAGGTATTTTCTGGAAAAATGGTTTCACTGTAGCTCTACGCGTGAAGCGTGTTAATATGTAAAACCTACGTGACAGTAATTATACACAAATAGTAAGCTAGAATTCCGTGGACGAACTGGGTAACTGGAATTACAAACATAATCTTGGTAATTACTGTGCTGGAATATGATAGGTAGGTATATTGTTTAATTTCATTTACATACGTAATTTTCTTTATTTATTTATTGTTGGTTTGCCAACAGGTAAGACAATAAAAAAAAAAACATATTTACAAATTATTAAGTGAACTAAAATCTACACAAGAACCAAAAGGTAGGTACATAATGTACATGTTTGTAAGATTAAAAAATATACAAGTAGGTACATTCTCTGATTTTTCTCGTTCAGAAGAAGTAAGGAAATTAGTAAGTAGGTAGTACTTAATTACAGTACACCCTTAATTCATCGTAAAACATCTTCCAGTATTTATCTGACATTAATTAATGTATTGGTAATAACATCAATCTCATACAAAGATCACATGATAGATAACTTAATAGGGTCATAGTATTACCTACTAGTGACTGGAACACACTTTTATTAGCAGTAGTAAATAGGTAAGTACGTTATTTTGATTGCTGGCTTAGCCACCATAAATATCGATATCATATCTCACAAATTACTCGTAAGAAAGCCATAAAATACTGCATTCATATCATCAATAGACACATATTTGCGACGTAAAAATATTCGAAGAAATGGACGAAAGAAAATGAAGTTATTTCCTTAATTAGTTGAAGAAAGCAAATTCGAATAACTCGAATAACTTGTATATTACTTACCAAAAGAATTTGATTCTCCTTAATTCTTCGGGAAGGAAATCCAAACCGCTTTCGCGAAACTTTTCAGCCAGTCAGAAGAAAACAATGCACACCAAGAAGTTCGGAACTCAAATTAAAATGAAAATCAGGGGGCACTGATTAAAAAGTTTTTACTAGACGATAATCGACTTTTGAATTTGGAAAGTGAAACAATATGGAATAAAGTTTTCAAACGGAGTTTCGCGCGCTTCGAGTGTGATGGTACATTCGTGCAATCGCTTCAGTGTTCGGAATAAGACTGGGTGAGATACTCTGACAATAGCGATACTGTGATACTGAAAATGATTTAAATTACGTTTTTTTTCTTACTGATAGACACAAAACAACATTGCTGATGTTTAGTGGGATATTTTCTTCAAGTAAGTATACAATAATCGTTGATTTATTGCGTGAAATTGCCTCCCTGGGTAAATTGCGTTAACCTAAAATAGGTCAGTGTTTGTGTACCTATCATCAAGCTAGGCTAAGTCGTTACATGCAAATGTTACACAGACCGCTGATGTCGTCGCTTTTGAAAATGTTTTTTGACGACATCACTTTGGGCAACTTTGCTTAAAATGGAATTAATAAAAGACTGTGTTGCAAAAATCCTTAAATTTTTTATCGGAAGACATTTATGAGTACCTACTTAAAAAGATATCAGAAGTATTTTACCTTGCTCTATAATTGAAATTAAACTTACTACGTACTATTGTATTATGTACTTAATTAGAATAAAAAAAACGTTTACGTAAATAAACGGTATTATTAAAAAAAAAAAGTGTAAAAAACTGCTTTCAGTAAACAAAAGATGGTTCCTCAATTTGACAATTATGCACTTTTTTTCGAAGTTATTTCATTTGTGCTAAGTAGGTAGTTGTTATTTTATCTAACTTTTTTCTGCTTGTGTTCAACTTTTATAACATTACTCTCGTCTAGTTAGGCTTTAATTTCATTACGTCACTTGTATAACAGAATAACCCGTTTACTATTTTTATTGCATGCGAGTATCCAATAAAATGTCTAGCATCACTTCACATGTATACTAACAAATACAAAGAACATTTAAACATACTTTATTGTTTATGCCACTCAGGATTTTATCATTTTTATTTGAAAAGATAACACTACTTTAGTACTTATTTTTATTTCAATATTTATTTTCTTAACAGTACAATGTTGCTTGGATTATCTTAAGTGCTATTTAAATAATAATTTGAATTGTGATTTTTTTTCTTTTTTTTGTAAAAAGTAGACTGGAAAGTGAAAAGTAATTAGACCATAATATTATAGGTACGATGCGGACTGAAGCTAAATAGGTATTTTATTGGAGACTCTACTCTTATATATCCATCTTTTTCACTCATGGTACAACCAATAGAGATAGAAGACGAACGTACAGACAGCTACGCGACTTCAATCAACAAAAATACTGATCTTGATTACCCCCTGATCCCGCAAAAATGAACTGGAGACTTTTGCAGTATGTGTTCTCAAAGAAAGAGAGTTCAAATTAAGTTTTTCAAGTTATATTTACTGACAAAATTCCTTCTATTACCATTTTAAAATGCATTAGAATCCGGAACGAACTCTGATTGGTTTTTCATTGTAATAAACTCAAATAAATAGAATCGGAGCCGAGTTAGAAACTTTTTGCGTATCAAATAAAAACTTTTTAAAAGTATGCAATTGAATTTCGGCGTTCTATGTTTGAAATTGAATTTCGTACTACTAGGAACCGTATGTGAAACTGAATTCTTATTTTCAACTTTGAACTTTTGTAGAATACCTAAGTACCTACTAAGAAGTTATTCTATGTTACAATAGAGAGACAATGACTATTTTTCGAAAAAAAAAAAACATCAATAAATCGCAATGTTTTTTAATGTGATGTTTCGATTTTAAATTTTTCATAATCTTACGTTATTTTATTTCCACTTACTAAATGGCTGTTGTCAATATTTACATTATTTTCGCAAATATGAGAAGGTTAATTTAATACTAATTCCAGATTGACCTCGTAACCGGATGCGACGCCATTGATTCTTTCCTGTGATTTAATTAAGACCCATCCATCACGTCAATAGGTATTGGTGTCAACGTATTCAGTAAATATGAGATATTACATTTAATTTTTATCAATAGACGTTCGCATGTGATATTTGAATCTCTTCGAATATTTGAAAATGGAAGATTTAACATACGTATACCTTTTATTTAATATTTTAATGTGTTTTTAACCTGTTTTAAGCTATTAAATAATTAACAGAACTAATAATAATTAAAATCTTAATTCTACTGCGATTCAAGGAAAATTAATTTTCTTATTTTTAAATACATTTTAACGTTTTACGGGAAGATATTTAAAAATACAAAACTCAAGGGCAATCGACAACGGAAGACGATCATGTGTATCTCAAAAATCAGGTATAATCACATATAACTATTAGCATCTCATTTTAAAATACCTATTTTCGTAACAAGACTTTCTTAAAAGCTAACAAAGACTCTTGAATACTCCATAAATAAGCGACAACGACAAGTAGACAATAACAGGCGTATAACACGATTAACATAATTATGGAACAGTCACGAAGCGTCTATTGATCTTGTAATTACACTGGTTCAACTTGGATCATTAATTTGCATAACACAAATTTATAATTAATAGATACACGCTTATATATGAGTTGCTGTGTGATCGGATATTTTGGGTAAAGTCGGTTCATACATAGGGACGAGCCATGAGAGGTTTGTGTTCCACCAAATTAATGAGATCTCCAAATAACAAACAATACACTAGCTTTGTAAGGTCTGCTTTGATTGGATGTGCTCTTGCTTTACGATACACTCGCTCTGTGTAGTACCGGCTATTGATTCAGCATCAGTAGTCAGCAGTTAATAAGTCGTTATTTGCCCACAGTTTTGGTTACAATTTTGCAGAACTCGCAATTAGGTACATAGTATTAGCAAATACGTTTGTTTTGAAGTAATACTATAAATAATTTACATGCATCTGTGATGTACCTCCGACCGTGATTTAGGTAGGTACATTATACGAATAACTACAAAACAATATGCATATTTTTTGTAATTTTAAATCTTTTTGGACTAATTTAAGTCAGTCTGCTAAGTATTCCTAAGTTCTTACTTCTAATATTTTCATCTCATTTTCAATTATATTTAATTTAACATTTTAGGGTGATTATTTTTTAAAATGACCATTTGGATGAAAAAAATTGTCCATACGCGATATTTTTTATTAAATATACTTTTAAGTATCAAATAAGTACCTATTATTGTACAATGTTGTATTGTCTAGTAGAATTAAACAGTTTTATGTATTAAATATTACAATTAAAAAAATAATACTTATTTTTTCTCAGTGGGTTCGGATGGTCCCTATACAAAATTATTTGTCCTCTTCACGAGATACGTTACAAAATTTGACCTAAAAAAGTTACTGGAACCTTTATTTAATTATGAGTGAATATATCGCCTAGACAACAGTGAAAGCGTATTTCTTCAGTATACATTATTTAATTTAAACAATTTTAAATATATATTTTTTACTTACAAAACATCGTCCGAAATTTTGTTCATTTTTGTTTATCATTTTTGTAACAAATAAATCTGGTAATAATTGAAAACTAGAAAAAGAAACACTTAGCAGTTCAACGAGTCAATGGCACGCCAGAAACGAATTTGAATGGGTCATTTCGTTTACTGTGTGAAAAAGTGCACGACGCGTGTTTTTTTGTCGACCGGAAAAATTCCAGTTTTAATTTATCCATTTTGTGTTGTTTGTCAAAATACACAGGTAAGCGGCTCCTTTTTCATTAATTGTTTATTGGAATAGTTTATTGTATCTTTATAAAAATGCACGGTGATTTCACTCATTGAGATTTCTGTTGGCATAAACTATTTGAGATTATTTTCAAACAATGTTGCTTCTTCATTTTTGTAACAATTTTTAATGACGTTACAAATATGACGTTACAAAAATGAAGTAAAGCTGTAATCACATCGGTGACTATAATGTGGACCACTAATTTAAACATCATAATCGGAGCGTGATTGTGCATGCGCACCCAAATGCAGTAAAAAAAGCCTCAGCCACATATAATTTTTACTAATTCTATTTTATTATGTCAATGAAATATTTTGTTTAATTATGTTTCCTTATTTTTTAAGTTAAAGAGAATAATCTTTTATGTTGTTATTATATATAGTGACTTCATTGATTTCATTATTGATAAAAAAAAATACAATTTGTGTTGATTATTGGTATTGTGTTTCATTTCATTGCATGACATTTAATACATGAGTAAAAGAAAATAGTAAAAGATAAAGTGTGCATTGTGAGTAAGCCCTAATATTTTATTTTTGTTATTTTTGTAACAAGTTTTATTTTTGTAACACTTTCATTTTTGTTTCATTTTTGTCACAATGGTCATTTTAAAAAATAATTACCCTTTATTGATTAAAATCGGGTGGATTTAATGATGTCTGTGTAATACCAAAATATTTTTTTAAATAAAACGAGCAATTCGTATTTCATTTTGATATCTCATTAAGTGAAAAAGAAATAAAATGTAGATACCTAAGGATTCGAGCACATAAGCACTTGAAACTTGTTAAACAATGTACTTAGTGTTTAATGTAAAATCTAGACGTATTTACGAAATACGTCGTAGAAACCAAAAACTGGAACCACGGCTTCGTTCGTAAGAATTTTTACGACTCGTCTTGTAATTTCCGATGTCGTAGCGTGTTTATGTACGAGCCCTAAGGTTGGGTTTAAATTGATTTTGTATTTGATTTATTATGAGCGTTTTATTAGATTGTAACCTATTACAAAATGTCAAGATGACAAGATGTACCTACATATTTTCGTTCGTAATGTTTCTATACCTTCACTGCAATTTCATTGCCTTTTAAAACAACAGCGATTTTATCCTTAAAACATTGTTAAAATTATTATTACATGCATAACACGTTATTAAATACATAACATGCAAATGGTTATGTAAATTTAATTATGAAGCTCGTTTGTTATACAATACGATATACCTATGGAGCAAAAATATTTTGTGTTTTACATAATAAGCACAAAGGACATTAACAGCATGCAAGTTTAAGTATATGGTTTATTGTATAAAATATGACTTTTGACATGAAAGCACGTAGTTTCTTCATTATTTTTTACTTGATAATTTACTGTTATTATAATATTATATTATAAAACATCATTATGTTAATAAAATGAAAGGTCCTAGGCATATAATATCATATTCTTTCTCATATTTAATTTCAGAAAGACATGCAATGCAAAATTGACTCTCCTGAAGTAAAAGTTACTCAAAATTCGGATTAATTTACTATCAAAGATTTTAGATTACACTATTACTTTATAAACTTACTTATGTATCCTGTTTCTAGAAGTAAGTGGGACATAATAGTTAATTACAACTATGTAAATAGGTACCTACTTAAACTTTCACAAGAGAATTTTAACGGACAAGACTAGTCAACTATTTGTGTTGTAACTACATTTTAATTAAGTACTAGATTCTTGGATCGTGTTCAAGTTGTATTCCAGGGATGGTTACGATAAGCAGCGATTACTAAAAGGGATACTTACAAAGAAAGGATTAAATAGTTGAATAGATGTGGTTTGTCAGCTTTGACGGCGTTTTACTTACTTTTAAAGACGATTTATAACAAAGATCTAAGCTAATTGTTAAGACAAAGTTATTGAAAAAATTCTAAAACCTAGATCTTTTTATGTGTTGGTGAGAAAAGATATACTTAACAAGCCACAGACAACCTCGGTAACTTTAATGACCTTCTCTGTTTAAATTAAACAGTCAGAAGAGACTCAAAATGTACAATAATAAAACAACAATTTAAAAATTAAAAGCTACGAAGGTTAAGCTTACAATAACTCAAAAGATACTGTTAATAAAAAAAAGTTTTGATCTATCATCAGTTCCAAAGATAACCAATAAAAGAAATGTCAAAAGTAGGGTCTAATCAAGAGGGTATCACTACATATCTATGCACAATCAAATAGCCTATAGGTCGTTTGCGAGTCGGAGACCGTCCTACACCGTTCCCAAGGGCTCCTTTCATCGAAGATCCTCATACGAATCCATAAATACTTTATTTGAAAGTTTATGACGTTCGAAACTATCACAACTGAGACCCAATATCTACAGAACTGTATTACGCATATTGAATGGCGGAACGTAAATCAGAACGGCGTCAATTTGCAAGGAAATATGTGAAACGAAACGACGTTTTTTGCAATTAATCTGTGTCGATAGGTTTTTGTTTTTGGCTTGATTTATTGAAGCGCTTTTTCGTGATTTGCAAAGAACTTAATGAAATTAACAATGAATTAAAGTAGATACGTAGATGTACCTATTAATTCTGTAAAATTTCTGCTAATGGCTACTTGGCTATGATTTACTAGGTTTATTAATAGGAATAGTTTTGGGTAGGAATTTCTCCTTCGAAATTATATAAACCTTCGGAAAGTAGTTTTATGTTACTAACTCAAACTTGATCAAGACAAACAGGTATTGATTGAACAGTTTCTGCTGACGAATAATAATTGAACTGTACCAATAATCTTATGAAATAATTCATAAGATGAGTTACTGAAAAATATTCATCTATTCATTCTTGCACCGAAGACGCATAAAAAAACAGCCAACGTCATTTGTCAATACAAACAAATGAAGATGAAGCGAAGAGCGTTCCATTTTCAGCATTTATTATTATTAAAGTTTGAAAGAATACAATGCCACCAGCAAAATGTTTGTAGCAAAAAGAATCCAAATTATTCCTAGTAGAAATCCTGACTGAGCGCAAAAAGATATAAAACCAACCGTGTGAAATTGACTCATATATTCCTTGGAGTACGTGACTTAAGATGGCCTTTCGAATTCCATCGACTTATACCCCTGACTAAGTTCGTTTTCCTTATTACTGCCTATTGTATTTTTTGGAACCATTGTAGGAGCCTCTGGGACTTGGCTAATTGGCTGCTATGGGAGTTTGGGCTTTGAATAGACTCTTAGTACACGTCATTGAGTCATTTTACTACTTTTCGGGCGGGTCCTAATCCCAGGGTATCTTCCAAGTAAGTAAAAGGAAATTAATTACCCAATAAAAGACGTTTAGGTATACCTAGCGTTGTCTTGAGAAAAATCCTGTAAGTCGCTTTTACTAGCTTTGTTCTTTTACGTTAAAAACGAGATTTGGGTGTCATATCTTGTAATGCTTTTTCTTATTCCAAATTGTATTGTTTTTTTCTTATTCCAAATTGAAATTTTTCTTATTCCAAATCGGTTGATGGTTATAATATTAAACTGAAGAGAAACTTAAAAAAAAATTGTCGTACAAAAACGAAATCGGGGGCCAACACCACGGGTGCAATACACACCGGGGGCGTAACCCACGAACCTACGATTGAACTATTAAAACTGGTACGAGTAGGTATCTACGTTTGAAGCAAATTAGACGACGCTCTAAGCTAGATGCCAAGATTGAAAACCCGTCCATCAGTGTTCCTTACTTATAACATTGGTTGTGTGCTCACATTCCCTCAATGTGCTGTATCAGCTACATAGGAATACCAAAGACAACAGAGTGCGCAGTAGAGCGGTAGTCTTGAGCCAAAATGGTTGGAATCGATCAGGTATTTAATGTTTAACTAGCTGTAACCGTAACCGTTTCATGTATTGTAACAAAAAAGCATAGGATATACTCTCGCAGCAGGTTCGCGAACAATTAGTGAACAACGATGTTTTTATGTATGAAACAGGTTATAGCTACAGCTTGCTAATATGTACGCGCCTTTCGACATACAGGCTTCACAAACATTCGTATCAACCTAATAAAATATTCAAGATTAAAATCTAAAGCCACAGACTAAATAATCCAAAGCATATCCTAACTTTACCAAATAACTAGGTAACTTGTATTTACGTAAGCTACATTACGTTCGACATTTAGTAAGTGTTTCATTAAGAGCGACACTCAGCAAATTGCTCGATGTCTCTTTAATTATTTAGGCCTTAATTATGTAGTTTAGTTAGAAAACAAGATTTATCTGTAATTTGATTAGGAGGAGTAATGAGTTGAAGCGCGTACTAGGGAATCTTACTCTTCTGTTACCGAAACATTATGAGGATATCAGATACATACAAATGATTTTAAGAATAATATTTGAAATTGCTATTTGCATAGGTAAATACCCCATTCTCAAAACAAAAGACTAACAAACTGATTATTGAAGTAGGTAGGTACCTAGTAAGAATAGATTTATAGTCGTTTCCGCAGAGTTGTTCTAGTCAATGTCTAGTCATAAATTAAATATAAACCCGATATACCTAAGCAGTATTTGGTTACAGAATTTAAGTACTTTTCAATATACTTTACAAAAAGTAAGTGAAACTTATAAAATAGTTTTAAGTATAGGTATCGATAAAATTTTATTGTAAGTAGTACCACATTTCAAGTTGGAAACTTACACCTCTTTGAAAGTTTCCCCTAGTTTAGTAAATTTCACTTCTCGAGCTATAAAGTTCGCTACTTCATCTGATAAGAGACTGTTGAAATAGTTTTCGGAGAAACTTCTGTATTTAAAAGCAGTTTAATATTTTATTTCAATTCTGACTGAAGTGTTATTTTGACCATTTCACTCTTTTGAGTTTTTTTTTTAAGTTTATACGGACTGTAAAGTGCATTTTATATCTCTTAATTTGTTAAGTTAACAATTAGAATGATAAATAAAATCGAATACAATCTTTTTATGCCTGATATTAAAATAAAAAATGAGTATACAAGTACAAAAGTGTAGGTATTTTACGCTGATATCCGGCAATTTCATATACCTACCGCATTTGGTTGGCTTAACGAATTCGAAGGCTCCTTTACAGGAAAAACAAGAAGGAAAATTTTATCAAAAAATATAAACCAATTTACGAGACGTAAATTCCAATCTAAGAATACTTAAAACGATGAGAGATTTTCCAAACAGTTTTTAAGCGCTTGCGCATTAGGTAGCTTTAAAAGATTACTCTGAATCAGGGTTTATGTGGGTTAATGCCGGTTTCAGGTCAAAGTCAGGAGTTGTAAACAAGTTGCGAGTACTCGTTATAAATTAGTAAGTCAGAAATAGTTTGGTGTTGACCACTTTCAAAGGTGACGTAGATATACAGGTTATGAACCTATGAAATCATAAGTACCTGGATAAAATTAAGATTCGTGTAAGAATTATTTGAATGGAGAACAAATCTGGCGTATGAATTTGCTTTTCAATCAAAAACTGAACCAAGGCTAGTTGTGATATTTTGAGTAGTTCTAGCACGATGAAAACAAAAGAAAAGCGGATAAGGAATGATTTTATGCGGTTTATACCCAATGGATTAAATATTGGATAGAATAACATAGTAAGTGAGCAAGTACTTACGCGACAGCAGCGGCGTGGGATTTAAATGTTGACTCCAAATATCTGTTTACTTATTTCTAGTTTTATTAATACTGCCATAGGTGATTCGATACTTAAGGAAAGGATGTTGGGCAATTTTATTTTTATAGCTTTGGCACAAGTATTAGTTTAGCTATACCACAGTTAGCGTGGCTACGCACTATGCGGCCAGCAGGAAATCAACAAAATTGTACGATAAAGTAGTTTTCATCCGTCCTGCGATGCGGTTGCGACTTGCGGCTCATTTGTGGCTATCCGTAATGCGGTCAGGCGTCCGGCTGGCCGCATAGTGCGAAGGGGCGCTTACACGTGTTTTATTTATGGACAAAATAATTGAATTATTTTACCTTGGGCTATTTCTATCTCATTATTAGATAGAAACTATGACGTCATTCAAGGAAATTACTGACTTAAATTGCTTTTAGACGTACTTTTTGCATTTTTATTTTTTCAAGCTAAAAATATCTGCTACCGGAGAAAATACATTTAAAATTAAATCTGCCTTTATCAAATAGAGGAATCCCTGGAAGTTATAAAAAGTATTCTAGGAAAATGCTTCTAATATAATTTGTCAGGCTTATTGAAGGAAAAGAATATACTATAGGTAAATCTATTCCGATATCTTGTTCATATTCTCGTGCTTTTGATTTTGTTAATTTACTGAGATGTTAGTTGGTACTTACACTGTTAGTAAATACTTACTACTTTTCGTACCACATATCATACATTCGTAAATACTTGATACTATTCGTACCACAGGTCATAAATGAATTATCAAACAAATAAACATCAATAACTTTTTGTATATACTACACTCCACTTACAATTTGTTTATTTTGAACGTTCAAACCGACTTTGGTTCGAATCGATGAGTACCTCGCTCGAGATAAACGAAAAACTTTGAAACTTATTCCCGTATCGGAAAGGAAACGTTTTTTATCGTGTTTGAGAAATATCTTCTTACCTCTAAATAGGCCACTCCGTGGAATAAAATAGGAGTCTTGAGTTCGCAAATGACATAAATTTATACGAGTACGAACTGCAAGAGTTTACTCGCGACTAGATTTTTATGAGCTTACGTAACGCGTGGGTATCAAGTTTACTGTTGTAAGTTAAACTCGTACGTACCCGGAAAAAGCAAAAATCGAGAGCTCACTTTATATTTAACTGAATATTTGTGAATACATTAATGAGAGAGTGACTTTTAAAATACATGTACCTGTTTGGGATCATTCGTACTTTCAAAGGCACATTGACCTTATTAATAAGGTTTCTTCCTTTTATTAAGACTGTTAATAGACAAAACAATGAGTCAGTGTAAGTAAGTAATTCACTAGGAGAAAGAACCAAAAAAGTCGTGCCCATTACCAATCTATATTTATTAAATCTACGACGGCCTTTTAATTTTGCGACAAAGAAATTAAAGTCCTTGGGAAAGTTAAAATATTATTTGTATTTTATTTATTCGACAGCTACTTACCTACAATGACGCAAACATTTAATTTCGTCGCCAAGAAAGTGCGGCTAATTTTCTTGTTGGTCATTCCTGGAAAATTATTGGAAAGCCACAACTCGTTGAAACGGGGAAGATAAATTTGAGTTCACTGTTGAACTTTGGAAATTTAAATTAAGTTGCTGCTCGAAAACAAAACAGAATATTGACACCATAATATAAGTGAGGAATAATTACTGCTAACAAAGTTTTGTTTTGAATAATTAGGAAGGGTTCGCGACAATAACCGCCCAGTCGCGAAGTAATTAGTATATCTGTATAAAACTATATCTACTGGTACTCGTATTACTATTACAAATTGAGTCTTCTACAGAACTTTGGTTTTACTTTTATATTTTCATTAAATCCAAGCACGTATCAACGCAGCCTGTCAAAGAACCATCTCTTCAAAAAGACTGGAATAAAGGCCTGTCGCTCCACTACACTCGAATCCACAATTCTCTTACGATGTACACGTTATGTTTGCTTATTTTCACGCTCCAAAAAACCGCCAAAGTTAGCCTGTATAATAAATGATATTCAATCTGAGGACGTGTGACACGCGGGGTATTTAATCGAAAGTCTCTAAGGCACGCGAATACCTTCGAACTAATTTATGTATGAAGCAAGATAACGCTGTGCGTTAACCTGTCAACTTGAGAGCCAATTTCGTGGTAAGTGCACAATTTTTGTAAAGGGGATTCTGGGTTTTACTTATGGTAATATATGCCTGCTACTGCTTAGATAAGGGGCTTCACAATATTAGATGCATTTACACGGTTAGATTACAGTTAAAACTTTCTAGTGTAACAGTTATTAATTACAGCTTATCTGGAATTCCATACGATACATCAGGAACAGGGAGTCAAGTCTGCTTATTACTAAATGCACCAACAGAAACGCGATAAAATCTATTTGACACTCTATTGACTGAGATACTATCGCGTTTCTATTAGTGCATTTAGTAATTAACAGACTTAGCCCCAGGACGAATGTTGAACTAATCAAAAACTTTTTAAACATATTTACACTGTCCTTAGGTCTCATCATTAATTAGAGTAAATTCTTTTATTATAATATGTTATGTGTAGGTAGATACGAGTGTATACGAGGTACGTAGCGTGGAATAAAAATAACGTAATGAAGGGAAGTTTCTATAAATAGACATTCTGAGAGGAGAAAAAAATATTACCTAATCATAAATACTTACCTTTGTTGTCAAGTAAGACCATAGGAAGGGAAGATTATTAATTGAATATCCTTTCTCATATTCTTAATTAATTATAGGACTTTGTAATTCTTAATTGTAGTGTATCATATTAATTACGCAAAACAAGTAATCCATTAAAGGAAGTTAGTTTTGACTTGTTATTAATATAAATACCTTTAGTTTGGTTTACTTTACGTAAACTATTTCACGTAAATTATTAGTTTCTTGTTATTTATGTACGAGACTAACATTTCTGTGGTATTATGAGTAGGTATTACGTCAGAAACTGTATAGATTTTAACCCTATTGTTTCTGAGCTTTGCTTGTCGAAATATCGGAAAGCCATTTAATTTAAGTTATTTGGGAGGCATTGAGCTTAGTTGTATTTTATCAATACATTGATTTATGGTATTTTATTGGAAATTTAGTTGCAAATGACGTTTGGTTATTAATTGAAAACTATTCACACTTGTTGCAGTTGGCGCTACAAAGCAGTAAACAATTTCCGATAAAAGATCGGGTCGCTTGACGACAAGTGTGGACATAGCTTACTTCACATTACGTGACAAATATACCTGTACAAAAATAGGTTTAATTTTATTAGGTAAACACTTTTATTGCTATTTATCACGCTGAGAGCATAATGTGGCAGCTATATATTGAGTAAATTCAAAGCTGTTAGCACTACAAATGGCTCTAAATAGATACCCATTAGACACGCACTTCCACTATCAGCAACATAATACTCTCACGAGACAAATTCCATGTAGTCTCCCTAGACTTATCACGTCATATCCATCGCAAACATAATAGTAAATTCATTTATAAAAGTCACTGAAGCGAATGAGAGCGATATATCAGTGGTAGAGAGGCTCTATTTAGGTCGACTTATCTGTAAGCAGATCCATTTTGAATGAAAGATTAATTTACATATTTCCTAAGTAAGTGTACATGTATGTAGAGCTTAGGATAAAGTAATGAGTAGATTAGAATGCTTACTTGGTGAAATTAGGGTTGTGCTCAGGATTAGGCCCACGTACTCGCGTGACATTTACTCGAAATACTAGATATGAGTCAAAAGTGTAGACTCTACGCATATTATTATATATGACGGCGGCGGCTCAATTTTGAGCGTTGTAAGCTTTTGTTAATTTTTTTCAGTCCTTAATTTTATTTTTATCGGCATTATAAAATTGAGTTTTGAAAATCACTTAAACATTAACAAATAATACTTAGTATCTTCTTACGGCTAGACAAATGTCCTACCTACCCCTATATAAAGCACTAGTAATGGCAGTTTGTACTGTAAATAGAACTCATAATATTGGACTGGATACATAAATATGCAGCGATGTCGTTTCACGTTATTGGGAGCAATTTTGTAGATATTTTGTTTCAAAGATCATCAAATGCAATATTGCACTATTTTGATCTATTAGAGCACTAAATTAAGTACCTTTTTACTTATAAAAACTGTATTACACATGTTTAAATAACCAATCTTATTTCATACATTGAGATAAGATTATCTGATTATCTGCACTCGAGTGTTCTCCAACATGAATTCGATAGTGTCGATATGAGAGATAACGCGGCAGATTCAGGAAATAATACTCAAAAACTGAGATATCTATGGAAAGAAAAGTATAGATAAGTGTCATGACATTGAGAATTTAAGAAAGGTCTGGTAAGTGCTTATGCAGTTAAGCACTTACCAGACCTAGTCTACAATACGTAGTACGAAGCAGTTGCAAACCTGTGTAATGGCGTGTGGACAATTTGCTACAATCTTGCACACACACACACACACGCACACGTATAAGCTTTTGTTTTGTGTCTTTAAATGTGATGTTCAAGCCTCGACTATATTATGTAACACTAGATTGATTATGGTTAGCATAAGTGTGAACAGGATCGAAAAATCCGAAAAAAAATATTGGAAAACGCTAAGTGGGAACGAGGCCTTACACTACCTTGTAGGTTGGTAATAAATAATATAAACTACATATTATTAGGAAAGCTCCATATTGGTAGCAATGATGAAATCATGTTCATTCCTTTAAAGTTGCATCATAATGTAATACGTTGTAAACTCTTAAAACCAGTACAGCGATACAGTAAACAATATAGAGCTCTCGAGAATACAGGTGAAGGTGAAAAACTTGAATAAGAACGATATATAGAAATTCCTTTAAACCCTTTAACAAGATTTCGGTATTACGAAAAATTACATTGCTATTCAAGCGTCGTCGATAACATAATTCACATTTAAAAAATTCACAGCGACTTTTCTAGTCTAGTACACAAGTAAATCGTCTACAGATTTATGTACCCTAGGAGTATGTTATCTTTTGATGTGAAAATTAAACTGATTTTGAGTTTATGTTTTTTCTACACGTTCGTGAATTCGAGAATGGTCCAAGGCATGCCTTTGGTGAAATGACTAAATTGGATCTATATATCTATCTCGTAAACTAGTAGAATGATTTGCTAGTTTTTTCCTGTTTCTAGTCAAAGGTATTTAGTTTTTTCAGATGATACTTAGATGTAGGTAAGTAGTGTAAAACCTTCGTTTCTCCGAGAGTATTTATGGGAATATTTAGAAAATGTTCTTAACTTCAATCCAGTACAACTCTTCCAAGTTACGCTCTCGTTGCATCCTAACGAAAATGTTGCCATTTATAACACGTAATGTGTTTGTACTAGGCCTTTATTCGTGAGTTTTGGCAATACACTCGTGTTTAAGAGCAGTATGTGGAAAGGACAAACGATACATTGGGAAACATTTTTATTTTAGCCTCTTTTTACGATTTATGTGATTTGATGTTTGAAAGTTCTCAAAAGAGTTTAAACCAGTTTTATATTAAGTTTTAGGAAATAGTTCTTTAAATATTGGTTAAATAATAAACCAATAGATACCAATAGATTTTTAATGCGCAGCTATAGTTTCAAATGGACACAGTTCATTCGTCTCATTTTCATCATGAATTATTGAAATGAAATCTTGAAGTACAGAAAATTTCTATGATTTATGAAATAGTCACATACTTACTAAGTACGTGTATTTTGCCATTCGTTACCTCATTCAAAGTACCTTCGTGATATGTACTTACACTAACAACCGAGTTTACATTTTGTAGAATCTTCCAGAAAACTTTCTATAACTTTTGTTTGAGTTGTTTCTTCAATACGTGACAAAAGAAGATACTCGTACGTGCGAGATTTTATGAAGATGAATAACTGAGTAGAAGAAACTTATGTAGGTACTCAAATTAGTGAAGATTTTAATTGACTAGTACTTTCGCAGTTCCCTTTCAACTTCGTAAAGTTTTCTAACGTTCCCAATATTCCAAGACAGATAACTGTCTGAGATGAGTCACGGATGTCACGTACCTAACTGTCACTTCTCATTTATCCTTCAGAATAATCCCACAGACTTTTTGATACCGGTGGTTTATAGGGACGAAAAATTAGACAGATAACTATTTCTATCTCCAAAAGGGCAAAACCAGAGATAGGTAGAATATAGGGAACGACCATTAATCTTTGCACAAATTCGATATTTGTTTATGTATCTAATATCTATCTACCATACTATCTACCATTGACTTAAACCAAGCAATATTCGTAAGAAAAAGCGAGGTCGTTGTCATCGTAGCTATTAGCTACAATCGTTTAGTAAATTATAAAGGCACGTAAAACTTACTCTTATCGGCCGCACTTTGACATTGTTACAACCCCTGCTCCATTAAATCCCAGGCCTTTCAACAATGATGTTACCAAGTCACGTAGAAAATAGGTACCTACCTCATTATTTTACATTGAAATTTATGTTGCCTCACAAACACCGCTCTAGCTTAATACATTAAGGCAGGTCGTAAATCAGTACTATGAAATTACTTCTAAAAACATTTTCCTTGTGTTTTAGTACTCAGGGGACTAATTTTCGAAGATCGTACATCGTTTCTTGAGTAGTGTAAGAGGGAACCACCTGTTGAGTGTTGTGAGACCCTCCCAAGGTGGAAAACACAAGAATTACTGAGTTACGAGGTAATGTGACGAGAAACTAAATATAAAGCTAGGTAGTTCGAGAAAACACACATAGATGGCGTTGATTAAAGATTTTCAGAATTTCAACCTGAAATTGTTTTAGATAGGTATTTACTTACATTTTACTTAAATTATGCTTTAAATGATTTTAGTTTGTTTTTGTGAAAAGCAGTTTTAACTATAACTTTATAACCTAAAAATGTTTACGTATTTTTCATTTGTTTTCGTGAACTTGTTCAACTCCGGACTAGAAACACTTCTTAAAAAAACCTTCCATCCCTAAACGTATTTCATGTTTAAATAAAACTGTCTGTTTATTTCCAGTCTACTAATACATACATATACAATGTCGCCAAAGTAGCGTCGACGTGATAATTTCCCCTCCACTCTCGTATCGCGGTACTATGACACGGGTCTGCGTTTTCTATAAATCCTTATAAGCTAACTCGTGCGTGAATTACATAGAACTGTAACGGTGATAGACACGGTCATTATCTTTATAATTGCTGTGTCAGTTTGGGACTATCGATGATATTGCACTAATTACCCCGCGAGGTTAAGAAAAAGCGTTTGCGCACATTGTAGTTTGGGTATTTATTTATTACGAATATAAAGAATTATTATCTATTTATTTACACCTATTTCGATAATGAATCAGAACTTGCATAAAAATTGGCGTGAGTCGATGAAAATGTTGGGCTCTCCATAAACAGAAAAGAAACGAAATTGTTTTTAGATTTCAAATAAGTAATGTGGCATTATTATTGCCCATAGTGATGAAAAAGCCGCAGTCTGAAAATTACAGGCAACGCAATCAAAGCTCGAGTAAAAAAGTTGGAGAGTCCTATAGGTATGTATGTATACGTACGACTGATTGAACGCATCTCTTTTGTTTTTAACTGTCAATTGTGCTGGTTGATAGAACAGAAAATAAAATGCATTGAAAATATGTGAACAATGTTTTGGAGAATCCCTTTTGTTAATTGTTTTGTTCGATAATATCCTCAAATGTTCAAATGTTTTCCTCTTTTTTATTTTGTTGGTTTTTATCTTTCACCATATCTAGTGAATTGATTCCAAGTTCTACGGTAAACGTCACTGCCACCATAAACGGACGCATGGACGGTAAAATGTACGTACAAAACAAACAACATGCACAAGTACAAAAACGTTAAAATGTTTGAAAATAAAATGTCCCTGCGATATGCGTCATTTCTGACGTCATTACGTACGAATATAGTTTATAGGTAAACCTGGAGTATATTTTTAATTTAAAGGTAAAAAAGGCTCATTACTAGGCAAAAATATAAAAGTTATTTGTCTATTAATTCATCATTTTTAATGTTTTGCCATTAAAAAGAGCGTTGCTCTTGTCGGCGGAGTCTTAGTCACTCTCTATTCTCTGCCATTTGTTTGAGCACCTGATAAGACATAACTTCTAGGCAGTTAGAGAAATTTAAAGATTATCTTAATAAATCCAGAAGATCAGCGTTTCTTTTACTAATTTACATTTTACATAACAATTAAGTAAGAAAACGATTAGTTTAGGGGCCGAAGTCTGCTAAATTACAATATTCTTAGTTATGTCGGCAGAGTGTCAATGTCATTTTTTTGACATATTTGGTCGCAATCAATGTAAGCCATTGTTTAGTAGAATACCAAATGTGTCAAACAATGTCAAACAAAAAAAACTGACACACAAATGAGGCTATTTTAAATTAGCAGACTTGGGCCCCAGAAATAAAGGGTTTCGAAAGCAGCAAGGCGAAATTCTAGTGCTTTAGAATATTTAATCGCTGTCTACTTAACAGATTTAATGTCCGTACAATAGGAACCTTGGAAAACATCCAACAAGAACATACTTGCTTAATTAAGTATGCACGTTATAAATGGTGCATTTGTTAACAATTCTAATTAGTAAGCAACTAACGGCGACAGGAGTCATGCAAACAATTTGTGTAACACGTAAAACTGGGTCTCCAATAAAAATATGTATAATTTAATTAGTAACTTTCGTTGCCGACTGAACCAACTATTTGTTTGTTGTTCTGGGAATTTCAAATATTTTGTTAATCAACTCGACGCCAGTTTTTTATGAATTTATGTAATTTGAAAAAACGTTTCAATTTTATAAATTGTATTTACACAAAGTTTGGGTACACTATTTCTCAATTTTAACCTAAATTATCATGTTACTAAGCGGTCCTAACGTAGAAGCAGTCGCAGCGTGGTTGCGCTTTGACGTTTGATATGAAAACGGTAAACCACAGCATTATAAACGGTTGACCCTTTTGGCGAGGTGTCATATCAAACGTCAAATGGCAATCACGGCGCAACCGCGGAAATGTAAGGGCCTAATTACACGTATTTTTATATCTTAATCGGTATTATTCTTCTTTATCTTCTGTATTCATCAACTTAGAACTTTTGTTTCTTCTATTATTAGCCGGTCATCAAACCGAATTTTACACGTTTCTATACCTAAGTAATTCTTTTTAAATAGGCAGAGTGTATAATTTTAGAAATATTATAAACAGAAACATAATAAAACAGCGCGAAACTTAAAAACATTATAACCCGGAATGTAACTGCCTTTGGGCTTTCAAAATTACTCTCTTTAGTAGGTAGCCACTCAGTGAATTGACAATTTCACTATATTTCCTTGTAATTAGGGCGTTATGTCGAATAGCTGGATGTTTTGAGGAAAACCGCAATGCGGGTTATAATCAGATCTTTGAACCTAATGGTATCTACACACCTAAGCCGCCATTCGTATGACGTAAAGCCGCCGATCTAGCCCCGAGGCTTGCCGGCGGCTTTAGTGTGTTGACATTGAAACCATAAAGTATATCCACTCAGATAATAATTTGAACATAATTTAAATATAATTTGTCTATTTAAAAAAAAATAGAGGTTTTATAGAATTTAAACGTAGAGCTTTCAATTTTTACCAGCGGGTTAATTCCTATCATTTAAAATCTTCCTTATAGTATGTTTTAAAGTCGAAATAATAAACAAGATTTAATATGTACTATTTCCTCGAGAAATACGTAGTCTAGACGCACATTTCTTTGGGAACTAGACGGTTTACGATTTAAGATAAGTTTTACTAAAGTTTCTCCGGAGAATACTAAAATCCGTCTACTACGAACTAAATAATGGCTCCAGTCTGAAATATAGAAACTCAAAGAAGTTACTACAAGACAAATTATTTTCAGAGTCAAGAATCGTTTATTTACTTAACATTAATATAAAGAAAAATTTAATATTTTTACAACAAAGTAAGTTGTTTGTAAAATAAATGGGAAAGTAAATAAGAATGCTAGATGAAAGCATAGTATCTTAAAAACTTTTGGAAAATATAATACGCGACATTGCATTACATGACAAAATTAAAGGTAGAAAAAGATTGGTCTTTCGTACGCAACGCATGATAACATATGCTCCATAGAAATAATATGAATAGAAACATTAAAAACATACTTGTCCCCACATTACGTTGGATAGCGTTGCGTGTAACAAGTGTGTTTTTAATCATAATATTTCTATGAACAGACTGTCATCATGCGTTGCGTACGTTGTGTACGTGGGATCAGACTGTTTTCACCACAGATTTTATTTATCGGATTTATTTTCAACATTTCTTACTCATAAAGTACACGGAGTAAAAGTAAATTATTTTTAAACATGCGTAGGTTGTCATATAATCAATTTTTGTAGGTAGTTCTTTAGTAAGATGTAGACGCACGTGGGATGGGCATAAGTTGCTCTATCAAAAAAAACAAAGGACTGGCAACCAGAGTATTATTATTTACCATATCAACTAGCTCATTACCCATATATAGAGTATAATGGGGTCTTGTTTAATTAAAAAACGCGTTTGAAAACGCCTTATTTTGTCCAAAGTCTCCACATGTTTTAAAAAGAAGACCGAATTACGAAAACTCAATTACTAATTAGGTACTTATTCGAAAAATATTGTAATAGAATATTGTATTGTCTTGTTTTTCTAAAAGATATTGGTTCCCAGTAATAAGGCCAACAGTTGTAACTTCGTTGTGTTTTTCATGCTACGTATTGTTTTGCGTCCTTTGTGCAAGGAAGAGTATTATATTGTACTGTAAAGCAGAGATTAATAGCGCCTACCTACTAATTAAATACTTACTAAGACTCTAAATTTAGAAGTTTTTGTTTGTTAATCCATTTCCGGAAAACCTAAAGTTTTACCTACTTAACAAATAAGCTGCATAAAAATACTAAATATTTAAACTAACATAGATATAAGTAACTTAAATTATGGTAAGGTAATTGTCATTGCGCCGCAGAATGTCGCCGAACCGGTGTACGGACAAACCTAAATAGGTTTTTGTTACGCCGTTTTAATTTAATGTTAGCATAATTTTTGAATTGTAATTTTAATAAATAAATAAATAAATAAAATAAACAAGGAATTAAGTCTTCTAAATATAGAAAATGGTACCAAAATAAGTCAAATAAGCTAAAAAGGCCGCGCCACCCTTATCCATGTTTCTTAAGCCAATATATCTCATTTCAGATAAGCTGAAAGCCAAGACTCTTTTGTTTTTATTATCAGGGTCGGATTTGGGTGATAAAAGAATGATAGGATGATTATCATGTAAGTATGAAGTGACTATAGCAAAAATTTCACTGTCAAAATGGAAATGACATAAGTACTTTTCGTAAGGACTTCAGCGCTGAAAAGATACATTTATTTATAGTATAATAAATAAAGCACAACTCATCAATCCTGAAAACTTGCACTAGCGCGTTAGCTGCAAGGCTCAACTAGTTTTTATGAGTAATCTGAAACCAGTAAACAGAATTGCGACTCAGGCAAACGAAAATATTAAAATACATATGATACTACATCTAAGAAAAACCCCACACTGTTAGTCTGTTACGCCTGTCTACACTGTTACGCCAAAATGGCAGCACTCTATGAAATAGCAATCCTTCTAAAAAAGATTTACCTCGCATCCTTTTGATAGTACAAAGTGGCTCTGATGTGACTTTGTATTGGAGGTAACGAGAGGGAACGAAAATATCTTTCTACTACATTATGTGATTACCTTATTCTTTGCGTTTACTAAATTTGCGTTCGTAAGCAGTTTCAATATGTTAAGTTAAGACTACCTAGTATTTTTTGCTAGGTACCTACTAAAGAAAACATTTTGAAAATAGATGGCGAAAATGTTATTCAATTTGGTGGATTGAATGCTTTCCCAATTTTGAAAAAAGTTGTTTTCTTAAAACATCACATTAAATTT
Organism: Anarsia innoxiella; assembly: GCA_947563765.1. NCBI lineage: Eukaryota > Metazoa > Arthropoda > Insecta > Lepidoptera > Gelechiidae > Anarsia > Anarsia innoxiella. The sequence goes on along the minus strand of OX387404.1, from coordinate 8,069,802 downwards.
GTACGATCGTGTAATCGAATATTTAATTTGCCCGTACAATAATTTACGTTTAATAAAAGAGACGTTAAATATCCTGACCGCTCGTTTTGTGACCTAAGCAATGTAATAAAAACCACTTTACGATACGGGATTAATATTATGAAAGTGTGAGGTATAGTGGAGTCATGCTGAGACCTCATACACGTCAAGATTGCGTATAAACTTGAGCCCCTAATTAAGGCCCTAAGTTTATGAGAGCACCACTTTTCCAATAGTTTTCTTAACCAGAAACTATTTTCATTTCATGATACATTGAAGAACATTAAGTAAGTAGGTATGTCTAATTATAAAATTAAACATTTATATCATAACAAAGAAAAGAGCCTTATGTCCTTTTATCATATTAACTTTAATACGAATAGGTTTTATGAATTTTTTCTATTATCTAAAAGCCAATGAAAACAAAAAACTTATTACAATAATAACATAAGACTTTTACCACATTTATAACCTGTGGAAGATACTATTACTTTTTCATTAAACGACTGAACGACGAATGTTCGTACCTAAAGATACAATTGTTTATTTTTAAATAAAAACAAGATATCCGCCTCTCGTCTCATTAACGTGACATTATTAAAGACTTTACTCGCGTCAAACAGTGATTTGCTTACAAAACATCTCATTTCCCTCGAAATAATTTAAATAATCGCACCTTTAATTTATTCTAGTGCCGTGTTATTATAAGTTAGACGATTTCTTAAGACAAATTGGACCTATTTATGCAGAAACGTTCCAACTGACAGAGAGGTGAAACTGAGAAAAATGCATTTTTGTGTTTGAGCTGTGTACTTTTTTTTCACTGCAGGTAGAGTCGAAAATGATTGATTAATTTAAAGATGTTACTAAAATGCATTTGTTTAAGGGGTCGTTATTCGAGTAAAAGTAATTAAATTGATAATATTTACGAAAAATCGGTTTGGAACGTTTCATGAAAATTCTATTTTGTATGAACTCGTTTTTTAGCACATTTCGCAGAAACGTTCCAAAACGGTTTTTTTTTAATTATAAGTACAAAATAATATAATATTTTTATTTGACAACTAAAGAAAGCTTCTATTTGTCATAACTAAGCTACAAGAATAAATATTAGTAGGTATCTTAATGTTTCTGGTTTCCAAATCAATATATTGCCACACCACTAATTCAACCACAGGTTTCACAACTATTTTTCAAATATAATATTATACCATGTAATTAAATTATTGCTAGCTAATTTTACTATTATTTTAGTAAGTTTTTGTTAATTTATTTTTTTATTACAAAGGCGTAAAAAAAACAAAATAAAAGGTTCACAAAGGTATTTTTTGTCAATTTTTGATTGTTGCTGACTATTTAAAAACTTTTTTAAGCTAAAACTTGCTAACAACTCTGAGGTATTTTAATTAGCTACCATATAAACAATATAAAACAAAATAAATAAGTACCTAGGTAGTTAAACATTTTTGTATAGGTGCAATTTGTAATAAAAATATATATAATGAAAAAAAAACGCGATGTTGATACAAATGACTTAAATTATTAATTTAAAAAGGTCCCCTACATCTGAATCAATAATCTGAGGGGATATAATTAGATCTGGGTAGATGAATGAGAGATGTTTAATTATTGAATCCATCTTTTTAATAAACGAATAAAATCAAATAAACCGCATATATTCCATGGCATTTGCAGTACTTAGCTGAAAATTTACTTAATTCAACCACAGCCAACGAACCATTAGACAAAAATGTATCATTTCTGAACCAATAATGTCAATATACATTTTGGTAATTATATAAAAATATATACCTAATTATTCTTTAGTAAGCTTCTGATTTACTATTGTACTCTACCTGTGGCACCAAAATATATTTAGATTGGCTTCTATTAATTAATTAAATAAATAATTTTAAAATGTGAATCATCCTACAATAATTGGCATGATGTTTCTTAATTTTTCTTCAAGTAGGTAGTATATGAAAGCTAGTAAAAATATCAATCGAATTCCACTTTTTGTCAAGTCAAGACACCATTTGTGAGAAATTTCCTTAATATATATTTTTTTTCATGAATAGTAATATCACATAAATACGGTCTCTTGAGTAAAAATAAATAATACATTTGAGCAAAATTATATTAGAAGCTAACTAATTTCTCTGTAGGTAATTTAGTCATTAAAAATTAAAGATTGGTCTTGTGCACCATTCAAATTACTTTTTTCGGTTTATAGTAAAGTTTTTCCTCATTTAATAAACTATCATTTTAGGTAATTGTATCAAGTGATCCAGAGCTTGTTGGAACCCATTCTAAAAATATAGAAAAATCTATTTTATTTCTGTGGTAAGGTAACATTCCGGTCTGTGTGAAACATCAACTTTTTAACTTTTAAATAGAATTAAGTGTTTCAAATATAGGTGAAACATTTAAAAGAAAAATAATTTTGAAAATATATGTTTTTTTAAATGTTCCAAACCCACATGAAACATTTCAACAAAAGAATTGTCAACTATTTTTTAAAAATAACAATGTTCCAAAGATGTTTGGAACATTTTTCAGCCACAAATGAATAAAATTAAAATGTTCCATAGTGATTTGAAACGTTTTTTTAGTGCGAAATGTGTCGTTTGGAACGTTATAAGCTTTTAAGCTATTAATTATCTCAAAACCGATTAAGTTTAGAGAACCAGTTTTTTGCCCAAAGATGGAAGGTACCTCAAGGGTTAGCCTGGCATCATTAACTCAATTTTGACAATTTTGTCAGTTGGAACGTTTCTGCATAAATAGATCCAATTGCGTTTGACGTTCTAACGTACTGGATGGAGGTGTAAGATTATATGCGCGTCTTGGTAGAGATTGGTTCCGCACATTTGTGGTGATTTCATATAACACTACAAAATATGGTCGCGGTTCAGCCGCTAATGCGTTAAAATAAAAACCCTAAATAACAAAGGAACTGTTTATGTAATATTATTGTATACTATATGTAGCGTCTACAACTACATATGTAGATTTATATACATATGTAGTAGTAAGTAGTAGTAATATAGTGTAGTAGTAATATGTAGATTATGTAGATATGTAATAAGAGGAGCTTGTGTGCAATACAATAAGTCTACTTAGCATGTTTTCCAAGAATACTTTTAAAGAAGGCTCTTCAGACGGTTTTGTTTTCTGACAACAATGTATCTAATACACTGACATTCGATTAATCGTCCTTCATCATACTTCTCCAAAAGTCTATACCCTTATACGTAGAGTCAAGTATTGTAATTATTATTTGCAATCAAAGTTCCTACAAACGTCTGAAGTTTAATACAAGTTGTCTTTTATCAAATTGATATCCGTTTGACAATCATTAAACATACTTTACGAAGTATTAAGCCTTCGAGGTCTGTCACATTTCGGCTAAATTATGTAGCACGTGCCTATTAATTGTGTGGAGATTTCAAATAGTTTCTGTCACTGTCATTTTGACAGTTGCAGTTATTTTAACGCTTTAGGCCGTTAGGTTAAGGTTTTTTACGCGTTGGTGGCTAAGCCGCCTTATAGGAGTTTTCAGTCCTAGCGTTTTATACGAGCATATATGGTAGATTTCAGCATTCACGCGTACACGCACGCTACAAACCTACATGCTTCAAAAAACTTGAGGCGCGTAGGTAGACACACGTATACGGGTATATTACACTCGAATCGGTGGTGTCGAGTCAGTATCAACATGGACTATACGAGCTCAGAAGCGCGACAACGCTTGTACGAGCAAAAAACGTGCGTACACGCGCCTCAAAAAACGAAAGCGCTAGTCTGAAAACGCCCTAACGGGTTCTCAAAAGAGATATTGCGAAGATAAACGATAGTGCTAAGGTAATTGAATCAGCGGTTTTGTGGCGATTTCATATCAAACGTCAAACTGACTAAGACGGCTCAAACGATAAGGCGTAAAAGCCTAAACATTCGAAATACAAACGCAAAACAGCGAATCCAATATAGTTAATAAACATATTTTCCCGTAAATCTTGAACACGACAAGCTTCTCGTAAAAATAAAAATAATAAGGGAAAAATCACAAATTCTGAAGTAAATATTGGAATATTTTTATTTACCTCCTTTGACAATTTCTTTTTTGATTATACATACCTACATGTAAATATAGATTCGTGGTTATAATCGCGAAAAGAGAGATAAAAAGACACGCACTCCCTTTTCACACGTTCCCATTTCCGGTTAACCATTGAATTCAATGTTTTTTTTCATATTTCATATTTCAACCCGTGTTTCATTAAAGATTTATCTCAGTTTCACGAAACTTATCTCTGTTACACCTAAAATGCTAATTAACTTAATTAGCGAAGAAGCTTATTTATTTTAATACTCTATTTTAATTGAAAATGAAACTGTAGCACCAAGCAAATTATTTTAAAATAGAGAAGCCAATTTTAGACATTTAATGACGACATTTTCCTCGTCAAAATTGTTATCATTTCAAATTAAATTAAATTTTACCGCCCTGTAGGTAGATATTATTTTCAAAACGTTTCACTTAATTTTCACTTCCATAGAAGGTATCTTTTTATGTATTTCTGATACGATAAAGGACTTTCTTGTTTTTTCCTTAAAAATTAACGCGTAGATTTTGAAAATAACAATGAGTTGGTTGTGGTAACGACGCGCCATACTGTTGCGATCAGTCTGTTAAGAGCCTGCGATCCGCGCGCACGAAGATATTGTACCAGCAAACGGCACATCGGAAAAACTAACACAAAACTTATTTCTCCCAAATCTCCTTTCTATATTTAAGAAAAAAGTCAAAAAAGATACCAAAAAGTTTTCACTATTATTTCTCTTAGAACTGGCTGGAAAAATACATTGTAAAAACATTCGGCGGAAACTTTTGAAAAGTGAAGAAGAACTTGTTAACTTGATTTTCTTTTGTTTTTTAAGAATATTGGAGTGACTTCTTAGCATTTTTGGTTTCGTGTTTTTTTCTGTTAAACAGTGGGAATTATTTAAAACTTGTTGGACTTTAGTTTTGTTGTTAAATGTGACGTTAAAACACTTATTCAGGTGGCAGTTTTTGAAAAAGGTTAGTACGAAAGTTATTTTTTGTATTGTTATCTTTTTGTTTTAGAAGCGTATTTTTGCATGATTCTTAATGTTCTTTTGCCAAGTTTTTATGATAATGTTAAGTAGGTAAATTGTGGTAATTACAAATCTTTTTATATACCGTACATATTTTTTATTCTTCTTCTTTATATAAGTATAGATACTTCTTTATATAATCGTAGATACCCATTAAGTAATATCAATGTTGAGTACTCTTTCCTGTAATTATGCCAATAATAACAAATAATAAATATATACTTACATAAGTACCTATATTATTATAAGAGTTTTTCATGTTGACATTTTGCACATTTTTATGTTATCTACGACTATCGTAACCGATATGACATTTATCCGAGTAACATCGATTGTTCGAGTGTTCGAGTCCTACTTTTATCTGATATCGATTTATTGTTTTAAACGCATCATTTGAACCGCATCACTGCTCAAGTGCTCTTCATTTTATGGGTTTGCAATAAAACTGGTGATAGCTGGCATGTTGGCATAAAAAAAGTGAAAATTCAACGGATTTTTTGATCTGTTAGTTAGTTAAGGGATACGACTTTTCGTCGAGCACAGTTCCGTGTCACATTTGGTCATTCCTGTAAAAGAAAACTGATTAGGGACGCTTCTTCTCTTTTGAGATTTATTTTGACGCAATTTTTGACCATAGTAAATTCTTTGTCATATTTTATTTCTTTTTGAGTTATGCTATTTTATACTGAGTGCTGTACTGTAGGTACATTAAAATTTCCTGTTTTAACTCTTTTTAATGGTTTTTTACATGTCCAAATACCTTTTAGTTAGAGTATTAACAAAATTCTTCGCACATTCCAATACAACAAATAAACTGACCTTTGTCATGTAAGCAGAACTATAGGCTTGTTAAACCCTTCTACTCGGGAAATAAAACTGCGCCCTTATTCGGTCGAAGAATTTGAGGTAACTTGTTGTCATTTTAGTTCAAGTGGGTGGGGTCGTGTATGGTTTTAATACGCCGAAATCTTACCTTAAACATATGTAAGTATTAGGTTCAAAAAGATCTTTTTTCTTTATCATAATATCGTATTTTTCTAGTGGTTTGTAATTTGTACTATGGGGTGCAGAGATCCGCAATTTCGATACCTGATGTGAAATGTTTCATAACCCATTGCACAGGCTGTTAACCTACAAGCGAGACTTAACTCTGAGATAGGTTTCAGTGTTAGGAAGAAAATATGGACCTTAAATAAACAATATATATATATATATTTATTTAAGGCGATTTCTATTCAAATGGCGATTAATCAATTTGAATAGAAATAAAGGTACATTTCTGCTAAAATGCTATTATTATGGAGCTCCTAATTACAAAATAATATAATACAAATAGTTTTTGCTACACAAGGACACAAAAACAGTAAAAAGCAACGAAGCAGTAACTTTTTTTTACTATCTTCATCCTAAAGAGAAGTATTTACTATTGTTCACTAACATTTGAAAATAAGATTCAGATAATAATTTTGAAGCAGAATGAAAGGTGTTTCTGACATTTTCTCGTTATGTACCGCCTTTCACTTACATTTCTGATTTGGACAGATTTAATTTTCATTTTCCTGCTAAGGAAGCGTGTAGCTATTAATATCATACAATTCAAGGAAGACTTTATGTTGAAAACGTGTAGTTTCCGGTATTGGAATTCTAAGTTGAATATTTTAAATGTAAAAATGTGAATGATTTCATTCCTGAAGATAGACTGAAAAAGAGTTCTATTCTAGTTATCCTAGGAAATGAACTAGCTTTTGGTCTAGTAGGTTTAAATTAGAAACATTTAATTTTATTTCTTTAATAGCCGACTTGTCCTTATTAACTTTAATTAGGTCGAACACATATACACAAGTAAAGACCACTTTTTTTCCATATAAAATGTAAGTAATTAAATAAAATAACAGATTTTATTCCTACAAACTTTCTCTAAAATCAACAATAAGAATCGTATTTATTCCTTACCTACAACTTTTTAGCCTAAACTAACACACGTAGGTAAATTTAAGGGTTAAATGGCCCAAATAATGCCCATTATTAAACACATGTAGCCATTATAATTATTATTATTATATTCGGAGGAAACTTGTGGTAATAATAGAGCAGGTGTTTAACAATAACAGCCACTAGTGACCAAGCTATTAGTCTATTAGGGTTTAATTAAAGACGAGATGGACTAGTCTTGATGGGGTAACTTGGCGCAAATTGAAACACTTTACTGGTATAAATTGACATCGGCCTTACTTCATCGCAATATTGGATTATTATTAATGATAAAGTTTATTTTCATTGTGGTGAATATTGATAATTGCCTTCGTGGATCTTGCGAATACCAAATTGAATATTTATGTTTCTTTTTTCTTATAAGAAATATTTTATAACCACAGTTGTCCAGGTAGAAAGTAATGGCAAAGCTCTTTAAACTTAAAACTTGATATTGGTGTAGATAACATGTTTAATGATAGGTAAATAGTAAATAAGTACATACTGCATATTGTCAAAGTTATTCTATTTCCCTCTTCTAAGCTAAATACTATTTTAATTTATTTTAAAGTATTGCGTTGGCAAAATTATGACACGACCTTGCTTGTTGCATAGATTTCTTTAGTCGTAATAAAATTATATTTATTTAGCTGTTCAAATCACCATTGGTGTCATAAGATCTTGGAACAAAAGCATTGCGAGTTACATCAATAGACACAGGTTACGTAAATAGAAGTGATATTACAGACAATAATATCTATATTCATAGTTATAGTAGTAATGTTATTACTATTTCTACTGCATCTGAGCGTCGGTGTATTTCCTCTGGTCATTGTCGGGCGGTTCATGTCCCCATCTGCAAGCTTCGTCACGCAATTAATTTTGAGAGAAACTGAGCGGTTATGTACCTACGAGCACACCCTGTACTTAAACTCGGCCTATGACATATGGGGCTTGTGTTGTGAGTAATGATACTTACATCTACAAATTACATTCAAGGCTTCATTCTAAAATCATGTTGTTCTAATGTACAAGTTACAATTTAGACAAATTTTACTAAAATCTGCTCAATGGTTTTCGCGTGAAAGAGTAACAAACATCCTTACCATCTATCATCTATATTAGTAGGATTATCATATGGACTTAAATAGGCTTGTTCGTGGAGTAATCACTAACTACAAGAGTCGTTGTCGTTGTTCAAAACTACGGAGGTATTTTTTTTAAAGTCTAGACACAATAATGAACAAAGATACTTTAAATTATTGTCTTTTGAATTAGAACTTTGATTCAAAAGAATTATGAAACTTATCTAGAGTTTGAACATAATGAAAGACAAAAGGCAAGTTTTAATTGTTATTATTTTAATTATGTACTTTTTAGGTTTCCTATTTTTACGGCCTTTGACATTAGGCACCTTCCAAAAAGTTCTTTTAACGAGTTACGGTAACACAAAATAATAAATGTTGCCTAATTTTCGATATACCTAATTGGTTAATGCGGTTTAAATACCTACATATACATACAATTCTGTGGGTATGAAAGTACTATCGACCGCCGAATATGAAAATTAATTTAGATTTCAAATAAAAACCAAATCATAAGGTTGACTGGTTAAAATCACCAAATTTCCGCTTGATTCCTTTTCATTTTCAATCAAGCGAAGGTATTTCCGATTGTCGAATACCTTATGTTCAATGCGTTCGGATGTAATTGCCTAAATCGGGTACTGAATGGAGTTAGCGCCGTGCAAAGTTTAGTAATCATCAGTTGTAGAGAAGATCATTATTAGCTAACGTTTCATTAAATTCCTTTCCATTAAATCATTTAGTAACAAGATGGACGGGCAATCTGGTAAAAGTCGCGGAAAGCCGTCAGATGTGGGCAGCACATGACCGGTCGTTGTGGAGATCCTTCGGCAGTGGAAGTCCATAAGCTGACATGATGATGATGAAATCATTTATAGCTAAAATTTCAGCAAAGCGCAGCGGCGCGTTGTTCAATGAATAATTAAAAGTTAACGGCCTTTTCTACAATTTCATTTAAATAGGATAAAACGTAGTTACACAACATGCATTTAGGTACGAACGCTAACAACCTTCCGTTTAATGTAAATTGGTGGTCACATTTCACAGCGCCGCACTGAAATTGTGTTTCTGAGTTGAAACTAGTTTTAAATAGCAACGTACCTTGCATTGGTTGTTATTTTTGTTACAAAGTACAAAAAGTAGCCAAGGAAAACCAATGTCGACAAATAAAAAACAAGAATCAGTTTAAAGTTAGTAAAAAAGGAAATACTTACTGGTTGGATTTACGAGTTCATTTTCGTTCCTATTTTTCTTCTCTCTTGTCGTATTAGATTACTTAACGGATTCTCTAGTGACAAAACAGGGTTCAAACAACAAACCCAAGTCTGCTTATTTAAAATCGCCTCAGTTGTGTTTCGGCAGAGTGTCAATGGCATTTTTTGATACATTTACTATTAGCCGCTAATGAAAATGAAAAGTGTTTTATTCAAAAATAGGCAAAATTCATTACACTTTTTTGATGTCACTTTTTTAATCTAAAACTACTGCCGGTTCACTACCTGTATAGCCGAGAGGAAGAAGACGGCAAGAAACCTTCGGCACAGGGCCCTACGTTATGGGCAATATATCTTTTTTTTAAATCGAGACTCTTATATACAATTACATGTTGACTTAACTTGTTATCACAGTAATTTACATGAATTTACATAAATAATGGCTTACACAGATTACGACCAAATGTGTTAAAAAATGACATTGACACTCTGTCGACACTCAACTGAGAATATTGTAAATAAGCAGACTTGTACCTCAGAATGAATCGATTCACGGTTTATATTGGCGTATACCAATGTATTTATATAAAAATAGTCTTTGAATGTGTAGGTTTCTACCAGTGATGGGCCGAGTACGAGTTTTACCGAGTAACCGAGTACCGAGTATTACTCGGTTTAAAGTTTACCGAGCCGAGTACTCGGCCGAGTTACTCGGTATTCTTGAAGTAGGTAGAATTGCGCGCTAACAAGTTCGGGAGCAAACGGCGTTACGACCCTCCCTCCCCACCCCGCTAATTATTCGAATGAAACCAATAAACCGCAAAGTCAAGACAGGAAAAAATTAGATAAAACACTGTTTAATAAATTTTCTCCTAAATAATTATGGTTTTAGTAGCTTGTAACATTGCTCTAGCTGGGCAAAGGCCTAAAAATGTACCATTAGAAGGAATGAGAATATGATCTACCAAGCAGATCCAATGCGCAAGTGAAAAAAGTGCCGAGTACGCCGAGTACCGAGTATTAACCGAGTACTCGGCCCACCTCTAGTTTCTAACTACCTGATTTTATAATTCATTGTGTTGTCAACTCATTGTATTTTAAAAATAAGTAATGTCAATTTGAATTTGAATTATCATTTTTCTATTGTTCGCTAATATTATAAACACAATCGCTATATAGGTATATAGAAGTGTGCGGTTGTCAACCTCCATCAATGTATCAAAATAAGTTGAGTGCAAAAGTACTTCAAAGATTAGGTACCTACTTTGGTACCTATTTGTTTACGGTGCATTACAATGTCGAAAAATATGAATCATGTTAAAGATCCTTGGAATATACCGTACTATAAGAGGAATTAGGATTTATTTTGTACGATTAGGTACTTACCTACCTAGATAAAGAAAGTTTTTTCTGTCAATTCCATAGTACAAGTTGTTAAAAGCCTAGTACGAACACAATACGAGTTAGTGTTTATGAACGTATTATTGGAAAACACAAAAGGTATATGGATCGTATTTAATGTAAAGGTCTCGTTTATAAGTGCCCCTTAAACGTAGCAACGTATCGCATATAGGTACTTCAAGTTTTACATAGTGCAGCTAGTTAAGTTACACAGAGGCCGTGTTGGAACTAAACTGGCCTGTTAGCGTTTTAATTAATGACGTCAGCGGCTCCTTTGAACTCGTGGAATTTAATTAAATGATCCGAACATCGATACCGATCACTTTACTTAATGTAATTTTATGAACACTTTGTGTTATACGCTTCAAAACTGAATTTTATAGTGTTTGAACTTTTACCTATACAAATCAGTCGAAAATATCAGACAATAGAATATAGGGCTAATCGCACATTTCTGGGAACACGTCCCTGGGGGAACTCGACAAAAATCGGTTACGTACAAATTGTATGAACTTGTTCACAACAGCTTCGAGTCAGGCGTCTATACTGCAACGGACTATTCTTAACACGGATAGCCCTGACTGATGTGTGGATAGCCCTTAAAGGAAAAGATTTCTGTACTTAACGGTAAAATGACTACTATCATTATTTTATCACTAGTAAAACGACACTGGCTATTTGACGAAGGCTCTCCTCAGAATATGCACAAAGATTGGTCTTAAAAGTATTTAAGGGATTCACACGGAGAAATAATATTATTACTAAATCATAGGGAAGATCCTATTTTCTTTATTACCTAACCTAATATGGTATTTAACATAGGGCTAAGTTTTAGAAGGAAATGTTTCCTCATTAAATTAAAGGTATGTGTGCCGTATAAATAGTTCTTATTTGACCTTCAATAAATACTCTAAGCTATTTGAATTTCAGAAAAACAAATTGAAGTTTACGTATTTCTTTTTCTGAAATTCAAATAGCTTAGAGTATTTATTATAGGTCAATTAAGTGTTTCGTTCTATTAAACAGTACTTTAGCGGACTATATATTCAAATTAAATGGATATCAAGGCTTAAAAGTTTAGCTACCATATACCTCTAGTAATCGGGTGGATAGTTATTCAGTCCAGTCAATCTGTGTTGGATTTACTGCGCTTTAGCACTCGCCTGAGCGATCTCCGGCCAATTACAGCTAATTGTTTGCACTATCTGTGCCTGCTTTTACTAAGCCTCACAAAGAGTATAATCTCCATTTTAATAGACATTGCACGGAAATCAAAACGGCGAGTTCTAGATATTGTAGAATCGGGGACTACGTTGATAAGAAAGTCCTCAAATAAAAGTAAATGTAAATGAAGACTAATTTTCCGAGTGAGAAGGGTTACAAGCAGAAATGCTAACTGAACAACGGTTTTGAAAAAGCATCAGCGTGAATACAAAGTTTATATTTTAGGTTTCTTTGCTGTTGTTCAGGATATAATTATTCTTTAGTATAATCGAACTACATAATAAAAATAATATTGGTAATATTTTCCAACCATGTGTCCCATAAATATTTCTGTAGTTACCGGAAGCACCGCAACGCGCCGAACGAAATAAAAAACGATAGATACATCCATCTTGTCTATGGTCTGACGTGTAGCCATTTTCTTTTTACTCCGGCTATTTTGGCCAATATTTGAAAAATTATTTCTAAAGATTTTGTACCTATATCATCAAATATTTAGTTAGTACTTTTGTTTGATACAACGTAGGTAATTAGTATTTGATAGGTACTTATTCAGTAATTTAATTAAATGGGTATCATGTCGGTCTCTGACGCAGCAAGCCTATCATTTAGTGAAATATAATTACTATTTCATTTTTAATTCGTTAACAATTTAATAGAAACCTCTTTTATCTAGACGACGCTGTTGGAAATAATATTCAAGGTTCCAAGTTATTATAATAATTGAGTTTATACCTCCAAAAGGATATTAACTCTGCTGAGCGGGTTCCAAATTTGAAATGAAGTTCGTGATTAATGTGCTTAATTACTGGAATATATATTGAGTTATCTTTGATAATGTTCGACTCTAATGTTTCATTTTATTTTTCATTTTCTAGAATTGTATAAGTTTTATAGTACCTAGACGGTTATGTAGATACCAATAAATATTTCAAACAGGTACCTACATCTACATATCGGACATGTATAGGCCTAAAACAGCATCACATCGAAACTACATTGTACTATGAAAAAGGCATGTTTTTATGGTAATGTCTATATAATATTAAAAACTGATGAGAGATTTGTTTAAATTAAAAGATTTATTTTCGAAACACATAAAACTCGTATACCTACGGCTTTGAAGTTTATACTCTACGCTATATCAAGCTGGAGATAACTATACCTTCGGCGTCGCAGTCTTAAAAATATCCATAAATAACAATTTTTGTTTCGTTCTTCACTTGTTTACAAAAATAAAAATCGTATTTTAAACGCGCCTGTTTTCTATCAAGGGATACTCGTACCTCTACATCTTTGATGTAATGCAAATTAGTATCTATAAGTAATAAAAATGTATTAAATTTACATAAGGTTACTTACTTAAAAAAGAATTTAAGTACCGTTCTTCCTTGAGAGACAAATTCTCGGTTTAAAAACGCTTTTCCTTATTTTTTTAGCAATGTACAGTACGTAGCAAATACTTGCGTCAGAGATTACTGAATTAATAAGTCTACCGTTTGGTTTTAGTGCAGTGGATGGTGTTCCAAAACCGTGGTTTCGACACTACTTCAATCATCAGCTCATTAATATTGTAACAATCGTATTCATTCATGTCGCAATTCATAGCGACAATGTCATCAAAAATGATGTCCCTCACAATCTCAATTATGTAACTCGTCCGGACGAATTTCCACGCAATTTGGATGATAACAATGTAATCCTCTAATTCTGATGTGATCCTAGATAACATATCATCTTGTTTGACCGCTTAGCGGCTGGGTGGCTTTTATACTATCTTTATTACATACTCGTCGTATAAAAGGAGACATTGCTTGACGTAATTATTTTGAACGTTATCTTTAAAATCTGTGATAGGGTTTCGAGTACATCTATATTATACAGCTATATATCTTTTAATGTAAGTATATCTAAATATATTATACAGGTATACTATATAGGTAAATTACCACGGTCTCCCGCTATGGTGTTTCGGATGAAAACATTCTGAAGGTGATAACGGTTATAAAAAATTCTGTGGTTCTCAATTTAAAAAGTATCATTTTAATTAAGACCTTTTTATTCAACGTTCCAAACACCTAAAATAGGATCGTTACTAGACAGAGCTTTCTTTCATCATTTGCCAAATTAACGAAACCTTACCAAAGAGACGCTTTAATGAAACCAAGCTCATTACCATTAAAAAATATCTCCCAATTAGATTCTTAAGTAGAAAAGAGATCTTACAAATTCACAAAGTAATAAAGGAAAAGAAGTACCAAATTCTGTTTACAAAAAGCTGAAAACTCGTAAATATTACAGGGTAACCAATTTAACACCTGCTTCATACGAATGGTGCTTGTTAAGAAGGTACACGATGCAGAAGAATAAATGACTAAAGGAGAAATTATGGTAATATTCAGTAGCTTGCAAATACGTACACAATACACCTACAAGCATTCATGTGTATAAAGCCCATTCATAGCTCTTTAAATGAGAACATTCATGCAACAAATTACCTCTTTAAGATTTAAAGACGACGATTCAGAATAAGTATGTTTATCACTGCACTAAACTGAATAAACAATGTTACTATAGTATACTTACAATATGTCAAAGCAAGGCATCTAACTCAAGACAAATACCCATTGTAATATGTATAAAATAATATATAAAAATAATTATACTTACATACGTACTTCTTACGTACGTCTTACGTACACACCAAAGCCGCCGGCTTTTTTGACAACTGCCATTCGTCTGACTTAAAGCCGCCGGCTTTTTTGACAACTGCCATTCGCCTGACATAAAGCCGCCGGGCTGGGCCGGCGGCTTGCCGGCGACTTTGGTGTATAGATACCATTATAATATATGTATAAAAAGATATATAAAATAAAATTAAACCTTTTTATTTTTGTTTTCAGATTACTCACAGTATACGTCATCCAGTAAGGTAAGACCGAATCGAAGTTTCCGTACTTAAGACGTGCAAACAGCAAGGGCTTACTGTCAACCTTGCCTGTCTTTAGCGCTAACGAGTGTCAACAAGACTCTTGGGATATTGCCGGCTTGCTTGACGTTGATATGAAATGGATTCACTGGCGAAATGGGGATGATGACTACGTTCGAAAATTCAAAAAATAATTAGTCCGTCTTTTAGGCTATTAAAAAATGTTTGAAACACGCTTTTTACCTGATCAAATACATAAATAAATACAAAGATACAGAACATCAAAGTTTCGGAGAAAGAAGAGAAAGTAGAAATCGTACTAAGGTATGACGTCATGAGCAACTTTAATCCACTGTATCTGTGTCATTTTTAGTTTAAGAGAAAAAAGAAAAAATACGAGTCGAATATTTTAAAATAATCTATGTGATGGATTAAAAAAAAAATTTTATTCACCATGCCTAATTGCCTATTATAGATATTTAGGTTAGACTTAAGTGTCGTCAATAAAACGTATTCCCTAGGGTTACAAATATAAGATGTGTAATGCAAAATACCTAAACGAGAACCTACTTATAAGTTACCAACAATAATTTGCCATTAAATATGATGTTCCTTTATTTCTTTCATTAACAAACTTCATCTTCGTCTTTCTGGACTTCGTTTATTAGTAACTTTAAAATTGTTCCTTATTTCAAAAGTCTTTGTTATTTTTTCAACTATTTAAGTTTTTAATTTTAACTTCTAAATTTTCTTAAGCTTCGTGTAACCATCTTCATATAGACTTGAATCAGTCTGTAAATTCACAGTACCTACACAAAATCAAGACGATTCTATATTTGCCCGACAAAGGTATCTGGTGTTTGTCTAATCTACAGTTAAACGGGTTATTTGAATACTAACGACGTGGAGTGATTTGAACAAGTGTTCAATTAATCGATATTCACACACAATTGAAAAATTGCTTTGACTTTGTAGCCGATGTAGTTTAAAGACCACTACGAAAAGACAGGGGCCCAAGTCTGTTCATTTTCACTATTCTCATTTGTTTGTCGGCAGAGTGTCAAAGAGAGTGTCAATGTCATTTTTTGACACATTTGGTCTCAATAGTGTAAGCCATTGTTCAGCAGAATACCAAATGTGTCAAAAAATGCCATTGTAGTTCAACTTGCTATACTTACAAAATAACATTTGTTCTTCTGAATTGTAAATAGAAAGAGAGACTTACTGTTCCTAGCACTATTGCGATAAAAAGATATCCAATTTTGGTAACAACTTGAGTATTTGATGTTCCTCCGATGTGTTTGTATTTATTACTCGCCATTTTTATAGCGTTAACGTTAGTAATACGACGGATACATAAATTGAACTCTATGTTTAAAATAACTAGAGTTATTCTTGATCGTTTATTTTGCTTACGTCAAACGGAATTTATGAGGTAAATCATTTGTTACATTAAAAAAAATACTAAAAGCAAACCATCAATGCTATCGACGTAGTACATAAAAATATATCTTTAGGGAATCGATCATAAGTATATTGCGTACAATATTATCATACATAACGGAAAATCCCATAAATTGTGCTACAATAAGTAAAAAGATTGAATAGATCGATAAAAGATTGTTTAAAAAGCGCAACTACTAATTTTGTCAAAATAACCTATGTGAAATTTTTATTTGCACAAGTTATAAATATCGTCCGGACTCACCACGAGTCAGTAAGTACGCGATGAACTTACTCATATAAAATTCTTTCGATCTTAAAATAACACAATCTCAATTCAGAAAAAAATTTTTATACAATTTTGTACACGGCAGGAAAATTATAATACCAACTTGGGCAGGTTAACAAAATATTGTTTTAAATCTCGTCTTTTCTAAATTAAATTACGTATCATAACGGTCCCACCTACAAGAGTCTGACCCTCAAATAAAATGATGGTGATTATAACTGCCAGCTTTAGATTTTTATAGCTTCAAATGTTTGATGGTAGAAGGTAAAGTCTATAGGAACCTAATCTATTGCTTTTTGTATCTGTTATAACGGTACCTGTTTTCAGAGTTTCAGAGTTTTAATAACAAAGCAGAGGTATATTTTATATTGTATTGTATAGAAAATCCTCGCCGTCAACTGAACAAACAAAAGTTCAAAAGAGATATGTGGTTCACAAGCACAGATAAAACGCTTCACGGGTTTTTATAAATAGCAGCTTGTTAACCAATCGAATACTCTATGAAATCGTTTTGGTATTTTAGGAGTCTCGTGTCCAAAACGGAGAGCAAAATAACTCGACCATTTACAAATTCTTCGCTATCCGTTGGTCTATAACAAGCCAGGCTAAGACTAAACTTTAACTGTAAGCCAAATTTTTTACGTTAAAATCTGACGGACCAAGTAAATAGTTACAAGATAGAAAGCTGTGTCTAAAACGTTATTTCTAGAAAGGTACAATACTTTCCAGTATTTTCCCGCTATGACAACATATACTTAAACACAAACAAAAATTACTCGCATACCATAGAAATAAGGCTAGGTACGGAGCTCATCGTATGAGTCCGACTCGTACTTGACCGAAATTTTATGTGTAGTTATTGCTCAGGTGAATGATAATGGCAATTTGTTTGCGCGATCAATGGGAAAACATACTCGTAGGTACATATCTGATGTTTGGCTTTTTACCAAAACCCATTGCTCTTTATTTCATAAGCGCCGTGTTTGGCCTCGACGGTAATGGCATATCCATTTGGTATGAGGTCACAAATATGTAGTATTATCGTGATCCAGTTCCATGCTGACAGAGAAAGTGCTATAACGTACGAGTGTATATTGAAATTGATTACAGTCTTGTGAATCTACTGTCTCTATTCTGGGTTAAAAGAATGCTTTCAGATCTAAATGCGGGAAAAACTGTAGGCGTATAGTACAATTATAGACTATTTCATCAACTGGCTGTTAACCTACAAAACATGGGTAAACGGAATTCTGCAGGGAAAATCTGGAAAATAGTTTTTGTAAAATTGCCGCGTCCATTTTTTCTCATTTTTATGTAGCTTAAAACTCTGCTATTTGTAAAAGTGATATGGATTTGTTACCATTTTTTCAGTTAAAATAACAGGTTTTTACATGCTAGCGATTGAATTGTACAGTACAAATAATTTGACATCTAATATGAAATCGTGACAAATCCGCCGATAAATCGTCTTTTCCGTCATAAATGGCATTTTCCTTAAAACGTCGTGCTGTTTTCTTTGGGTTTTGTCAACGACAGCGTCAATTTCTTTGATGGTGTATTTTTTTCTCAATGATCTGTTATATCCATAAATAGATCATCATTATACTGCGTGTAACATCACCCATACTTACTCGATCAGCTGATCAGACATTTTGTATGGGGAGGCAAATTATTTTTTCGAGTTACTACCCAAGTTCCTTGGGGAAAGTGGTTCAGTTTCATGAGGACTATCACTGTGTTTCGGCCTAATACCCCCTTTCTGTTACACTCTGATAAGCCCACGGATCAAAAAACCAAGAATATCCAGTTTAATATCACGATCAATAGCTTAACAACTTTCAATAATCTTAATCCACGAAGTGATATTGAAATGAAGAAATCCCTGTTTACCCGTTTCGGAACGTTGCACGTGGATCCTATAATCTCGTAATCTATTGTATTTTCATTCCAGTCTGCAATATCATTCGATGCTATTCGAGATTATCTGCAAATCCACCATAACTTCAGACTTCACTTATTTCGAGTCGTTTTTATTCAATTGTCTAAACTGCTTTCTACAATAGGTGCAAGAAATGTGTGATAGACGTAAATACAAATTTAAACTGATTTAGGTAATAATGAATAGGCATAAAAGTTTGTACCTACTTCAAGTAAAATTAAATTTCTGCCAAAAGCAATTCCTAAATCAGAGTGTAATAAGTTTCAAATCTAACAAAACCTCAAGTGCGTACACATTGCCACCGACACCGAACATGTTTTGGAGTTGAAAAGGCTTTGTTTCAATTTCAAACTTCATCCAACTTCAAATGTTTGCTCTCTATCGTATGGGATCGAGTAGCTACAGGGTGTTATGTAAAACAAAGATTATACTCACGGACTTTTCATAATCCAAGGGCTTGTATCGCCGTCTACAGATAAAAATTATTTGTCAGATATTTTATACCTGTCTCTGTCTAAAACGTCATGTTTTATGAATTCGATATAGGTTTATCTGCCAGTTAAATTTTATCTGTAGGTGATAAAACGGGCACTAAATTTAGAAAGATTTATTCAAAGAGTTTTATCAGACATTTATTGCATGCAATAAATACTACAAGGCACACTTTTGATCAAAGAAACTGATTTAACGCACAAGGCAATTTAACGGTAACTAGTAACGTATTCATCATAATAA
This sequence comes from Anarsia innoxiella, assembly GCA_947563765.1. Taxonomy (NCBI): domain Eukaryota; kingdom Metazoa; phylum Arthropoda; class Insecta; order Lepidoptera; family Gelechiidae; genus Anarsia; species Anarsia innoxiella. Next base: position 8,050,415 of record OX387404.1, on the reverse strand, counting down.
TGCTTTAATTCTTATCTTATCTTTATCAGCCAATATATGCCCCCACCGAGGGGCACGAGCCTACTCTCATATAGAGAGTGATTAGGCCGTAATCCACCACGCTGGCCAGGTGCGGGTTGGCGGATTTCACATACACCTTCGAATTTCTTCTCTGGTGTATGCAGGTTTCCTCACGATGTTTTCCTACACCGTTAGCAAGTGGTAATCGAAAATTAAAGAAAAAAAAACCTTTTTAAAAACAAGCTTTTATTATTTGTTTATAAAATGAACTAAAAAGTTAAAAATAAATTAACTCTAAAAAGAAATATAACACTTTGTAACTTGATTGTAACCTTTAACGACAAATAAGCGTCTTCGTCTAGGACAAAATAATTCCATATTGTACAAATTTATTTAATTTTAACACTAAAATTTTTCACCATACATAATTATTCAATCTCGTCCCCCCTCTTTATCATAGTCCCCATTTATAAATGAAAGCGTGTTACATTGTGATAGCTTGAGGAAAATGAGTATTTAATTAATACAACACAACATTTTTCTTTTTAATTTGTTAAATACAACATATAAGTTGTATTTAATTAATACATCACAACATTTTCCTCAGGCTATCACAATGTAACACGCTTTCATTTATAAATGGGGACTATGATAAAGAGGGGGGACGAGATTGAATAATTATGTATGGTGAAAAGTTTTAGTGTTAAAATTAAATAAATTTGTACAATATGGAATTATTTTGTCCTAGACGAAGACGCTTATTTGTCGTTAAAGGTTACAATCAAGTTACAAAGTGTTATATTTCTTTTTAGAGTTAATTTATTTTTAACTTTTTAGTTCATTTTATAAACAAATAAAAAAAGCTTGTTTTTAAAAAGGTTTTTTTTTCTTTAATTTTATTTTTAACTTTTTAGTACCTCTATTTTTAATTCGAGATTTACTACGACGTAGTTCGCAGCGCGTAGCAGCGTTATTCCGTTATGAAGTCCATAGTTGAGGTTGCGTCGTTTAATTACGGAGTTCCTATGGCCACCTTCCAGTTTCATCATCAGACCCTGGTTACCATATAGTATCAAAGTACTCGTCAAGACTAATCCAATGAGCCCAAACTCGATAGGGTTGCATCGTTTAATTACGGAGTTACTATGGCCACCTTCCAGTTTCATCATCAGACCCTGGTTACCATATAGTATCAAAGTACTCGTCAAGACTAATCCAATGAGCCCAAACTCGATAGGGTTGCATCGTTTAATTACGGAGTTCCTATGGCCACCTTCCAGTTCCATCATCAGACCCTGGTTACCATATAGTATCAAAGTACTCGTCAAGACTAATCCAATGAGCCCAAACTCGATAGGGTTGCATCGTTTAATTACGGAGTTCCTATGGCCACCTTCCGGCTCCATCATCAGACCCTGGTTACCATATAGTATCAAAGTACTTGTCAAGACGAATCTAATGAGCCCAAACTCGATAGGGTTGCATCATTTAATTACGGAGTTCCTATGGCCACCTTCCAGCTCCATCATCAGATCAGCTCCATGTTACCATAATATTGCATTGTCACGCGATATACATAAGCATGCAAAATTTCAGCTCAATCGGAAACCGGGAAGTGGATCAAATTTAAGTTGCAAGATTTGATTACAGAACGACAGACAACGGGACAGGTGAAACTAAATAAAAGCTTGTAATAAATTGATCCGTACATGAGAAATAAACTCAGAGGTACGTGCCCGCGCCAGGATTCGAACCCGCGCCCTTGGAGTGCGAGGCAAGCGTTCTACGAACTGGGCTACCACCGCTTTTCTTTGCTTTAATTGGAAGCTTAAAATATCAGCTTGAATTTGATATAACAATTTATTTTTATACAAAAACTACGAGTAGGTATCATAAAATTGCCGTCAGTATGTGTTGAATCAGTTCTTTTCTAATAAGTGCTCACTTGAACTTCAAGTAATAAAACAGTATGCCATGTTTTAGGCTAGTTGATGTTTTTGAACGTGCAAAATTTTAGTTCGCATCGCATTTGACCAATGAGTCAAGCTAGACCGCGTACAAAACGCGTTTTAAAGGGACATTGACTGTGAATGAACAGTCTGTACCGTGTTTGAGACATATTAGTCGCACGTTTATCTAATCTGTACGATTCTGACCGATTTCACATGAGCTCTCCGACAATAAGGACCGGTATTATCATTTATGTACGCTAGAATGCGAACGCGATCCTATGATCAGCGCCTCGCACATTTCAAGATGTCTTCCTTGTACAAGCGTCGACAATTACATGATCTTACATTTTTGTTTAAAATCATTAGAGGTAAAATAAACTGCGATGAAATCCAATCAAGCGTAAATTTAAATGTCCCTCATAACTATCCGCGGAAACCTGTGTCTAAAATATTTTTCACTCCAATCTGCCGCACAAACCTGGGTCGCAATTCGCCTATTGTCCGCATGTGTAATGAGTATAACCGCATACAAAGCCAAATCAATATTGACATCTTCCACGAGTCTCTACCCTCTTTTAAACAAAAAATATTAGATTTTCTAACGCTGTAATTGTGTAAGTGTTAAATTTAATTTAATTTTGTTTTTTTTTGTAAAATCCTAATTTAGTTAAAAACGTTTTTTTTTAATGTACCTAGTTTCTCTTTTTGGTGTATGATGTGTTCACCTATTATTTCTGTATATAACAGAATTGTTCTTAGTTCGTAAGCTACTCTTGTAATGTGTGGTTATGTATGGTGTTGGTGTTCCGCAGTTAATAAATAAATAAATAAATAAACGCGTTTGAATATATTGGTTGAGTCAACAGTATCTAACATTTTCGATATATTGTTAGTTAATTTAATGGATTTATTTGTGTTTGCAGTTAGTTATTGGTTTTTATTATTCATTAATTATGAATGTTATTATGGTATATAAGCTTAAATCTAAAATTAATGAGTTTTTGAGTTCAAATACATTATAATATAACTACCTTGCTAATGATTGAAACTTAATGGAATGAACTTGTATTCATAAAAATATATTTAAGTATTTGTCCTTTTTATCCCAGTTAATTCGTCATTTCAATGATATTTTAAAATATACGCACTAGTATCAATATAGTGGTAAAATCTGGCGAATTATTTTGTTAAATAATTGAAATCGATGTATTCTATTTATGAATTCTAAAATACGGCGAACCGAATATTTAAATTACATAATAAACCACTGTTCAGCGGTTTTCCATAACAGAAGTGTTTTGTAACTAACGAGATGTTATATAAAACAGCCAATTATACAACACAGTCTATGATAAGTATACTATTTTTTAATTTTTATGTTTATAATTGCTTTTAAAAGCATGCGACGTATAACCAAGAATAAGGACTCCAACTAAGTATTGCTGGGCAGAGGCCATCCAAGCGTTCTTTATGACCCTCTGGTCCTACCTGCCAGAATTATAATTTAATTTATTGTAGTTAACGATGAAAAACATTTAAACCCATAATTATTTATCTAGTCATCCGCAAAGCCTATGTCATAAAATTGGCAAAGCGTCTCCCATTAATCAAACAAGAGTAGCGAGTGACGTCACATACCAAGTCGTGACTACGTAAATCAGAAACGTGAACATTACCCAACGTCAAGGGTTGTAGGACGAACTCGACTTTGACTAATTGCAAAAAAAAGACTTGAACTAATTGAAAAAAAAAGATTTAACGAAACTCATGATTGGGTAATTGAAAGGATAAGTTGTTGTTCATCCAATGGTTAGTTCTTCGTAACAAATTCCGAGGTTTCAAAAAGGGTAACGAGCTGGTAACCTCTGTGACCTCATTCATTCAGAATTTAACACGTTAAGTCTAAAATCAGACCATTTAAGCTCTAATTTCAGCGTTATAGTACCTAAATTACAATTGCTAACGTATTTCACATTAAAGCGAGTCTAGTCTAGGCAATTTAGGCACTTCGGTTAGCCATTACATTGGTAGTAATTTACTAATTACCGCCGGATTCCTTATGGCCGATAAATTTCACACGGCCACTGAAATGGCAAAGTTTGCGTTGAAACTGTCGAAAATGCCATTATGGATACCGAATTTTCCGATCCCTCCTAATCGAATGTGCAACTTGATTTTACTCGAAATTGGGATGTGACGTCAAAGTTGGGCGCGTGTGATATTATACCATGGAGATTTTATACCATGAAGATTTTATACCATGAAGATTTTATACCATGAAGATGTTATACCATTATTATAGTTTAGTTATACGTCGAAATTACTTTTCCAGTTTTCAATGCGTCTAATCAAAGTAACCGGTTACCTATGGACTGGGAGCTTTCTTGTGAAATGCGTTTGTCTAGCCTGTACGTACACAGTAGGGCAATACTGCCAACCTTCTGGGGTTCCTTAGTCCTTACCTCTGTGCGGCGCGTTAGATAGTTTGTCAGTAAGGTATAAGTAGCTTAAGCTAAGGATAAGTAGTTTTGTAATGTGACTTCCATCAATATAAACCGTGTAGTATAGTAGGTATCATGAATGTTCTTGAAACATTATAGATTCAAAATACTTATTTGATAGCCGATTTTATAATCCTCGTAGCGATGCCTTTCCAGACTTTTAAAATGTATTTCATAGACCCATTTTTCAAGCAATTTATTAAAATCAGATCAGTTTTGTCAATAAATTAAGAAAAGCTAAAGAAAGACAGCTTGCAGCCTGAAGCAAAATCTATTTATATAAATAGAATGAACGCAAAGCGTCCTATTAGAGCAGTCTTTGTGGAAAATTTAATTCGTAGTAAGAGAATAACCAGAATAAATACTTTACAGTGAAGTAAATTAGATTTCGGCAGAGAGCCATTACGGAGGTTTTGAGAGATACACAATTAGAGTAAGGACTTCTAAGAAATTAAGTGAGCATTTTTGATTTTAAAATATCGTAAAATGTATATCTAGAAAAACGACTTATACTTTGGCAATAAGAACGATATTGTTAAGGTTTTGTTACGAGTAATATCGAATATAATGCGGAAGATATATTATGTACGTTACAAGACAAATTAAAAAAAAACACAAAAAACCGCTATTAATACATTAAGGGTTAGAAACATATTTTTATTCCTGTATTTCATTTTACAAAAGTTAATAAAATAAACAATTACTGTCGAATTTCCAGTTACACAAATTACTATGTCGTTTGGTTTGTTTTCACATACAATAGTTACAGAAGTGTGTAACTAGTTGCGAACTTATTTTAAACACGTTTACATTTTGAAGTCAAACAACTAGACTCTAGTTACTAGAACTACAAGTAAAGTATAGACGGAGCAGCAATACGTTCCGGATATTTACTTTTGAACATTTTTACAAGTTTGTATTGATTTATCAGCCAGTTATAGAAAAGAACATTACAGCTAACGTTTTATTAATAGGAGAAGGCTTGAAACTTTCAGTGACACAAATTAATTTTTCCGCAACTTAGACTATCCTATCTAAGCGTCGAGATATAAAGTTCATTATTCATTACCCAAAAAATACACTTATTACAATCCTTCTTTTACCATTACCAAGTCCCGTCGAATAATACGAGACAGAAAGCATCAATAAAGTCCTTTTACTGCTTGTTAGAATTCTATCAAGAGTTTTACGCGGGATTAAAGCAAGATAGGCAGACTTATAGGATTAACACTGATAGATAGGTATCTGCATTGGAAAATAAAGGACATGCTTTTTTCAGCAATGTTTGTTCCGTTGAAAAATACGAATTAACAAAAATATTTTCATATTTTACACGAATAATTGGCGCTTTGGCTGAAAATGTTGCTTAAGTATAATCTTGTTTATGAATGCATAACTTTCTCTTTGTGTGTACAAAAATTTAAATGAAAATATATGCGTAAAATTATTGGCTTAGCGTGTTATTTACTGACTACCTAAAAAGGTTCGTACAAAAAAAAGTACAAATTTTTTTCATAACTTTATTTTTTTTTGCTTCATAACCCGTACTTTTATGCAATAAATATTCAGCTTCGTAACTTTCATAAAAGTTGGGGTTAACTTCTATAACGAATAGTATGCAAATAATATCTTCTTTTCAGTGAAAATAAAATATTTATGGATAATCAAACAAACTGTCCATCCATGTGATTAACACAGAAACTACATCAAACCCCAACCAACAGACGTGCGTAAAAAGGCCTCTGGTTTAATAATAATTTATTTTTGTTTATTTAAATTCATCAAATAGTTGAACACATATTGACTCAGAATTCTCAAGACAAAGACGGACAGCCGATCGGAATGTTCCATGATTATTATTTATCTTACTCGCATTGATTACTCGCGATCAGAAAAGAACAACATTATGAACTAAGTTCAGAGTTTGTTTTCTAGTACCTACATCATGATCATATAACTTTGTTATTATTACGGAATTACTAAATTACTTTGTTAGAGTTGGAAAGCTATAGTTTTAATATGAATTTCGTGTTTCATTTATATGTATCACGCTCTTTTCTATCACTATCACTCCCTTCGACTTGCAATAGAGCTATACAATACTGGAGATTTATAAAAACTTTTTTGATTCTTGATTGTTAAAACCATTGATTACTTATTACCTAATAAAGTATTCTGTAATCTGTACTTATTATCAATAATAACATAATATCGGCAATATTTGGTAAATTAGATTCCATACTTACATGATTCCATCGGCCATTTCCTTTAGTTTATTATTATTTCGATTAGGCCACGTAAGCAGTATATTTGCATTGGCGTAGTTCCCAACCTCCCAAGAGTCTACAAAACAAAAGCCTTCCCTGCCTGCAAAGAACCCCTTTCTTAACCATAATCCCAATATGCATACAAATGAGCTATCGACAGATTCTATCGAGAATTTCAATAACAAAGCAGGCTAGTAGAATATAGTTTATTAACATAACAACATTATTCGCAAATTTTCATAAAGGAATTGTTGTATTAATATTCCTTTAGGGTCGTTTTGGAACAAAGAAACTCTCAATTGAGGGCCCTTTTTGTCCCCGTTATTGAGTACCTAATGGAATTTTTAAAGGACCTCTGCCTAAAATAAACGTTGTTTCCTGATTTAGTTGCTTTTAAATTGCCCGTATTTACGGAAATTTTTACCCGCATTTGTAAAGTATCTTCTTTTCTTTGGATCATTGGTGTCTACTTGATAATATGTAGAGTACTTAAATACGGGTATTCTTTTTTTTTGTGCGTTAATGTAAGTATGTATTTTTCATAAAGAAGCGATACTGTGACTTCATATTACCTCTACAAGCACATGGTAACAGAACCTCCATCTATAATACCTAGGTATGAGAAATACTAATAAAAATCAATCCACCTCAGTTCTAATGTAAATAAAAATACAAGTATTTAATTATTACAATATATTTCTTTAGATAATACTAACAACAATAAAAACTTTATTGCCAAAACAAACTGAAAGAGTTCTGTTTACAAATAAACACTATTTTGCTTAAACAGAAGACGGTCGCTTCCCTCCCACTCTTTCCTCCCACAGATTCTCTCCCACTTTAATCTGGCCTGTCAAAACAAATCGCCATGTTTCAGAAACTTTATGCAACGTTTTATACTTTCAATCGATGTTTATAAATTGTTTAAGTAATAGATTATTCATTCTATTTTAAATGTCGACTAATTCCGAATAAATAATTAGATATTTTCTCATTTATTATTTATAAAAAAGATAAACGTATGCTTTCCGACCCGAATGGGATTCAGTCAACGAATTAAAACAAGAAGCTAATTATAAGTTCGTTATCGAATTTTAATATTCATTGCATTTGCATATCATAACTTAACCACAAACCAAATACTTTAATGATGATATCAGTAATACTCATACTCATACTTACTCAATGCTTGTGAACTAATATCAAACTCTAAAGGCAACTGGAAGCTATGGCTTTATGTAGTGTCTGTCCAAATACTATTTGTATGAGAGTTCGCAAAGCACGCTAATTGATACCATAGATATTAAAATCTGCTATTGATAGTTTTAAATTACTTCTTTAATTTACACAGCAACAAAATCATGATTTCAACATTATTCAAAAAAAAATATGTCAGAATATATATAGTGTCATTATGTACGTAGGTAATACTCGTATTTAAAAGACTTTTATTTTGAATTAAGAAAAGGTAACGGCCAAATAACCACATTAGAGTTTCCAAATGTTACATAACATAAATGTAAATGAGAGTAGGATTAACGGATAGTGAGGGTCGCAGGGAGTGAGCTAGCTAGAGGAACTCCCCGTCCGATTTCCTGACCGACCCGTCGACGTACACTTTGATAGGTAATGTTAGCGGACTGCTGAATAGAATGGAATGTTTCTAGATAGAACCGAGCTCTCTATGTTAGTATTCGTCTGTCGAATTATTTACACTAACGTAAACATGTAAGTGAAATAGGTTACGTAGTTATTCTAATGAACTGTTCTTTTGTGGATGAAATGTAGGAATTGTGTGATCGTAGCAAGTGAAGGGAAGTGGTCTCTGCCTACTCCGACGAGGAAAATGCTTGGCAGATATGTATGTATGTATGAAACATCCGATGATAACTAGTCAAGAGAGATTTAAAATAATAATGTACTTGAATCTAAAACTAGAATATATTGTTAATATCTTATGTACTTTGTCGAAGGGAAGTGATTCAATGATTACCACTATATCGAATATATAATTCGTAGCGGATTTCCTCTCCGTTTTTAATTTTGCAATTGATAAAGTAAAAACTCAGTTAGTGAAACTTCGCTTAGCTATTTCAGACAACATAAACTGAACTCAGTATTGCAGCAACATTTAAAAATCAAAGTTTGAGTGGGTTTCAAACGAGAACAGCTGTACAGGTGTAAAGTATTTCAAATAATAGCAACGTCTGTTCTTAGAAGAGAAAAACTTTAAATAGAACCCGTGACTAGGGAACTGTAACTTGCATAGAATCTTTTATTTAGTCTCAACCAGCTTCATACAAAGCTGGAACGGAGACAAAAGAGATTGGTTAACAAAGGCAAAGTTACTTACACGAATTTAGTAATAATGAAAGTTTTAATTTGTCAGTGTCGTCTTATAATGATCACGTGGTGAACCACGACGGTGGGGCGGCTTTAATTCAATGGCAGATATCTACCTATGCAAATTTAAAAAAAAACCTGAGATAACCATTCACATCCCCATTTTCCGATTGAACAAGGTGCGTAAAGTGTCGCTGTCGGTAAAAAATCGTTTCAGCGTAAATTGCCTAGATTTTTTACACATCTCACGTGTCAGCCTTCAACGTCCAAGTATTCCACTCTCAAGGAATGAGTAATTGTTTTCGACCCATTTGATCGATATGCTGGAATAGTTGAAAAAGTGCCAAATCTCAAAATAAAACACATTTTTGTGAGTGATCAGATGTATAAAATAACTAGTTTTTTTATTTAGGACTTTTTGATTGTTTTTTGATTGGTTCTTTGTTTTATAGCGAATGCCATAGCAACAACGAAGCTGAACAGAGAATAATAGCTATTATAGGTCGCGCCACGTAAAATGAACCGTAGCTGACTAACTGATTAGACGATTTTTGAGTCTGACGTTTAACATTTGTTTTAAAATACCATCGCGCACAAAAGTGTTTCGTTACAGTCTTGGTTTTACGCACAAAGGAAAGAAAAATATTATTAGTAGTATTAGTAAGGTAGAATATAAATAAAATAAAAAATACACAACTACCAATCATTATTGGATTTAGTGTATAATGAGTAAAAATGTAAGTAATAAAATATTCGAAAATGAAAAAAAAAACATATTGTTCTTCCATTAAGTCTTCATGGGTGGCGCGAAAACCAGATGAGGACGCGGTGTTGATGCCAGAAGTGGGCATTTTATTATCATCGTTGTCGTCACTTTCATAACCTTTGGAATAAGAATCATCATCCCCTACGTATAGTCTATAAGTCAACATACGTAACCGCGTGCGAAAGACTCTCTTTCAAGAATGAAACGATAAATAGCCCTAGCACTTTCAAGCGTATGTGTACCCATGCGCGAACACGTGATTTTCATTTGTTTCTAAAGTTCTTTTTACGTGGCCCGACCTGTACATACCTTCACGGCGACAAAAATATATCAATTTTAAATACCTAAGGCATTATTATTGCGCAATATTTTGAAATGTATTATAGAAATGATCTATTTAGATTGCGCAATGATTGAACATTTGAGTGGGTTTAATGTTTATTATACAAATTTTTTTTCATTGCATCGTGTAGTGTATTGCGCAATATTTTTTAGCCTGTGTTTTATTCTGGTTTCATTCTTTAGTCAACAAACATATAAGGCTTACGTAAAACAAGTTTTACAGCATTTTTGTACATAATGAAAATAAAATTAGTTTTCTAATTTCATACCTAAGGCAGTTTCGAAATAAGTTATTTCTGAGCTAAACCTTTGCACAGTCTGCGAGGTTATAATTTCGGCCAAGGATTTCCTAATAAGGCTTCCGAAAGCAAAAAACTTAATATTTACTCAACGAAGTTTAATTTTCATGAACAGTGTTTTTGAGTTATTTTAAGATAATATTAAGTAGGTACGGTGGTTCAAGAAGAAATATCGTTACAAACTTTTCTTGGCAACGTATTTCATATTGCAAAAAAGAACTAATGGGATCTTACTTTGAATTATTGCATGTATTTCTATGTGTATAGAAGTTTTATGTAACTTTTGAATAGTCTTTCGTCATTGGAGCTATCGTATTAAGTAGTTACAGGTACAGATTGCTTATGCACTCTCTAGATTTTTTAGTTTTTGTCCACATATTAAAATTTATTAAATTGATTCGTGTTTAGGTGTAGATTTTAAATAACAAATTGTAAGTAAAATTGACAGTATACAAAGTACCAATATCAACTAACTTAGATGAAAATTCAAAAAATAGTTATGGTTATAACAGACAATGGTTTCATCACGCGACACATACATTGTTGATTTTCTAGTGTTGTCATATTTACTATATACTACGTTATATGATATGGCATCCAACTACGTTGTCTTGCATCGTACCATGCAAAAATGCAAAAGATACGAAAGCATTTTCTTTTAGTTAGGGCGTTCCGATTCATTAAATCTTTTCCTAACTCACCTCGAAAAAGATCGGTGCACTTTGATATTCTTTCAACGCGCTCCTTTGCTAAAAGCGTCTAGATCTAGAATATAACAGCTAAAGGGGAGGTTTCGATACCACCTCTCGTTTCTATTGGCGTTAAAACAAAAGTCTCGTCGGTTACAAGCACTTCCCGTGTTTGCAGTCTCAGTAAGTGGTCGTTTGGAATCTACGTAGTTCTGAAAAGGCTTTAATGGAATCATGTGAATCTTGCTTAATGTACTTTCTTTTGGTCTGTCGATGCACTAATGCATATGTGCTTACTTTTATCGGTTGATAGTAATAATGAAAGAAAAATAATTACTATTGCGATTACGTGAAAAGTTGTCATGTGAAGTGTATATTTTATCCGTGAATGGTATAAAAGAAGATATTTCAATAAGTAAATTAAAATGGTATCGAATAGATTTGTGATCGGAATTTGATCGGAAAAAGAACTTATTTTTAATTTCCGCTTCATAAAAACCACAACCTTAACAGCAAAAAACTAGTTTGTGCCACAAAAGGCCGTCCGCAAACAACTTTGAACTTCCATCTACCAACCTAATATCCATTAGTGCTAATGAATTAGCAAAACAGCCGCAAATCATGCTTCTTATCTATAAAACACAATATTTCATCAAGGGTGTGTCAGTACCAGCTATCAGCATTTCAAGTAGCTATTGAATTTGACGTTGGAATTAATGGGCTCTTGCTCTTCCCCACACTTTCTTTAAACTTTGAACAAATTCTAAGATTTAAATCGTTGAAAGACTTGTCGAGTAGCTTCGTCTTCTAAAATTCAAATTGTTAAAACTTTAAACTTGGATGATATAACTTTTTATTTTCTGATATCCTAGTAGCTACTGAATCCTAATAGTTCTTAATAGGTATGTAGAATTTAATTTAAACAATTGAATATAAAGTTTTGTAGGACTAGACAAGAACTCGATAATTTAAAGAGTAAAATTTAAAAGATGGTATGATTTTCGAAACAAAAGTCTTAATGTAATTCACAGACATAGTTTTCATTGTATTTTCGTATTATTTTAAGGATCAAAAGATGCCCTAATTAAAAAAATGGACAAAGAGAATTAGTAAATACTAAAGATTAGAACCATGTAGGTATGAACCCACGACATACTAAAATAAGTGCCATATAAATTACGTAGGTGTAGGTAAATCCGCTTACAAAACGCTTAAAAACCTTTCTTTGACCAAAATAAGTTTAGAAACCCTTGCAAAGGTGTACCAACGTCCTTTTTAAGTTTAGTAGATTAATTCATTTTTAATTTGGTCATTTCCATTGTGTTTTTAATTGGCTATTTAAAACATATTTTATTTTTTAGAAAATCGTCAGCGATATAAATGCAATGTGAATTATGAGAAACTAGAGGCTGCCCGCGACTTTTTATTATATATTGGAAAATTTACAGAGTATCTTTAAACAATATATTCTATTCTATGTGTTATTCTGATGTGTAAGCTACAATATTGCCAAGTTTCATCAAAATCCTTTCAGAGTTTTCGCGTGAAAGAGTAACAAACATCCATCCAACGGCACAAACATTGACATACTTTATAGAAGCTGAGAACAGTTAATTTATTGCAACAATATTACCCAAATGTATAGTTAATCAGTTGGATGGTTTTAAAAGTTACAAATGTAGCGAACGAAAACTTTGAAACGTCTCGTAAGTTATTTGAAGAGACACATTTAAGCACAAACAAACTAGTAATAACCAATTTGTTATAATAAATGAAGTTAGTAAACCTGCTTTTGTTAATCAATAAACGGCTAACTAGAGCTGTACAAATTACAATTTCCTTTGTCACTTTACCTTGGGTTTGTAGACGAGGATGAGTCGTTTATTACATTCAAGGTATTAATTTTTTCTTTCTAGTTTGTGTTGCATTATTGTTAAAATTTTGTAATCTTGTATCTCCAAACTATCGCTCCTGGGTGGCAAGACTTGATAGATATAGGCGATTTTGAATTGAACAGTAAAGAATAATTTGCAGACCTAACCGTAGTTAAATATTTAAAAAATAACGCATTAAGTAATAATATAAGTTAGTGTTTCTTAAGCAAAAAAATAACTCTACGTACCCTCAACTACGAGTAATAACACAAACAATATTTTCTCATAAACAAGAAGCTTCAATTTCAAGTCATAAAGCATATTTACATAAATATATCAAGTTTCTACGTAATATGATAAAAAATATACTTACTACGACGCGGGAATGACTAACAAAGTCACACTGTCTATAGCACTTAGAGACCCTTTTCACTGTCGTCGTCGGCTGAACTCTACTGGATGTCAACAGATGGTCTGTTTGTGGAAGAATTTAATAGCAACTGTTTTGTTTGCTAAGACGCTTTGCTATCGGTACTGTTTGGAAATGAATAGACTGTCTTTTTCATTTCTTTTGTATTTCGATTAGGCGTGCAATTGTTTTGTGCGTTGCTCGCAACGTCAGACGCATGTGAACAGGTTACTGCATACTTTAACCTAAAGGTATAGGTATATTTATCTTCACTGATTTTGTATGGAGTAACCTAATCGCATGCGTCTGACGCTGCGAGCAACGTACAAAACACAATTCGTAGAAGTTGCAAAATATACCGTTATATTATAAATTAAGTGCCCATTAAAAGATTAGTTGAGAACAGTTGGTTTAAGGGCTAAAACATAAATTCACGACACGACGCGACACGACACGACGTCGTGGATTGCATCAAAGAGATTGCTGCGAGAGTTTCGAAATTCTAACGTCACGACCACAGACATCGCAGATGAAAGTAAGGTACAGTGAGCGACTAAGGCCCACCGTTTTGCAAGGCCGCCCAATGCTGATGCATAAGCTACAATATCGCCAAGTTTCATCCAAATTTGTTCAGAGGTTTTTACGTGATGAAGTAACAAACATCCATCCATCGGCACAAACATTGACATTTATAATATTAATAGGATTAGTATTAAGGCACAGTGGGCGAATAAGGCCCGCCGTTTTGCAAGGCCGCCCAAGCTAAAAAAACAATTAAAATATGTTCAATCCGCACTGACTTTCTGGCACTCGTAAAATGGACCAATAGGAACGCAAGAGCCGACCTATATCAATAAATCATCTTAATATAAAACTAAATCAAAGAAAAAAATATTTTTACATTCTGATATTTTTTACAAGGCCTTGCAACACGCAATAGAGGTGCCTTATATACCAAATACGTGTAATAAGCCCCAATGTATGAAAGATTTAACTTTAAAATCAATGCCATTACCATATATAATTCTGGCTTGAATACTAATATCTTTACTCAAAATAGAAGGTAATAATATATGGATTCTCAAATAGTCGTAGCATGCATTGCTAGCAATTTTTTTTCTTGGGGAAAAATTTCCTGGGGTAAATTAAAGATTTTATTTCAATTTGCAACTAGGTGGGCCTTGTTGGCGCACTGTACCTTAATTGTCTAGATTGTCTATTCTTAGGCAGACATCGAGAAATATGCCTGACAAATTCTGACCAAAGAGCATATAAATATAATCACTACGTTCTAAGAAGTATGTCTGTACAATTAAGAAAGAGAGAAAGAGATCGATTTGCTTTGTCATTGCTGGCAACATAACAATATGAATATAGTGTTGTGCAATAGCATACAATATTTTTATCGATAGTGAAAAAATATTTTAATTTACATTGCTTAAGTAGAACAAAAAAAAATCTTATTGTGTACAAATTTACTTTATTTATTTAAGATACTATTGCTTAGCGATCCCTTGTTGTTCTGCCTTTTCATTGTTTCCGTAGTTAATAACTTGAAAAGCTTGCTTCAGCGAATGGAGCTTCTCTGTGGGCACATATGTACTAGATCTTCTTTTCCTACGAATTTAACCCATTGTTTACACCTGTAAGTAAAACATTTACGTAGTTAATTTTCAAATAAAATAAAATGTACATATTATATTTGTCATTACTATAATTATTTTTTTTAATAAACACCGAATCGACGAAACTTTATGAAATCGATATCGATACGCAAGCAACATGGTAGTACAAATTTTGCAATACATTTTATATTGGTACGAAAACTCGAATTAAAGATGTATTTCAGATGAAATTGTACTAAAACATGTCTAGAAATACTAACCTTGCCTCGTCCAAGGGGAATTTTGCTAGAATTAAGCGTTTTTCACCATCATTTCATTTAGATTTAAACACACAAACTTCACAAGATTTATAATGCGTATATTGTCTTGTTATTTTACAAACACAGCGTCAAAATTAATAATTTCTTAATAAAACTATAAACTTTATATAATTTAATAATTACCAATAAATGTTATTCGCGCATAACCTGACTTTAATAGAACCAAAGAGTATAATAATATTATAGAACTTTGACAGTAAGGCATGACCAAAGAGCATATTAATAATATAGCATGACAGTACAGTAAAAAAGATCGAATTTATTTGAGTAAAAAGACAATATCCGCCTTCAAGGATTTCGCAACCGTTTCATACATTGAACTGAACATGTTCACAATATCCGCCTTCAAGGATTTGGCAACCGTTTGATACATTGAACATTAGATAGAAGGGAAGCTGCGCGTGGCATTTCATCTGCGATATCTATGGTCGTGACGTTAGAATTTAGAAACTCACACGTAGCAATCTCTTTGATGTAATCCACGACGTCGCACGACGTCGTGTCGCGTCGTATCGGGTCGCGTCGTGTCGCGTCGCGTCGTGTCGCGTCGCGTCGCGTCGTGTCGTGCCGCGTCGTGTCGTGAATTTATGTTTTAGCCCTAACACAACGAAAGTTCGAAGTTATAAATTCAACGAAGCGGCAACTTTTATTAACTCTTTTTCAAATTCTGTCTGGACTCAAAATGTTTTCTCTATATAGGTACTATTTAATTTATTTGAAATGCAATACAAATTATGTGATGGATCCATAATCCATGTATACTGGAAGAATATTTTGAATACCCGCCTGAAAACCGTCCGAAACTTGGACAGATTTGTTGATGCCCACCCTGCAAGGAAAATATTTGTTGCGTAGAAAAAACTGGTATTATTCTAATAGTTACATCATCATATATTTAAGAGCCAGGCTCTTGTCGGTGGAGTATACGCCATCTTTGTCTCTCTTCCGCCAACAATTTGACTTCCTGATACGACACGACGTTAATTTTTTCCTTATAGTTACAATAGTTACAAATAGCTTTATTCCCAATGCCAATACCCACGTATGGAGTCCCTGACTTTATGCCAAAAGTAAGATGAAACCTCACTAAAGGTAAATAAAAACAGCATTTTCGTGTTTCATGCGGACTTTTTGGGAAAACCTTTCATTTTGAGAGCGAAAAAATAAGGCCATGAGTGAAACGAGACTCGTGAGAGCTCATCAAGTACTAGTGATGATGTCTGAGTGGGAAAACGGCATGTTTGTGTTTTACAACCTTTTTACTTTTGTTTAGGTTTTACTTTCTATCTACTACACAAAACGTAATACTCCCTGTATTATTTGTCTGGTGTTGTGAAAGCAAAATTACTTTATAATGAAATGAGTTACGCGTTTGTAACCATACCTTATATGTAGGTATATGTCAAAAAATAAGCACTTGTGCATTGTTGATTATTATTATTGTAATAGTTATTAGATATCGATCAATTAAAGCATATTAAAAGAATACTTCCTACATCTGTAGTTGTTTACAACTATTCGGCAATAATCATTCACAAAATCAGTTCAACACTCAATTATCCTCATTGCAGCCCCATTGGGGACATATAAACAAACACTTCATTAAATTGATCCGAGGAATTTCGACGAACGTAAACATAGAACGTTGATTAAAGACAATATTGGAACAGAAATATTGTTCCTGTAAAGAATGAACTTATAAGAGAACTATGAGCGAAATCTTACGTATTCTACATACCTAACAATAAAAATGGGACCTTAAAAACATTTATTTAAGAAACTAGTTTGTCATGATCTAATTCATTCAACTGTGCAATTCTAATAAATTACCACATTTATTTTATGATTTACAACATTGCGAAAGCTTAATATCGCTTGAGATATTACTTAATGTAATATAAAAATCTAAACACAAAGCTTGAAACGTGAGCCCCACAGGTTGCAATACGGTCTATTTCAGAGGGAATTGGTCTATTTGAATGGGCTCAGCTAATTGCCTTTACCGTACGATGTCCGTCTAAATTGAGCACAAAGGGATTACAGGCAGACATGAGAAACTGTCAGCTGCTAGTTCAAACTAGTTTAGGTTATTTTTTAGCAGTTCTTTAATTTTATAATTGACCTACTTTATATACCTTTAACTTTAATTAGAGAGATTTGAATTTATAAAGTAATCTTTGAACTACAAAAATTATTAAGTCAATCAATAGGTCAGTTCTTTATGTTGTTTTAGGTAAGTTTTTTCCTAGCAGTCATTGAGATTAGTTTTAGATAAGTCACGCAATTGCGTTGTTATTATAATGCCAAAGCATACGGTGAAAAGATGCTTTATTTAGTTACCAGTATGGGCCGATAAGTCCAATGGCTATAACCAGAAGCACATAATGACAATTCAATTAAACGATAGATCACTTATTTCTACCTATAGTAGGATCCTTTTGTGATATCTTCGGACCTTTGTCAACATCAAAGACAAAAACTAATTTCCGAAATTGACTTCGAAATTAGCTTCAGGTATTATACTGTCACTAATTATACTTTAGTGTGTATAATATACATTTAAGATATTATATTGATATAACTTACATATAGAACTCCTTTATAAAATAAATATGAGCTCTATAAAATAAATACTTGTTATTTATACATGAAAAAGTAAGACGAACAAAGGTGGAAAAAATATATTTTATTTATCTAATCACATGTCTTCCTTTGTTATGACAATGACAATGTTTACAGCTACATTAGCTAGAATAATAGCCGTTTATTTTTAGATATTTTACTAATGAGGCGTCATATGAGACGGTAATTACTTTTTTTTAATTGTCCGCTAGCTCACGCCTTAATTTCCAAATACCTATTTTCATTTAAACAATACGATAATAAGATACCCCTAATTCTTATAAAAAAACAAGAATTCTCTGTTTTCGTAAAACTTCATTCAAATAAAATATAAATTCTTACCATTTCATAATAAAACAAATTGAATACCCTCAATAAACGTGTTCATTTTCTCATTTTTCTTATTTCGCCGCGGGCGTTACATATTGCCCCATATTTCACTTTCCCTTATTTAATTTTAAGTATAAAATAAAAATCTTCCTGTATATTTTTAGTTACGTT
This sequence comes from Anarsia innoxiella, assembly GCA_947563765.1. Classification (NCBI taxonomy): domain Eukaryota; kingdom Metazoa; phylum Arthropoda; class Insecta; order Lepidoptera; family Gelechiidae; genus Anarsia; species Anarsia innoxiella. The sequence continues at coordinate 8,031,905 of OX387404.1, read as the reverse complement.
TTTATAAGTAGAAAAATAGACTTTAAAACAATTTTCTATCCTGGGGCCCAAGTCTGCTAATGTCAAAGGATTTTTTGACACATTTGGTTGCAATCAGTGTAAGCCATTATTTAGCAGAATACCAAATGTGTCAAAAAATACCACTGACGCTCTCCCGACAGACAACTGAGGCTATTTTAAATTAGCAGACGTGGAACTCAGGTAATAATTGAAATTGCTCATCATAGGTACCTGTTGTGCATGATATCGAATACTTTTAATGTAATTGCCAAATAAAAACGTCTTTTCTGTAACATTAGGTAAATAAGTAGACCTTTATATTATCAATAAGTTTGATGACGTAAAATGTTTAGAAGTCGACTGACGTCAGAAAATATCCTTGTCGTAACTGTTACTCAACCAACAGTCGCTTTTACAATGCTACCTACACTTTACAAGCGAGTTGTCAATCTGTATCAATAAAAAATATATATATTTTATAAATTATGTTTCATAGGTATAGTTAGCCGATTACTTAATTGATTTTTTTACAAATATTCGTAACACATCGTCATCATAACCTTCACCTCTTTTATCTAGAACTGTCAATGAATATGTTAGGTGATAAGATTAAGTTTAGGGGCTGTTCACTATCAACAGATGAAATGTATCTGACAGATATTTATACCTATCTCTGTCTAAAAAGTCATGTTTTATGAAATGGAAATAGGTTTATCTGTCAGTTTTTTAATCTGTAGAAGGTGAAATGGGCACTTAAAAAAATAAAAATAGCCTACAAATAAAGAAAAATCGAAGTGAAAATATATATCGGATACATTTCAGCTGTGAGTGCTTACTTCCTTCCTTTTCGTAAGGATTGCCTGTAGGCTGTCCGGAAATTCGGAGGCTTTGCGAGATTACCGGAACTTGTAGCTACGACTCCTTTGAAATAAACAGCCGAAAGGTTTTGACGACGCTTTCAATTCGGAAACGGTAAATACGATTTGTAAATGGTAAAATTTTAGGTGGGTTTCCGATACAAAAATACTCAATCGTTTTGTAATTAGAAAAAGAAAATCCTGTATGTACCTACTAGTAGGTACTTTGAAGATTTCATATTTGTGGTATTCATATAGGTACATATTTAAGAGTCAGGCTCTTGTCTGTAGTCAAAACCCCATCTTTGCCTTTCTCCCTCTTTTCTTTGGAATATTTGTATTAGTTAACTAATTAATGATAATACAACTATGTACATGGCGTGCTTAGTAAGGGTTTGAGGATAGTTTATTAGCTTATTATTGCCGATCATGATATACCTAAACAAGCAAACTTACTCCAGGAATAAATGAAAACTTTTTTTTATCTGTTTAATTTTCATAGAAACTACACTATGCTACCAGACGTAATTAAAAACAAGGAAAGTCATTGTAAAAAACAAAGAGAAGTGTCATTTGCATTAAATGAAAAAAAAATAAGTTCTAAAAACTAAAACCCGCCTACGGAAAACCTGCGATCTTAAAAGTAAGAAACAAGAAATAATTCTTGTCTTCTTAACTAGGTACCCCATAAATGCACAGACGTAGCGATTTTCAGAGGAAAGCCGTGGTCGTATGCCTCTGTGCCTTGATATTAATAACCGTGCAATGTCGGAACCTGTTTAACGTACCTTTGTAATAGGGTAGGTATCAATTGCTTGCAGGCAGCCATTTATAGTTATATGGAGGCATACGACCACGGCTTTCCTCTGAAAATCGCTACGTCTGTGCATTTATGGGGTACCTAGTTAAGAAGACAAGAATTATTTCTTGTTTCTTACTTTTAAGATCGCAGGTTTTCCGTAGGCGGGTTTTAGTTTTTAGAACTTATTTTTATTTCACACTTTTTGGTTAAACCAGTGATATCTACGTACATACTACAGAACTCATACAAACACATACATGACAACTATTCAAACTCCATGTTACACTTTCAATCTATCTTTTCATCTCATCATATTGTACTAGCAGGCATCCGCGACTTCATAGTCATCTACACCACAGTTACTTTTCAAAGTGGATAATAATTATAGGGTAACAATCCTAAAATATTGCAAATTTTTTGATAGAGTACATAACACTAAAAAAACTACACAAAAAGTACCTAGATAGGTAGGAACCTACTTTTGAGCAGAGATGCTCAACGCTTTCCTGGTCCAAAGTAAGTAGCGTAATCCGTTTCGGATAGGTATGAGTGTGGATCAAAGATGCCTTTTATTTTATTTTGACGGGGCGCTGCGCCCCCAAAGCCTGGTAATCTCACACTGATAATCTGTCCATAGTACGAGTATATGTAAAAAGTATCTATTTCCTTATTGCAGCGGGGGGCTGCGTCCCCCCAAACTGACACAATGACTTCTTTGTCCACAGTAGAGTTCAAGAAGTGTTTTGTTTATTTTGGCGGGGGACTGCGCCCCCCCAATCCCCCCCCTCAGTGACAACTTTGTCCAGTATAGTTTAAGAAGGTTTTGTTTCATTTTGACGAGGGTCTGCGCCCCCCAAACCCTCCTACACAGTGACTTCTTTATCCATAGTAGAGTTCAAGATGTGTTTCGTGTCTTTTGGCGGGGGGCTACGCCCCCCAAACCCCCCCATACAGTGACAGCTTTGTCTAGTAGAATTCAAGAAGTGTTTTGTTTAATTTTGGCGGGGGGCTGCACCCCCCAAACCCTCCTACACTGTGACTACTTTATCCATAGTAGAGTTCAAGAAGTGTTTCGTTTCATTTTGGCGAGGGTCTGCACCCCCCAAACCTCCCTACACAGTGACTACTTTATCCATAGTAGAGTTCAAGAAGTGTTTCGTGTATTTTGGCGGGGGGAGCTGCGCCCCCCAAACCCCCCCACACAATGACAACTTTATCTAGTGGAGTTCAAGAAGTGTTTTGTTTAATTTTGGCGGGGGGCTGTGCCCCCCAAACCGCCTTACACTGTGACTACTTTATCCATAGTAGAGTTCAAGAAGTGTTTCGTCTCTTTTGGCGGGGGCTACGCCCCCAAACCCCCCCACACAGTGACAACTTTATCTAGTAGAATTCAAGAAGTGTTTTGTTTAATTTTGGCGGGGGGCTGCGCCCCCCAAACTTTCCTACACACTTTGTTCATAGTATGAATGTGAGTTCAAGAAGTCTTGTAGTTTATTTCAAACTTCCCTTTTAAGACACGCTTTACAAATTAAAATCACTGCTTGAACTCATGATAATAAACAACTTTGAATATGGGATCTTTGTCAGAGTCTAAAAATGTTTGCTTTTTCGTACACGTTACGTGGGCAAAATGTACCTATTGAGGGACCGAAAATGTTTGAATGCCAACAAAGTTGATTCCATAGGTAGTACAAATTGTAGGTAATTTAGCTTAAAACTAGCCAAAACAGTCAACATAATTCTGAAAAGGCCTGATTTGGCAAGCTCTAGGTAAGTAATCAGTAGGTTCGAAGTAATTATTATAGTAAAGAAAAGACGTTAAAAGACATATTTACAAGTAAAACCGCGTGCTAAACCTAGTGATATATATAATATTTGGAATGTACTCGCTGAGCCCTTTCATTTGATACCCCACACATTATCCTTTGTAAAATTTAATATTTTTCGTCGCGACTTCTTGTCCACTAGTTTACAAGCAAATCCGTGCGCAAAACCTAGTGATATATATATTTTTGGAATGTGCTCGCTGAGCTCTTGAATTTGATACCCCACACAACACCATTTACAAACTTTTATTTTTTTCTTCGTGACTTTTTGCCCACTAGTGGGCAAAGTATTGAACTTATTGCAAAACTAGGTATCCTATGTCACCCGCCGTATTATTACAAATCTTTTGACACCTCATTCATTAAAATCGGTTCAGTAGTTTAGACGCTACGGTGGAACATACATACATACAAACATACATACATACATACATACATACATAGACTGCCAAAAACATTACCCTTCCTTTTGGCTTTGCCGTAGTCGGGTAAAAACTGAGGACCTTTGTTCTTTTAGCTTGGTTTCGCCAACGTATTTGATGAACCTGTCTGGAAACTGACTAACTTAACTAGTTATCAGTTCTGTTTCACCAGATAAAATTTATCTGACAGATTTATTGTAAATAAAGTCAAAATCAATTAGAACAAAACACAACTCTGACACCACCCTTGTCTAAAACGTCATGTTTAATGAAATAGACATAGGTTTATCTGTTAGTTAAATTTTATCTAAAGGTGGTGATACGAGCTCTTAGGCTCGTCTACTTTTCTTGATTCGTGATTTCTTTTCGAGTTCATTGCGTTACATTTAATTAAAGTCTGATTGAATACTCTAATACATTAGTATATCACTCTGCTTCTATCATAGAAGGCTGTATATTTCTTTACCGTGTCATTATTTTTACAAACTTGTCTACCATCAAAGAAAAACTTTTCTACTGGTTAATATTAATAATTTCCACAAAATAAAGGGGCTTCCTTTACGACTTGTAATATTTTATTTTAACAAAAAACGCCATCTTTATAGCATTAGTAAACAGCAAAGTCTTTTGTCCACCGGTTGAAGTATTTCCAGCGATATAAGAGGAAATAAAATAGAAATGAAACTGTCCTTACACTGGTTAGTCGCTAATTTATAAACATGATAGTAGTAATCTGGGGGCTTAGCACGAGCGTGCCGCGACAATTATCTCACGTCATGCTGTCCTTATCACATTTAAAACTATAGACAGAGACGTAAGCGTGACAAACGCATGACAACGTCTTGTTACGGAGTGCATGCTAAGCTAGCTGTTCTACGAGTATTGTCTGATTTTAAAAATCTTTAAGCTTAAAATGGGATCGTGAAAAAATCAAATTAAAAATGTCAGTTACAATCACTTCTATTTTGTGAATTAACAATCAGACTTCAACTAAGTATTTTAAACTTTGATTGAAATTGTGTTTTACACAAAGTTTTAAAACCATTTCTACATTTTATACAGATAAAACTACCTACATTTCTTTTCACAGTTTCCACTATTTAAATTTTCTCCTAGAACACTTTTACGAATTCAGAATCCAACAAAGTCTTGGGCCCTAGATTAACATAAGGGACTAAACCTGTATTAGTATACAGGAAAAAAAAGGTAACAAAAAGGAGTTAGTACTCCTTTTCGTTCGATCAAACAAAAACGTTAACATGTTTAGAATTATGTTGTCTAACCTATGAACTGACAACTTATTCAGGGGCTGTTTTAACATCTACACATACTTATTTATTTTTTACTGACATTTGAATTTACTGACAGATTGTTTATACCTGTCTCTGTTTACGTCATGTTTTATGAAAACGACATAGTTTTATCTGTCTGTTAAATTTTATTTGAAGAGATGGTGAAATGAGCACTTTTTAATATTTCTACTCTCTTATTACCGCCAAACCCCAAATGTGTTCCTAAAAGAGAGATGAACAAAGCAAACGTATGACCTTTATTATATGCCCAATACGAATTCGACGCTATCTGCCTTTGTAGTTTGAACAAAGGCAGGTAATCGTGAATCAAATAGGTAATAACCTTGGAAGTTCCTGAGTATTAAGTTTAAATGTGTAGGAAGGAAATCCACATACTAAATATTCTTACAGACATTTCCAGATAATGCCTGTAGATATAGTAATGCATTAATATAATGCTATTTCTTTAATTTATTCGCGACAGTTATAAAAAGGTTAGATTTGACAAAGTTTACAGAAACTGGTTTCCTACCCGACTGCGCCAGGAGGAGGGTTATTAACATTACAATTGCTAGTACGATTTAGGAATCTAAATGCATCTGCGTATGCGACAATGTTGTGGTTTGATGTTTGAAATCACGCTTAAACCACGAGTAACCATCTACTGCGTTTCGCTTTTTTCATATTAGCGTCAAATTGCAACCGCTAGTGCATAAAGTGAGAAAACGTTTCGATGTTATCACATTCAGGCTATCCGATAAATAATAGTTTATTTTTTATCTTTCGAAATATCTAAATTACCAATTAAGAACTATTAACTCGTAGATCACGCTATAGAGTCATTTATGTTCAAAACAATAGATTTGTGGTTTGATTGTAAACTTGTTATATCACCCATCATTTTGTATAACAGCGATAGCATACACTTTTGATAGTACCTATAAAATCATGAAATAGGATTAAATACTGTTCAACATTTCCACCTTTGTTTCCCCAAATAGAGTTAAAAAAGCTTTTTCAATTTTAAAATAGTTTATCTGTGGCCCTCGATTTCGTATGCGTTGTTTACCTACTACACATTTATCGTCATTTCAGATATTTTATACAAGATTTGAAAATCATGTAGTCTATTTTTTATTCCAACGGGTAAGAAAGCTACAATAAATAAAATTACTGTGTTTTGTATAAAAGATTAATGTATAAGAGTAACATTCATCCAAACATCCTTTCATCATCAGAAGAAATTTTCTAGTTTTATAACATAACTCGATAATTTTCAAAAAGAAATAGAGTATCAATAAAACTTCTTAGCTTGCGCAACAACAACAGCTTTATAAATCAGAAGTGAAGTCAAGAGAAAAGTTTGAAATGTTCACGTAGCACTTTACTACGAGTCGTAGCACTCGTAGCGTCGTAGCGCTATAGAATCGATGTTGACATAGAGAGAGTCTTGAGAGAAATGCAATTAAACCTTCACGTGGATCTTGAAGTTTAAATTTAAAAGGAAATACTTTTATTATAAAGTAAGTTGGTAGAGTATAAAATATTGGTGAAGAAATTTAAACGAAGGAGACGACAAATTTACTTTTTGACACTTTCTTATGTTTAATGATTTTCTTTTCCCTTTTTAAAACGGTGGGTGTACGGAAATTGTAATTGGCTTTTCATATATTCGTTTCATATAATTGGCGAAGTTTAATTTGAATTTCGGGTATTTATGTCTCTTACTAACACATAAGTACATTTGACAAGACAGTAATAGACACAGATCGAACAAAATGTATGATTTTAACGGTAACCAAAACATAGCAGTAACCTTACTGCTATCTAGCCAATTAATACACAATAAAATAATAACTTCGACAATAATCAGTTGTCACGAAACATAACTTAAGTTTAAGAGAGTTGTTTTGAATAATAATCTATGACGAAAAGTTTTTACGAGTCCCTAAGTGAAGGGAAGCAGTAAAGAGCAAATGTTGGTTTTTGTAAACAAGTAAGAGTTTCGCTTTATGTTTTATGTCGTAGAATGAGAATTGTGTCGAAAGAGTTTTTGTTTATTTCCGGGACTGTTTATAAATTGTATTGTAGAGAGATTGGTTGACATAATAACAAAAGAAGTTATTACTGAAATTAATTTTATTTACTCAAGATATTTCTTTTCAAAATTCGAATGGTTATTATAAAAAAGTGAATACTTAAATAAGTATAAGTACAGAGAGATGAGTAGATGATCTATGACAAAAAATAAAAAATTAAAACATATTTATTTACAAAAAATAAACGTACAACAATAAATTTATTACTAATATTAATGTGCTTTTAAGGTACAAGGTATAAGACTACCCTAAACTAAAGAAAAAAGAGGTCCTTTTATAGACAGGAACTCTAATAAATCAGATAAAATATGATAGGTAATTCTTCAAAGGAAAAATATGGTTTTGTAAGCTTGATATATAACCATTAAAGGTTAACGTTATAAGAAATATCTTAATAGATAATTTTGCTGTATAAGAGAGTTTTAGAGAACATTACATATCCACTACGTACCAAGTAACTAACACGTGTCTCTCAAAAAGATATTTTAAACTTTGAAATCATTGCAATTTCATTGCAGTCATTATTATGATTTCAAATGGGGATTCGTACTTGGCTTGTTACAATAAGTGCCTTTGAGTGTTTCTGTTTATAAAGGAAATATTGCAACCTTTTTCCCTTCGTCGACTTTCTTTTAAGTCTTAATGAGAAAGGGCTTTGGTAAAAAATTGAACGACAATCGTTTAGTTGCACAATCTATTTTGCTGTGGTTTGTTTTGTTTATTGCACAATGCAATGTTTTTGAAGTGATTCTAATTGAGTTTTTCATTTCAGTTTTTTGAAGCCTATTTGTTATTAAAAAGGTATTGTTTAGTTTTCTTTCGATCTTAGGGCTATTATGCATTGGCATGGCGGTTGAACCCCACCGAAAGCGCAAGATTGTTTGAACTATGGAATCGGATCAACCACTAATACGTAAGAGAACTCAATAATGATGTATGGGTGTAGTAAATAAAACTTAAGCAAAAGAGGTACTTGGGATCGTAGCAAGTGGCATAGAGTGGACTCTACCTACCTCAATGGGAAAGATTTTAAGTCTTTTCGCATCCAAGTAACTGTATTGGACAACATTTTTGATTTTATTGGATTGATATTGGGCACGAATCCAAATGTGAATATAGTTTGCCAATCGAAAAGAACTTTGCTAACCTGTAGGATCTCGAAGAATAACAAAAGAAAACACGAGACTTTCAGTTCTATTAGATTTTAGATAGCCCGGAATATAAAATTAGGTTAGAACGAGTAACTTACCTGTGATGTTTAAGTGTTTATAAAATACTTCTGTAACTTTTATAGCAATATAAGTCTCCATTAGCAAATTAATATAAAACTTGAAGTTCTAGCAGAATTATAGTTCAATCAGACTGATGCGGCGCGTTTATTGTCAGCTCAACACATAAACTTAACGATTTGTAGTGATTAAGGAACTCCGCCGGGGTGCGTGCCGCCATAAAAACTTGTAATTTATTACCAATTACATTTTACACCACTTGTTTCTTGTTAATAAGGTTAGATGGGCGGGGCTACTTTATTGAATTATCATGTTTTTATTTTAATATCACTAAATATACAATTTCACGCACATTTTTAATGGCGTTAAAGGCTTGTTTCACCACCTACAGATAAAATTTATCTGGCAGATAATTTATACCTGTCTCTTTTTAAAACGTCACATTTTATGAAATAACATAGGTTTATCTGTTAGTTTAAAATTATATTAATAGATAAAATTTAACTGACAGATAAACCTATGTCTATTTCATAAAATATGACGTTTTAGTATAAACTATCAGTCAGATATTTTTTATCTGCAAATGATGAAGCGGACCCTAAGAATCATACAGACCTATTACCTACTAAATTCTAATCATCCCTTTCCCTTGAGTGCTACATCCAAGTCTGCTTGTCTCATCTTATCCACGTTCATCAGTCTCTTCAAATTATTTTGAACTTTAAATTACTTTTTCAGTTTCTCACCGCGTAATATCCGTAAAGAATAACTAATGAGATCTCAGGAATTCACATCACACCTAACTGTAAACAGTGAGAAATTGAGTCTGACGCTAATTGGAGCAGAACATTTTAATAGCGCTCTTAATCTTAAAGGGTTAAGTTATTTATTAACTTTTCATTATTTATTGAGTTTGTGGTTGTAATGAGAGAAAACTATAGTGGAAACTTTAATTAAAAAAAAAAAACAATACAAATGTTTTTCTAGAGGTCACCGTTAGGGTATTTGACTATATTCAAAATATACGACAAAATGTGGCCATCCTAAAAGATTATATTATAAAGAAATATATTTCACTTTATTTTGATGTAAAACATGTTTATTTTTAACAAAATAAAATAAACAAATTGTAATATTTTTTAAATTTTTATCTGGAACACGAACGGCCTGTTATTTGTTGACATTCTGGTGACGTCACACGCAAGTAAACAGCTGTCATAATAGTGCGCTTCGTTAGTGTTTTTCGTGTTTGTTTACTCGCATGTGACGTCACGCGTGACATGTGACCAGCGCCATTACAGAAACAGTGTTATTCGCGGGTTTTATTAAATTTGAATTTCAACATTGATTTTTCATCATTAAAACATTAAATATTTTGGAAATATCAATGTAGGGTAATTATATGATATAAACATTAATTTAAAATTATTTTCCAAATGTTGTCAAATAGCCTCAATTCTTCAGTATTTTAATCACTACAAATGTTTGTAAGTGATTAAATATCTAGTTCAAATACTCCAGCCAAATTATCCGAATTAAACTAGCAACGACTATCCTTTTAAAATTTAATAATATTCTAACCTCGTTTACTCAGCACATCAAACATAGTTTCAACCTTGAAATCCTCAGTCAGTAACCTAGTAGAAAGATATTCTAACGTTTTGTACAAACGTTAGTTGGCCAGGATTTAATTACGAGGGTTTAATTCTTCAAAGGTTGGGCCTAAAGGTGTTTAAGTACCTTTTCTAGTTTACGTCCAAAGATATCAAATATTTGACATCACCTTCGGAACTAGGAGAGCAAACCTTGCGGTTATAGTATATGATTAAGAATTGCCATAAATATTTTACGTGTACTCTCATGTTATTTATTTCGATTAAACTTGGTTTTCCTTTGAAACAGAATATGGTTTGTGAAAGACTACAGTAGCTTCAAATGTTTACTCGTGATAATCATTCGGAGAAGAAAAATTAATGTTTTTACAATGTGATCCGCATTCAGTTATATATACCTAATACCTATATTTAAGACTCGTTAATATTCGAATACTTATATACTTTTTAATGCCTATTGTTCCCAATTGAACTTTAGAATGTAATATTTCATGGAATTTTAGAATAGAGCCCTATATAATGGCTGAAAAGGATTTTTAAGTCATTTAGTATATCAGTTGTTTTTCACTTATGGTTTAATGAGGCGTTTTCTCTAATGACCTTTTCTACACCTGACCGAAAAATATCTTAGCTAATAGTATATTGACAGTTATAAAATTCGTCAACAAAAGAGCGAACTCTTGAAAACGGACATAATCTTCCTAATTGAATTCTCAGAAGGATTCGAATCGTGTCATTAATTTTGTGACGACATTATTTCCCTTTTTACGATTCCAAATGTTTTCGTATCGTGATTACGAGTTTTGGTCACGTTTAAGTGACGAAATGAAGATAATCTATGGCCACGTTGACAGAATATTTCTTTGGTTCGCACAAATCACATCACAATTTGAAAGCTTATCTTAGTGTAATCTTACTCATTTAATGCTATGTACCTGCATCAAACTATGCTGTGAAGTTTTTCCTGAGACTTGATGTCTAAGAAGTATTCTGCTAAACCAGGACCTTTTTCTGTACTGTCATTTCTGTACACAACAATAAACAATAAATTTAAAAAAAATCTACAAATCTAATTTTCGTACAAATATTTTAAGTAGGTACTTTCTTCGAGAAAGTTTTGTTTGGCAAAATAAAGTTTTGAAAATGTGTCTCTTAAATTTTATGCGTTAGACCGATCGCAATGTTTGTTTAAGCCACGGAAAATTGGGGACACCTTTTGACTGTTTGGCTTTATTCCACCTTAAAATTGTTTACTAACTTCTAAAGGAGTTTCCAAGAATCGAGTCAAGTAAATGGTGGCCTAAAACATTATTTGTATCGTCAATTTTATACGTAATTCTAAGTGAAAAGGTTTTATTTTTGTTGTGTTCAAATTACAATGGGTATATTTACGACATAAAATTAGATAAAAAGATTTCATGTGATTCCATTTGTATGTACTGTACCTATTAGTCAAGCGTCAGATTCATAATTTGATAATACCTACGGTTTATTTAACAGATAGTACTTTCAATGTATAGGAAAGTAGGTTACAAAATTGTAACACTACCAAGGTACATAGCAACCAAAACTCAATAAAAATATTGAACCTAGGTTCAGACCAAAATCAAGCTCGGAATTCAAACATACAGACCTCACACAGTAGAATACCTTTGCGAGTAAATTTGCCGGTAAATTGAATTCGGAGCACTCTCGTATTGAGAAGCAAAGAAGAAGCCAAATAAGTGGCTTTGAAATCGGACGCGAGGCGCGACGAAAATCTCTCCACGTTTCAGATTAGTCACGTGTTCCAGACATCATTTCAAACAGGATAAATGCTGCTAAATTAAGACTTATATCTGTCTGACGATTGACAATATCTTTATGAACGGGAAAATTGAATCGTTGCGTATTTTCTCCTCTTTACGAAAATTATGTTTGGAGCTGTATTTTCGTATTTTTAGGTGTTTTTGGTTACACTTTATTTGTATAGCACCAATTCCAGTTCAAACTAGTATTTCTATACAGTTAAGCCCTAATGCCTAATTCATGAACGTATAAACCTAAATAAGAAGTTCCACAATACAGTTGAACAGATAACCGCCGAAAGTTTGCCAAATACCTTATATTTATGTACCATTAATTTGCATTTGAAACTCATTTACACTTTAATGCCGCATTCTAATGGCCACGAAGTAATCAAAAACAAAGTGAAGGGTTCAAAAGGGTTCGATTCAACATTTAAATGTTTATATTTTAACAAAACGGTCAAAACCATCACAAAATTTAATCGAGTTGCAAGATTCGTTACAGAATGTGCTAATTATCAAGTTTGTTTATTTATTTCAGGAATATAATTACAAAGCTCCGATGTTGTATTCTCTTTTTTCACTTCGTAACTTAAATATTTTTCGTAGTGATATTTGTAACCGTTTATTTGTAGCAACTTCTTTTCCTCAATATATTTTAACATTTAATTAACGCTGCCTTCTCTTTTTTTACAGATGGATTGGCATCATACTTCGCCGCTCATCAATATGAAAGTTCGAAGTTAAGATGCTGCCGAACGCCACCGACACGGAAGCCGTCAAATATGACCCGACAGCAATGTCTGCCAATGGGAGCGCTTTTTTGCAGGGAGGGGTGCTAATACTCACTAAAACACTCACTGGAGAAACCTATGAATTCATCGACGAACCCAAAGTTAACCGAACATCAGATATCATCGATATCAAGGTCGTTCAAATAGCGTTCAGCATACTCTACGCTGTTATTTTCATATTGGGAGTGTTCGGCAACGTCTTAGTCTGCTATGTAGTCTTCAGAAACCGAGCTATGCAAACTGTCACCAACTTATTTATTACAAATCTAGCTCTATCAGATATCCTACTATGTTTGCTAGCCGTACCCTTGACTCCGATGTACACATTTTTAGGGAGATGGGTATTTGGGAGACTCCTCTGTCATCTCATGCCGTACGCACAAGGCACCAGTATCTACATATCCACGCTGACTCTCACTTCTATTGCTATAGATAGATTCTTCGTCATCATTTATCCCTTCCACCCACGAATGAAGTTGAACACTTGCGTATTCATCATTATTTTCATATGGGTCTTCTCGTTAGTAGTCACTTGTCCATACGGCCTGTTCATGGGCATTCAAGTAACGAACCATTCCCAAATATTTTGCGAAGAAAGCTGGCCGTCAGACAGATCTAGAAAAATCTTTGGCGTGTCTACGTTTGTTCTGCAATTTTTAGTTCCATTTTTAGTAATAGCCGTGTGTTATACATGCGTTAGCATAAGATTGAATGACCGGGCTCGGTCCAAACCAGGTGCTAAAACTACGAGACGGGAGGAAGCCGACAGAGATAGGAAGAAAAGGACAAACAGAATGTTGATTTCAATGGTAGCTATTTTCGGGATTTCATGGCTCCCTCTAAATCTGATCAATATATTCAACGATTTCTACGCATCGATGACCGAGTGTAGTTATTACTTAGTATCCTTCTTTCTCGCTCACTCCATGGCGATGGCATCAACATGTTATAACCCATTTCTATACGCGTGGCTCAATGAGAACTTTAGGAAAGAATTTAAGCAAGTGCTTCCTTTTTTCGAGTCAACGGGGGGAGTCAGAAATAGTTACCATTCAGGGAGAATGCCGACACATAAGGCTGATAAGATATGTAATGGCAACGATACCATTCAGGAGACGTTACTGGCTTCCTCCTTTAACCGGGGACCGTCATTGAAGCATAGAAATTTAGAAGGAAATGGCAAAAAAGACAATGGAGTGGAGGTGGAAAATATTCTGTTGGAGGATAAAACAATCTCAGCGACTTTTCATCCGAAGAGTGAGAGTATAAACTTGCAATTAATAGATGAAGAATCGCAGTTTTCGGAACCCAAAGACGTCAAAATCCCACCTATATAATTGAGAGTAAGTATATATCGTATTTTAAATAAGATTTTAAAAATAAATGATAAGTAATAGATTTTTTTAGATAAAAGAAATGTACGAGTATGTTGTCATTTGCCATCCCTAAAACTCTGACAACAAAAGTCCCTTTAAGTACCTATTTTATTCCAGCTGAAAGATCCGAGGACAACTTTCCTTGTACGTTGCCTCACAAGTTTTTCTTTAATGTAGCAATACTTTGTTGTTTTATAGCTAAACAAATCCATGAAACCGACAAAGAATGTTGAGCTCATGTTATTTACACGGTCGTTTCGATAAACTTTCCTTGCGGTTATGACCTCTTCTTATCTCTTCTTTTCGCCAACTTTAGACAGCTTTCTTCCGTTCCCTGTAGAGAAGGTATCACAGTCAACAAAATTTTAGTGGAACACTTTATTTTTGAGTTTGAAGTTTAAAAAGGTTTTATTAGGGTTCCGTACCTCAAAAGGAAAAAACGGAACCCTTATAGGATCACTTTGTTGTCCGTCTGTCCGTCCGTCCGTCTGTCAAGACCCTTTTTCTCAGGAACGCGTAAAGGTATGAAGCTGAAATTTATATCAATTACTCAGGTCTACTGTCCCTTGAAGCTGTGAAAAAATCAAACTTCTAAGCCAACGCAATCAAAAGATACAGCCATTTATGCCGCAAATTTTCGACACTTGCAAGGGAATCAAAACCTACAGGGTGCTTCCCGTGAACTCAGAATCTTGAAATTTGGTACGAAGCAACGTCTTATAGCATAGATAAAGGAAAAATTACGAAAACCATAAATTTTTAGTTACATCACAAAATATTTTTTTTTTTAATAATCTTAAACTTACTACCCATTTCCTCATAAACGCGTAGAGGTATTAAATTGAAATTCATACCAAATACTCAGGTCTATAATACCTTTAAGCTGTAGCAAAATCAAACTTCTATGTCAACGCAATCAAAAGAAACAGCAATTTAAGCTGCATATTTTGAAACTCGCAAGTACTTGCAAGGGAATCAAAACCTAAAGGGTACTTCCAGTCGACCTTGAATCTTGAAATTTGGCATGAAGCAACGTTTTATACCACACATAAAGGAAAAATTCCGAAAACCTTAAATTTTTAGTTACATTACAAAATATATATTTTTTAATAAATATAAACTTATTACTTTTTTCCTCATGAACGCGTAGAGCTATCAAGTTGAAATTCATATCAAATACTTAGATCTAATTGCCTTTAACCCGCGAAAAAAAAAAATTATAAGTCAACCCGAAAACGCAAAACGCAAAAGTACAACCTTTCAGTCACCATTTACAGGTCTGGTTCAAATTTAATACTTAATTAATATATTTGAACCAGATTTCTAAATAGTGACTAAAAAACTTAGTAAATAAATAACTTTAATAAAAGAACTTTCGCAAGTCTGCTGCAAGGCTAGTATAAGTGTTTCAGTTATATTATAGATAAATGATATGTGTTAATATAAAATAAAGGATTACTTAAACGATAAAGAGATCTTTGTCTTAAATTTATGCTCCTCCATCTTTCCCCATTGTAATGTTATGATTGTTCATTTTGCAATAAAAATACCATAGTTATGACTCGATTGTCGTAATGAACGAACTTTGTAAACCTTGCAGGTTTGTACGGAACCCTCGGTGCGCGAGTCCGACTCGCACTTGGCCGGTTTTTTTTTTTCTAATATCACAACTTTGCTGAAGTTCGAAAATATTTTTTAAACTGTTTAGTCCCATGATAGCTACGAGGTACATCGTCGTAGAAATACGTTTATTTTCAAATAAATGTTGTCGTCAGAGTTTTTAGTGTCCTAACAGTGGTGACATACTCGTAGTAGGTATTTACTTGGATATTCCTCATATCTGCAAATAAACACGTCACTATGCAATTAACTCTGCAGGTAGTTGAATTAATAGTCCGCTGCCAAACAAGATGGGACAGCCGATTGCCGAATTTGATTAAGATTTGATTGGAACGGAGAATATTATGTACCTATGTTTGATGTTATATCTCCATAGTTTAGGTATTGTGTAGAGTGTCAATAAATATGTTTATAGGTTTATTTATGATATTCGAAGAACAATATAGTTGTAGTAACAACAGGCAGTTACGTGCAGAATAGAAATACCTATGTAGATTGAAAATGTTCTTTATGTAAGTACCTAAGTAGGTACCTACCTGGTTAGTATATAATAAATTATACTACATTATTATATGTCTCACTGAAATCAACATTTCCCAGTGCTTATTCAATTTCTAAATATAAAAAACTATAATTGCCTATGAAATGTATTCTACGAGTATTTCTTTGTTCGCTTTGAATCTGTTTTTCGAAAAAGGAATAAAATAAAATAATCATGATCATTTCGAATACCTATTATTTTGTTATCAATGTAATTTTAGGTTCAGGATAGGTACCTATAGCGTGCTATGTTGTAGATTTAAATGTTGTTTTAGGTAGCGTACATACTATATTTAGAATTCCATACAGAAGCTTCCTCCATCAAGATAAACTTATTAAAATTAACAAAATAAAATTTTCACGTTTTTTTCTATTTTGTCCACAGAATGTTTCCTGCAAATTACAACGAGTTGCTAACGACATAATATTTATTTTTATCTCATATTAATTAATTTAATTTAAAAAGCTTTATACGAAAATCTAGCTTTACAAATTATGCTTTGCTTATTACAAACGTATGTAAATTCGTGTTTTTTGTATAAATTGTGTTTGTTACTTATTTATATGTAAATAGAAAGTAGGGTATAAATCTCATGTACTTAATTAAAACGAAATGTTAAGACTAGTCAGTATGTAGATGTATATTTCGTTTTTAAAATATTAAGCAAGTATCCAAAAGGCCTAAACTGGTGGACTTCCGATTAAATCAAGAAGTTGTTAAATGTAATTTACGTAGATTTGAAGATTTTTAATGTTATAAATTAATAAAATGCTAATTCTATCATGATTGGTATTTACTGAATAGTCGTTTGAGCCCAATTACAAACCATATCTTCTTTAGTTTAATCATCATTAATAAATCATCAGAATAAATCACCAATAAGTTTTCTTTTGTAAAACTCACACGTAAAGAGTTTTTTAAATAAAGAAAATGGTAATGAAAACTCTTTGAATTGTGTAATTAAAGTTATTTTATTTTATTTCAGAAGATATAGGTTTGCAATTACGATATTCGGTAAATATATCATCAAATATTAACATTCTCAAATAAATAATGTATTTATTATTATTCAGAATACTTGTACAAAATTGACTTATGTATTAACTGTAGAAAACTCAAAATGAAAAATAAATTAAGTAAATAAAAAAAATATTGGGAGTCAATATTGGTACGAGTAGTAAAAAGTTTCTAATTGTAGTTTGATCAAATATTGCTTAATTATAGTTTACTTAGAATAAAAATATGATAGTTTATGACATAGTTAGTAGTGTATGTTAACTGTTATTTGGAAGAATAAATGAGGCTGGTTGTTTGTAATACTTTCTTTATATTATTCCTTAACATACTCCTATAAAATGATCGCTTTATTACCATTATGAAGAATCACATTACCGAATTTAAGAATAAGTACTAAATTACAAAGATCGAAATATGTTGAGATATTAATAAAATAAAGGGGAAAGATTTCAATCCTATGATTTATATTTGTATAAAATAAAATACTTGTTTACATTTACCTAGCTCACTGCAAAAATAAAAGTTTAAAACGGACCGCAATGCAATATTTATAAATAGCCTTGCACAAAGACGTCTGTAAAGAAATTCAAGAGGAGTGACATTTTACGAGGTCCATTCATAGTTTACTCCACAAACCGTAGTAGTGATGCACTCGCTGTAACGTGGTAAAGGCTTCAACTATCAAATTTTAATAAAATAAACTTATTCTACAATTGCGGTTGGAGCTCAGCAGGTAACTCGCAATACTTAATGACAGTTTTATATTACCTAACCGTGCCCTTTATATCACATCAACGACCTATAAAAATAATGTACGCGATTTCAACCGCTGCCTCTGGTGACCATCAAGTGTGGATGTTAAAACAATTGAATTTGCAGAAACATCCAAAGTAAGTATTTTGTCTCAATACCTCGGCACGTCACTCAACGAACCTTCCGCTTTTTCATTGGAACGACGCAATAAACATAATGTCGGCTCGTGCACACTCGTACTCGAATGAGATGTATGGTATAAACTTTATTACTCTCTCACATTCCACATAAACGCTTTATCTGCTTCAGAATGGGTTTCGATTATACGAATTCAAATGTAGAACGGAACAAATGTGTTTGAGTTATGATTACAATATGTTTAAACGTCTACGGAACTCACTCAAGATTAATATTGTAGCGAGGCGTAGCTCTGTATAGGCATAGAGTATATGAATAATAAAACAAAGTACAGTTTCTGGTAGATTAATCCGCTTAGTAATTCTGAATATGAAATTAGTACTTTGCATTCGTTACCATCAGGTAAAGAATACAATATTCAATTTACCTTTTTTTATATAAACCATCTTAAGATTGATGCCTTAAGACATCCACTGAAAGTAGGCATCGCTTATTGATTTCCTCTCGTCTCTGTCAAAAAGCATTCATTGTGAACCAAGACTCCCTTCACCAAGTTCCATTCATCTTGTTGGTGGACGTCCAACGCTGCGGTTGCTGACCCGCGATCTCCATTACACAAGTTTTCTACCCCAATGGACATCTGTTATGCTGTCTACACACCAAAGCCGCCGGCATGCCGCCGCGCTAGGCCGCCGGCTTTACGTCATACGAATGGCAGCTGTCAAAAAAGCCGGCGGCTTTGGTGTGTAGATACCATTACACGCTAATCCATTTGGCTATGTCAGTAAACCCTATTCGTCTATGTACTATGCATTGCAGTCATGTAAAGTTAATGTCGCTAACTTATAAGGAAAAGGGTAAGTCGGGTAACTTAAATGAAGCATATCTATCTACCCTGTATACCTCAGTGTTTTACCATGTACATAAAAATTTATCTGATAGATATTTTATACCTGTCTCTATCTAAAACGTCATGTTTTATGAAATGACATAGGTTTATCTGTCAGTTAAGTTTTATCTGTCGATGGTGACACAGGCACTAAGATATATAATAGGGATGATGACTACATTCAAAAATTCAAAAAATAATTAGTCCGTCTTTTTAGGCTATTAAAAATATTTGAAACACAATTTTTACCTGATTAAATACATAAATAAATACAAAGATACAGAGCATCAAAGTTATGGAGTGGGGGGTTTTGACGTCACTCTTACGTAAAAATCGTACGTAAGCGTGACGTCACGAGCAACTTTAACCCAGTGTATCTTTGTAATTTTTAGTTTAAGAGAAAAAAGAAAAAATACGTGTCGAATATTTAAAAATAAACTATGTGATGGGCCTATAACATTTTTTTTTGTCGTCATGCCTATTAAAGGTGACCTATCTCGAAGTACAGCAAAATTTTATTTAAAAACAATCCAAAGTTCATTCCGAAACTTAAATTAGCTAAAAGCACTGTCTCGTTGTAATTTCTATAAATTAGACTTGGTATTTGAGTGGAATTACGAAACTTGAAAGTTTTGTCTGAGCCATTAAAATTGTATCGTTAATAAATACATCAAGCTTGATACTTTAAGCTATCAACTGTTGTAATTAGTTTAATTTTATAGAAATACATTTTAGAAATCTCTAGAACATTATCAGTTACATGCACTAAGTACTGCTTTACCAAAATCTGATATAGGTAGGTAAATAGGTAGTATAGTTGCACTTCATGAAACCTAATAGCTGACATACAGCTTTTGTTATAACACAATGCAACTGCATGGCCTTTTCTGTATAAGTTAGTCAATACTGCAGGGTACAGTGCAGCAAAAAAGAAATAATTTTCATTTCATTTTATTTTGTGTCTCAAAGTAGTAACAATTCACCGCAGAAACTTACTTGAGTTTTATTCAATAGCTCCTTTGGGACCACGTCGGGTTTATTTGTGATTTTTGCCTTCTTTTTATTCGTTTTTCATGTTATTTATTTATTCCCAATGAGGTTTGCTAAGAACCGATGGATATTTTACACCTATGTACTTACATCCTGGCCTGACTCTTAAATAAATGAATGAATGAATGTACTCGTACTTACATCATTGAAAGATTTTTCCTGAATAATCTTTAGAAAATGCTTTTGGCAAATTTATATTCTATACCATTAAACTATAAAGAAATATTAAAGTAAAGTAAAATGCATGTTACGAGAAACGTCAAATAGTTGCTGGGACAATCATTGAGAATGGGTCTTGGATCAGAAGATCGTCGGGTCTTTTAAAAATTTTGAGAAATTTCGCCTTACATGGCTTTATATATAGTTACTAGCGGTCGCCCGCAACTCCGTTTGCGGTATGTATTTGTATAGTACCATAAATATACTACTTTCAAACTATGCACCTATTTGGAGTATGGTTAGTTATTTATAACATAAATTAACTTTTTAAAGTTTACATCAAAGTCAAGAGAAAATATATGCGGGGGCAAAGCCCTTGTGTTATGATGAAAAAGTACAGAGAAAATACGTGAGGGGGGCGAAGCCCCCCATCCATGTCAGACATATACTGAGACACGATGTGCGGGGGCGAAGCTCCCCATCCATTACGGAAAGTTACCATGACGGAAAACTACAGATAAAATAAATGAGGGGGTAAAGTCATGACAGATATCCATGACAGAAATATAATGAGAATCGATGTCCGGTGGCGACGCTCCCCGTCTTTTACGGAAACTTGCAGAGAAAAAAATGAGGGAAGCGAAGCCCTCCATTCATTTATGAAAATGACAGAAAACAGAAGAGCGGGGGCGAAGCCCTCCATGCATAACAGAACGGTACAGAGAAATGAAGTGAGGGGGGCGACGGCTTCCTATACATCACGGAAATGTACCTACAAAAAAAGAGGAGTTGAAATATTAATTGATGATGATTCATTGATTCATTCATTAATGTAAATTACAGCGAAAAGTATAACGGGGGCCAAGCCCCTATCCATTATAGGAAGATTCAGTAAAAAGACGTTAGATTGGATGAGAAGCTTCACTCTCCGCTCGTCGCTTCTCTGTGCTTTCTTTTAAAAGATGTGAGGGCTTCGCCCTCCACCGTTCATTTCTCTGTACGTTCCAATAAATGGATGGGGGGCTTCGCCACCTGCTCGTCTATTCTCTGTAATTTATTTTAAAAGAGGGGAGGGCTTCGCCCTCCGCAGCTCATTTTTCTGTACGATCCAATAAATGAATGGGGAGCTTCGCCCCCTGCTCGTCTCTTCTCTGTAATTTCTTTTAAAAGGGGGGAGGGCTTCGCCCTCCACTGTTCATTTCTCTATACGTTCCAATAAATAAATGGGGGGCTTCGCCCCCTGCTCGTCTCTTCTCTGTAATTTCTTTTAAAAGGGGGGAGGGCTTCGCCCTCCACTGTTTATTTCTCTATACGTTCCAATAAATAAATGGGGGGCTTCGCCCCCTGCTCGTCTCTTCCCTTTAATTTCTTTTGATAGAGGGGAGGGCTTCGCCCTCCGCAGTTAATTTCTCTGTACGTTCCAATAAATGGATGGGGATCTGCTCGTCTCTTCTCTGTAATTTCTTTTAAAAGGGGGGAGGGCTTCTCCCTCCACTGTTCATTTCTCTTTACGTTCCAATAAATAGATGGGGGGCTTCGCCCCCTGCTCGTCTCTTCTCTTTAATTTCTTTTGATAGAGGGGAGGGCTTCGCCCTCCGCAGTTAATTTCTCTGTACGTTCCAATAAATGGATGGGGGGCTTCGCCCCCTGCTCGTCTCTTCTCTGTAATTTATTTTAAAAGAGGGGAGGACTTCGCCCTCCGCAGCTCATTTTTCTGTACGTTTCAATAAATGAATGGGGGGCTTCTCCCCCTGCTTGTCTTCTCTCTGTAATTTCTTTTGAAAGGGGGGAGGGCTTCGCCCTCCACTGTTCATTTCTCTATACGTTCCAATAAATAGATGGGGGGCGGCAGCTATCTTGAATTTAGATTTTGAATGGGGCACTGTATTCTATTTGTCAAGCCCTTTCATTTGGTACCCATATTAATAGGATTGAAAACAGTAAAAGTTTTTCCGCCATTTTGTTGCGGCGACCATCTTTAATTTAAATTTTGAAAAGTCCGCTGTGTTCTACTCGTCAAGCCCTTTCATTTGATACCCATATTGATTGTATTGAATACTAAAAAAGTTTTTCCGCCATTTTGTTGCGGCCGCCATCTTGAATTTAAATTTTGAAAAGTCCGCTGTGTTCTACTCGTCAAGCCCTTTCATTTGATACCCATATAGATGAAATTAAAAATGAAAAAAAAATACACGCTATTTTTTGCTTAAAAATGGTTATTCTGGCAACACTGTAATAGTTGGACCTATAGTTTTATGGACTTTTATGCAGATATTTATGTCTTCATGAAAACTGTAGTACATCACTTTGCTCTAATATCAATAGTTTTCTCAGCAAACGCGATATTGTGATATTTTTTATACGTTTTGCATACCTTGGGTTACATTATCGAATATTTGACACGGAACCCTAAATATATTGTCATTTTTATATAGCCTATGTTACTCAGGAAGAATGTAGCTTTCCAAAGGTGAAAGAATTTTTGAAATCGGTCCAGTAGTTTCGGAGCCTATTCATTACAAACATACAAACACACAAACATACAAAAATAGGTACAAATCTTTCCTCTTTATAATATTAGTATAGAAGTATAGATATAGATAAAACGCTAACTGGAATCATGAAAAATCTAAATGCTTAAGCTATTCAATGATAAATTAATACAAACCTACATCAGACCCTTCATATTCACCAAACAAATGTAGACACAAATAACTACACGATCTACGAGTAATTTACTTACAAAATAGAAAACTGAAGCCAAAATGACTGTTCATTAAACGAAAATCAAGCGGTTAGTGACCTTTTGAGGTTGTAATAAGGTCTATTCAGGGGTCGAGGGGCTAATCTGTCCGTTAATCAACTCTCAGATTGCTCATTCATAAACATAAGTGGCATGTATGAGTGATTGATTGCGGACGGTGGGACGAAGCATGTTGTGATGAGATCTGGGCATTCGATTCGTGTAACAATATTTTTTGTAATGAAGATTGTGTACGATAATGTGTTAGTGTACGGTTCCTGAGCAAAAAGAGCGAGTGGAGAGAAATTGTCTCTCTCTACCTACCCCGATGGGAAAGAGGCGTGACGAAACGGATATGCATATTGCTGACCCTATAAGAGATTTAATACATGCCCAATTTGTAATTAAATTTTATTTTCTTATAAATTCGTCCATTTTATCGCAGCTCTATCCCTACAAACACAAATCCCATACTAGTTTCCTCAAGAATGATCGCAGTTTTTATATGAGATGGTCGGATGCGAAGTTTTTTCCGTGCTTATCGTTTCTATCTATTATTCTAACAGCATTTTTTGTAAGATCATTCTCTTAAATATTTTAAGAATAAAGGCAGGAGTAATATAAAACTGAATTATTAAAATATAAACCAATTTAGTAAAATAAACCGCTGAAAGAGACCCGGAACTAAAATATTTAACCCAATACGGCTATTTATTCGCAATTTGGGACAACTGACGCCGGGATGTCGACGACCTTATTCTGGGACTGTTTATTGCCGTATCATGACAAGTTTTTTTAAAGAAAACATTTTGTAGTTTTGCGAAAAAATATATATCGACGTGTACATGTTTCATAAATAAGTGAAGTTCATAAGTAGGTATCTAAGTAAGTAATGTAGCAAAAATTCAGCAGATGAGCAAGGAAGCAATTTGAATTGTCAAAGTTTTATGTTACTCACTAGAAAATAGCTATACGGGCATTATTACTCGTAAAATAGATCACAGGAAATCTTCAAGCTAGCATATAGGTATCTGGAATAATTAATAATAACTACTCGACTGGTATTTCAGTTAATCAAACTCAGAAGATGTTGAACCAAGTACTGACTACCACCGAATCCTATCATCGATTTATTTCACAAAGCATTACATTTTCATGCTGTTTGTATATCCAGAATAAGACTTTGTGGTTGCTTAGCAACGCAAAATGCGGACTCGGATAATTTTATATCTATTCCCATCCTATTCGTTCGAACGAAAGTTTGAACGTGCGGGTCCAATCCTATTTTATTCTAAAGAAGAAAATTCTTCCACAAAATTTAATTTCCTAGGTACTGGCAGGTATTATTAAACTTTCTGTAGAACTAGGATGTATTCTGGGATTCATAGTCGGTCTAGAAAAGAAAAAATATTAATTTTGAATCTCTTAAGCTCTACTTTCTGCTAATATTATAAATGTCAAAGTTTGTGCCGGTGGAGGGTTGTTACTTTTCACGTAAAAACAACAGAAAAAAGAATAGATTTCAATGAAACTTTACTATAAAAGGTTGAAACTATAAATGATTTCAAAAGGTTGAAAACTTTGTAGTCTAGACGTCTAAATAAAATCCGTCAAAATTTGCGGTTTGCTGCTTGTCGCTGAAATAGGAGGAATAACTTGTGCATCGGCTTTTTTTACAAAACACGTGTAAAAAAAGTTTTTGAACGCGGGTCAAAGAGCAATTACACTACGAATTTCAATGAGGGCTAATACCACGAAGTTAAACAAAGCATTTGATTCCAACATTAAAGCGTTTACATTAAAACTCATTAGTTTTTGTTTACAGATTCATTTACATATGAAAACATTCGTTCATTAAACGAGAAAGGTTGTGGGTTGCTATGTTCTTAACACGAGCTTGTTTTTCAAGCTATTAGAATAAGTATTTAGTAATCTGTGCTAATTGGGTTATATGTATTTGTTACTTCGCTCTTGTACTACTACTTGTTTTCCTATAGGTATAAAGTTGCAATTGTCAGCTTTTCACATTTCTGCTTATGGTGTTTTTTATTTGCAGATCATTTATAGGTAAATAAATTGGAAGACATGTTCTTCTTGTAAATATGTATTTTATTCTATGTTTGTTTTGTTTTATAAATAAATATTTAAAAATAGCTTCATAAAAAATTCTATTCTGCCACTACTGTCTCCGTATAATAAATCTGATCCGAGTTCTGAAAGGAGAGATGACAAAATATCACACACTCCGTGAGATAGGTATGTACATGAAAAATATCCTGTGCTGCTAAATTAATGCTTTTAATTATGTTAGCCAATGTCACTAAAAGGCCGTTAGAAATCGAAAAGAACACTTTCGCTACTCTTCGATTAAGGACGACAGTTTCAAATCCACGATATATTCATTGACATCTTCACCTAACAATAGTTACAGCTTTTCATTTCATGTCTTAAATCTACTCAAGTCTATAAAACAAAACACTAAACAATAGCAAGAATGGGACTGTAAAAATCATATAAGCCACAAAAATTTACTTGAAACCCGGCTGATATGTGCTCACACTGGAGATAGATATCAAGTTAACTTTGGCGGGTTGTACCTTCAATTATTTTGAACTGAATTTACGATACGTCAAGTGAAAGGCTTTTTATTGCACATAAAATTATTTTTGTACGGAATGGACGTGTCACGTAACGTCTGGACGTCTGGTACTAAAGGTATATATAAGTACATTCAAGGTACAAATACCAGCAATTCCAAATTTATTAAAGAGATGTAAGCTACGTTTAAATGTCTTGTATTAAGAATTCTTTCTCAAAGAAAGTAACTCTGTTTAATTATGGACGGGTCGTAAAGCTACTAAAATAGATACTATTATAACAATAAAATATATTTTTTTATTCATATTTCTAAACATTAAGACTACACAAACACAATAAGTCATAACAACTCTTGAATTTTGAAATTCGCAACAGTTTCAAGAATACTGCTCTTATCTAAATAACTTAGAAAACATAACTACCACAATTAATTCATTTAATTCGATATATCTTGTTGCTATATTAGAAGCATAGTATACCTGGAAACGTTTACTTCTGTAAGTAACATTTTGTGAAATTTTACTGCGTAATAATGGGATGTTTCATTAATAACGTTGAGAGAGGAAAGGACTTAAAGGTGCTAATTAGACATATTTTGAATGTTGGTTTTATTTTAAGATCCTAAATAAAAGAATTATCATTATGTAAGTACACCTACATTTTGTTTACACTGTGATTTACGTGTAAGTATAAATAAATATGGAACATTTCGGACTTTTCAGCTTAATTAAAGTTGTAATTATATGTCAGAAGCATACGTCATCCGTCATCGGTAATCGTTTTCATTCTTACATTCTTTTTATAAAATATTCTACGTATATTGACGGCCCATTTTAAAAATAGGTAAGTACTTAATACTTAGTAATTAGTACTTAGTAATTGGAAAATTCGTAACGTAGCATGTCGATGTTCAACATTATAGAAACTCGATTGCTTTTCTATCGCTACATTAA
The DNA here is from genome assembly GCA_947563765.1 of Anarsia innoxiella. Lineage (NCBI taxonomy): Eukaryota > Metazoa > Arthropoda > Insecta > Lepidoptera > Gelechiidae > Anarsia > Anarsia innoxiella. The sequence continues at coordinate 8,005,347 of OX387404.1, read as the reverse complement.
TTTAGTTTCTACCATCTTTGTGAATTGTCCAAAATGGAAACGATCCATTTCCGAAAAAACGCCTACTATTGCTCGGTGATTAATTGATATGTTTCCTTTTGCAGCAAGAAATAAGTGCTTTCGAATATTGAAAATGTCTAGAAATATTCTCGTAATCTCGGCTGATGGAGGGATGATAATAAAAAGGTAAAAAGGGTAAGAATATTAGGAAATATTTAAGTTTGAGTAGTTACGGAGGGAAAAACGTTTTGCCGTAAAACAGTCGAGTGTAAATTAATTTTGCATGTACCATATATAAGGACATCAACAGCGTTATTTAACCAATTGAGGTTTAAATACAGTTCGGGAACTAATTCAGGTAAATGTCATTTGTTCTAAAACTATATTTAAATCTCGTATTGTAATAACACTGTAAAGGTCTTGTTTCGTGATAATAATAGATTTAAAAATTTAAAACACGTTTGTTGTAGTTTTCGCCACTCAATATACCTAAACCTCGCTATTAGAATGAACTCCACAACCTTTTCGTCACTTCTGACTCAGACAATCTGAAATTTTCCACGTCAAAGAGTTTCCACGCGGTTGAAACCACAAGTAAAAAGGGTATGAAAGACAATCATGAAGGTTATCTCCATTCTCCAAAGGTCGCTGACTCTGTCAGTCAATACCGTCAGATGTTATGACCACTGATTCGTGAATTTCTCTCAATACACTACAATACGTTTTTGATATTCAATGGACCGGTCTTTATGTACTTTTTGTGTAGGTATTTTTTATATCTTAAGTTTAATCTGTAGCATTTCGTAGACTATCTTTTTACAAAGTATACAAAGATATGATTATACCTTATTAAGATGTTTTCATTTTGATACTTGCAGTAATTGCATAAGTGCAAAGGATCACTTTTCTACAAGACTTTAAACAGTTTCTTCGTTACATCATTCTGTTTTGTGCGTTTTAATAGAGAATGGCAAAATACGAGAAGTGCTGTATGACTAAAGCTCTCTAGAGTGCGGAAGGCTGCAATGCGATTAAAGAAAAAACCATTCCTATCTTTGTCAACCATTACCACAGCGACAATATTAACCAGAAAATACGTAACATTTATTTAATTTATTAAAATGATCAAACGACGAATTGACTCATTAAAAACGCAAACCAAAAACCAATTAATTAAACGTGTAAGAAACGTGTAGAGTTGTCAAGCTAATTAATAAAATCATCAGAAGTTTGGGGTTAATTAATTAAAAAGGATGTACTACGACGTGACAAGTAAGTATGTGTATCACGAAGCTACTGTGAATGAAAATTGAAAATCTAGTTTGTGTCAGTCAGTAATCTGGTTGGATCTAGTTTTAGCTGGATATAGCTACAACGCTCAACTCTGACTGCGTTGTACAAGCAAACTCTGTTTAGATGTTGTTTAAGTTATGGTTACATGGATAATGTGAATATGAGTTAAAATTGGTAACTCTTTACAAGTTGAAGATTCTTTTTCAAATTGTATGTTAAACTACTAAGGGTAAAGTCGAGATAGATGCCCCAGTTGTTCTGCCACTGGTGCTCACGATAAAAATCTTAGCAAAATCCACGAAAAGTCGGAACAAGGCCTATTCCAAAACATTGGATGAAATGCCTATTTTTAGGACTTTTTTAATTTTTACATTTTTAGGTGATATAAAATATTCGGAGTAGTACCTACCTATAATAACTTTTGTATTTTTTATGAATCAACATCAAACAGGTACCACACGGTCGATCGAAATTTTGGTTGTTTAGATACTTATCTTCAATTAATATTTAATAAAACAGCGATATTTGCAAAAAGATACAGAAAAAAAAGTGTATATCTTAAAGTGAATTAGGTAAAAACGAACGCAGTCAGCACATGATACGCAAATCTTCCTCGCTGCTACCATAAATTCAATTTTACTGTGTTATTATAACGCACTTATCCGAATGTTACCCTAAGCCACATTCGGTAAGGCATTATCTTTTACTCGATATAAGTACTTTACTAGACGCATTTTGCTTTTTGAAAGAACTCCTTGTCGGCATTATATTAGAAATTGTTCGTCGATTACGTTGTTGAAATAAAATTTAAATGTAAATAGATAAATAATAAAATTGAAAATAAAAAGTTTAAATTTTATTATTGAAATTATGGAAAAACCGGTAAAGTGTGAGTCAGTAATAGGGTACCGTTTTCACCCCATGGGTACAGAACCCTAAAAAGGAGGAAAAATCGTTACTCAAAAATTTATCTTGATTTAATATGTTGCCAACAAGGTATTTCGACATCTCTTGGTGACTTTTTCTCTGTTTAGATGCTTACATATTTTTTAGCACACTGATACATCGTCACGTCATATTATCACTCTTCTTAATCCAAATTCAGGGACGTGACTCAGTTTAGAACTTCGACCCAGTTTGACGTTCAACATGAAACCAACCAAACAGTAAGTAAATAGGAAAATAAACTTCAAAAGACACTGATTTCCGCACAAACAAAGTAAAGGAAGGAGGCATAGTAATTGGGTTCCGTTTGCACCCTTTGAATGCGGAACCCGAAAAATGATCAAGTTACAAATTAAAGAGGTCAAACTCTGAACACTTCCTACTCCGAAGGTATTATGAGTATTTTAATGAAGCTACGATTTAGTACAAATACCCGCTGGAAAGATATCTATACAAGGTGATTTTAAATAAGTGAACGATAGAAAGGATATGCATGTACTCGTGATAAAAAACAACTATCAGCTGGTGCATTTTGTAATGGGAGTTCAAACATTTTTGAATGATTTCGACCTTGGTCCCATAGTAAAAGTTGTTTGTTATCACGAGTACATGCATATCCTTTTCTATCGTTCACTAATTTAAAGTCACCCTATATGTTAAATGTTGTGTTGTGAGAGTGTGGTTTGAATATGTGGTAAATACAGCAGGTGCTGAACTCTGCAAATTTAGAATAGCCTCAGTCGTGTGGCGGCAGAGTATCAATGGCATTTGTGGACACATTTTGTATTCTGCTAAACAATAGCTCAGACTGACTGCAACCAAATGTGTCAAAAATTACATTGACACTCTCATTGATACTCTGCCGACACACAACTGAGAATGTTGTAAATTAGCAGGCCCCAGTTTGAAAAAAGTGTTCCAATTTTGAATTTTTAACTGCCCTTGCAAAGACGGAGTTAAATAATTTAAAAAACTTCAATTAAAAAGCTTACATACTTAATAAATCTTATTTAATATCAGAATCAAATGACTTATCTATCTATCTATCTATATATATAAAAATGAAACCCGTTTTCCGTTGTCACGGCATCACGCCTGAGCGGCTGGACCGATTTCGCTAATTCTTTTTTTTAAATGTTCATTGAAGTCCAAGGATGGTTCTTACGGTGAGAATAATTCGAATAATTGCAGGGAAAGCCCTAAAACAGACCTTTTCTTTTTCCCATACAAATGTTTTCTTACTAAAATGTAGAGTCAATTTGAACTTTATTCCCATACAATAAAGTTCATTCTAAGGCGGGACAAAGTTCGCCGGGACAGCTAGTAAGAAATAGTGAGTTAGATAAGCATTTTTTTAATTAGCCAGCCTTAAAACAAACTTTTTATAAAACGTTTCCGATTTCGTTCTACTCAAAAAAAAATGATTAAGTGAGTAATAAAATCGTCGGGTAAAGCAAAAAAGTTTATAACAAATCGTCGTAAATCATAGAAATCTGGCCATAAATTTTTATTAAGTCGCTTAATATCCACTAAAATCTGTTCCGGCTTTCATTCTTCAGTTTTCACGTTTTTCATAACGCGTAAACGTGATGTAATTTATTTGCAGGATTAAATGTTTAAGGTCAATGTGGGTAAGACCGTCTGGGGTAAAAGACCGTCTGGTGGCAATAAATTCTAGTTTTGAATAGCTAACACCATATGCATAAGTCGATTTAACATTATTCAGTGTATTAGTTTGAACTAAAAAACACAGATGTCGCTGGAATCATTGGTTTGAGCGGAATCGGTTCGCCAATTTTTTTAACTATTCTATGGTAATATCAGTTTATAACAGTGCCGGGAATTAGTAAGAAAAAAGTGGTAAATTGAGGGAGTTTTATGTGTGTCTTTGATTACGTCAGTAATTTATTGATCCATTAATTTATTTGTGGTATTGAAATTAGAAATATCTTCTTAATTTTGTGTTTACACTAATCTCAAGTTTTTAACTTCAAAATTAAATAGTTAGGCAAGACCGTCTACTTAGAAAAGGGAAGTCCGTCATATGCCGATCTTGCCTCATTACAGATATTGTCAACCTTTTATGTAGTGCATATTTTATGCACAGCTATCTTACTATAAAATTGTTAATTATTATTTATTTTTCTATTTACCTATTGATTTCAAATCTAACGGGCTTGTAGGTAACTACTAGTGGTGGGCCGAGTACCAGTTTTACCGAGTACCGAGTATTACTCGGTTTAAAGTTTACCGAGCCGAGTACTCGGCCGAGTTACTCGGTAAAGTTAAAGTAAGTAGAATTTCGCACGAAGTAGCTAGGGAGCGAGTGGTGATAATGGTGTTAAAACTGTCCCTCCGCACCCCGCTAATTATTCATAATGAAAACAATAAACCGCAACCGTCAAGTGGCAATTTTTTTTTTGAAAAAACACTGCTTATGAATTTTTCTTCTAAATAATTATGATAATAGCAATTCATAACATTGCTGTAGCTGGGCAAAGGCCTTAATATGTACCATTAGAAGGATTTAGACTATGATCTACCAAGCAGATCCAATGCGCAAGGTAGATTTATTTGCACCGAGTACTCGGCATTTTAACCGAGTTATTCGGCCGATTACGAGTAGTGAAAAAAGTGCCGAGTACGCCGAGTACCGAGTATAAACCGAGTACTCGGCCCACCTCTAGTAACTACTAACTAACATTAATGAAATACTTTTAACTACACGTAACAATTATACTTGGATGTTTTTCTTCGTTCGATTGTTTGTAAGGGCTTATAAAAATATACTTATATATAACACAAGTTGTTTCGATCGTACAATTTTCAAACACGGGTGGTTTTTTTTATAAAACTTTTTTAATCAGACTTTTGGAAGTTAAGTTTAGATATTACAGACTTATTGACAACTGATTAGACTGATTCAAGTGATCTCCAATTCCGGGTAAGAATATAATCGTGCTTACCTACTTACATTAAAAAATATTTTTTTTTTCTTACCAAAATGTTTAGAACCTCTGTCACGACAGTTATGCCGATCTTGCCTTAAAAAAAAGTAAGATGTTATATCTTTGTAATGAAAGCCTTATTAACAAATACTTAAATTGCATATTTGAATGGCAATAATGATTTACCGAGTGAAACTGTCTTCATACACACAGGCGCACTATTACGACTTATAACTCACAAATTCACTACTAGACGGTGTTGCCTCACATGACACGGGAAGACCGTCTACAAGTCAAGTTTTAAAAAAACGAATGTATATCAAAAGATTATGGCATTTTCTTATAGATTTCGACTTCTACGTGTAGCCAATTAAATAATTTATCATTTCTGATCACACGACGCTGTTTATAATTTATATCTTCTTCATCAAATCAAATCAAAGTCAAATTTTAGAAAAGTATGCCGATCTTGCCCACATTGACCTTACCTTATATTTCACTTCATACAAAGTGTAACAAAAGCTTTCTTGAGCTATGTGTGCTCTGGGATACTTTGTTACTGATTACCAAACATTAAACTAGGTTACCGAGGTAAATTGTTTTTTTCTAATGAATTAGGTACTTATATAATCCCTTTTTATTACATTTCCCAGTAAAGGATCTTACATTCCTACATAGATTTATACATACATACATACATATCCGTCGCGCCTCTCTCACATCGGGCTAGGAGAAGACCACTTTCGTCCACTTGCTACGATCCAAAAAACATCTCTTTCGCTTCATCCGCTTTCATCAATCGTCTCATACATGTTCGTCGGTAAGGGATCTTTCAGGCTAGAATTAGAAGTTAAATAAATAAAAAACTTTTTAGTATAAAAAAGCAATCTTAATTTGCTGAGAAAGTATACATTTCTAAATCCCTAGGGGCCATAAATGGCTCATAGATCCACAAAACAGTTTGAGCGACTAATTAAATTAATTTGGAATAGCCACAGAGCGGTCGCAACTCGCGAGAGCCGTAGCGCTAAAATGTAGCTAGAGTTCTATAATCTGACTTTATTTGAATTTGTAAAAGTGAAGAATTTTTAAAAAATCTTTTTCTGACTGGTGTGGCGTTAGTCCAATTAATTTAAGTACTGTCTGACTAAAGCAAGTTAAAGCTAACTTTTTGGTTTATTAGTAGACACTAAGGCTATAATTTCGTTGTCACAAAATAAAGAATACCTAATTACTGAATTGTTTTTATTATACATACATACATATCCGTCACGCCTCTCTCCACTTGGGGTAGGCAGAGACCACTTCCTTCCACTTGCCACGATCCAAACACACCTCTTTCGCTTCATCCACACTCATCAGTTGCCTCATACATGCCCGTCAGTTTAGGGTAGGTACTCTTGATTTGGCCTTTCTTAAGCAAGTCCCCGATTTGATTGAGGTACGTTCGTCTTGGCCTTGCCCTCCCAGCATTTCCATCCACTCTTGCCTTGTTTTGTCTCTTTTGTTGATCAAAAGAAAGAGAGAGATCTCTTTTGTTTTTATTATAACTATATAAAATAGAATAGGAAAAAGGTTTCTGTAAATTTTAATCGTTAAAGAGCATAAAATATGAAACGAAAAGTCTGAACTTCACTCTTTTCACAAAACAGTTAGCAGTTCACGTGAAATCACGTGACAAACAGATTCTAGCTTTGCTATTATTTGGCATCGGTATATAGATTTCTAAATAACAAGGAAATGTAACCAAAGAACAGTTAAAAAACTATTTTGTGTATTAATCCTTTACTCGTGGCAGAAACAAATATTAATACTAAAATATTAAAGCCAAACCCGACTTAATTCTATAGAAAAATCATTATAACAATGGAAAACCATTGGCTCGAAAAAACACTACAACAGAAAAAAAGTCTCATCCATAAAAAGTAATCAAGTAATGGAATTCATTTTAATTTGCGACTGGAAATGTGATTGAGTTGATTTACGAAACGATTTGTAAGTGAATTTGTATGTAGTACTCGTGATTAAATCAAATAGGTACTTACCTAAATATGCTTTTTGATATGTTGAGGATTGTTTTAAATGATGACGTGGTTATTAATGACATGATTATTCACTTACTTTATTGAATTTTTATGCTTGTAAAATTTAGCCTGTCAAAAAAAAAGCAAAAATGCATTGAGGCATTATTTATTTACGCAAAAATTAAAACCTTTTTCAAAAACCTATGTACGTAAAATGCCCTACAATTTACATTAACTGCACATCGCACTTTAGAAAGAGATAATCAGCTGACTTAATTCACTTTCGGAAATCCGATGATTGCTGATGACTAGTACCTATTAATGTCTGTATTTGTTTCATAAAATGCGCCATTTTAAAGGTTCTATAGAAACCAAGGCCGGTGTCACTAACTCGATAACGCCCGCAATTTGTCCGGATAATAACTTCGTGCATTAATATTCAGAGATGAATACCCCTAGCGTTACTCCTACAGATTATTTCATATTTACAGACAAGATAAACATGGGTAGACAGTGTTTTGTTCACTATTTGAGTAGGGCTATCGAAATGATATTCCAAGGAATTAAATGTTCATTATTAGCTTTACAAAGAATGTGTATGTAAAAATAGATAGGAAGTTAGAATATCTTTGTTCCTTTTTGTAGATTACCAAATCAGTTTTATTTCTTTGAATTGTCTTTAATTTATCAATTAAGAATGATTTTATAATAGAAAATGAATTTATTGTTACGTGAAAATTAATTGGCTGTATCTAAGTAGTCACAAAGCAAAGTAGAGACTGTCGAACACTATACCAGCATGAAACTTAAAAAAAACAAAGACTTACCATCTTAGATATTATAATTTCGTCGTTATTACTTTGAGATATATCTCTGCCTACTCGTTTTCATAAACAACGAGTCCCACGAGAATCCCTCCTCATTTCTTTCCCCGAACCAAATATGTCGCCGCGTTAATAATTTCCAATAACCAGGAACCTTGCATTTTTATCTTTCTTTTGAGGATTCCTCCTAAACTTACAAATATTTCACTTTGCGTGGCATGTAATGTTGGTACGATATTTTTAGGGAAAGAAATATTGCTCACCAGTTTTGTTGACAAGATAAATATGCTACTTTTGACTACGGTTCGATTTTAATATTGTAACAAGAAACGTAGTACTCGTATTTACTTAGAATTATTGAGGAATGTTTATGAAATATTCAGTAGCTACCTACACTCGAGAGATTTAGGTATGACATGAGATCAAGTCAAATCTTTAAGCTTCGAAAATACATCATCATAATCTGCTCGTGAAACAAGACAACTTTCCCTTAAACATAGACATCGAAATATGAATTGTTTTTTAGGCTTAGGTACTTGCCTTGTATTCTTGGGCTCATGTCTTGTAGTATATTTACTTGTCTTATCTTGTATTAACATTAGTATAGGACGAAATTCTGTTATATTTCGACTCATATTTCTTAGGGTGAGTTGTTTACTTTCATTGGCGAATTTTGTTCTTTTATTAATGTTATCTTACCGCGATTCGTTGTGAGTTACCTACGTTACGAGTAAGTCTGTTTTTTCAATGAAATTGCTTCATTTGAACAGCTCTCCTACTGAACTCTTTTTATTTCAAATATCTTTTGCATATAATCTAGCCTTTTTATAAACCGTCTCCATTTAATCAATGAAATTCTATTTTTGACAAGAAAACAATTTTAAAAAGGTAAAAGAGACAAGGTCCCTTTTTAAAATACTGTCCATTGATTTGGAAAAGTCCGCGAGAAGAGTGACTTTTTTTCATTCATTCAATTTGCGGCGAGCCGAGGAATAGAGTTGCCCGAAGAATGTAATATTAAATAGTAAAACAAAAAGTATAATTAATAAGCCTATATGTATCTACTATGTAATAACCACGATAATTAACTTGGTACTAATAAGTAAGCCCGAAACAAATTCTACTATGTTAGTATTTTTTTTCTTCTCGTGTTTACAGAAAATAGAAATTCGATATAAAAGGTCTACTACTAATTTAGCTTTCTATGGTAAATTTTACCATTGATTAAAAATAGTTTAAAACATATTTCTTTAGCACGAAGTGGATTGGTAATACATAAAATACGCTATTACAGTATAGTTACACGTTTTGATGTAAGTACACTTATGTAAAAAACTGAATTCCCCATACATAAAAATACACACTAAAGCACCTTTTTATAACCCCAAATACTTTTTCGTACCTGTTGCTTTCCCCACTCTAGTTTAGTTGTTCGCTCGGGCGAACGGGCTGAATGCGACAATCACGGCAATTTCCCGGCGAGCCAGAGCTAAATGAAACACATTAGCGTATGGGAAACAACGAGCAAATTGAACGTAATATAATTACTTACCATTAAAGTAATAGGGCTACTGTAACTGCGTCATAAGTATGTAGGTACATACATATTTATTACGCCTCTTTTCCATCGACGTAGGCAGAAACTACATATTACATGACAGTTTGTGGCGCTTTATTTCTGGATGTAGATAGGTATTCATTTCTTTGATACCCTTTTAAACGTAAATGCATACATATATCTGTTACGCTTCTTTCCCATCGGTGTAGGAAGAGACTACTTCCCTCCACTTGCTACGATCCAAATACATTTCTGTCGCTTCATAAAAAATTCATCATCCGCCTCATGAGAAGTTGTTTTACGGATCCATATCCGTAAAACAACTTCTCATTATTCAATTCTTCATATTAAAAGCATCATCATCAGCCCATTTAATGTCCCCACTACAGGGGCAAGAGCCTATTCTCATATGAGAGTGAAATTCAGCAAAACAAGTGAATACAGTGACAAAATCTACAGCCACTCTACTTTGAATAAATCCTCGAAAAACAAAGAATAACAATTTCGTAATAGGTACTTAAGGAGCTATAAGTAAGCCGTTATTAGCAAAATGGACTTCAAAAGAAAAATAACAATATTAAAACAGAATTGAGTCTTTGTTATTAAAATTTTCGTAACCTACAGACTCAATTGATCTCTCTTTCGAAACATTTTATTTTGGAACAATTTGAAATAAAAATTGAACTAGCCGTTGATTAATAGACATTGTAGATATAAATAAAAACCTAATAAAAACCTTAATAAAATAAAAACCTTTCACACAGGATTAAAAACTAAACATTGTACAGACAAAAACAACTATAGGTACCATTATGTGTTTTAAAGTGATTGTTTAAATAAGTTTCAATTTTACATGGATTTAAATAGGATCAAGATTTCACAAATTTCTACCGTATTTAAGCATTTCCAGTTAATACGTACCTACTAAATCCATTATTAAAAGTTATTTTGCTCATTAGACGCAAAAAGTTTCAGCTTCCGCCCTTCGCCCACTTTTCTAGTAAACCCGAAGAAACTCTGTCACTCTATGACGAAGTTTCAAAGCGTAACTAAACTCCGTGGCTTAGTAGTAATCCTTAGGGTTGGGGCAGATTATAAAATTGTTGAAATATCATACAATGTGGCTGACTGCAATAGGTATTATGTGGACGCCACACACACCCTCAGTTTTTCCTTACGATAAAACGGTGCAGTATAAACTGTACAGTTTTGTAGAACGTCCGATCGACTGTAAAATAGCGTTTATTCTTGTGGCCTGATCTTCATTTTTATAGACAAAACGTTTCAATGTTTCAGTGTAATATTTAGTAGAACTGTATAAAACATATCGTATTGCTTAGTTAGTTTCATAGCTTTACATTATTTACTTTACTTCAATATACGTAATGCATATTTTTACACCACAAAAACAAAGACACGGCGACAACAAGACGGATTTAGAGACAAATTGCAAATAAACAAAAGCACGCCAGCTGGAGTTCGATACCTACCTTTGCTGTAAATATATTTTTATTTCAAGTAAGTTGGTATATTTCACCCATCTGTGCCTACCCTTGTCAGATGAACTTAGTAGATCAAAGGCAAGGGATTTGTTTGTGTCATGGAGTTGGCAACTATCCTGCAATCGCTGACCGCATTACCAAAGTTGAAATGTTTTATTTAATGTGGTAGAGTTTCAATTGTTTCACAGTTTCCCTAATTTACGCGGTATTTTGGTAAAGTTTGATAAAGGTTTACGCAATTAAAGGTTCCCACACATAAATACGCCACGACGTCGCGTTGTGAAACGATGCGTTGTAAGGCCTCGTTCCTACTTTTCGTTGATTTCCACGAATTTTTATTTTCAGCTCCAGTGAAACGACATCATGTTACAAGTACCTATTACCTAAACGTCAAATCGCGGAAATGGTTCAATCGGTCTATTTAGCGGTAAGAAAAATAAAAGTATTTCTTAGTAACTTATAGAAATCTTACTTACACGTACCTAAGTATAAGTTGTTGAAATATAAAATTGAATCCGCGGTATTCTTAGAAATGCTGGACGTAATTGGAAGAAATGAGAACAAAGTCTTAAGAAAGAAAATTAGAAATTATTTTTTAAATTTTTGATGAGAAAGAACACAATAATAACGTCACAATTTAGGTACCTATTGATAAATACGTAATGATTTGGACAGCGACTTTAAGGACTCTTACGCACCTGCAATCGCGGTTTGATGTTTAATATGACAAAAGTGAACTTCAAACAGCAACCGCTAATAAATAACAGCGGCAGTTGTTTTTTTCTCCTTCAAATTCAAACATGTACAATCAAAATGAGAACATTACAATTTTGAACCTGGAAAACTGATTGGAATGGCGTAAATATAAAAAAAAGTAAACGCATCTTGCAAAAAGTTTTCCAACAAGTTCTGTATCTCCTTACATTATACATATTAAGACTGTTTATGAGTGGTTTATAACCAACCTCTTTTGAGACCCAAGGGAACATGAAAAGCGCCTCGAATATAACTCTTGATGTACGACCACAAAGAAGATTATCTAATAAAGTAACTGTTTTCAATTTCAGGTAAACCCTTAGTCAATCTTGCTTAATCCTTCTTTATTATGAAAAACCCCTTGAGAGTATGAATTTCATTATCTCACAATTTCCACTAAAAATGCTTAGATTAAAAATCTGCTCCAAATGGGAGCGTTTGTGTGGTTTAAGGATTTCGTGTTTTGGGTGTTTTTTATTTTATTTTGTTAAGTTTCTTTTTGAGTGACAAGAAAGATTCAGTCTCTAGGTACCTATCAACTAACTAAGCTATCCCTTTAATTGAATTTTATTCAAATCAATTGAATAAATCGTATGAAAAGATAAGAAATAGAAATTCACATTAAATATAGTCCATGAGGTACTTTAAATTTATTTACCTTTAGTTTCAATCAATCAAATCAGCCCGTTTCTCCCCACTGCTGGGTATAGGCCTCCCTTTTTTCGCGCCATTCACTACGGTCCTGTGCCAGTCTAACCCATAGCGGCCCTGTTGATCTGACGATGTCATCTGCCCAGCGAGCGGGTGGTCGGCCCACTGATCGACGTCCCTGGCTCGGCTACCACTCTGTGACTGCTTTCGTCCATCGACCGTCTTTTCTCCTAGCTAGGTGTCCTGCCCATTGCCATTTTAGTGACAAGATCCGCGAACCGACATCTTCGACCTTAGTTTTCCAGCGAATTTCAATGTTTGGTACGCGGTCCATCAGCGAAATTCCTAGCATGGCACGCTCCATAGCACGTTGTGCGACTTGTATTTTATTCATATTTTGCTTTGTGAGCGTCCATGTTTCGGATGCGTAAGTTAGTATTGGCAGAACACATTGATTGTTAACCTTTTGTTTAGTAATGTAATACTGAATGAATAATAAAATAATATAATAAAATAACCTTTAGGTTAGGTTAGTTGGTTTTTTATTGTTTACAATAAAAAAAAATAGAGTAGAGTTGATTATTATGTCCAGTTTGTAATTAATCATCTCTTCACCGTTCCTAATCATATCATTCTAAGTACAGATAAATTTATAATTCTAACAAACAATAGGTGTTTAAATTCAGTAGAAACTGTTCTAAAATGTCTAACGTTATTTTGGTACGTTAAATATTTAATTCGCCGTGATTACTGTCACAACATGTGCGAATGAAGGAAACAAATACGATTGTCGTTAAAGTACTCTTGTGTTCTTAGTAATGTGGGTGTATTTGATACTTTTCAAGATACATTTTCAACTGGATGCCTTAGTTTTGTTAACGTTTGTTGTGGTTTGTTTGTTGTTGTGATTATTATAACGATTTGGGTGTTTTCACGTTGTCAATTCCTCTGGTTTGAAATCACCGTGAATCTCTCAGTGCTGAATTTGCCTTCCTGGGTATTGAGAGTGTTTAGAATTCTTTTTTGTATCACACATTACGTGGTGAATTCCAAGTTAAATTATGCATTTTGCATCGATCAGTAGATACTACATATTTGTACGTAAATGCCTAATATTATATAAATAATTAAACGTTAGACAAATCAATTTGTCGATAGATTTTAAACAGATTTTGTTACAGAATTACTCATTGATATACTGCACCGATCAGGACAACGCAGTGTGGGAAGGCCTACAACAAGATGGACTGAAAGTCGCGGGAAGCCGTTGGATGCGGGCAGCGCGGGACGGGTCGTTATGGAGATCCTTGGGGGAGACAATAGCCTCAATGGACAAAAGTCCAGCAGTGGATTTCCATAAGCTAACACAACAACAACAACCGATCAGTTAATACAATTTGTATGTAATGACACAGTATCAAATTCAAAGACCTTACAGTACCTACTAGCTAAATTCAGCCGGGACTGCGAGTGACAAGACGGGCTATTGTTGCCGTATAACATGAATTGTTTAGCGTCCAGCCGTCAATTGAGCCGACATTTCCAGTCGAATTACACCTAGGTACCACGTCTATAACCCTGTTGTAGGTAACATAAATACCTACTGATTATTTTGATTATCGAGGTTGTTTGTCGTGCTAGTAGTTTAATTGCTGGTACCTATGTTTTTTTAATATGAGGTTAACGAACATGTACCAATACAAGGTACTAGTAAATGAGATCAGCAAAATTCAAATTTTTCACAAAATCTTTAGATTTTACGTGTACCCACATACAATTAATTAGATAGGATTCAAAAGCAATGCTATGGGCGCTAACACAACAACGCAGGCTCGGTTTGACGCGGCAAGCTGCTGACTAGGCATAGTGTCAAATGTCAAACCACAATCGCGCCGCAACGACAAGTGCATAAGCGGCCTTTTAGGCGGAGACTCTGTACTTTGGAACCAAATTCCTAAAAAAATAAGTTCTATTTTTATCATTTATTCAATTGTGACCTTTAAGCCGAACACTAAAGTTTAAAACACAAAACCAAATACAGCCTAAACTTTAAAATTCTTTGGCAAAGGAATTTGGCTCCTAAATGTTTATTAACAAGTTGAGTTTGGCAACAATTTCAGATAACGGAAGTAATTAGTAGGTCGTTCGAGAACCGCGTTCGATGCAATCTGGGGATAATCTTCCAAATATGTACAATAGTTGAATTGAGAAACATCCTCCTTTTTTTGGTTAGATAGTTTTTAGTTTGTAGTAAGTCAATAAAAAACAATTACGCATGCTTATTAGGTGTTTTTGGAGTCGAAACTGATTCAATTTTAAAGTATGTAGGTAGGTATAGGTGTCTAAATCTAGAATCGCGTAAGTACCCTTCATACGTCATCTGCACCAACCACTAAATCAAATTAAATAAAGCACCAAATTTGAAATATACTGGAAAACAATGGATGTAATAAAATTTTGTATAAAGGTAGATATTGTTTACCAAAGAATATTCAGTACCTATAATAATGTAGGTACAAGTACCTCATTAACAAGTTTTTCAACGTTAAGTAAGCAATTATCGACAAATTCCGATTTCAAACTTAAATTGTGTTTTGAGTAGAGCTGTTTTTACGAAAGTTTTATCAAACAACTCTACCTAAGGAATGGATTCGAGTCTGACTGAAAACAGAGCGAGATTCCTTCAAAAGTTTTACCAACATTTTTATTAAATAAACATTGGTTGGGTAAACTTCAGTCAACCTCCAACGATATTATTCACGCTGAATAAATAATAGGCTCACTAGTGCTGGCTTTCAAAAAACATCGACTATCGATTATCGATAACCACTTCAGTAACAAACATGCTTTGTTAAGAAACTGCAAAGTCGGAAGGAGACAAACTTTGAATCGGCACAAAGGTTTGATTTGTTCTCCTTATGCAAGTGATTACTATTGACTATTAGGTAACTAGCTCATCCTATTTTAACTGTGTCTTTGAGGCAGGCTTTTACTTGGTAGGTATTTCACACAAGCCAAACACAAACCCTCTTAGGTATGTCAAAATTATCGATCCAAAAACCTACAAATCCCACAGGTATGCCAAAAATCGATAACAAACCTCCATTACTATTTATGAACGAGTGCGACCAGCTCTATAACTCGATATGGAATATTAAAATAGTTTCATGTTTTTTTACCGCCGCCGCCTACTGATTTACCCCTTTGATATTTAAAACTGCGAACACTGATTTAAATACCTGAAATGAATACTTAATTCTCTTTTCACCGCTTATCACATTAAGTCATTCTGTTTTTAAATCTCTTTGAATGTGCAAGCGAACGTGTTATTTATTAATGAGATTTCGTTTGAAGCAGACAAAATGGCGTCTCTTATTTCAAAATGGCTTATAAATGCTTTAATATAAAAACGATTCCATTATTTGACTTTCACGCAAAAATAAAGCTGATCGGAAGCCGTTCAAATATCAAAGATTTGACATAGTTTAAAATCAACCACGTACCTCTTTAAACTTTATGGAGATCCCGCATTCATATGATTTTCAATGATACTAGATAGCAGATACCTACTACATCTTTATCGACATTTTCATTCTTTAAAGTTTATATTCTTTAAAAAAATGTTTCCAAGTTTCATCCAAGTCTATTTTATCAATATTCTACGCTTTCCCTCCCCCCACTTGACCCAAGCACACCATTGTTCTACATAAGTCAGCTCGAAGCAGCTCTAGCCCCTTGAACTATACAAGTGACATTAATAGCCATAAATTATAGGTAAAGCACCGAAGAAAGTACGGAAGTTTTATCTACATCAATGAAAATCTGTTGTTAAGTGGTGCAGATAGAATCGACAATTTGGAACAGTTAGGAAGTAATTAGTATGTTATTGGTATTCCTAAACGCTAACACAACAGCTACGAGTATCAAATATGCTTCTAATGTCTTGGTCAGTTTGTGGTTAGTAAGAAAGAAATAGGATTACAAACTTTTTGAAATAATCAGCTACTCATATTACTCTTCCATGTTATTAAGTTGTAATTTGTGTAGTGCTTTTTCTAATTAGGCAGTTTGATTTACATATTTTATTTTATTTTTTTGATGCAATACAGACGACTGTCTGTCTGACTGACTGTCTTGCCATAGCAACAACTTGCTTTTGCTTGATCAACTTTATATAAACTATCAAAAGAAATTAAATAACTTTAGTGCGAATTTAGTTATCAACTTTCATCTCTAATACCATAAACATAAGCACGTTAAAACAACACGCACTAGAAGTCACGTTTCCTTAACATTGTTAACTCTAACAACGTTTTAAACGAAGTTGCAGCTCACGGGCAAGTTGAACAAACGGTCGGTTAACTAGAGCAGCCCTTTCAATGAAGAAACAATACACGTCGAGGTGCTAGCGTTTCCTGCGCGAATAATTTTATGTATGTGGCGTATTGGTTAGGTAAGAACGCGTTGCAAAGTTGTCGTCGAAGAATTTTATATATATGAAACTGTTTACACTTATCAAATATATAGGTAGTTTTATATTATACCGAAATGGTCATCCGATAAACGGACACGTCAGAGACTAGGGAAAGTGTAAGTTTGTGTAAAGACAAAATTAGCGGAATCACCTTGAATGTCAAGCCTTGGTCTCTTAATAAAAATATTTCCAGTTGAAAAAAACTCCTTTAATTTATAAATTAAGCTTCGCACCTTGTACATGGTTCTTACTACGACAGATTT